>CAXKWD010000001.1:140865361-141479155 GCA_964059195.1 Ectobius pallidus
TCCGAACTTTTAGGCATTTATAGAAGGTATTTTAGCTTTTTATTTTAGTGGAACAGCCCGTTTTAGGTTTTAAACAAAAGATTTTATCCCCCTTAATAAAACACTAATATTAATACCGAAAATTGTATTATTATTTTGACACAGTTATTCTAGATTTTTTAGAAAATAAACAGGTAACTTTTCCTTATATCGGCACTCGAAAAATGGCATAAACAATTGAGATATTTACCCTCTAATTATACAATTATTCTTTCTTTTTATAGTATTTAAATGAAAAGTCTGTAATTCAACGAACGAACACTAAGAAGATGACAATAATTAAAAATAATAACGTGTTCATGAAAAAGTCAACTTCATTTAAACCTCATATGCATGTTAGTAAAAGAATTTTAAATTTCGATTTCAAAATCCGAATAAGTTGCTTATTGACTTTTAACCAATTTTATTTTAGAGTAAATTTAGAAGATAAAAAATAAAACCTGGTCTGCCGGCTGCCCCTCCCTCTCGTCGGGCCTGGAGATATATTCTCTTTTTCACATAAAAAATTGCATGTCACCAAAACAAAATATAGAAAATTACTTCATTGAAACTGTACTTAACTCAATTTGGCCAAAACTTGCCTCAAGAACTTTTATCCTGAGACCACAGAATTTACATTTTGGTTATTGACTTCAATACCTAGTTTCCATTCATATTTTTAGACGTACACACAACATTTCCTCAGCACCTCTCATGGCAAAAATGTTACAGGAACTCTCCTAGATAAGTATTTTGCTCGGTTTCCGGTTGACCAGTTAGTGATTACTTAGTCATTAATTACAAATTATTATGAGTTGAATCGTATACGGCCGGAATATGGTGGAATGTTACTTTAAAAAGAAAAGTTTTAATAATTAATTAATTAGTATGTTCAATAAACATGGAGAATTTATGCATTCTGCTTTATCACATGGCTTCTGTTTTAACTGTTAGCGTCAATAAATAATAACCTAATAATTCATGCCCTCTCCGGAATGGAATTACATGATAAATATTGGGTACGAATAAAAGTTATAGGCCTACTTGCGGGCACTAGGCCTACATTTCTCTTCTCCTGCCCACCTACCACTCAAAGGCGGTACTGAGTTTTAACCTGGGGAAAATAAAGTTATTTACTATAGCTTTCTAAAATTCAACAGTTAATAGGTTACTTTAACTTTAATTATTCCACAGCAAAAATTCAATAAATCTAGGGCTGGCCCTGCGCTGCCTTCACCTCTGATGATTATTCAAGATAAATGACGCATACTAGAGCCCCATCGTGATTCGGATTTCACGTTAAGCTGTAGGTCCCGGATATTGGAATAACAGCTTTGGTAGTGGCCAACAAACAACAGTGGGATCTTCTCTATCATCCAGGGGCCCGGCTAGCCACCACCCCGACGGTCATTTGAGCATATAAACAGACCCTAGACCTACAATTAAGACGGCGAAGAAATATATCCTTTTTAGTGAAAGATTCCCGCCTAGGACAATTTTTCCTCTATAGAATTCAATTATTCTGTTTTACTTGTTATAATTAGCCTACACTAAATCACAGTAGGCTATTCTTTTTCAGCTGCACTGTATGAAGGCCTTGCTCCATATCCCAATGGCTCACAGTTGAGCTTTCACTGTGCCATTTCTTGAATTTTATACCTTTCTTTTAGAATACACGTGATTATGATTGGTCGAACCGGGTCATAGATTATATTATTTCGACCGACCAAGGTATAGATTCTGTGTGAAATTAAAGCGTTGGTGAGTAATGAAACAGGCCGTGCCACACAGGTCGATCCTATAGGCCTACAGTAGTGTCTCGGAAATCGAGGTGAACAGGACCGAGACTATCTCAAACTAAAACAAATATCTGACTTATGAAATTTCACAAAAAACGATATGTAAATGAGAAAATACTCAATTTGAATATTATAGCTTCTAGCACAGTAGTTTAGAAAACAGAAACATACATATTGCCTTAAGGGCGTACCGGTACAGCTTAACACCTTAAAAAATATATTTGTCAAAATATTTTTTTATTTATTACTAGGCCTACAATTATTTAAGTTCATTTTAGTAAAAAAAAAAAAAAAAAAATATCTGCATTAGTTTAAACGTTAAGATTTAAAAATCAAGCCGCTGATTTTAGTCAGTCACAAAGGATGGAAAGGTACAAAATTTGATGTTTTATTTTTAAAGCTCATTAAATTAAATTTTTAAAAACTTGAGTTCAAATAATTCAGAAACTACTGCATGCTAACATACACACTACCTAGGGAAATGACCAGAATTGTGGCCATCTGTTGGATATATTGTCTGATAAAGAATAAATTGTAATCAAAATTCCTAGGAAAAGTCACCTTAAGTCAACTTAAAAAATAAATGACAAATATTATTTATTCAGCTAGAAATCTGATTATGGTCATTTCCCTACAAATATAGGGAAAAAAAAAAGAATTTCAATATCTTGAAAATTAGTCTAGTTATTACTGATAATCTCGATTCTAGCATAGCAAGTAGCTGCCGTTTTGAATATTAAATTAAGCATTTATTTTCATTTTAGGAAGGTTAAAGTTAACTCATTACATTTAAGAAACATAGCATTTTTAATGACTTAAATATTAATTTTATATCATTGATATATACTGAGAAAAAAATTCAATATCACTAATTTTTTACTTGCCAAAACCGTACCTACCCCCTTAAAGTAAAGTCAATTGTCAAGCGTATTTTGAAAATAAAAACTACTTAGGCTAAGTTAAACATTGTAGGGCCCATTTCAGTAGTGATGAAACGAACACATTTCATCACATTTTCAAAAAATTTCCAAGTGTCTTCTCTTTTAACGTAAACTTCCGAATGCACACTACAATCGATTATAGCGTCAAAATAGATCTTTGTTCACATACGAGGTTTTACCAGAAACTCAAGAGTCGTTTTTCTGAACACTTCACCTAAAAACGACTAATTTCGGAGATACGTCTCTCTTCTCCTATGCCTTCTTCCATCCTTATCATCGTCTAGCCTCGTAGGGCATCTGCGCACTGAAAAAATGACGATTTATTAATTTTTAATTAGCTGTTAATTCAAAATATTTAGCTCAGATTTATGGGAATAAAGAACTGTCTAAACTAGAAATACTGCGGGCAGAAATACCTGTGGTAGTGGAAAGTCTTTTGGGTAAATTTTCCGGGGTGAACCAGTCTAGAGTCATGCCTACGACCAAGGCTGGGATCGAACCCGGATCTTGGGCACACAGTGACCAGCGCCATTCAGATTGCGCCATCCATGTCGATTACAGTATTTGAACAGAGGACATCGGTTATACTCAATGCGATAGCTCCCTATTGTATGTTATATTTAATTTTAATGAAATTCAACATTTTCCTTATCTCGAACGAACACTGGAAGGGCATTTTCTGTCTTCCATCTCCATTGTATTCATGCAGACATCGGATTACATACAGTTTAATCTTCCTCAAATAATAGTTATACAATTGATGTTTATTTATCAATATTACCATTTCCGTGCCATTGTCTGCTGATTAGATACTTCCTAAAAAATACCGAGATGCTTTTACATACAGTTCAATGTGAAGTAGACTTTTGTCCTTTGAATTGCTCGGTACTTTGAACAAACTCGTTGGATCGGCGTCAGCAATTTTTCCAGAACAACTGTAGTCTGCTCTATTACCCAAAACATAAAAGAACAGTTTATTTTTCTTTTCGTTTCCACGTCCACCTCACACTCTAACCTGACAGAGATTTTCTTGTAATAAGTAGTCATTTGTACTCTTTCAAATATTACTGTGCTCTTTCCGTGGGGGATAGTACAGCTACTGTCTGGGATAAAATAGCGAATAAGACTTCCAGTTTCATTCATTATCTCAAGCTCGCTTTCAATTCTCCTACGTCTTTTTTACCCTCTATCAGACATCCACTCACCCTGACATGCTGTAGCTATACACAGAATGTTTCAAAGTGACCTATCTGCGCTTGACGGTAGGCCTAACTGTAAATAAGTACGACGAATTAAGATAAAATGAAGTTATATTTAATGCCTAATAAAAAGTCTACATAAAATCAATTAATATAGAATTTAAAACTAAAGAGCTGTGTGAGATTGTAATTGACAAAGTAATCGGTCACCCGTCTTCAAAAGAAAAGAACGAACAAGTTAATAAACAAACCAATCACTTCGAAGAGCGCCTGGAATCTTCTACTATACCCGGTGTTATTATAGTGAGCGAAAGTAGACGTGCTTTCATTTTTGTCAATTTGTTCCCAAGAACGTGTGTTTATGTAATTACTTGTAAGAAAGCCAGACTGAAATGGCTTGGCAATACTACTTACAGCTGGAGTCATCGTACTGGCCCCGATATTTTTTGTGTGATGACCAGGGCCCGGATTTTGATGACCTAAAAATACTTAGAAAATGAACTATAAAATGGCTGGAAAAATACAGAAAAATTACCCAAAAAATGTATGTGAAAATGCTAGTTTATTCATCAGATTTTTGTCTATTCTACATTAATGTTTTTGACCCCATTATGCAGACTTGAAATTAGTTAATTGGCACATACGGTTAAATGCAAACAGCAAACGCCGTCTTTCAGTATCCAAATTAAAATTATAACAAGATCTATTTAATTATGATTATTTAGAGTTCCCATAATATTAAATGTAAGTAAATGCATAAAAACTCCATATAATGCAAGAAACAACACAAAATGAAAATAAATAATGACTTTAAAATTTAAAAAATGACCTAAAAATATGAAATGTGGAAATAAAAGACCATAAAATGGTAAAAAAAAATGGACCAAATAATGACTTTGAATTCTAAAAATGACCTAAAAATTAAAAAAATTGAACAAAATGAGCCAAAAAAACATTGTCATTTTTGTAATCTAGGAGTCACTAGTGGGTACCGTCCATGATGTACCAGTTAAAAGATGACATGTCATCAAAATCCGGGCCCTGGTGATAACTGATTAGTTAGCATACAAGAACTAAAGCTCTTCAATTATGAAACCAACAGTAATCAGCGTCCTTTTCGGTGTATTCCTTATTTAATAGTTATAGAGAGTTGTAGAAAACTGTACTGTAGAATGGAAGCCGTTTTCAAATTGTTACAGCATGAACCGTTAGGCTAGATTCGTTGAAAGAAGCTGGCAAAGCATTTGGTCGTGACTGCTTAACAAACATATTTACAAAGAAACGACGACGTGATGGTAAACTATTAGAGTTGCGTCAAAAATGTACTGGGACAAAGTTGCAGAAAATTTTACCTTCTAGAATGGAAGCAGTCTTCACATTGTTTCAGCATGAACTGTTTGACGAGAATCGTTGAAAGAAGTTGAACTTTACATAAAACTTGTTGAAACAGAATAAAAAGTAAATAAAAACCCTTGCACATACGTAGTTTTAAATAAGTTCAAGGAACATTCACGTGAAATTGGAAGAAAATTAAACAACGCATTTGTTTTGATTGTGTAACAAACAAATTTACAGACAAACAGACGAAATGCGCAACGGTCGAATTAAAACAGGACCTCCCTTCTCTCGGTCAGTTAGGCTACTGTTTGTATTCGGCATTTGCTTCACGGTGATGGAGAATGTTCGTGAGTTGACCGGTCTTGGGATTTGGCCTTATGATGCCTAATGTGAGTCTTCAGCGTTTAGCACCTAGCCAACCAAATCAACAGTCCAGATTAGTAAAGGATTGCTAGGAGTCTAAAAAATAGTTCTCACAATAGTCCTGATATAGTACATCCAGACTTCTCCCTACCATTTTTACTTAGTCTTCTGTCCACTTTAACGGAATTCTTCAAATTGTTGTTATTGTTATTATTACAATTTTTATGCTGTGCCTTTATAAATAGTTTATCTAAAGACGTAAACTGGTAAATGCTGGTCTCCTTCAAGTTATTAAAATTATAAATCGGTATTCTAGAGACTGGATTAGCAAGAGTTTAATGTATTTTTAAAATGCATTCTTATGCTGTATTAATATGAAACAAACCAACTAAAACTGAACTCCATGGAGCAACATCCCAGAAGGGACCAAGCCTACCATCCGACCGCTGCAACACTTACATTGGTCTTCTGACTTCAGCAGAAGGTGACAGGATTGGAAGAATGTGGTCAGCATACAACCACAAAGGTTGCTGATAGTTTTCATAACCGAAGTCACAACAAATATATCCTCAGTTGCCCTAACGAAGTTGAATGCACCCGATCAGACCTCCCTACCTCATAAAAATCTGAAGACCGGGGATCGAATCCCTTAGCAATGCAAGCGTTCAATTGGAAACAAGTTATACTATATAATAAAAAAAAGCACGTAACACGTGGTTGAAGGAAGAGGGCAGAGAAGAAAACCATTTCATTGCTTTAAGTTATGATAAGAAATATGTGGTAATTTAAAATTAATGGGATCTTAAATTCCTTTCCAAACTGTTAATGGCATATATGATAGACCACTGACGTACTACATCCATTACAAACAACATAATTATGCCAATGCAAACACTACAAGATCGTTAATCTTTCCAGTTTGCTTGTAGCGCTAAGCACTGCAAGATCGCAATTCTATGTTAAGAAACAAAACAAAACAAAAAAATGCTCATAATAAGGTTGCCAATGTTTCGTTCACATACCTTTATATCTCATTAAGAACATACAGGTATTTCGTACTACCTGTGTCAGTTTTATCAACCTACGTGGAACAATTTTGCTGCTCCAGTTATATAACATTCTATTACAACTGCCAGTGAATTATGCAAGTACAAATACGTAAACCATACTTTGATGACAACTGCTTTGTCAATGAAAGGGTTTAGTAAATAGTTTTCAGTTTGAGCGTATTACATATCCAATGTCGTTCCCTTTAACTGTACTGTAAAGCATTAAGCGGCGATAAAAGGGGGAGAGGAAATTGTTTAAAAAATTAAAATTTACTTACATCAACTCACTTAATGTGTATAAAGCGACCTGTATGATTAGTTCACTATAACAGATTTAAAAAAAAAAAAAAAAAAAAAAAGTATATGGAGTTGTTCAAAATTGTGTAGCATTTTCTGTAGTATTAGTTTACAGTTTTTGTCTATTATATATGTATTACTTTTTTATTAGTCTAAAATGTATAGGCCTATGATAAATTAGTAAGAAAACACCAACTCGTTAGGACCAGATCACCTATCGCGTAATCCTCCGAGCTCACCCTGGGATCCGCTAGAGGACTTTGCCCTTACAGGCTTAATGAGGTTTTTTTATTTGTCTATTTATCCATTTTAACTGTTATACAGCGTATTATGTAGCCTACATGCTGTGCCTGAATTATATCATCAAGTACCACAACGTGAACATAAACAATATTTACAACTGTTTCACCATTATTAATTATAAGTTGCTAAGTTTTTTGTTCATTTTCTTCAGTGACAGAAAAATAAATAAATTTGTTAAATACAATATCTTAATGTAATATTAAGTAATAATGATCTGTGATTACTCCGTAAGGAAATTTTAAAATTATTGTTGTTTATATAAAAATAATTACTCGGGTTTCCTTTCATGGCTCAGTTTATTACGTGATGAAACACTCACCCATTTTGGCATCCGAATAATCAGCAAACCTAGCCGAGTACGAAAATGGTGATAAATAGTGAAATTCAAGGCAGAGGAAAATCAATGGAATAAAAACAGGACCTATTAGGACTTTGACAAAACCATGGCAAATATGATACCAACTAAATTAATACAGAGAGCGATACGAGGGGAGGTTTAGGCTTCCAGTGTGTAGAGTACCTTTTTTTAATTATTTATTTAATAATCCGGAAGTTTAAACATGCAAGACTCTCAAAAGTCATTACGGCCTGTATAAAAGGAGACAAGTTATTTTACTTACTTCTTCAGTGGAATGGAAAACTACATTTATGGTTAATGAGACGCACTGTCACATCAAATCATAGTAATAAAGATTACTTATTGCGAGCAATACCAATAAATTTCGCCCATCCGAAAGAAGTTGCAAACCTTCTCGAACGTGACCACAAGAAGGACAACTTGATTATTTTCGATGCATTCAAAATATTTATTTTATTTATTTATTTATTATTATTTTATTTTTATTTCTACGCCAACCGGTACTCGAAAACTCAGGGTGTCCACAGAAATGTCAAAATAAATATCCCAGATTTTCCATGACCAGAAACTTACATTTTCCTGACTACAAGAATCGATGTTTTCAAGGTTCTTTGTAAACAAAAAGAACAAAATATCCAGCCTCCTCCAAAAATAAGAAATGATTAGCTCAAGCACTGAAAAAAATTGCTTACACAGTCTGGGTTACAGCAGACTGGAGCAAAACACATGCCCCTCACATTTTTTCACTGGGGTTAGTTATTTCCCCTTACTATTACATATTTAAAAAGAAAATTCCCTGACTTCTTCATTTAATTTAGAAATTCCCTGACCGATTTAAATTTCCCTGACTTTCCAGAATGTGGACACCCTGAAACTGTAGGATAATAAGTGAAGAAAATGGCAAAACACGTAAAAAAGTGTTTTTCCGTTTGTGCTTTCAAAAAAGCCTTTCGAACACACGAAATCCTTTAAACGGGCTTTTGTCTTAACGCGCTGCTTGGTAAGTTATTAGGGGAGCTCTGAATTCACGTTATGCTAATTTTGAGTATCCAGGAACCCCTAAGTTTTTATTTCTTTACTTTGTATATTTTAAATTAAAAATACATTAGTTAAGTTTAGGTTAACGGCGTACATTATTTCAATTTTTTTTTTGTCGAAAGTCTTAGGATCTCCTTTTGAATTAAGCTCATATCTTAATTCAAATTATTCAACTAAAATCCAATTTGCAGAAGATTTTTTTAAAATTACAATAATATAATTATCTGTTTTCGTAAAAAAAAGAGATAAGTTAATTCGAAAACTCGTAATTCAACAGAAATAACAAGGCAGCTTTTTATGACAGTTATTAACCATTAAATTCGCCAGACATTAAATTCACACTATAAAATCGCGATGAAACGTAAAGAAAAAATTAACAAAACGATTATGCATATGGGATATTTTTGTACATTATTATCCAATTTTACATAAAATTTAAATTTTGCTACCGATTTCTTTTTTCGTAATTTTATTGATAATGCACGACAAACGGCTGTAAGTACTGGAATATATAATTCACTTATTTGTTAAGAACTCAGTTATTAAATAACCCGACAATAATAGTTTCACACTACTGAATAATAAATGATGGCATACAAAATATTTAAGACAATTTAATGAAATTGGAAGAAAACTGTCATACTTAATTTAATTAAATACATTTAAACAGGTAAGAAACATAAATTTCACACATCCATTACTTAACACAACATAAAGCAATAACAATTTAGCAAATACTTACAAAGACAGCAAGCAGCAAGCATGCGAATCACGACGGGATCTGATGGGCAATCTTGGTAGAAATGTTTGATTGCGTACTGGGCAAAAGTCAAGCTGATGATGGCCAAGGAAGTTGGGGTGATCACCATTAGACTCACCCAAAGTTGCAAAAACGCTGGAAGAGGTCCGAAAGCTGCTTTGAGGTAGGCATATTCACCACCTGATTTTGCTATACAGGTACCGAGTTCTGAATAGCACAATGCTCCCATCATAGAAAACACTCCTGACATAAGCCATATTAATAAAGACAAACCGACTGATTTCACTTGGAGATAAACACCGGTTGGTGACACGAAAATGCCGGAGCCTATCATAGAACCCACGATGATTGCAACACCATTTACAAGGGTAATCTTCCTCTGCAAAGACACCCGGTTCGTGTCAGCTATATTACTCATGATTGTTAAATGAACGTCAATACTAAGAAACTAATTACAGAAACTTTTAGTCTAGAATACAAGAGCCACTAGCTGACACCAGTCACTGAGAATGTCAGTGAGAGAATGGATCAAGGTATAGCCATGCCGCTATATGAATATCTCTGGGCTTCTCAATTGCTGGGCCACTGAGGACATTACAATTACATCATCGTTGGCCACACAACAGAAGGAAGTTACAATAGAAAGATAAAGCAAATATGTACACGCCAATAGGAGACAGAACGGTTAAGAGGAAATCTAACAAGGCTAGACATTCCGGCCACTAGACGATTTTCTTTTATCGTTGCAATGATAAACTAGTTAAATATTTAAAATTATTAAAACTTAGCGTTATTCTGTACGATGCCATTTTTCTCAAGGATTACGGAATCATTCTTCGGAACTATATTTTAGAGAAGCTAAAAAAACATAAATATTGTATATTAGTGGTCTATATAATATAACTTAGAATACTCCTAGGCCTATGAATTCGTGTTTGCTTACACAGTTTCGATATTTCCTTCTCAGAGCTGATTTTGCTAAATAAAGTAGTCTATTTAATAAGCTGAAAGGCAAATGAGCCCAAAAACTAATAGCCTATATTCTTGCCGGTTAAAAATCCTCTAATGTATCCTTTCATATCGATAACAGAGTTAAGAGATACAGTAAATAGAATAATATCGAAACAATTTTTCTGTATTTAGGGGACCTTAGAATGAGACATCCATTAAAATGTGAAATTAAAACATTTTAATGTCTAAATTGTTTAATTTCCATTAAGTTCCAGGTTGTATAACTAGAGAAGAAAACTAAACTAAACTTGATGGCGCTGCATCAAATGTCACACGGTACAAGGAAGACAATAGCCTATTACCAATCAGTACCAGTTTCCAATGTAACCTTCTTAAATGTAGTATGTGCATATTTTGTGAACTATATCATGGATACTTCATATTGAAGATTTTAAGAGTATTTGGACATCATCTGAGATTCTATCTCTTTTCGCACTATATCGCACCGCCAACTATCTCTTCTTATACCTAAGGTTTACATGCAATGATAAGTTTTTGGTATAGAAAATGTGTTAATTCTCATGGTGGTCCAAATATGAATAACACACGATTAAGTTCCAGGTTCTATAACTATGGAATTAAAACTAAACTAAACTCCATGGTGGTCCATCAGATGAAAGGATAGGGTCTACCATCCGACTCCTGCGTTATCCAGTTTTGTGTTACGATTTCATGGGCAGATGCCAAGGTTGGGGTATTGGACAGCATTCCGACTTCCACGGCGTTACTTATGGTTTTCTTGACGGAAGCCACCACTTCTTTATCAACTGGTTTCTCAGTTGTCATCACGAGACTTAATACACTCCGTTCCAGACCTCTCTATTTTAGAAAATCCGAAGAGGTACCTGGAACCGAATCTGAGTCTGCGGGTCTGTAGTGAAGAACACAAATTACTAGACTATGCAGGCGGTCAACTAGGGTACTGGAAACCGTAAAAAAATAGGCTACTATACTACTGAGATACAAAAATGCTTAAAATTATAATATGAAACGATTTACGATTAATTCAATTTTTTTATATTTATTACCGCTTACAGTCTGAAAAGTGTTAATTACAACCTATTAGAAATTCTACTTCGAAGAGACATTAAATTTCTCCTGTATCTCCTGTATCCTGAGTCTATCTCTCCTGTAGTCATGATTATTCCGTACTAAATGCTTGTATGTGCTTTTTGAGCGAAATAAGAGAGCAAATATTAAGGTATAAGATTTGAAAGGTTAGAGTTGATGAATGTCTGAATTCAGTAAGCAATAAATGAGAGCAGTGGAACAAGTAGGATGCCGGTGAAAGGACGATTTTTTTGTTGTTGCGAAAATCAAAAACGAATAGACTGAGCTTCCTTGTATTCGGAATTACGTCAGAAGGAGAGAAAAAACGAGCGGTGAATGTAGAGCTTTCTGCCAAATGATATCCAACATAATTACACAATTGAAAAGGTCGGCATACAATATATTTATTAGAAGTATGCTTTTCGTTAATAAGTAAGATGCAGTAAAAACAGTCTCCCTAACGTATGTAATTTTGAGAGCTATATTTTTATGCAAGTTTTCATGGCTTTTGTAGGTTTCAAAATTATTTAGAGAGGAGACTGGAAAGAAGTATAATTCATTTCCGCTGAAACCACGAATTTATTTCACGATTTATTTTTAATTATTATCTTTTCTTATATATGGAATGGACCATGACATCTCGTTGAGCTTCCCCCCCCCCCCTCCTTGGCTATTAACACAGTATGTTGGTCATTCCTATCGCGATGGGAAATCTTATTCACGAACTTAACGGCCTTACTGGCTATCCTTGCGTACGTCCTGTAACGGATATTGCCCCCTGAGAAGAGGATGCAATTTTGAAAATCTCAGGCAAGGCGTGGGAGCATAGGCCAGGACTCATTTAATAAACATGACAATTCTTCATGTGACAGATGACAGGGAAATGTCTGACTTGTTTCTGTTTCATAAAACACTTTACCTGTTAGAAAAATATTCCTTTTCACTCTCCTATACCAATCTTGGCCCAATTTATGTTAAAAGACATATAATTATTCATTCAATATAATGACAATCTATTTGTTTCGTAAAATTTTACAAATATGCATTCGAATCTGAATGCAAAAATATGAACATATTGTAAAGTTTTATGACTTTCTCGTTTATGAAAAATGTATGTATACGATCTTTTGTTTACAATGCTACCAGTACATTTAATATCAGTAGTTATGTACGTTATTTGGTGACAAGTTATTCCTCTTATGTCACTTTGACAATAATTGTTAAATCTGAAGGAAAACATAATTAGAACTGGAGTTCAGCTGTTAAGTTCTTTTATAATATTGATAAAGGCTTATAGGATATATTATACAGCAACGGCAACAGTAAATAAATTAATTGTAATGTGAAATCACAGAAAATTAATTTCTGTTTAGTTTGAAATGACTCGGTTTTCAAATTAAATTCCTAGCTTACAACATTTGTAATGTGTATCGGATACTGACAAAAACTAAAAAAATAAATACAGCTATTAATACTTGTCACAAATATAAATAAATCACTGACGTAAATAATAAGGATTTTTCATTATTAATTTTATAGTATTCTTTCATTGCTTAGTTCTGGGCTTATATTTTACAAGAGTCATTACGGATATTAGATCAATTTTCATATCTCAATAATCGATTCACTTCCCGCGACTGACAAAATCAGGTAGGTGTCAGGATTATAAAACAGATATGTACTAGAGATTTTTACCCGTTAGATTTTTAGACAAATTAGGATAAATAAGCTACCTAACAGTCAAATTGTAGCGCCCATCACGTTTATGAATTAGGGATCAGGTCACTCGTTTATGAACTTGCACAGTTGAAGTTCAAAACCTGGTCAGGTTGTCAGGTCTGCTTATAATATTGTGGTGGACAATGCGGATGTTGTGACAGGAATTGGAAGGTTTTCCGTTAGGTCTTATCATTCTTCCATTCTCCACTTCCTTCCAATACCTCTTAACTTCGTCACCATAGAGACCATGAACCAGAAAGAAATCAGAATCAGGACCTTGTAAACTAGTAATTCTTAAACTGTATTGCGCGTACTCCCAGGAATACTTGCATTGGCTTACATCTTACACTGCGTCTTCACATAGACAACCGCCGTTATTCAGGCACTTGTAACGGGAAACCAGTTTTTTGTATGCCTTCGTCAAAAAAATGAAGCAGCCTGTGATGCAAGCCAATTCTGCACTTCTTGTTTCACATCATCGTCGTTGAAACTTTTTCCACCAAGGAATTTCTTCAGATGAATATAACATATGAAAATAGCTTGGCAGTGTGTGGCCGGGCATTGTCATGAACCAAAAGGACTCCACGCATAAACAAGCTCAAGATCTGAACGCATTATTTGGTTGGGAACAATTCGAACACCCTCCCTAAAGTCCGGATTTGGCACCAAGCTATTTTTATCTGTTTTTTCATCTAACATTTCGACGACGTTGATGTTGTGAAAAGGAAAGAGCAGACTTGGTTTTCATCACAGGCGGCATTATTCTTTGACGAAGGCATACAAAAACTGATTTCCCGTTACAAGTGGCTGAATAACGGCGGTGATTATGTGCAGAAGTAGTACATGGTAATGAATGATAAAGTATTTGGAAAATAATGTTCTGTTATTTTTTTTTTAATATCGGTACTTACTGTACTTTAAAAACAAGCCTCGTATTTCAGTTCATTAAAACTAGTTAGGTCCATCATTATAATCAATTATAATAATTTACTATTGCAAACAGTTATATGCTTATAGGACCCTCCCCAAATTGGCGTATGCAACCTGCTAAGTGAATAAATAGCTAAACGTAGTGAGATAAATACATGAGCTTGAACTATTTCACCAATAAGTAATGTGAAAGCAGACATCTGAAACGAAAATATAAATTACGTTATAATTATATTCTGAAACGTTTACGGAAGTGCCCAAGCAACCCATCTCTATGAAAGAGTTGAGAAAATTGTCAAACCTTTGTGTGAAGCTTTTTCGGTAAAGCCACGAAAAGTTCCGACTTGTTTAAGCGATATTAGTTGGCAATCTGCTGGAAATTGTAAAAGCTGAAGACAATCACTGATGTGGTTTCCCTGCAGTCCGATGTTCATACACAACTATCAATTAATAACCATAGAACAGTAGGCCTATTTATAGTATAAATAGCAGCAAAGATCACCGTAAACAAAGAAATAGCCTATGCAGTTTCATAAAAATGTCGACCATTACAGGCCTATTGAACAATTAAGAATAAAAATCTGATGTGATATGTTTACTCAACCTTATCTATTCTGAGCATGGACAATAACTTTATCACTACAAATTCTGACATAGAATTAAAAGGCTGTGTTGCAGGGAGTACGTATTCAGTCTCATGCAAAGATGTATCGTTCGCCACAAATAAGTTACTTCAAAATCTGAGTTCGTATAAGCGATACCCTTCAGAAGATTTTGAAGAAAAAGTGTTGCGAATAGAAGTTTTAGCCCTTAAAACAACGCTTCTTGTACTAAATGTTATCAAAATTAGTAGAGCATTTTCCGATAAAATTGTGAAATTCAAATTTTCTTCACGTAAAGTGGTAGTAAAATAAGAGAAAATCGTCGCCGATCTTTGGATCACATCCCCAGGATGCAACTAACCCAAATTAAAAATGTTCCTATTATTCGATTTTTCGTTCTCCTTACACACATGTAAACAATTATGTTTAAAAAACGAATTTTTGGGTTCAGGGAACAACAAAAGTATTAATACTGCAAACACTCGACATTGAATTTCAGGGTCGAACACATAGCATATACAGAAAGTAAACATAGATTAGATAACATTGAAATTGTCAAGCGTTGTTTTTAAGGTGAGCTCTAGGTAAATTATACTTGAGGAGTACATTAACTATGTATCTAAACGCAGCGAGTACAATGTATACAGTTTGAGTAACGGTACAGTAAATCAACAACAATTAGTGATGGGAAGTAATTGAGTAAAAGTAATCGGATTACAGTAACAATTCCTTTTTTGGTCCCATTTACTTGTAATCAATACTTTAAAAAAATGTAATTTCTACATGTAATTTATTTCTGGAACTAAAATTGTAATTTTTAAAATTTAGTAGTCGTTAGTATTAGTATCATTCTCGTTTGCTACATCGTCATCATTACTGTTTTTGCAACTAATATCCAAATTAGAGTTAATATTAACAAAACGTTACTCAATATTTCCGAAAATATTCCCATTGATGTGTGTGTGTGTTTTTTTGTTTGTTTGTTCATTAATAATTTGGGCTTGTGCCCAAAACAAACTAAAAACAAGGAATTTTTAGGTACAGCCATTTTGTAAAGTAATTGTAAATGTAATTGTAATTTTACTGATTACTTTTTGAAAAAAGTAATTTGTAATTGTAATTAAGTAAAATGTCTCTCAGGTAATTGTAATTCAGCCCAATTACTTTCTTTTTGTACTTTTCCCATCACTGCCAACAATATTGTACTACAATCCTTTCATTTGAGAAGCCTTTAACGTAGTATATCTCTGACGCATGCGTACTAGTACGACTATTTACAATGGAATTAAAGAAGTAAATTGATTTGACCATATGTTTTGTTTGTGGTTTTCGTCGCATTGCTTACTTGAACAAGAGTAAGTGGGGATAATTGGATAGAGTTAGGCAATACTGATCTATCATACTACAGTGTTGAGACAATGAAGGTGAAAGTACCGTACTCTATAATTTAGTGAAACCGAGATCTTTTGTTTTAAAATATATGTTATGAGGTAAATGGTAAATACAGCTCCGTTCGAGTCTATGAAGGCCAATGAGAATTTTGGAATTCATGATTTACAATTCGTGACTGCAACTACAATTTGGAGTAAGATGCTCTTGCCGACTCAATCTCTAAAAGGCTTTGTTAGACAGAGAATCAACGTAGAGCCTAAACTATAATACGTAGAGGCTTGGAATTTTGACAGTACCTTCGTTTCATAATGTAAGTGCTCACTAAGAAAGGATTTTGCAAAATTTTGATTTCAAATGCAAAAAAAAAAAAAAATCAAATGTTTTTTTTTAGAATACTTAATTCCTTTTTACACAGAATTATCAAATCCAAATCACAGTTCACATGACAACATATTGTTGCCAGTGATCTCAGATGGGTTTGGAAATAAATTAAATGGGACTTTGAGTAATTAGAAAAGCTATCAATATAATTCATGTTATAAATAAATATTAAAAAAATGAAATCCACGAAAATTATGCAGTTACATAACTTTCTCTACCCTGGACATAGAGAAAACAATACGAGGAATGGTAATATGTTTTGGGGAGAGAAGTATGAAAGTGATATTGCATTTATGTTTAATTCCATCCCCAGAACGGTTTTATGATAACATAAGAGTGAGAAATAAATATTCCGCAAAGACAATACAATTTTATGTTACCGAAATTTATGTTTCTTCTTATTTGAACCCCTACCAGGCTTGCTGTGTACTGTACAAGCGATGGGATGCAAAATTCGACATCCTCTATGAGCCATAAAAAGCGTTTTCTGAAGGAATAGTTTGAGTGTGATAAGTCGTTCTCCCTATTTCAAATTATAAATACCTATATAAGGACCTAGAATTTAAAAATCGAAAGTCCTTCCTAAGTTAATTTCCCATTATAAAATTAAAAAAACCCGGGCGACGCCGGGCCTTTTAAGCTAGTGTAAATATATTGCAGTACCAGCTATAATATTAATAGTATTTCTAGGGTATTCTAGGCTGGAAGTTCCTGTAATTCAATCTACCGATTTCCATATATTATGTATATAAACTAAACAATTCCATAGCGCTACATCCCTTTGAGAGACTAGGCCTGCAAACCGAACGCTACATCTACCATAAGCAAATGGCAGGATGATTGGGGGCATTTGGTCATATGCCGACTCTAATAGCCGTAACCGATGGCCAGTTGAGTCACGTGGCTGTGTGTCCAGACCTTCCTACCTCATGAAAATCCGAGGTACCGGGGTTCGAATCCAGACTCGCGGATCCGTAGTTTGCAACGCTAACCATTAGACCACGCAGGCGGTCATATTGTGTACAGTATAAAGATAAATAGAAATAGACATGTATATAGTTATATCTTGTTGAAGAACACACACAATCTGCGATTCATAGCACACGAAGACCCCATGCAGAGATGATGCAGAGCTGCAAAGATCTCGCTCCTTTAAACTTCCGAAACATATCTTGTACAGTCTACAACAAACTATATAGGCCTATCTCACTCTATACCGCTACCTTATCACCCTCTTCCATATCTCTCTCCCCTTCCTCTCTCTCTCTCTCTCCCCTTCCTCTCTCTCTCTCTCTCTCTCCCTCTCTCTCTCTCTGTCACTAAAACCTAATAAAATTCTTGAATTCATTTAATAAAAGAATGAATGAAAAATATAGAGAACGAAGGAAAAGAAGAAAGACACAAGAGACTCAAGGCACAATGACAAAGGTCTTATACCTTCATTATTGAAATAAATGCAGAATAAAATCTAAAATTAGCTTCGTCCTCTAATCTTTCACTACTTTCTGGTCAAATGCTACGGAACAGACAAACTTGTTATAATATAGTGCATAACCCACATAGGCCTATATCAATTATTTACCTTCTCTCTCAACATTGTGCCTCTCACATTAAATCATGGAGGATGAAATGGGCTGGACATGTTGCGCGCATGAGTAAGGAAATACATATCTAAAAAATATTGACTGGGAGACTCGAAGGGAAAATACCACTTGGAAGATCTAGACGTAGATGGGAGGTTAATTTCTGAAGACACAATTCCATGCGGAAGAACATGACACATCCAGGCAATTGACCTCTCCCAAGTAAAGTGAATATCACACCCTCTTGCGAGATGATCCCCAAGCCTCTGCTATGTATGGTATTGAGCTCTATCATTGCCGACCAGTGCTAAGGGCATGTATGTATACCTCAAAACACAAACGTGGATCTACGGTTCGCTGCTGGACCGAGGTGTATGTGTTCCTGCTACTCACATGAAATTGAGAGGGTATATTAAATTGTATGTGGGCTATCTCCAGGATCGAGATTGACAATGCCCCAAGTATCGCCCCTGCTAAGGCGGTAGGGTATGCTATCTCCGCTTAATTCCACCGTTCATCAATCTGGGGGGTTTAAATGAGTAATCCGGTAATCTGGCTCCTCCAAATCCCTGCTGTGTTAGGTTAGGAGGTATATATGTCTTATGAAGCGCCTATGTCATAATTCATTTTTAGCCAAGTCTATTTCTCTCTCTCTCTCTCTCTCTCTCTCTCTCTCTCTCTCTCGTTATTTCTATACAGACATATTCAGACTACGCTGACGTTTCGTATTAATATGCAGAATTCGGCTTTCACGGGTGTATTTGTCCATTATGTGAATACTGTAATAATAGTGGTTTGTTCCCACAGACACTCAAGAACCGTCATCGCAATACAACATGTGGACATATTGTCTGTTAGAAGCGCGAAGAATGCGCACAATGACGTTTGTAGGAACAAAACTGTTGACCCTGGATTATGATTAAAAGATATTAAATATTTGATCCAAGTGTGTTTTAGATTATTTCTTTTTTGAAGACCTCCTGCATGCTCTATTGGTTAAGGTTGCTGAATTCGTATCCGCAGGTTCAATCCCTGGTAACTCGTTAGTTTATATAGGTAGGGTGGTCGGGAACACGCGTGCCCTGAAGTGAGTTTCGTCAATAACGCCGAAGAGCTGTTTGATAAAGTAGCAGATCCACTCAAGAAATACGAATTAGCATGCTGAGCAAATACTCTCAATCCTACCAAATTCCTATAAAGTCCAGACATAGATAGCTCTCGCAATGGTCAGATGATAGGCCCACTCCCCATGGGATATAGTGTCGCAGGGTTTGGTTTGGTTTAGTTTATTGTTGTAATTATTATGCTCTTAAACAAGCTTTCCTTGAACCCTTTGATAAGCAGAATCATGTTAAAAGTACAACCCATATGTGTGATCTGCTATTATATTTTTGTTTTTGGGCTGCTCTACTCTTAATTAATAGGCATATTGCGAAACATTGTGAATTTTTCTAATTATATTCACCTTAAGCACAGATATGATATAGTGTACCGGTATCTCATTTGAGTTTTATATTTTCCTTGTTTCCAGAAGAGTTGAAAATTCGTCTCTCCTAACTTCATCTTGAAACGCTCTTCATCCTTCAAAAGTTTAGATCGTAAAGTACAGTGAAACCGTCCACTATTTGTGGACCCTAATAGATTGTATAGTTATATTGAGGGATTGTAATTTACCACATTTTAGACAGAGTGCATGCACAAAACTGTGTAATCTAGGCCTACATGGTAATTCATGGAACGGACATGGGAAGAAGTAGAATGCTAATTTTGTTACTTAACTTACTGCTTCCGTTGAATTGTAACCATAGCCATGTGTCAGAAATTTCGTTGGTGGGAAGAGGGAAGAAAAAGACAAGCAAATTCAACACACAATCTAAGGCAAAACTAAAACAGTTGCTCCTTATGGTGTTTGAATTGCACATTATGCACATGTTAAAGTAACAACCTAACTCATAGTATGTTTTTGCACACATAAGGGATAATTTTAGCCTCAGTGATCTTACTTTCCACCCCTCATGAACCTTTCTTTTCTGGAATTTCTAAGAAATGTAACAAATATCAGTCACCTAGGAAACTATATTGCTAGCTGGGAAAGATACTGATCTGATACTCACCTACCATCCATAGGGGTAAGCTAATGGTTTTACAGTCACTATTCAACCTCCAAATATCGTTACATAAAAGGTTGTTTCTAAAAATGTTTCATCGTTATAGCAAGTTACATTTAACATTGTTAAGATAGAAAATTCGCCGGGACCAAACAAAAATATTGCAATATGCGGGTTTATCGTTAGATCGATGCTCGTTATACAGAGGTTTGACTGTAATGCATTCACTAAATTCATCTCTATCTGCTATAGTTTCCTCCCAATCATAAAAATTAAAGAACAGTTCTTCGTCCAATTATAATGGTACTTGAGATTTCAATATTCAATTAATGACTGAGAAAATACTGTATCTCGATCAAAAGCTTGTCGACTCAATTAATGACTGAGAAAATACTATATCTCGATCAGAAGCTTGTCGACTAAGGAAGTGTCATGTCATACAACACAGGACAGAACACTACACAACACGTCAGAGCAATATGAACACTTGTATCGTAATGTGCTGACATATGTTAACACGAATCATCGCGGTATAATCTGAATTCCCTTAGAGCTCCCCTTCGATCACTTTCAAAATTTCCCTTGTCAATTTATTTACGAATGCCGGTTGATCGGACTAAAATGAATATAGATATAACACGCAATAAAAAATACATGATATGCCTACGTTAACATTAAACCCTATCATGATCATAATGATAATTATTAAACTGTTGTTATTATTATTATTAGCTGTGTCCTGTGGCAACTTTCGAAGAGGCAAGCAGCTTCATTTATGTTTATAATAAATTATTTTCTTTTTCTATTATTCTAAGTTTATGTTGGCATCATTCATCAGTATAAAATTAACTCTAATTACATAGCGCCATTCTTATTATTGTCATTTAATAAATTTTCATAACTTTTCCCATTATTATTATTATTATTATATGGACATATCACCGGAGATATTTCGGATGTTAATGCTACATAGTATTATGTTTTTTTACACGTTTGGTTGCTTTTAAATGCGACGATATTGGTACAATGCGGGAGATCTCGCCAATGGTGGCCCGTAATCCAGAAATAACACTGGTCGCTCAGAATGAGCTGATGAGTTCCCGAGTGAAGAACTGATTGCACTCAGCAAGCCCCACAGAGTGCTGTCGACACACCTCCATTAACAAAGTAAGTACTTTACATAAAAATATAATTGTTCTTATTTTATATATCCACATAATATGACACCTAGTCAACACTGCTAAATCATCGGCGAAGATCCGAAACGCCCAAGACGGATGAATTAAAATGCTCCAGTTATTTGTTTATGTGTTACGCAACTTGTGATAAAACTAAGTAATATATTTTAGTTAAATAGATTTTAATTTGATCATACGAAACCACAAATACGGTTAGTAAAAAATAAATTTGACTTGCTATTTTTCTTTCTTATATTTCTTATTGAAAGATTGATTTTAATGACCAAATTCACTGCATTGAAAAGTGAAGGATGAAAAAATGTAATAGTATACTAGCAATTAGTTAAGTTATTACGCTTACAACACGAAAACATGAAGATGAACGTTTCTGGCGAGCTTCCATCTAGTGACTTCAGTATGTAACTATTCGTTTCTACGGCACTAAAAATAATGTTTTTGGTCTATATTTAATAATGGCTCGAACAAAGAACTAGCTAGTACCACGCTATGAAATATATAAAAATGCACTTCTAGATACCATAGCTTTAAAGTTGTTCAACATTTCCAAAAGCATTAAATTTAGCATTACAAGGCTTCTTGCTCATGAAAAAATGTTACGACGCCATTTTTGGATGGCATTATATCAAAACATACGATCGTGTAAATGATAAAAATGTATATATGAAGCAAGGCAAACGGCATAATTGTGACAACATTGAATAGTTTTGGAGCATTTTGACTTTTCATAATACCCTAGTAAGTTAAATGTGTTAGTTAGGTAACAAAAACGACGTATGGCATAAATTGTAAGCTATATATATACTTCGTCCGCCATTTTGAAGGTTTTATGCAATACAGAACTGTTGCAACTGTTTTGGTGTTTTAGTCCATTAAGCAAGTATATAACTTGACATGATATTTATTCAATTTTAAAATAAAATATCTAGTATAAAGCATTAAATTCTGCTAAGTAGACACATTATTTTTTCTTGAATATATAATATTTAGGCCTGAGGACTTTTGTTTGCTCTACGTAAGAACTTTTTTTTTAGTTTTAATAATATGTACGTACTTGTTTTTCAGGTTGGATGTCCAACAATGACATAAATAAGCCATCAAGACATGGACAGTACAAAAATTATAACTTCAAGAGTTGAATTGATGTTGCAGATTTTGTATATATCCTAAAATATAATCTATAAATTTATTATATATTGCGAAAGTGAAAGGTAGATGATACGTTTCGTAAAAGTGGTTGGTATTTATAAAAATGACAATGGAAAATTCAACATTTTCATCAAAAAATCGACATCGTCGGCATCATAGCAAACATCATAAGTGTCATAAGGTGCATCTAAAAAGGAATGCGCCCAAAACTAATAGTGATAACTCAGAATCAGCTGCAACTAATGTGATAGTGAAGCCTGAAGAAGGCTTCGGTGATCAGTTCGAACCTAGCAACAGAGAAAGGAGACACAACGCTGGCAGAATACTTAGAAATAGACGTTACAGGTAAGCAAAGGTGGTTATGTAAAACTCGTGTCATATTTTCAAAATTAAAATTGTTTTGAAGATGCAATCCATCAGTAGCTAAGTATGAATGCCCGGCGGCTGATACGGCGATAAACTTAAAATTACAAACAGGCACTTTTTCTTAATAACAGACTATTAAACCTTCTAACTGTGCAAGTGTCAAAAGATACATGTCTCTTCTAATTTTGCGTGGATAAGTTTTACTCTAAATTGCAACTGCATTGGTTTTCTTACCAGTATCATGCATAGGCGTAACCAGGCCGACCATATGGGGGGGGTTATAACATCCGCGGGGTCTGGGGGGTATGGAATACACCCCAGGGAGAGGGGGGGTCTGGGGGTCCTCCCCCGGAAAATTTTAAAAATTAAGATGCAAAATAACGAGTTTTAAGCTTCCGGGGGTCCTCCCCCGAAAAATTTTAAAAATTAAGACACAAAATAACAAATTTTAAGCTTCCGGGGGTCGACCCCCGGAAAATTTTAAAAATTAAGACGCAAAATAACGAGTTTTAACCTTCCCACGCTTTATACTTGTATTAAGTAATTTATGGGCAGACTTAAAAAAAATTATAGAATTTTCCTTTTTTTAATCAATGGGGGGGGGGGGTTCAAACCCCCAAAACCCCCAAAAACCCCCCCCCTCGGTACGCCTATGGTATCATGTTGGATTTGTAAAATCTCTGGCTACTCCATTGCAGTAAGTATACACCTGACTGCAGGCCTAATTGCTGCATCAGTCATATTGGAATCATAACAAAGATAGACCGTGTTCCTGTATTATAGAAAAGTATTAATAATTTTCATTAGAACTTCGTTGATTTCATGATTCAGAAATGGATTTAAATGTTTAATCTTCCAATATACCTTTTACCTTAGGGTACTGAAAATAATTATCTATATATATATATAAGAGGCTTTGTCCTGACTGACTGACTGACTGACAGAGAATCGACGTAGAGCCTAAACTATAACAGGTAGAGACTTGGAATTTTGACAGTACCTTCGTTTCATAATGTAGGTGCTCACTAAGAAAGGATTTTAAAAAAAATCGATTTTAAGTGCCAAAAATTAAATGTTTTTGAGAATACTTAATCCCTTTTTACAAAGAATTATCAAATCCAAATCACAGTTCACTTGACAACAGTATTGCTGGTAGTCTTCACATAAGGCTTTGGAAATAAATGAAACTAGAATTTGACAAATTAGAGAAGATATCAATATAATTCATGTTATAAATAAATATTAAAGAATGAAATCCACGAAAATAATGCAATCACATAACTTTCTCTACCCTGGACATAGAGAAAACAATACGAGGTGTGGTAATATGTTTTGGGGAGAAGTATGAAAGTTATATTGCATTTCTGTTTAATTTCATCCCCAAAACGGGTTTATGGTAACATGAGAGTGAGAAATAAATATTCCGCAAAGACAATACAATTTAATGTTACCGAAATTTCTGTTTCTTCTTATCTGAACCCCTACCAGGCTTGCTGTGTAACTTACTGTATAAGCGATGGGATGCAAAATTCTACATCCTCTATGAGCCATAAAAAGCTATATCAAGCGTTTTTTGAGGGAACAGTTTGAGTGTGTAAATCGTTCTTCCTATTTCAAATTCTAAATACCTATATAAGAACCTAGAAATTAAAAAACGAAAGTCCTTCATAAGTTAATTTCCAATTACAAAATAAAAAACCCGGGCGACGCCGGGCCTTTTAAGCCAGTCAAAAATAAATTCTGGGCAGAATAAAAGTGTCAATTACGAAGTAAAAATTCTATAAATGAAATACGACTTTTACATAATACTTGCGTCCTATTTTAGGTTTATCCTAGAACAATTTTACGATTTTTTTTTTCGGATAATAGATATTTCCAACTGCAGTCAGCTGTAACTGACGATGAAACTTATGTCTACACTCTTGCCTTTGCAGTTGTAAACTTTCAGAGGCTAGAAAGGGGTGGGGGGACACAATGTAATAACAATTTTCACCATATTCAAGAGGAGAATAGTAACTCCATTAAAATATACAAAACGAAGCTTTCAAAAATACTAAACCTTTGGAATTGTACGTACTAGGCACCGGTATACAAAAATAATAAATTATTTTGGAACACTTTCTTTTAAACCACATGAACATAAAATGCAATAAGCTTATTTATCCCAACTAAGATAAGTAAAATGTCGACCTCATAAAGTGAAACAATTCCAAGAAGCACGACTTTGTAAAAATGTATTCCAAAAATAATACAACAACGTTCAATCCTAAAATTTCCATTAGGGAATTAAAACTAAACAGATACAACAGGCACGAAAAATAAAAAGAATCGCACGTGGAAGTGTGTTTTTTCTATTAATCCCTCCCCTTTCTTTCTGAAAGTATTTAAATTCTTAAACACTTTGATGAATATAGGATGTGCATCGAAATTACACAGGTAATTCCTCATAATTTCGTCATCTGTTTTACTAATAATAATATTAAAAAGCAGATGTGGTTTACGTTTCCAGGATTAAGCTTTTATATTTATTTACTCGCTTCGCTCATTGGGGGCTCCGCCCCCAAACCCCCGCTGACGTTCTCGGGAAAGATTTTTTAAAAGATCTATGGGAGATAGTATTTAGTCTGCTGCATTGGCTACTACCTTTTTGCCACATTAAACCTAAAAAATAAACGTGGGAAGATTTTGGGATTTTTTCGGAATTTTCCTGTCGGTTGCAAGCTAATATGTATCAGTTTGCCAAGTCTAAGTTTTCTAGATCAACTGGAAGTGTACGTACATTTATGGTGTATTTTATGGAGTAAATTTCAACTGATATTAATTTAAATGGACATGATACAAGATGAAATTGCGAGTAAGATTCATGATATGTAAATATTCAATTTGGCATTTGCCTTTACGACCAGGGAAATCATTGAAAAAGACAAGCAAAATTGGTTATAATATGTTGTAAAGAATGCGGGACTTCATCTCCGACTTACAATTAAAGAATATAAATTATGAATTTCTTAAAAAAATAAAAGAAAATTTTGTTGGTTCTGGACAAAAATATGTTAATTGGATTTAATTATTATGAACCTGAGACTTCAGAACGCAAAGTCCAAGACGTTACTATCTCGACCACACCGTTAGGTTTACGAAAATAATTATTTCTAAACTTTCAGTGCCATACGTGAACACAGTTTGATAATACCGTTGCCTTTGAAACCGATACCTTTTTCGGGGGTTTTCAGGGCTAAAAATTTAAAAAAAAAATCACTTTTTGGAATTTTCCTGTGGTTTACAGCCTAAAAGCTATATGTGTACCAAATTTCAAGTTTCTAGCTTATCTGGAAGAGGACAAACATTAATGTCAGTGAGCCGAACCGAGCCCTTTTTCGAGAGTGTTTAGGGCTAAAAATTAAAAAAATAAACTTTTTGGAATTTTCCTATGGTTTACAGCCTAAAATCTATATGTGTACCAAATTTCAAGTTTCTAGCTCATCTGGAAGTGGGCAAACATTAATGTCGGTGAGCGGAGCTGAGCCCGTTTTCGAGGGATTTTAGGGCTAAAAATTGGAAAAAATAAACTTTTTAGAATTTTCCTGTGGTTTATAGCCTAAAAGCTATATGTGTACCAAATTTCAAGTTTCTAGCTTATCTGGAAGTGGACAAACATTAATGTCAGTGTGCCGAACCGAGCCCTTTTTCGGGAGTGTTTAGGGCTAAAAATTATAAAAAAAAAAATAAATAAACTTTTTGGAATTTTCCTATGGTTTACAGCCTAAAATCTATATGTGTACCAAATTTCAAATTTCTAGCTCATCTGGAAGTGGGCAAACATTAATGTCGGTGAGCGGAGCTGAGCCCTTTTTCGGAGGTTTTTAGGGCTAAAAATTGGAAAAAAATAATCTTTTTGGAATTTTCCTGTGGTTTACAGCCTAAAAGCTATATGTGTACCAAATTTCAAGTTTCTAGCTTATCTGGAAGTGGACAAACATTAATGTCAGTGTGTCGAACCGAGCCCTTTTTCGGGAGTGTTTAGGGCTAAAAATTAAAAATAATAAACTTTTTGGAATTTTCCTGTGGTTTACAGCCTAAAAGCTATATGTGTACTAAATTTCAAGTTTCTAGGTCATCTGGAAGTGGGCAAACATTAATGTCGGTGAGCCGAGCCGAGCCCTTTTTCGGGGGGTTTTTAGAGCTAAAAATTAAAAAAATAAACTTTTTGGAATTTTTCTGTAGTTTACAGCCTATAAGCTATATCTGTACAAAATTTCAAGTTTCTAGCTCATCTGGAAGTGAGCAAACATTTTTGTCAATGAGCCGAGCCGAGCCCTTTTTGGGAGGGTTTTTAGGGCTAATAATTAAAATAATAAACTTTATGGAATTTTCCTGTGATTCACAGCCTAAGAGCTATAAGTGTACCAAATTTCAAGTTCCTAGCTCATCTGGAAGTGGACAAACATTAATGTCGGTGAGCCGAACCGATCCCTTTTACGGGGGGTTTTTAGGGCTAAAAATTAAAAAAATAAACTTTTTGGAATTTTCCTGTGGTTTACAGCCTAAAAGCTATACGTGTACCAAATTTCAAGTTTCTAGCTCATCTGGAAGTGGGCAAACATTAATGTCAGTGAGTGAGTCAGCCATGTGGCTTTATTATTATAGGGATATCAAAGGTATTCTGATTTTCGTCGGAAAAGTTAGTACAAACTAGTCATGTATTAATAATAGTATCCCAGTATGTGAAGTGCACCTTACACACATCTTGGTAGACCCTTGAGTTCCTAGAGACCGGAGGTTCAATATTTTCAGAGTATGGGCACATGAAAATAATTTATTCAGACATAGGCTACTCATAATTGCCCTCAGGATCGCTTCCCTTGATCGACGACAATCGACCCTAAGAAAGAATGGTTGCTGACAGTCATTCATTCTATATTTAAAAAAATCCATTTATACAATTTGGATTGGAAAAAGGTAATCTGCGCCACTTCTACCTTTCCCCCAACCTATACGATGTAAACTGCGCCACCGACATTTAAATGGCGTCACCGTCATACTAACACACTAACATTTTCCTTTCCACTTCTCCAGACTTAGGACTGGCTATGAAATTGCATAGATGTGGTTAAAAATGTTAGGCTTAGTAGCTTTGTCATTTTTAAAAATGTTAAAAACAATACCCTAATTTCTTTTGCATGAACGCTTCGTCACTTATAAAATTGTTAAAAACACTACCCTATTTTTTTTACATGAGCACTTTGTTCTCATATGACGCCTTCTTAATAAAATCAAAACGGGATATTTCATTGTTTATGTATTGTTCTCTCCACTTGAGTAGACGAGAATACTTGTCATTTATTTTAGCTGTTTTTCTTACAGGTATCCCTTATTCAAAATTTCTCAGTTTTATGTAGGCACTTGTTTGGAACTGGAGAAGTGCATCTAACACAAGGAAGATGTTGGGAGAAGCGTGGTAGAACATCGAATTATATTTTGCGTGAAATGACCTACATATTTCCGTGGCGCAGTTTACATATCTGTGTGCCGCAGTTTACATCTCATTTTTATTCTATTTCAAATTAGGTGTCAACCGTGGCGCAGATTACATACACCCTTTGCATTAAGTCTGATAATTCTGGTTTGTAAAAAATATCTCATTCAACTATTATACCAGAACCCCTTAACAAGAGATGTTACCAACATGGGTGTTTAAGAGGAAGTTAATCTTTTAAGATACAGACCATAAATAGAGTTTCTTTTGCCAAGAATGGTTTATATGTTGCATAGAATACGAAACAGGACTGATAAGACGAATTCTTCATAATGATGAATGTAATCTAAAACTGGAATTTGTACACATAAACATTTCCGAGATTTCAAAAATTGAAATTTCTTACATATCTTTCACTTGATGTATGTAATGAATAGGGCCCGGATTTTTATGTGCTAAAAAACTTAAAAATATTTATTTTTTATGTGCTAAAAATGTTTAAAATATGTGCTAAAATTTTAAAAATATGTGCTAAAACTAAAAAAAATATTTTTCTGAAAAAGAAACAAAAACACCAGAATGTGTACTAAAACTCACCAATTGCAGCTAAACATCAGGTGTAAAATGCTGACTGGAGTTGCAGTGCGCAACAAATGTCATCTCCAGATTATGGATCACAAATCCTTGCCTATTATCCGAGAATAATGCCTTACATTGAGAAAAGGAACGTTCTACATCACACAATGTTAACCTTGCATATTTGAAGAGGTGTACTGTATATCACTAACACACACACGATCAAGTTCACTTATGGTTTGAAACATACCTTTAAATTTTGTTCTTAGAACTTCTATTGTCAAACCTGAGATAGTGTTAAGTTGCCTTTCAACATCTTCAGTAGCGGACGCAGAATTTTTTTTCGGGGGGGGGGGATTTGAATAGGTAGAAAGACTTACATACATAATTACCAGTTTATAAAACTGGCCACTTAGAGTGCATATATAGCCCTTTTTCAAATTTCGGGGGGGATCTATCCCCCCAATCCCCCCTCTGCGTCCGCCACTGAACATCTTGTATTTCTTTAACTGAACTACGCAATGTTGAGATTGGGTTCTGTTCTTCCCCGATAAGCAAGTGCAAGTGAAACACTCTCACCTCATTGCAAGTGAAGCATTTGTGTTGAATTCATTCGAGATACAAATTTTTGTTGTAAAATGTTAAAAAGAGATTGAGGAAAAGTACTAAAATATTTATTTATGGATAATATATCGAAAATATTTATTCATATAACTTTTTTTTGTAAAACATGCATTTTTATGTAAAATAAAATTTAGAATTTGCGTTTTTCTGACCATGATATAACCATCAGGAAAAAAAAATTACATAAAAAATCCGGAAAAGTACTAAAATATGTATTTATGGAAAAAATATCGAAAATATTTATTCACATAACTTTTTTTGTAAAATATGTGTTTTTATGTGAAATAAAATTTGGAATTTGGGTTTGCCGGACCTCGATTTGGATATAAAACTTTGTTTTAGGAATGTACGCATCAGGAAAAAAAATATTTTTTTACATATAAATCCGGGCCCTAGTAATGAAACATGATAAGTTCATCACAGTAGTAATGTAATAATTTCTGCTATAAATCGAAAGGTCGCGGGTTCAATCCTTGATGAGTTCGGATTGTTCAATTGCCACAATTCTTCTCATGGAATATGCCACGGGGATCGACTTAATCTCCAACAGAAATGGGTATCATGAGCAATCCAGGGGTAAAGACGGCCGATGCGTGAGGTTGATAACCTTCAATTACAGAATGTCTAAAAATCCCGGAGCCTCTCATTTAACTCCTGGAACCCTAAGGGCCTCCACGGTTTTTAATTGGATCATTTTTATTTGTAATGATTTCTGAGGACTGATTTATTCGAAAGAATTGCATTTTAAAAGTTTCCTCACATAAAAACTGTGCAACATTTTTTAACAACTTTCTCATAATATTTATATGTTAAAAGAAGGAGTGAACTGAATTTACTGTAATGCATTTAAATAAACGGTGCAAAATATGTTGCACAAAATTTATCCCATATAACCTACGTATTAAGATTTGTATTATTAAGGTTTTTAGGTTGACAAAATTAACCGGATTGTACCAATCAGAAATTAATGTGCAACCTCCAGATTAAACAGATTTACGGACTTACCGAAGTTTTCATATAATATTGTCCTTATAGAATCAATTACGTTAACCGAATAAATGATTATTCAATAGATTTAGATTTCCTAGGTAAAAATAAAAATAAAAAAATGAAAATAATAATAATAATAATAATAAATAAAAGAGAATGTAAATTTAAGAAAGTCAATATAATATAAGATTGTGCACATTTTCATTATTCCTATTTTAAGTGGGGATATTTTTATGGACCTACTATTTGATTTATTATTAATATCATTACTATGACTGTTATTATTATTAGCATATTTTGCATGCTTTAACTGCATATAGTTCATAAATCATAACACTCGATTTATCAGTAGGCTCTTGTAATAATTCATTCGTGTGCATCTGTTTCTATTGTTCGGTGACGTCTTCATTGATACTCAGTTTTAACAATTATGATATTGGATAACATATCGGCGATGAGTTATGGAAAGCAAACAGATCCTACAAGTCTGGTATTTGCCTTTACAAATGAGGAAATCTTGAAAACAAGCCAAATTATCCGGCCACAAGGTTGAGATTGGAACCCAAGACCTCTTGCCTCTGCCACATTGTTCAGATTGGTTTTAATGTGTGCATTATGATACAGGTATGATGCATTTTAAAACAATAAATTAATCACGTTTTCTTGTTATTGTGGGAAACAAAAGAATAGCATCATTCATATTTTAATTAAGTCTGTTGTTTTCTGCTACTGAGCATTGAAGTTTCTATCTTGATACCCATTACTTTTATAAAGAAATGTGTACTGCAAAAATGCTCATTTTAATTTTCTCTGCAACTTGACTGTGCTAGATTTTCATATAATCGAGACTGATTAGGAAAATAAAAACTGGACAAGTAACCAACCATTAGTAATGTTTACCGAAAAACGAATACAGCCATTTTATTAGACATGGATAGAAGTTTTAAAATTTAAATTTTTATTAAAATAGACATTTTTTTCAAAAATCAAAATTTGAAAAAAGTTTTAATGAAAAGCCCCCTAATATTTCTGTTCTAGAAACCAAATTCTGGGGGGGGGGATAAAATTCCAATGAAGTCAATTAAAAAGGACACACACAGACAGACTTCATTTTAAAAACATTTTTTTCGGTTTCTAGGCATTATGAAACATTTTCCCGGCGTTCCCTCAATTTTATTTTTTACGATAATAATTTTTGTTCAAAATGACCAAAATTTTACCCATCTCCCCCTTGAAAGTGTGGGATTATAATAAAAATAGATGTTCAGTTTCCCAATATTTTCAAATTCAATTTTGACTCAGAAATAGATCTTTATCCCCATAACTAAGGAAGGTAATTGAGGGGGGGGGGAGGGCTTGAAACATGGAGTGGTAAAATTGAGCTGAACAATGCGGAAAAAGAAACATAAATTAGGGTAGGTGTAATCTGCAAACATGTGATGTAAAACTAAATTAAAAATCTGATGTGAAAAGTCACATAACTTCCTCTGCCCAAATAAAAGTTAGCAGTATTCACATATCCTTGTACAAAATCGCAAGACACAATTTTACGCTAATTATGCTATAAATACCATATAAAGTATAAACCCTTCTTTGAATGTTGCGACTAAAAACGCAGGCTATGGACAGAAAAAAAAAATAATAAATAATAAATACAAAAAAGTGACTGCAAACGTTTATTCAACTTTTCACTGTTAAGAATAATTTCCGAAATTGATAAAATATTCCCCTCAGATATTTCTTTACTGTAAGCATGGCCAACAATATATCTTTCTCACTTCACGTGCTTATATAGAATAAAAGGCCGTGAATGTCCACGTATTGAGTTGTTCAGGCAAAACAGAGAGATCTTACATCAGTGGGTAAATTACAACCACCCTTCAGAGAATTTGTTTTGAAAAAAGTTTCAAATAAAAGTTTCCATGTACAAAATTTAAAGGAAATCCTTAGAATCGTTTTTGAGAAAATCGTGATAAACAAAAATTTCTTCGTGTAAAGTCCCCTTAAAAGTAAGGGAAAGTTGTCGCCATTCTTCGTGTCACAGCCTCAGAAGGTACCTAACCAAAATACAAAATTTTGTTTTCGTACGACTTTCCATTACATGAGGCCGTATTGCAAAGAGCGCGTATTCACAGTGGGTGGCTTATAAATACCCTTCAGAGAATTTTTTCGAAAAAATGTTTCAAATAAAAGTTTTAGCTCTTAGCATAAGCAACCCATGTGCAAAATTTAAATAAAATCGTTAGAGCCGTTTTCGAGAAAATCGCGAAAAACGAAAAATTCTTCATGTAAAGTCCCCTTAAAAATAAGAGAAACTAGTCGCCAATCTTCAGCTCACATCTTCAGAAGGTACCTGACCCAAATACGAAATTTTGTTTTCATACGATTCTCCGTTTTGGAGCTAGCTTGTTCACAGATATCCACACAGACACACAGACATGTTTCCAAAAATAGTATTTTTGGACTCAGGGGGCCTTGAAACGTGTATATATGCTAAAAACTCAACTTCGAATTTTGGGGTCGAAAACAATACTTCCTCTACCTATAGTACCTATGGTACAGGCAGAGGAAGTAAAAATAACTGTGTAGCTCCTTAATTAAACGACAAGAAAAATACAACTTTAAAGGAAAACTAGAGTAGTACTATACATACTGCTTTGTACAGATTCACAGCATTGAGATCTTTATGTCAATCAGAATCTTTCATATAAAGTAGCAAAACATCTTAGAATAAAAGTGAGTTGGCAATATACTTTGGACTTAAGCATGGACTGCAAGAACTGTCAAAAGTTGTCCTGATAGGGCGGTATGAAGTTTACTTTTGCCACAGACAATGCAAGATAGTACACAGGCATTGTGTAAAATAATTCATTATTATTGTTATGACCGGGCAAATATTGGACAAGCAATGTGAATCACTATATAAAATATCTTCATTAAATTTCCTGAAGATAACAAGCTACATAATAAAATAACCTATGCTCTTGTAAAGATAAAGTTGAAACAGATATATTTAAAATCTTAAATTTCATGAGAATGATAAGATCGTTACAGCACATCAATACCTATAACTTTTTTACTGAATTTACTTTACAGGCGTCCTTTTGAAGATCACAGACACACTAAGCGACTTTTTACACCTGAGATAAAGCGCTTCCTAAAAGGTTGGCTGGTCAGACGTCGAGACAACCCATACCCTAGCAGAGAGGAGAAGAAGAGCTTAGCAATACAAACAGGACTAACTTATATACAGGTAAGTGTTCAGGTACTTTATGTAACTTACATACAGTAAGCATCTAATGCAGTCAGGGATCTTCATAACATGTCTGATCCTATAAGAAAAAAGTAGTTTTGCAATACTATCTGATCCGTTTCAACATTCCTCTCCTCCTATACCCTTACTTCTTTTCACCACTGCAAACTTCATTTTTCTAATTTGATATTGAATCTACCACCAATCAGGCATGTAGCCAGAATTCAAGATCACGGTAAGCAAAATCTCTTTCAGGATGGGGTAGGATTATGTTACGGAAGAATATTGAATGAACCTGATGTGGAATACATATAATTACCTGCATTGCTATGCACAAATAATGTTAACTAAAACTTGTTTGTCCTGCGGCACTCGTTTAGATACTGGAGAGTACTTCAATTAAAAACATAAGAAGTGTCTAAAAGCACATGGGCCTACATCCAAGATTCTTATATTATAGCTGAATCTTTCCATCCTTCAACAGGTTGAATTTTCTCAGGACCTTTTCCATTTTCACATTTTTTTCTGCTTTACTCAAATGCTAAATAAAAAGATTAGTCATTCTTGAGTGAATCGTGGTAGGTATTTGACTACAATCGTTTCGAATGCTTGAACTACAATGTGCAATACTTAGCTTAAATTTTACTTCTAGTTTTCTTCTCTGTTGTGTATGGTTTAGTGCTCATATTCTCTACTGTATTAGTTGTGTTGCATAGCAGTGTAAAGAGAAACAATGCTGAATGACAAGTGTTCAAAACCTTCTTTAATTCGTTCCTCGCTAGTCATACGTACATAAAAAAAACTTACTTTCATGCTTAACTAAACATTTTGTGGCCCATGTTAGACACCAGAAATTAAAAAAAAAAAACATATCTATTCTTGCCTAAAGTTAAAGAATAGTGCCTAATTCCATCATTTTGAAACCTATTTTAGGTGCCTAAATATAAATCTTTCATGCCTAAAATTACAAGGTCTACTAATAAGATCATGTCCAGTGCTATTTCATCTATATTAGAAATGTCTTCATTATTAACGAATACCGTATTTTACGGACTAGAAGACGCTCCGGACCATAAAACGCACCTTGATTTTAGGATGGAAATTTAAAGGAAAAGAAATTTAATGTGATTCTAAACGAACATTTTTAAAGGGAATAATATACTTCATTGCATAAACAAATTATATCCTCCTACAAGGGAATCAGTGTAAATAATTTCTAACTTAAAATCTACGTTGTACGAAAATCTCTTCTGTACAGGTGGAAACGCGTACGCGAACTGATTTCTCATGAAAGACTGAAAATACTTTTCAACTTCTAACCCTCAATTCAGCCTACGGTAAGTGCAATGGGACATGGCTGTTGAGAGGTCATTGTCTTCATTTAAACCACCCTGCGGAGACAGCCCCCTTTCGTATAAAAGAGCTCAACATTCCTTTTTTTTTGCACTGTAAAGCTGGATTCCAGCTACCCTCATTTTACATTTGTGATAAGTGCACTGATGTGCAATCGGTACCAAAATCTGTAACTACCTTACAACACCTTGATTTTATTTCGGAAATATTTACCATAATTGTAATTTTTTAATGTACTTCGGACCATTAGACGCACCCAATTTTCAAGGTTCTGTTTTCAAAGTAAAAAAGTGTCTTATAGTCCGTAATATATGGTACCTTTAGCAGAGGTTACTTATTACAATAATTTTCAGGTATGCAATTGGTTTGCAAATTGGCGTCGTAAGTTGAAGAATGCTGGGACTGAAGCAAGACATCACACATGGGGGAATCTCATCAAGAGTTACAACACAAAAGCTCAGGGAAATGTGGAGCAGTTTAGCCTCTCTTCTGACGACAGCATTTGGGATGAACAAGAGCTCTCAGAAGCAGGTATTCATTAAGAATGCTATTATTTATATTTTTTCATTTTCCTGCAGCATTGGTTGGTTGTTATACAGACTAAAAATACCTTTAGTATATAAAGATGTATACACGTACACACAAGCAGGTATGCATATTCATATAGAAGCATATATAGAGTATCACAATGGAAGAGAATACCGGTATATCAGTGAATATAATTTAATTATGAACGTTCCTGAATATAAGAATGTAACCTTTATAGGCAGTGATGACTACTGCTGTCAATGTATTAGGAAGTCAAATTTATTGAAGAAATTAGCAAAGAAACTAGTTCCTCTTGCTCCAATCAATAAAACAAAGACTATACTTTTCTTCGAAAAATCTGGCAGTTGGTTCATAATTTGTCTCTTCTCAACATCCATTTCTTCAGGCAGCTTTTCAAGAGATATGAATTGGACAATTGGATCTAAGATGTATCCAATGGTGAAGTTCAGCTTGAAGTCAATTATGTCTTTTCTTCTATTACTGCCATCAACTAAGTGGTCATGTACTTCTTTGTAAACACTGAGAGTTTTTTTATTTTTCTTCCTTCTCAACAAAATATTTAGTGTCATTTATAGTATTAAAAGCATTCTACATTCAAATAACAAATATTTCAATTCATAATATAAACATTATACCCATCGTTGAGATTGTGTTTCTCTTACGGTTTCATTATATAAAAGTAGTGGGTGATACTTCATATCAAATTATAATGCAGAAATGTTAATTAACTAATCATTTATTTAAAAGTGCCAAAGGTGTTACATGATTAATGAGTTTTAGAGGATCATCAGGATGTGTCTGGGCATGCCTATGTTGGTTAATCAACATAAAGTAAATCATAGACAAAAAATATTTTCAGTAAGGGGGAGTCCAAGTGAGTCAGCTTAAAGTGTCATCTGTTGTCTACTTCCTGACACCATAGTTTCCTGTTCTGTATCCTCTGCTGCCGTCTGTAGCTAAATATTTTGTGCCGTTGTATTGCACCATCCATTGAAACCATGTTAAATTTGCTTTGTTGTGACGACATGCGGGATACCCTTATGCAAATCACTCCGAACTTAAAGAATACATACTGTGCTCTTGTTTCGAAGGAAACTAACAAATTATTTGCAATTGTTTGTCTATTTATGATTGCAAAAGAAATCTGCAAATTAATTCCGCACCATCAATTTGCAAAGTGAGAAGCTACCAGTGAAAAGGTTAAGGAAGGAGCTCTAACAAAACTGTTAAACGTAATGAATACGACAATGAAAGTTTTAGTACTGCATCAGACATAAAGTCACTTCATAAAATTGTATTAATATTAACTATTGATTAGGTGAATGAGGTCCTGATTTTTTTACGGTTGAATTACAGCAACTCTACTTCAAAATGTTGGAGGCTGCTGCATGTTGAATAGTACAACAAAACTGCTCTATCTCGTGCCTTTATTGTAGACAATAATTACGATTATATGGAGAAAAAATTGTAGCATTTTCAGAATATTTCTAGTTAACATATCCATTTTATTTTTTCTTAAAATCTAGGATAAGAATCGCTTCCCTTGTTTCTCAAGTAGCTATGCACCTGGTATTACCTGAGTTTTCAGTTACATGTGGTTGCTCTGGTTCGCTTTAGCTCTGAAAATCAAAATCAAATAACCAATTCTCCAAAAAATGTAGTGTCAATTGTGAGCTTCTGTGATTGTTGGAAGTGCCACCTTTGCTCTCAAGATTGCACGCATTTCTCATAGTTATAATAATTGACAGCTATTCAGAAAATATAAGAATGTTGTGAAGAAACGTCTTATTAATGCACAAGCCAAAGGCTCCTAATTTAACAATAATTCATTTACCATAATTTGATTTCATTTTATAGACTATGAAGACAGCGATGGACAGACAAATGAATCAGAAAAGTTATCCTACTTGATCAATACCACAGCCATGGATCACAGCTATTCTGCTCTTGTGCACCAAGAAAACAAAAACACAGAGACTTCAAATGCTACAAATCCAGTAGAAGACATCAATTCCTCTCCTAGTCAATTACAAGATGGCAGTTTAAGTTTCACGTTGGCGAATACACATTTACAATTTAATATGGCTGACAACTATAAATTTCCTGATGACCAAATGACAGTAGTAAGCAATAAGTATAAAAATATAATCATGGAAAAGTATCTTACTGATGTAAATCATTGCCCAGGAATATCACAAATAGTACCAACAAGACGCAGACATTCTAAATCAAGCCAGAGAGCAGCCAATGACACACATAGAAAAGCAAAAATCAATGGAGAAAATACGGATGTTCTTCCAACTCTGATGAGTAAAAATGATCTACAAAGTCAGGGTAAGAAAAAACAAGATGAATCTAGTCATAAAGTAAAAGAAAGTAAACAAGAGGATGATCATCCTGTTGAACTGTCCAAATGGTTAGAAAGTGCCGCCAACTTTAAACCTAGTCAGAACTATGTCACTTGGACAGCTAAGAACATCACCTGGCAAACGAATGTGCATGATGCAAAGAAGACGAAACAATGGAAAACAGGTATGTACAAAAAATTAAAAAAATTAGTCCACTCCAAATTAATTATTTTACTACTTACAGTATATACTAAATCTACGAAATTCATAAAAATTAAATGACTTTAGCTTAAAATTTTTCTTTGTAGCATTTTCCGGCATTGGTAAACCTGGGTAGCTGAAAGAACAGCTTTGACATTTCTTGCAAGGGATGTGCCTGAAAAATGACTACCAAGTTCGTCAAGGATATTATAATATGCATGTTTTTATTATAGAAACTTTTCACACTAGTGCTCTTAACGAAGATTAGCATTGAACTCAGACTGGGATAGGCCCATATAAAACCAATGTTTCCTCACATTTTAGATAGCAGATTTTTTGGGTGTTGGGTATATCCAGGGAAAGGTGTTAATGGAGATAGATTTTATCATTTCTTTTTTTATTTCCTTTACCCATATCAAAGGTACCATACTTTTCTGACCATAAGACATTTTAGTACCTTGAAAGTTGGGTGTGTCTAATGCTCTGAAGTAAACTAAAAAAAATCAAAATCATGGTAAATATTGCCGGTAATACCATAATCACAAACAAGGTGTAGTATAATGATAAGTTAGTTGCAAATTGTGGCCAAGTCTGTACATCAGTGCACCTGTCACAATCTGAAAATGAGGGTATTGGGAAGCCAGGTATACAAAGCGAAAAGAAAGGAATGTTGGTTCCTTTATATAAAAGGAATTGTCCCTCCCTGGGGTGTTCTAAATGAAGGCAATGACCTCTAAACAGGCTTGTTTCCTTACATTTACTGTATACTGTATTGAGGGTGAGAAGGTGTAAGAGTATTTTTGTTCAGCCTATTATAATAGGCTACGCTTATTATGTGTGAAACAGTATCATAATGACACTCATTTCAACACTGTCTTTTATTTTGACATTGGTGTGGTATCGATTATTATTGAACACAGAAAGATCTTGAGACCTTGAGGGTTGCAGCTGAAATCTGCATAATATATAATAAACTTGCGTTGCTCATTTTATAAACATATTCATATCTTAATAAATGCCATTATAGGGCTGTTGCATAATGTACTATTTCAATCTTCCATGAATTTTCGTTTAGAATCACATTACATTTTTCCCTCCTAAAATGAAGGTGCGTCTTATGGTATACAGTGTCTTATAGTTTGAACAATATGGTACTACACGTAGAGAAAATATTGTGTTTGATCCTAAATCAATGTTGCAGTTTCAACATAAATACACGTTCTGAGATCTCCTGAATCCAAAAACGCTATTTTCAGAAACTTGTCTGTGTGTATATGTGATACTGACAAGCATACACAAAAACAAAAAGTTTTATGAAATCAAAATTTTATATTTGGGTTAGATATCTCCTGGGATGTGACATCAAGATGGATGATGATTTTATCTTACTTTTAGTACCACTATACATGAAGAAGATGAATTTTTCGAGATTTTCTGGAAAACAACTCTAATGAATTTAAGTTTTGAATACCAGGTGCTTATACAAAGAGCTGAATCTTTTAATTGGAACTTTTTCACGAAAATTCTCTAAAGGTTAGATATAAGCCAGACACCGTTCACAGAAACTCAGAGTCTACATCTTGCATGGAGAACAATGCAGGCTGAGGATGAGATAAGGCCAATAAAGCCGCCTCCTTCTATCAAGTGCTTCAATTGTTACTTGCAATTTTAAAGTATTTGTAAGAAAATATACCATGCTAATAGGCTAATAATTCCATATATTATTCCAAACTAGAGTAACGCAGTCCACAACTTCCACACTTTCACCCTTTTTGACAAAAACCAGAAAAATTGGAATTTAGGTAAGTAATTGTTAGGTTAATCATCTTTTATAATCACATAAATGCTTAAAAATGTAGGCTGATTTCACAGAATGCACTGGCAATTAATGATGTTAGTATATGATTTACTGCCTTATCTTTAACACTGCGGTACGGGTTATAATGATACGGCAAAGCCAAACCACCTTCAAACTGTAAACAATCCGTCATTACATACAATACATCCTGGCACATAAGTATGGAGTGTTTAAAATGAATAATAAGAATAAGAAGCAGTTTACTGCTTTTAACATCAATTTTAGCATCAGAGTTCACCATAATCACTAGCATTTATCTTTTAATTGTTATAAACTGTACATTGAATAAATTGCCTATGGTGCTTTGGATCGAGATGTTGAAATGAAACGCTCTGTTTGACTTTAAAATTTAACACTTTTATATTAATTTTTGAGCCAAAATACTTATTATAACTCAAAATACTTATTGCTGTAACTGGTGTGAAAAATCTTTCGATTAATACCTTACACATTCGCTCAGTCACTGATTGGTTATCTTCGAGAGTCAATAAAAATGCTCCGGAACTAAGTTGCCCTCCGGACACTAACAAAATAATAGCGGTACAATATTTATTAAATAAATTAAGTACTACGTTTGTAACAGGCCTGCTCATACATGTGCAAAAAAATAAAGGTTGAGATTAGAAAATTGGCACATTGGTGCAACTTATAATGTTGGAACTAGAATACGACCAATTAAGCTATTATGAAGCGAAGTTGACTTACCTCTGAACTGTTGAATTTAGGGAATCTCCAGATGCAATGGGTGTATTTCCTTTTCTATGCTGATTTCTGTATGAGGTGTACTATTGCTAAGATTGGTTGTGCAGGAGAAATGTCTTGTGAAAACCAACCTAATGAAAAATAAGCAATATATCAGCCTATATTATCATACTTTCATACTTCAAGTAAAAATATTATATCTATTATTTTACGAATTAGAGAACTACAACTTGAGTGAATGGAACAGCTGGAACTTTGTAACATTTGCCAGGAAATCTGAAACTTCTTAATAAATCTATATAGAGAACACTACCACAGCAATAACATCTAACCTCACATTCAAGAGGCTGAAGGTTCTAATTCAGGGAACTAAGAATTTAGCATGTTTGGTTTTAAGAATTTCTTCATTCACAAATATGCCACATTGGAATTTATTTTCCTACTATAATCTCCTGTACATCTGATGTGTTGAATGTTTGTGGTAACTTCTCCAACTGCTGACCACACACCACCGAGTTTCATAAGACCTTCTCCTGCCCTTGAGTAAGAACCACATTTTGAAAGACTCAAGATGAGAGGCAAAGCATTACATGATGAATCAAGTTTACAACTATAGCAGCTATCATTTATATAGAATATATTTCTATTTCTTGGTTTTATCTTAACAACAGCATTACTATTTCTTTGTATTTTACATATACTTCTTGTTAACAAGCTCATCTATTTCAGGAACTAATGACAGCACTAACCCAGAGGGACATCAACGAGAAGAACTAGATGCCGCTGAAGCTTTAACTAGTCTGTCAAATTTGTGTCAATAAAAAGTACTAGATTAAAGTCAAAAGTAATACGTGTATTTTACATATGACACAACCAGTAGACTAATCCTCCGTTCCTCATGCGATAAAGCCTAACTTAGTTACTTGTGCTGATGAGGTGTCATCATAATATAAACCGTAATTTTGATGCTTTAGATGGTGTATGTAAAATATTTTCATCCTAGTATAACTTCAGAATATCGGAATGTTACATGAGCTTCATTTTTGGGTCCAGATAAATGTATAATAACATTACAAGATCTCATTCTAACATTGGTAAGATATTTACTTTTCATGCGCACTTAGTCATTCCATCTTAAAAAAAAAAAAGTCTTCTTGACTTACTTATTCCTATGATTCCAATACATAATTGTCTGACACTTCTAGTTCTGTTCCTTAATCATGATCACTTTTATGTACACAATCTTCATTCTCTGAATCAGCATTATAACTGTACGGTCTTCATCACTCAGCTCTCCTCTAAACTGTCCTTTTACTTTTAATATTTCTTCCACAAAATGAAAGCGAAAAGATACAAACAAGCCTAAAAAAATGCCCAGGAAAGTTGAATTGAACCTAGAAAAGAAATAAAGAAACACACACTTACTTTGATTCTGACTGTAGTAGTAAGGCTCATGCTGATGAGCAGTGTCCTCCAACTATAATTATGTTTATTAATAAACAATATAACTGAACGCCAATAATGGATCAAGATTTTATGGAGAGATACCATGCTGAAAATGACACAAACACAACCCACCCAGTCAGACAGAATAGAGAGGAAAAATCCCATGGACGACTATTGTCATCCGCATGAGCAACGGAGGATTAAATATACTTCCATATGTAAATACGAGTCACTGAATGACTTGTTTTTTATCCTGTGATCATAATTTGTTAGAATCTCAACTTTATCTGTAATGTTTTCTCTAATCACAGTGTTGATGCTTTCAGTGCTGTTTACTGTATATCGATATCAATTATGGTATAGTGTAATGCATGAAAATGAATACAAGTACATGAAATAGTTTTGAATTTGTAAAAAGGAAAAATAATAGCCAAACAAATAACACATTTGTCAGATACAAGCAGGTTCATGAAATGCTAACTTACTATTCTTATTAGAGTATCTGTTAAAATTTAAATATCTACATTCTATATCTGACACAAGTGCTCAAGCTTCTAATGAATTACTGAACTGCAATGATAAAATGATAATTTAATATATGTTTGTTTGCAAATAAAGCTTATTTTTTGGACTAGGTTATTTTCTACTCATAACTTAAAATTTCCATGCAGGTTCCAAACTATCCCCAGCTATCAATCACCAATTATTACTAATGATGCTTTCGTACTGATTCATAAGAAGTTACTAAAACCACAAATATCATTGTTCTTGCATTTTTATATATGAACATATATTTTGTTTTAAATCAAAATCATACATGGATAATGGTTTCTCGGGCTTTGAAATGGGTGTTGATTGTTTCTGAGCTTTTAGCAGCTATGTAAACACTGGATATATTCATATAGTAGCCAACTGGGAAACCCCCACCCTGTTGAATATTTCTAGATCCGCACCTGATAATTTATGTAAGAACCCAATTCTGAGTAGCAGAAAACTTAGCATCCTTCTGAACAGACAACTACCCATAGTATGATGAATTCTGTCTAGAGGCATTTTGTGTTGCCAAATTTTCCTTTTGACAAATTTAATGCGGCTGGTGATCCAAATTGGATTTCTGGTAGATATGGGTGCACACCCAAATCAAGTTGTTCGTGTGCACTTTAAATGTCTGAGTTGTAGAGCAAAAAGAAAATCAAAGGTTCATTCACGCTTAAGGTACACAGAAAGCTATGTTATGTTATGCAATTCCATGCTAACCAATACCAAGCTAAGTAGCTGAGACACGAGATGGGCCTGGCCTGGGCGCTGTGCGAGTACGACAATGTATACCGGTACTTGTTTAAAATATTGTATAAATTAATATTTAAGTTCAAGCTTCCTTTGTAAATATGTACAGTGCACGCTACTTATTGCGATCACTTCAGGACGCAGCTGATCTGATAATATTAACAGATCAATAACAATAGCCGAAGGAATTAAATGAAGGTTATTTATTCATATATAAGATAATATACTACAAAACAAAATTAAAAGCTATTTAGTCATAAAATAATGCATAACTGTGAATCACTGAACCACTCATAGGCCATACAGTAATAGACTGCAAGTAACTATTTTTTCAACCAGTAACAAACTTTATAATTTGTTTACTTTCCTTTAGCAGTCCTTTAACCAATACGCCATTCTCAGTTATGAGTTACTAGTTATTTTTGGAAGCCTATAGGCCTACTGATCTGTGGTGAACACCGCATAGCAAAAGATCTAAGGCCTGACTGTTCAAGTCTTTACATTTTACACTAGCCATCATTGCATATCAACACTGTTATCTTCAAAAATCAAAACCTGCAGCTTAACTGTGGGGAGAAACATGTTTTATAGCTTAAAAGAGAAAGTTAAGTAATGCCACCTCCTCGAACTGGTCATCCTGTGAGCTGGGAACAGAACTGCTACCTCCAGTACAACACAAAACAGTTAAATTAGAAACGAAACCCTTAGAATCGAAATTTTGAGTGATGTGCAGCACTAAAGCTGCAAATAAAGCCACAAAAAGGAAAAAGTGATAACATAAACCAAATCTTTGATCACAATAAACAGCATTTTTTTAATGTATCAGTATTAATCCGTACGGGACTTCATGAAACTGATAACAATAGCCGACTGATAACATTATCTGCGATTACATTGACCAGCGTTCACTGTACTTGGAAATGGTTACAACTTTCAAAAGCCTATTATATTACAATATTAGCTTAAAAGATCCAGCATCGCCAGGGTTTTGTATTTTGTTTGAACTTCTGGAGTAGGCCTACTTCTGATTTTTACACTGTAGGTTGAGGATCCGAGATTTTTAGATACTCGGCACATCAAGATGGTAAGGTTGTTAGCCTTAATGCACCGGCCACCTTTTCCCCCAGGATTGGATTGTTCCTGCTACTTGTTTCTGTTAGAGGATGAATCGACTTCAGGGCCATGAGGGCCATGGTGCTACGAGAAGGATTAGGCCAACTGAAAAATCCCGGGATCTAACCCGTGACTTCCTGTCTGTAACGTTGTGCATCAACCAACCTGAATAAAACTGTAGATTTATATAATAAAGAGACAATCAAACAATCATTCTTCATATATTCAGATAGGCCTATAGACGTGTTTTTAACTTGAAGCTTAATACGTATTAAGTAATAAATTACATATCTGGCATTCACAAATATTTGCTTTGATTCGTTAGATGCACTTTTACCTTAATGTATACTACAAATTACATTACTTTCAATGATACGATTAGTCAATTTTACTCACACTTAAATAATGAGATTGTTTTGTGTACCATCATTTGTCTATGCATAGCAACTGCAAATACCGTACATTACATTATGTCAGCGTTTCTCAACCTTTTTGAACCCGAGGACCTCTAAAATGCCTAAAAATTTTTATGGGCCCCTAATTTTACATCCCATTTTTAAAAGAAAATCTATATTCTTAAAATTTGGGGTATTAATTATAGGTTATTATAACGAAATATGTGAAAAATGTTACTTCTTTCCTTTTCACTTGCTTTATATTTTTTAATTATGTCTGTGAACCATCTGCACCATCTCTGCGGACCACCAGTGGTCCGCGGACCATAGGTTGAGAAACGCTGCATTATGTGATATTATGGGAATTGAAAAGGGCAAAATGATGTTTCTTTCAAAATGAAATGTAGGGAGTGCTTTCCCTCTTGTTATGAAGGCTAACTGTGCAAAATGTCATTGAGATCTGAATAAAACTGTAGATTTGTAAAGGACAGACACACAACTCTACTTTATATAACTTATACGAGGGTTGATCTGTATGTTCCACCCCTGACCCACTTCCTGTTGAGATAAAATTATTAAAATATTCATGCAAGCAGCTTCATATCTCAAGGTAAACACTGCACTGTTTCAAGCTCTTATCTTTCTCCCTTGGGTCAGGGGATATTTTTCTTGTGAAGGATGTGTGTCAGTCATAAAATGGGACCTGTAGAATTTTGAGTTGAATATAGTCTTCCATGAATATCTTCTTTGAGTTCTGGGAACAATCTGAAGTCACTATGTGCCAGATCTGGTGAGTATGGTGGGTGTTCCACTAATTCAAAGCCTCCTTTGGCTATAGCAGCCATGGCCACACAAGATGTGTGACTGGGGGCATTGTCCTGATGAAAGCGGATTCCTGCACTTAATTTCCCACGTCTCTTACTCTTTATAGAATTTCTTAATTTTGGAATTAAATTAGCATAATATGCTCCTGTGATTGTAAGTACTAAACCAGAATTACTCCCCTGGCATCCCAAAATACTGTGGCCATTACTTTCCCTGCAGATGGTTGAGTCTTGAACTTGCAGGGAGGGGGAGATCCCTTATGTTTCCACTCTTTACTTTGGAGCTTCGTTTCTGGGTCATAATGGTGGACCCAGGTTTCATCCATAGTCATAAATCTGTCAATAAATATTTTTGAATCTGCTCTGTACATTTGTAACAGACGTTCACAAATCAACACATGCTGTTTCTTTAGTGTTGCTGTCAACATTCGAGGAACTCATCTTGCTGTCAATTTTTTCATGTCCAGTTCCATAACTAAAATATTTCTAACTGTGTAATAGGAGAAGCCTGTTAGCTCCACTATTTGCCTAATAGTCTGTCTGCGGTCTTGCATCACTAGATCATGACTTTTTTGACATTGTCTACAGTTGTAACGCTCACTGGTGGTCCTCCTGCATGTTGATCTTCACATGATTCCCTACCACATCTAAATTCACGACACCACCTTTTGACTTTGCCATACAATACTGCATTTTCACCTAAAGTCGCACATAAATCCCGATGGATTTTTGTTGAACTAATTCCCTTTTTCTGCAAATATTTAATAACAGCTCTTTGTTCTACAGGCTCCATTTTATGACTGCCACACACATCCTTCACAAGAAAAATATCTCCTGACCCAAGGGAGAAAGATATAAGCTTGAAACAGTGCAGTGTTTACCTTGAGATATGAAGCTGCTTGCATGAATATTTTGGTAATTTTATCTCAACAGGAAGTGGGTCAGGGGTGGAGCATACAGATCAACCCTCGTATTTTATATATATATATATATATATTTTTTTTTTACATTATTATTAATGTGTCTAAATTAAATATATTTTTAACTTGGTTCCAACAATCTATAATACCACAAGATGGTTGAGCAATGTATTTGAGGTAAGAAAATAAGACTGTCATTATTATTATTTTCAATAAAACAGCTTATCCAGCCTGATAGATGTAGGGGAAAACAACTGACACACAGCCTTTAGGGTAGGAACGCAAAGATATCACTTTATATATTTTATTCAGATTCTTTATTATAAATTAATCATGATCATTATTTTCTCTCTTAATATTAATATACAAATATTCATAATCCTATTTACAATATAAACAATATTTTCTATTTACTACATGCACAGTAAACTCTCGGTTGTGATTAATGGAGAAGATCTAGTCACTCCCGCTAATATTTGGACAACAATACAATTATTTGTATGGTGCTTTTTTGTTATAATATAATAACTAGAGTGGCAGTAGGGTGGGAAAGGACAATGGAGAAAAAATGAGGACAGACCCAATAAAAGCTGAAAAGAAATGGATATAACATAGATATTGACTTTAGATGTCAAAGAATATTAATAATGTTAATATATATGAAATTACACTTTTTAACACTTCCTCACATTGCAGATAAAAACTAAAGTGCAAAGGTCACAGATATTTTCCCGAGGATGATGTTTGCTCAAGACGTACTTATCGAAATACTACACTTTCTTTTAGGCATTTTATTAAAATGAACCTCACACTCAAACAATAACACCACCAAAAGAATGCAATATTGGAAATGGACAATGGTCAGACCCGATTAAAAAATAAAATCTGACAACATCTACGTAAATCTCAAATAATTTACTGGAACATAGGCTATGTATTATAAAGAGATTGTCATAACGATACAGTAACATTTCTTGGAGTGAAGAGAGTAGAATGTTGCACTTAATACAGTTCCTTACTGGAAGCTACTGCATTTCAACTGTTTATATGCTACCCTCCAAGTGAACCCTCTGCACTTTGCTCAAGAGAACTCGGATGCGAGTTAAAAATACTAGGAAGCACATCAGAGGCAGATGAAGTGTTTTTTGTGTGGCCATAACACATTCGTTGTTAAGTTTTCTTACGAGGATCAACCAGAAAGTAAGTTCTGATTGCCAATAAAGAAAACAAAAGCATCAATATTTACAAAGATTCACTGGTTACTTCTCTACATAGTCGCCCTGTTATTTAGGCATTTATCATAGCAGAGTACCAACAACTGTATGCCCATGTCATAGGACTCTGTTGCCAACATCTGGAGCCATGACATCACTGCCATCTGTACCTCAGAGTCTTTGGGGAAACATTTTTCTGCCAGAAATCGCTTCATAAGACGGAAGAGATGGAAGTCATTTAGTGTGAGGTCGGGGCTATAGATTGGATGGTCTCTATGGGGCCCTGCATTGTCATGCAAAAGCATAATGCAGTTGGCAGGAGACAATATCAGTGCATCCATTTTCTCCTAGCAATGTTCAACAACTGCTGGTGTCACAAGACTGAAATTGCACTGTAGCATTCCCACATACTGCTATGCATGCGCTTGCATGTCCGACTAATCATTGGACACAATCGGAATTTACTTTCTGGATGAACCTCATATTAGACATTACTGTAAAGGAGTTATATATAAAATTAAAATTTTAATTACAACAGAGTGTTTACTGTATATATAAAAAAAAATGCAGATCTTGCATAGAACAAATAGTTTCCTTTATAAATATAAAGTATATAAACAAATTTTACAAATCTCTTAAACATACACTTTTAAAAATAGTTCATAGATTTGGTTAAGGTTTCTTATATTATGTCACAGAGATCACAGTAAATTAATATATATTACCAGTACCAGTACCAGAAGGACTACAATCCTGCCATCCCTCCATTTCCTGAAGGGTTAACCAAATTAATTTCATGTCTGTATCAACAACAAACATTATTACTCTATATCAATCACACTAGTACTTGTGTTACTTGAAGAAACCTCATGAAATCAGTCACTCAATCAAATTTGGCTCTATTACCATTTATGTCATGCATACTACATTTAAGTCAGTTCATTTTAAAAATAAAAGTTCTGGAATGGTATGAAACTGATGTGTGTTAAGTATGTTGGATTTTCTGTAGAATAACACATTTTAAAATTGAAGCAAAATAGCATTGTTACTTTGCAAACTTCACGGATTTCACTGAACTGGATCAATTGAATGGCTTAAATATATAACTTTTATACTGAGGGGTAAATTAAATATATTTATGACACACAACTGTTGATTAAAAATGAAAAATCAACCTTTTATTTTAATATCAAGCTTCATGTGAAGCATGTCATGGCACAGTTGGCTGAGGTACTACTAACTGGGAGGAACTGATGATTTAAACAAAAACAAATTTTTTTTGTATCAAACTTCACGTGGGGTGTGTTATGCATGGATAGCTGAGGTATTGTGGCACAAACTGGGTAGGCCTATGTGGTTGTTGTTAGCTAATAGGAAATCAAAAACATAGAAAAAATTGCTTGCCGAAACAATCTCTGTATCTGATAACCGTGGGGTGTGAATACGTCCTGTGTTGTAAGAGAAAGTGACGAAAGTCTTCTCAACAAACCAGAAAACGACTTGGTTCACCAGAACCGTATGGAAGCAAGTTAAATGGGGACACAATGAAGATTCAATTACCTAGGACAGTACAAGAAATTTCAAGTATAAAGGCAGTAGCCAAATTAAGAATTTTAGTACCATTATTGTTTGGATGTACTTGACGCATGGGAAATTTAAATTATTTCAGTAACTTCCTGATAATTCTAAACACTTCCAAGTGAACATGAATATTCAGTAAACTTCTCGATGTCAAAAGTGACTGCCCATGGAAATATTTACAAGTACATTTAATTTTTTTTTTTTTTGGGGGGGGGGGGAACTAGGCTGTAACTTATTAAGACTAATAAATCTAAATCAAATAGCAGTTTTTCAAAATCATGGACACCCACCTCTGAATTCTGGTCGCCGATAGCAATCTAACAACCAGAAATTTCGGACCCTGATCTAGGATACATATCTACAGAGATAGTCACGGAATAGGAATGGCAGACATAATTAAAACAAACCTCAATGAGACCAAAGTGATTGGTTTTGTGAAATGGGAATTAAAGTGCGTAATGTGGTGGAAGGTTATAATCCAAGCTATATGAAAGGAAATTACATAGCAGCAGTGGAGGTACGAACCCAGAGATTCCACGACTGAAAAGGGGTGCAATACAAATTTTCAAAACATAGAAGGTTAATATTATTATATTTTTAAATTTCAAACTGCCTACATAAGTTATTAAAAAATGTTAGCCAAGATGAAATAATTGAAGATAGTGGAAAAGAAGTTTAAAGTTAAGGTTCATTTTAAAGTACTGGACATTTAGAAGCTCAATAGCTTTATTGCATAGGTTTCACAGTTTTGAAATATCTTCCATTGTTCCTAAAACCACATGTTATATGAGGAGCAACATTTCAAATCGTATTATATCCACCAGTGGACAAAATTGAGTTTGGCTCATATAGTTTAAGATGAGCTCTTTTATGCTGTTAAGTCTGTTTGTTTCAAATCGTATTTAATGGCAGCATAAATGACTGCAGTAAAACAGTTGTTATTTCAAATCATATTCAGTCCTTTATAGTGTCTGTTTCAAATCATATTATGTCCAATATTCATGCTATGGTGTTGGTGTAATACTGTTCGTAATACTATCAACCCTGAGCTCATTTCTCAACAATGGTGCATATACAATCCTGTAGAGATGGGTCCAACAAGCTCACTTGCATGCGTGAGCTAGCTCTTTTGCTCCTACTTGTAAATGATAGATGTTCAAAAGAGTCAGTTTGTTCACAAGGAGGGTACAAGCTTGTATACCGTGCCAGTTCCAGCCCGTTCGCGTAGTTTGCATGAGGTCTCACAGGTGGCAATCAGTGTTCTTTGTGTATGTACTGCAATCATTTCGTTCACCTCTATCCACTTGAAATTCTCATTACCCTACTGTTATAATTCTCAAGTGACCATGGAGTATGCGTATGTTTTCAGTTTTTCCTAGCAAATAATCCAGAAGGAAAATTCTTCTTTATACAATGGGGAAAAAGAAAAAAAAAATGGAAAAAAAGCTGGTTACAAGCTGCCTTCTGTGCTATCACCAGCTCATGTTTGAACGACTCCGTTCACAAAGTTTGCATAACATCTCATAGATGCAATCATGTTCCAACTGCAGCGATGGAATTCAGATACATAAAGCTGCCTCTGCAGTCACAAATAAATGAATTAATAAAGATTTTACTTTATTTCTAAATTCAATGCTTTAATATAGAACTCTTGTATCCTATGGTCAATCTCCTTCCTTATCTTACTCCATCCTTAACCCCAAATCATGGTATACCTAACTCTGTACCAGAAATCTTGGTCAACCCTAACTCAACAATTTGTCAACAGATAAGATAAGTTAGAGGAAGGTTATATTCTCCCCTTCAAAATATAAATTCCACAACAGATTAACACTGGTGTCCTTTTGCGTTAGTGGCATTTCGTCTATATTGTGAAGATTATTTTTTGTTGTGGAATTAAGTCGTATTCAAATATATTTTGTTCTATCTTGCGTGTTTTAGTTACATAGTGTATTCAGTTTTGTTAAACACAGTAAAATTGCAGGTATATAGTTTAATCATTATTAGTTAGGACGTAGTAAAATGGCTACTCGGTGCAGAAAAAACTAGCCTGATTTGGGATTATTGTAGGGATTTAGGCAATTACAAAGCTAAGTACAATTTCTGTTCTAAAGAAATCTCGTTCAAAGGTGGAAGTACTTTCAATTTAACATGGCATATACGTCACATGCATCCTACAGTTTCCCCATCATCGAAGCGATTTAACTCCAGCATGTGAAACAGATCCAGATGATGCGTCATCAGTAGTTATTGAAGATGATAGATCGAATATGACATCAACCTTAGCAGCAAATTCAGCTTCAGAGTCAATTCCAGCCGCTTCATTTATAGCAGTTGACAGAAGATCTCACCTTCAAGGGGCAGTTACCAGATACTTTCACAGCCCACTCTCAGCCCAATAGAAACAATTAGGAATACAGTCAGAGAACTAGAGGAAAAACAGTGGAGTATTCATTTCAACTGGGTTAAGGCTCACATAGGAATAGAGGGGAACGAGATGGCGGACAGACTCGCAAAACAAGCTTCGGCTGACGACCAAGTGGAAATAATATACAACAAGGTCTCAAAGTGTACCATAAAGACCGAACTACAGCAATCAGCACTACAAGAATGGCAGATAAGATGGAATGCCAGCACTGAAGGGAATGTGACTAAAGGGTTCTTCCCTTCAATAAAAGAGAGGCTAAAACTAAATCTGACAATTACACCGGAATTCACTGCAATAGTTACAGGCCATGGTAAAACAAAATCATACCTCCACAAATTTCACATTATAGACAGTCCAACATGCACATGCAATAGAGCGGAACAAACCATAAATCATATTATATACGAATGCCAAGATGTAAAACAACAGAGATCAGAACTAATAGATGCTATAAGGAAAAATGGGAGCACTTGGCCAGTGACAAATCATGAACTAGTAACCAAGCATTTAAAAGGATTCAAGAAGTTTATCCAGAAACTACCATTGTAAATATGTGTATAATGATATATATATAGAACACTGTAGTATAATATAGTAAATATGTTTAAAATAGGTATTAATCACAAATAGTAATTAGGTGAACATTTTGGTTTTAGTAATAATTAAAGCGATTTAAAATGTAGAAGTTGTAAATAGTAAATTAAGCTCTAGTTAAGATTTCATGTATATATTAATTTAATAAGTTGGTGTAGTAGGCACACTCAGTAGTTGGTGTTCTGTGGCAGTGAGTAGTTCTGTATTGTTGTATATTTCATCTTTGAGTCAAGTGTTTCATTGTTTCATCGGACATCAGGAATATGTCGCGAAGCAAAGAAAGTTTCAGAATGGCGGCGACAGCAAGTTTAGGAAATATTTGTGCTCCATGTGGAAAAAAAGTTAAAAATACACAGCAAGGTATTGCGTGTGATAATAAGTGTCAGAGATGGTTTCATCGAAATTGTGTAAAACTGTCTAAAGAAAGATTCCAAGAACTAGCTTCAAGTGAAAATGCAAAGTGGTTATGTGATCGGGAAGATTGCTCTGAACCACCTAACATCAAGCAAATATCTGAAATCATCGGAAGAATGGAAGATAAGTTCACAGAAGCGATAAAGTCCCTAAAAACTGATAATGAAGAACTAAAAAAGCATGCATCATTCATAACTGAAGAGTATGATAGCTTTAAAAATAATGTGGAGTCTCTTAACCTCACAATGAAAGAGGTGCTAAAACTCAAAGAAAAGGAGGATAAGCTTGCTGAGGATCTGGAAGAATTAAAGCAATATACTAGGCTAAATAACATAATTATAAATGGCTTACCTGAGACGCAGGGAGAAGATGTCTATGATGTTGTTTGTCATCTAGGACAGAGTTTGGGTGTAGACCTAACCTATAATCACATTGATGTTGCACACAGACTACCTACAAGAAAACCGGAATCTCCAAAGCCTATCATAGTGAAATTGACAAACAGATGGAAGAAGGAGGAAATCTTAGAAGCCAGATACAGGAAAAAAATTATAACAACGGAAGATCTAGGTTATATGGGTGACAAAAGGAATGTATACATAAATGAACATCTCTCCCCAAGAAATGATGCGCTAGCGAAAAAGGCAAGAGATCTTAAAAACGAGGGCAAGGTTCATTCTACATGGACTCGTAATGGTAAAATCTTAGTGAGAAAAGAATGGGGTGGACGAGTGTTTACCATAACTAGTGACTCTCAACTAAGTGAGCTTAGGACCAAAACTGCACCTACATAGTTAATCTAAAAGTGATAAATAAAGTATATTCATATGGTCTCTCCTACCAGAAGTTCTGAAAACATTAAAGAGATATACTGTGAATCATTTCATGATTATAGTGAAAAATTTTGTGTAAAAAAGAGACACAACCTTAAGATACTATATTTGAATGTACGCAGTCTAAGAAACAAGTTAGATGAGGTTGAATTAATTCTACAGAAAGTAAAGAACACTGATATTATTATATTTACTGAAAGCTGGTTAACTAAAGATGAAGAAAAATACTATCACATTAATGATTTTGCTGCATATCATATTTCTAGAGAGCAAATAGGAGGTGGTTTATCTTTATACATTAGAAAATATTGGTCAGTCAACAATATCAAAATTGTTAATAAGCAACATAGCATTTACACATCAGCATTAAAAAGACTAAATTAGAATATAATATTATTGCTATCTACAATCCAAAAATTAGTAATGCTTTAGAATTCCTACATGATTTTGAAAATATCTTAGTACAGAAAAGTGGTATCAGCACTATCATTGTTGGAGATTTTAATTTTAATCTATATGCAAATAACAACACTCTAATCAATAATTACAAAAAACTAACGCAATGCTTTAACTTCTCGCTTTGCAATATTCTCCCTACTCGTATAAGTCAACAAGCTTCAACACTATTGGATCATATACTAATAGACGACAAATCTCAAAATTATAACATAGCTAATGTATGCTGCAATATTAGTGATCATAATGCATTAGTTATACATATAAATCGCACTAATGATTTACCATTATTCGAACCTAATGCACCTATAATAAAAGTAAATAGAGTTAACTATAATAGACTGAATGAAATTCTTGACTCAGCACCATTTAATGATAATAATGTTCAAGATATAGATGAATATATGCATTCTTTCAATGAACACATAAATAAAGCTGTATCGTCTTCCTCTAGCATAATAACAAAAAATATAAATTCAGCTACTCGTAAGCCATGGGTTACTGAAGAACTATTAGCCCTTATAAAAAGAAGGGATATTATATTTTCTAAAACAAAGAAACCAAATGCATCCGATAATACATTGCAAGAGTACAAAATTATATCAAAACAAATTACAAAAAAGAAAAGGAATCTAAAAAAAATACATTATGGCAGATTATTCCAGAATCAAAATCAAAGACAAATGTGGAAAGCAACAAATGAAATATTGAACTATAAAAAAAAGCAATCAGAGCAGAATATAATACTAAATCACAATGGGACTGAAACTGTTTTAGCTACAGATGTATGTAATGTCTTTAATAATTATTTTACAAATATTGCTCTGAATCTAAACTCAAATTTATGTAGGGTACCAATTTATAATCCTGATCTTAATTTAATAGAAAGAAATTTAAACTCATTATTTTTAGCTCCCACAACTCTAGATGAAGTATCTAACATAATTAAATGTCTAAAACCAAGTAATAGTAATATTGATGGTAATCCTGGTAGTAATATCTTTAAAAACACTATTAAGTATTTGGGCCCAGATATAGTTAATCTAATAAATTTATCATTTCTCCAAGGAACCTTTCCAAAAAACTGCAAAACTGCTAAAGTAGTTCCTATCTATAAGGGTGGTGATAGGATAGAGGTGGGTAACTACAGACCAATTAGCATTTTAACAGTACTGTCTAAAATTATTGAAAAAGTGGTTAAAGTCAGACTATTAAGATTCATTAATAATCCGAATAGACGAATATTGAATACTTCACAATATGGATTCATAAAAAATTCTAGTACACTGAGTGCAGTGGTTGATGCAATTATACCTGTGCAAAATGCTCTGGACACAAATCAACTCGCTGCTGGGTTGTTCATTGATCTCAAAAAGGCTTTTGATACTGTGAATCACGATTACCTCATAAAAAAAATGGAAAGAATAGGGATTAGAGGCATAGCCTTAGATTGGTTTAGAAGCTATCTATCTAATAGAAATCAATTTGTATGTGTCAATGGTGCTAGATCTGACACACTAGAAATTACATGTGGAGTACCACAAGGATCGGTATTGGGCCCCATACTCTTTTTAATTTATATAAACGATATTTCTAGTTTAAAACTTCAAGGCAAGTTAACCATGTTTGCTGACGACATGTCACTGTTTTATATAGGACCATCTGAAGAAGAATTAATAATTTCCTTACAAAGTGACCTGAATATACTACAAAATTGGCTCGAAAATAATTTATTAGTTCTAAATGTTGATAAAACCAAATGCATGTTTTTCAAAAAAAATAGTCACCTGCTATGCAATAATACACCTATCAAAATCAATAATCAAACTATTCAGAAAGTTGATTCTATTACCTTTCTAGGCATAACACTGGATACAGATTTAAGTTGGAATAGTCATCTTAATAATGTCAAAAAGAAAATTGTAAGTGTCATTGGTGTTCTTGTTAGGTTAAGAGACTCGGGACTACCAAGATCAATGTTAAAAAATATTTATTATGCCCTCATACACTGTCACTTAAGTTACATGGATGTATTATGGCAAGGCTGTTCAGCGACACTCTTACAAGAAATTACAATATTACAGAAACGTGCAATAAAAATTATATTTAATCTAAACTTCCTCACCCCCTCTAAAGATGTTTATTTTATCTCAGGCATTGTACCAATATCTGTAGGTCTGAAAATATCTTCTGTTAATTTTGTATATAAAATTATAAACAATCTATGCCACAGTAACCTTCACTTCTATATGAATAGAGATATACATAATTATTCCACTAGAAATTCTAACTTAATTGCATTGCTACCAGTCAATTCTACTAAATATGGACTGAAGGGCATATTGAAAATTATTATTTCGGAATATAATACATTACCCATTGAAATTAAAAACTGTGCATCGCTACTTACATTTAAAAAAAAAGTTAAACAATATTATCTTCTTAAATATTTTAATAGCTAATTTAATTAAAGTGTGTCTTTTCATTTAATATATTTCTATACTTCTTCTATATTTCTTTTGTATTCATTTCCTTATATGTATTATTATTTTGACATGTAATCTATGTGTATTATTATTTGATATGTAATTTTATGTATAGTTTTCAAAGTTAGTTTTCCATTTATATCTTAAATAATGTGGATACAGGTGTTCAAATTATTTATTTCAATTGGAATACCATTTGGACATGACTTTGCTAGCTCTATGATTGTTACATTGTATTTTCATGTATGATAAGTAGTTTATTTCTCTGTATACTCTATTGTCCTTTATAATTTTATATTGTGTAATTTTTTCTTTATTTGCTGTTGTCACCATCTAAACTTCTATATTGTACTGTAATATACTGTCCCTAGCTACGAGCCACCTGGCTCTTTGGGACCTTTACTGACAAACAAAATAAAATAAATAAAAGTATAAAAATGTACAAAATAACTGAAAGTAACTGTAAGAAACAACTGTAAATAGTGCACAACAACGCATGTATTATTACTCTGTAATGGAGCATGTGGATAATATCAATAAATAAATAAAAAAATATTTAAAAAATATAAAAAAACAGCCCACTCTCATCCGAAAAAGTTAGAGATACAGACTTTTTCTTTTGGAGACTATAGTAAAAAAAAATATTTTCCCTTCCAAATTGTGGAAGGGAGGGCATCTTAATAGCACATACAAGTTGCCTATGTGAAAAACGCAATCAACCACCCTTCTGCAACAATGTGTGACATCACTGAGGGTACAATTAGGCATCAGCTAGAGATGGCAGAGACAGTGACAATAACTACAGACAGCTGGACATCAATGAGTAATGAGAACTACCTGTCAGTCATGGTACATTATGTCAACAGTGACTTGGCAATGTGTTCGTCATTACTTGAATGTTTCAAGTATGACAAAAGGCACATTGCTGAAAACCTGCATGACAAGTTGAAAAGGGTGACAGGGGAATGGAGGGTGCAGAATAAAATTGTCACAGTCACCAGTGATAACGCCATCAACATTGTTGCTGTCATACAACTGACAGGATGGAATCACATTCGTTGTTTTGCACAGACTCTGAATTTGATTGTTACGGCAATTTGCCCCCTGTGCGTAAAAGGCAAATAGCATTGTCAATTTCTTCAGGAGGAGTCCGCAAACATCTGCAAGGAAATGGAGCAACAACTAGGTGAGAAAATCCTGAAACTAAAGCAGGATGTTGTTGCTCGTTGGAACCCCACCTATGTTAAGTTACAAGTTATTGAGGTGAAAAGCTGGCAACAATTGCTGTAAATTATCCTCAACTTCGCCAATTAACAAACGAAGACTCATCTGTTATGCAGCAAGTATGTGATATTCAGCGTGCTTTTAAGGGCTATACAGAATAAACATGCAGCAAAAACAATGTCACAATATGCAAAACTATATTGTTCGCTAATGCTCTGAGGAAGTGGTGCTTAAAATTCCAGGGGCACCTAGAAATAGACAACAAAGTGCAAGACATGATCAAAATAAATCTTGTTTAAAGGTGGAAGCACTTTTAATTTATCATGGCATATAACATATATACAATGTTAGTCACATGCATCCTACAGTTTCCTTATCATCGAAGCAATTAACTCCAGCAGGTGAAACAGATCCAGTTGATCTGTCATCAGTAGTTATTGAGGACGACAGATCGAATATAACATCAACCTCAGTTGTAAATTCAGCTTCTGAGTCAATCCCAGCCACTTCACCTATAGCAGTTGACAGAAGATCTCACCCTCAAGGGGCAATTACCAGTTACTCTCACAGCCTGCTCTCAACAACAAAAAAGTTAGAGATACAGACTTTTTTCTTTTGGAGACTATAGTAAAAATATTATCTTCCCTTCTAAATTGTGGCCTCTTTTTAGAAGAGGGCATCTTAATAGCACATACAAGTTGCCTACGTGAAAAACGCAACCAACCACCCTTTTGCAACAATGTGTGACGTCACTGAGGGTAAAATTAGGCATCAGCTAGAGATGGTGGAGGCAGTGACAATAACTACAGATGGCTGGACATCAATGAGTAATGAGAACTACCTGTCTGTCATGGCACATTATGTCAACAGTAACTTGGCAATGTGTTTGTCAATACTTGAATGTTTCAAGTATGACAAAAGGCACACTGCTGAAAACCTGCATGACAAGTTGAAAAGGGTGGAGGATGCAGAATAAAATTGTCGCAGTCGTCAGTGATAATGCCATCAACATTGTTGCTGTCATACGACTGACAGGATGTAATCACATTCATTGTTTTGTTTATACTCTGAATGTGATTGTTCAGACAAGTTTGCCCGCTGTGCGTAACCTTAGAGAAAAGGCGAAGAGCACCGTCAATTTCTTCAGTAGTAGTTTGCAAACATCTGCAAAACTTAAGAAAATGTAGCAACAACTATATATTGAGGGTATAAGGAGGTTTTTTTTAACAGTAAACTACATATAACTAGGTGAGCCAATCCTGAAACTAAAGTAGAATGTTGTCACTCGGAACCCCACCTATGATAAATTACAAGTTATTGAGGTGAAAAACTTGTTAATGGCAACAATTGCTGTAAATTATCCTTAATTTTGCCAATTAACAAATGAAGACTCATCTGTTATACAGCAAGTATGTGATATTCAGCGTGATTTTAAGGAGTATAGGGAAGAAATGTGCAGTGGAAATAATGTCACAATATGCAAAATTATATTTGCAATTTTTTTACACAGAGGTTCGAGAAATGGGTATCTTATTTCTTTTGTGCATAGGGCCTTCGCTGTAAAACATGGAACATTCTTGCAAGAGAAAAAGGGACCGTGTGAACATAAGTGAAGAAGCAATAACAAATGCTATAAACAATTTTATACCATATGATCTGTTTGGGTATGGATAAAATTAAATATTATAAAAGCCAATATTATTGTAGGACAAATTTCTTGCTGGTTATATTATAGTTAAAAGATGGGAGATTCCATATATGACAATCAACAATACATAACCAGATAATGAAACAGACATTGTACCTCTTCTTCCATCGACAACTCCAGTAAACAGAGATAAATCTAAATATGCATCTCGCCAAATATTTACACCTGAACAAGAACAAATATTGGAAAATTACCTCATCCGAAAGTCGAGAATGCAGTATAGTTTAACATATGAACAAACTAGACAATTTGCTGTTCCTCCATCATGGAAAAAATCTAACTCTGGTGGTGTGGACTGGATGTCAGGTTACATGAATAGACATCTACAACTATCTCTTTGGAAACCAGAAAACACAAGTTTGCCAAGAGTATCTGCTTTCAATTAAGTAAATATTAAAAGCTTTTTTAATAATTATGAAGAATGATCAGTCATCAAAATTTTGAACCAGACAGGATTGTAAATATCGATGAGACTGGTCTTACAACAGTCTTGTCCGCCCCAAAAGTGATTGCCAAAACAGGATTAAAGCAAGTAGGCCAAATTGTATCAGCAGAGTGTGGACAATTAGTTACAATGGTGCTGCTGGTAATACACATCCACCAGTATTAATCTTTTCAAGAACAAGACATAAGGAACCATTTTTAACTGGCTGCCCACAGGAAGTGTTGGTCTGGCAAATCCCAGTGGCTGGATATCAGGATCTACATTCCTAGAAGTTGTGAATAGTTCCAGGAAAACCCTATCACATTACTTATTGATAATCACGAGAACCATGCAATGCTTGAAACAATAATGTTCACCCGGGAAAATGGGATTATAATGTTGACATTCCCACCCCACTGTACTCACAGGCTTCAGCCTTTAGATGTTAGGATCTTTGGACCATTTAAGGCAAGAGGTCAGAAGGAATACAACAAGTGGATTGCAGAAAATCCTGGCAGTCATATTAATATTTATAATTTGGCATACCTGTCCAGCAAGCCATATTATGAATCATTCACTAAACGAAACATAATCTCAGCTTTTAGGAAGACGGGTTTGTGGCCTCTTGATAGAACTATATTCAGCAAAGATGATTTTCTGTTGTGCTATCCAACAGACCGTCCAAACCCACAACTTGATTCCACACAAGACCAAACTCTGTCAAACCATGGAGAGTCAATGCTTTCTTCTGCAGGGACTAGTTCATCAAATCTACCATGGCCAACTATAGCTCTCTGGAGGGAGCATAATCAATTATTCATAGTGCTTGGACGTCATACATGGCCAACTGTAGCTTTCCGCAGGGAGCAGGATCAATTTATATAATCCTCCTTCCAAGTCCACATCACTAGGCGCAGTATATTCTCTATTATAATAAACGTGGATTATATTACTTGACACAATATTTTCATTATAATGAAGTAGAAGCCTCCACTGTTTCACCTGTGACTGTGACTCCCGATCCCGATCAGTGGTTCAAGCGAGCCTTACATCATGCATCCTATGAATACTGAGTGTTACTATTTGCGTCTCTTACTCCATGAGGTTCATGGACCTACATGCTTTAGTGATGTTAAAAAGGTTGATGGAGTAATTCATCCCAATTTTCAATCAGCCTGCAGAGCGCTGGAGGATGACAATCAGTGGCATCATACACTTGAAGAAGCTGCCGAAGCTGCCATCTCAAAATCTCCTCACAAAATTCGTGAATTGTTTTCAGTAGTCTTCTGCCAGGTAGCTGATGCCCTCAAACTCTGGGAGAACTTCCAGGACAGCATGTCGGATGTAAAAAGGAACATTCAGGAGTGTCAAGTGGGAGTGCTGCTCAATATGGCTATTGTGTACAACAAAACCTTGAATTTGTTAGAGGTTTTGGTCTTGGACATCTCTGGCCACCACCTGCAGCAATACGGCGTGCCTACTCCTTCGCGTACCCAAAGAACTGATTCAGCCAACCGTGAATTACTGAGAGAGGTTTCCTATGACGTAGTCAAATTATCAGAGTTAGTACACAAAACGAGTTCAAACTAAATAGTGATCAGAAAAAACTGTATGACATATTGATGGCCAGTGTTCATTCTGAGAATGGACAACTATTTTTTTTGGACGCTCCTGGAGGTATTGGAAAAACCTTCCTCATAGACTTATTGTAGGCTAGAATAAGAAAATACAGAAAAATTGCAACAGCTGTTGCTTCATCCGGAATCGCAGCTACTTGACTTGTTTGGGGAAAAACAGCAAATTCAGCTTTCAAGTTGCCTCTTGACCTCAACCGCATTGAAACTTCATTTTGCAATATTTCGAAGCAGAGTGAGATGGCTCACGTTCTGTGAATTTGCAAGTTAATAGTGTGGGACGAAATTACCAGGGCCCACAAGGGAGGGTTGGAGGCACTTGATAGAACCTTAAAAGACCTAAGGAATGACACAAATTTGATGGGAGGGGTGACTGTACTTTTAGCTGGAGACATTAGACAGACGTTACCTATTGTTCCAAGATGAACTCGCACCGATGAGATTAAGACATGTTTTAAGTCGTGGTACTTATGGCCTAGCGTAAATATTATTACTCTAAAAGTGAATATGAGAGTACAGCTGATGGGGCATTCAGAGATGGAACCCTTTTCAACCTTACTTTTGCAAATTAGAAATGGCCAGTTACAGCATAACAATGGCAAAATTAACATTCCACATACACTATGCACTGTTGTTAACCAAATTCAAGCGTTTACTGAACACGTTTATCCTAATTTAGAAAGTATGAGTATTACTGATCCATCTTGGTTAAGAGAAAGAGCAATACTGACAGAATGAGTCAACAACGAACATTAACAACATCCTGTTAGAGCAGGTGCAAGCAAAGGAGATGAAATAAGAGTCAGTTGATTGTGTGGTTGAATTGGAGGACACAGTCCACTACCCCATCAAGTTCCTCCACACACTGAACCCACCAGGAGTCCCACCTCACAGTGGGAATACCAATCATGCTGCTCCGAAACATCAATCCCCTGAAATTGTGCAATGGTACCAGGCTTCAGGTGACAACCCTTTCCGAGCATGTGATAGAAGCTACGATCATCACACGTGTAGGCCAGGGGGAAATTGTTTTTATTCCGAAAATTCCTTTGATTCCATCTGATTACCACTTTCAGTTTAAACGTCTACAATTGAAGATCCCTCCACTAAGGGAAGTAAAGAAGACACCAATGAGACAGACTATAGTGATGTGACAGATGCCATAATGGTGGGGGAAACTCAAGACTCCTCTCCAAATATAAGTATTCCGGAAATTATCCTCAATGAAATTCATGAAACTGTAAGCACCATGATTTATGAAGAAGTCCAAAACCTCTCTTTTCAACTAACTAATGTTGCAAATAAGGAAACAGTAGCCGCCAATGAAGACTTACCCAGAGATCCATTAACAGATATTACTCTAGGTAATGAAACTAAAATCATTTCAATTTATTAGAAATACTACTTTTTCTTATTACTTTTAATTGCTTCCTTTTTTTTTTGTAGAGTTGCCAGATTTTATGGGAGCGGAAGAGTGTTTACTCATGTCACATGGAACCAACCTAGGAGTTAAAATTGCGCCCGGCCAGAACAAGTATCCTGTTCCATTGTTCGCCGATCCAAAAGCTGAAGAACTATCATTTCCAGAAATATACTGCAGTCATCAGGAAATTCGATCCATCACTGAAAGTCACCTACACGGATATCGCCAAGTCGGAAATCCGAAGATATGATCGTCGTGCCTGTGTCCCAACTTAACTTTTGTATTCATTCAAGAAGTCTTACATGGAAAAACTTTGCAGTGCTATCCAGATTCATATGAGGAAGCGGGTCAACAAGACAAGACTCAAAGTAAAAGACGTACACACAAAGGAAAAGGTTCAACAGCTTATCAGGAATGACGACAGCTACAAGTCAATTTGGAGTAGCCTGCGATCATCACCAGCTTATTGGGCGAAGAAACAGAAAACTGCCATGGCCATGATAAGACAATTTGGAAAATGTCACATGTTTATCACGCTATCGGCTGCAGAGTCCAAGTGGAATGAACTTCTTGTAACACTCTCATCACTTGTCAATGGGAAAGATTTAACTGAAGCAGAGGCTTCCCAATTATCAAAGGAAGAGAAACGACAGCTGATACGCAGTGACCCTGTTACATGCATGAGACATTTTGACTACAAACTACGGCTCCTGCTCAACAAGTTTGTCATTCCAAACAACGGTAAGAAATATAAGCACATTTGAAAATTAAATATTACATTTGTTAGTAGTTTAAGTGCCAGAATAGTAGTTTCTAAGGTTTGTTGAACAAAATTACGTACATGTTATAAAATATTAGAAAGTGTTAAAGTGGTTAGGCCTATATACATTAACTCAACAATATCCACTGTTAAATTTGAAGGTGTATTTTCTCCGTTTGGAGTTTTTGACTATTTCACCCGTCTGGAATTTCAAATGAGAGGATCACCTCACTCACACGGATTATACTGGATAAATGGAGCTCCAGAATACCAAGAAGGTGACTCAATGTCTGAGAAGGCTGTACCGGTAGTAGAATTTATTGATCAATTCATCACTTTCCAACGACCTGCAGACCCAACATTTCTCGAGAAGTTTAAGTATCAAGTACACAAGCACAGCCCAACATGCTATAAGAAAGGCCTGCAGATTTGGATTCCCGAAGCCACCCCTCCCTGATACACGTATTTTTATTCCACTTCCCAACACATTTTCAAGAAAATGTCGCAACAATGCATTGTTACTTTATAAGAAAATTCAAGCTGATTTAACTGCACGAGGCCGAAACCCCATCAAGAACCCAACATTTAGTCAATATTTGAGTTTTCTAAACACTAATGAAGAGTATTATATAATAGGTAATGTTATAGTTGCAAAAATAAACAATTTTCTTTTTGTTATACAGCACTGAGGTCATCAATCGAACGAACAGCAGTTTTTCTAAAACGACAAGTGAATGAGGCCTTTATAAATCCATACAACAAGAAAATATTGGAAGCATGGGGAGCCAATATGGATATTCAGTTTGTGCTGGATACTTATGCATGCGCTAAGTATTGCATAGGATATATACTGAAACCTGATGGAGGGATGTCAAACCTTATGAAAGCAACTGCATTAAGCATCAAGAACGGCAATTATACATTACATCAACAAATTAAAAAATACGCAGGAATATTCGCCAATAGTTTTGAAGTGTCAGAACAGGAGGCTGCGGCCTTTCTTTTGGGGATCCCCAACATAAGATGCAGTCGAAGTGAAGTTTTCATAAACACTGCTCCTCCAGACGACAGGACTTCTATTCTAAAACCTCAACAGGAATTGGAGTCGCTGGATGATGATTGCGAAGATATCAGTGTAAAAAGGCTATTGGATCACTACGCAAAGAGACCAGAAACTTTAAAAGAGAAATGTTTTGCCCATGTTGTGGCTTTTTATCAATATTCCAAATAAAAAAATTCTCGTGAGAGAGGTGGCCTTGTTGCCAGTGACAAAACATTGGATTTCAGCAATTGGATGATGATGAAAATGAAGGTAGATAGCATAATTTATAAATTGTGCAAACATTTTAATGGTATTTAATTTTAATTTAAGTAGTTCATTTTTTGTACAAAGTACACACTTTCCTTTTTTATAGATGGAAAAGACATTCCAGTTGATTGATGGATCTGGATATCTGCACAAAAGGCGAAAAGCGAAAGTCATTAGGTTCGTACACTACGAAAAGCAGCTAGATCCCTATAATTATTGGAGGGAACAACTTGTACTTTTTGTTCCTTGGCGAGATGAAGGAGAGTTTCATGGAGATAGTCTTCAGATTGCTCATAGCCATTTGGAAGAAATCATGGAGAACTCCAAACCTATGCGTGATATTGATGAAAATGTGTTGTTGGGAGATTTACTTGAGGAGCAGCGACTCACAGAAGAACAGGCCGATGGAAGACACAATGAGAACATTTTTGAAGAAGACGAACAGTATCTGGAGGTCAATTTATTGGAAGGACCAGACTCCTCCTGCAGAATTGAACAGTTTTTACCTCTGAAACAAGTTCCAGATGCTGAATATTAAACCTTGATGAGGAGCCTGAATGAGGAACAACGCAAATTCCTTCACAATGTTCTACATCTTGTTAAGACTTCAATCGAGCCATTCTATCATTTCTTGAGTGGGGGTGCGGGATTTGGGAAAAGTCATGCCATAAAAGTCATCGTTCAGAGTGTTCTTCGTTAACCAGCCTGACAAGGATCCCAACAAAATTGCTGTCTTGGTCGCTGCACCCACTGGAATGGCAGCTTTTAACGTGGGCGGAATGACTATCCATGGAGCCTTCTGTCTTCCACCCACTCAGAACAACGAACCAGTGAGCAGCCTTAATGACAGCAACCGAAACTACCTTTTTGCCATGCTAGAGGACGTTGAGTTGGTCATACACCAGTGATACAACCCGCCACAATGCTAATGCTCGCAACTTGTATGAAAGAATAATAGCAAACGAAAAGACGTTTCAATAGCTAGCCTTACATGTAAGCACTTTAGCACACTTCTGGGAGCGTGCAAGCATTATCAGGGGAAAGAGAATGCAGGCAATCACACGCGGTGAAAAAATGCAGCCTAAAATCATGCACGAAAGATTGTGCATGTAATTGCCAAACATGCACGAATTCAAATGCAAAAGAACAGCCCGTGAAGTGTCTGCATTGCAGACATGCCAGCTAAGAGAGTGTGGTTTTATTAAAAGTACAGTACAGAGGAACTGACGTGCTCTTGGAATGTTTAGTTTGTTTGTCTTCTGCCTTTACATACACAGACTTCCATGCAAAAGAGTGCAGCGTTGCACGAATTATGCACCGCACGCTTTCTTTTGTTTGTCCATTGCCCTTACATTCACATGTTTTCACGAGTATCTGAGTGCGCACCTGCCTAAGAGCTTGTGTGTCCTGAGCGTAAGAGCTTGTGTTTAATGGTAGCTAATGATGATACACCAACCAGGATAGGCAATTTTAGGCAAGCAGACATGAGGCCAGATTTAACGTTCGCTAGTATAGTACAGATATGGTACATAGCATCAAGGTACAGTTACTACATGATACCATGGGAAGTGATCACTGCCCTAAGGTAGTCACGATTGAAAAGATACCAGCACATGCTATCAAAACAAGACGGTAATGTTAGGAAGATCGATTTCAACCTGTTAAATTCTGAAATACTTCGAACAATTTCATAACCTTATACAAACGACGATATGGCTACTTACAATCAATTGACCACATCCATACAGTATTACTTAGATACTCACCATCCCATTGTTACTATAAACAACCACAAACACAACATCTCGAGACCCCCTTAGTTTAATGCAAAATGTTTGATCCTCATTGCATATAGAAGACTTGCTATTAAACAATTCACCAAGAATATGACGTGGGACAACTACATCATCATGAAAAGACAAATAGCCAAAACCAAATGTAGACTGAAACAGATCAATAGATCGGCATGGATTGAGTATACTGAGCAAATTTCACACTCTACTACCCTACAACAACTATAGGCTAAAATAAGATGGTTCACCAAAGGCAACCTAAAAGCATCATACATGATACCATCATCATAGCAATGGAGTTACGAATACATTAAAATTAAAGACCCTGATGAGATAGCATACCCCACAGCAAGTATGCAAGATCAAGGGACAACACAGCATCAGGTGATACATGGTCAAACCTAACGATACAAGTAATCAATGCAGTAAGTACTACACCAAAACACTCTACTCCCGGAGACGATGACTTCATCTATCAAATTATAAAACAACTACCCTCAATAGCAATAGAAATCATAACTTTCAACTACATCATAACAAATAATATCTTACCTCATAAATGGAAAAGCTTCACTATAATGTCCATCTTAAACCAAACAAACCACCATATGCAATAGAAAGCTGACAATCAATAGTAGGCCTACTCACTAATACCATACGCAAGATTTTTGAAAAAAATAATTTCGCTCCGTTTAGTGCACCAATGGCCACTCAACCAGTACGGTTTTTGCAAAGGATACATATGCATAATCTTACCATCTTAATTACCAATATATTGTTAGCCTTCAACAAGAACCACATTGTTGAAGCCATATTTATTAACATTGATAAGGCGTACAATAATGTACAACTTCACATTCTACGGAATAGAATAAACAACTTGAACATCCCAATGCAGATAACACGATCAATCATTACACTGTATTATTGTTTCTCGGGCTTCCAACCGGGTGAGATGGAGGTTAGATTTCAAGCTTTCGGCAGCTATCTCCACTGCCATCTTCTGGGAGAAGTGAGCTGGATTGGGAAAAAACTGTTTCATGTATAGGAAAAGACTAGATGTACTAGAACGGGTGAGGGGCCAATAGGAAAATCAGAAAATGGGATAATTAAATGGAGAGATCTGATTGGTCGGGAAGGAAAATTAGAGTTTAATAATGTTGTTGGATGTGAAATCGGTCCTCATGTTATTTGGGAGTAAGAATGGAAAAGCACTGATTACAGATAGGAGAACCCACATAAAAGAAGACCAGGAAATCAGAATAACATCCAAAGGAATCCCTCAAGGCTCCTGCCTAAGTGCAATCCTATTCAGCCTTTATACTAGCAGACTTACAACATGCATGCTATCATATGCAGACGATATAAAGGTATACCAGTCATATGAAGAAGAAAGAAAGAAAGAAATAAAAGAGAAGGAAAAAAACAACCGAGAGGACCTTACAGATGACTTGGGTAATATACAACAAGATCTCCATCAGCTGGGTCTACATATAAACCCCAACAAATGTAAAAGAATCATCTTTGATAGAGGACCTAGATATACTGCAACATAAGACGTCTTTATGGATGGAGGAAAAATCCATGCAACAAATTCACACAAATTTTTAGGCATGACACTGGACAAAATATTAACATGGCAAGCATACATAGAAGCATGGCACCCGCGACTGCAGACGTGAAGGATCGCTCCACAAGAAATTATCTACAATTGCAGTCAAACTGTAAATATTGCGAGAAAAAAGTGTAAAAAGGAATTAAATGCGATAAGTGCAATAGACTCATACATAATAGATGTGTGCAGATCGACATAAGCGAGCTGAATGAAGAAAATAACTGGACATGCAATGTATGTATAGCCATCGAAGAAAATAACAAACATTTTGAAAATGAAATAAAAACAAAGGACACCATCATTCAAATGCTGAAAGAAGAAATCGAGTCCTTAATAAAGGAAAAAAGTGAGATACAAGATGAAAACCAGAATCTAAAGAAGAAAATCTATGACCTGGAGAATGATTACATTCTTAAACACTGTAACAATTGGAGGAGATATTCAGATACCGTGGCATTCGACAAACCCAGAGCTTTGGACGACATTCCACATCAGGCCGCCCAAAATGTGAATGGACCATAAGAACTGTCAAATAAATATAATATTTTGAAACATACAAGTGAAAATGCTATGACTGGAGTGAGTAAATGACCTGAAAAGGGCACTATACGAACTGATGTTAAAAGGGACAGCACGAGAGACGTGAGTAAAAGTTCAAAATATAAATGGGAGAACCCTAATCTAAATAAAGGTAATGCTGACGTAATAGTTATGGGAGACACTATCATAAAACATATAAGTGTAGAAAATGCAAATGTGAAAGTTTTCAGAGGGATAAACTCACCACAAATGTACAAAAAAGTGGAAGACAGTAAATCAGAATCTGTAAAAGTTGTAGTGCTGCATACTGACACTAATGACACACATAGAGCCAGAAATTCAGACTATGTCATGGGAGAGGTATATAATCTGATAAGGATCACAAAAATGAAGTTTCCTAAAGTAACTTATGCATTGTCGAATTTCCGAAGTCGCATTCAACAATGCATTGATAGTGAAGGACACCACTTGAGTGACACATTGTTCAAAACATTAAACTTCCCACTGTGTGGAACCATTCATGTTAATACAGCTTCCTTATTTCGATCCATCTGTTTTTTATTTGAACTTGAAAATAGGGAGGATGTTTTGCCACACCCTGTACCTTCACCATTTAAAAGGGTATTGTTTTGGCCTGAGCCAAAGATGAAAAGATGAAAAATGAGAAAATCCATTCTGTAGTAACTTCTGAGGCTTGGCAGAAATATCATACGAAAAAAGAAGAGAAAATAAGGAAACAGCTAGAGAAGGAAGAAAGGTTGAAAGCAAGATTAGAAAAGAGGGTACCAAAGATGAAATTGTTGAAGAAAAGTTTTGAGCCCAGCAGTTCAGAAAGTTCAGAGGAGTGGATTGAGAGTGGGGACAGCTTAGATGACATTGAACTAATAGAGAACTCGGAAGAAGAAACATGTGACATTATAACTTGCAAAAAACCTAATGCCGAGGATTATGTGTTGGTCAAGTTTTATGGTGGGAAACGGAATTCTACTGTGTATCAATATGCATGTGTGGTGCAGCGAATATATCCCAAAGAAAATGAACTGGAAGAACGTCAATGAAATGTATCAGTGATGACAAAAGAATCTTTAAAATTGATGAAGAAGATGTGTCAGTATAAAAACAGCATCTGTAATTGGAAAACTGCCTCCACCAATTCTCCTATGCACTGGAGCAAGACTAAAATATGAATTTTATAAGTCAGGAAACATTTCTGAAAAAGCATAAACACAAGTTTTTTTGTAATACAATGTAGGGGTAACTACTTAATGTCAGCTACCCCTCTCCAAGTGGTCAACTTAGCTTCATATTTTCATGTTGGTTATACATGTCCAGGAATGAAAGATGTTACCATCGGGGATAATGGCAAGAAAGAAAAATTACAGAAACATTTCTTGACCATGTTTCTAAAAGAAGCTTTCCACATTTTCAAAGAGGAAAACCCAAATATCAAAATTGGATATTCCAAGTTTTGCAGTTTTCGCCCAAAGAATGTCCTCTTACTGAAAGAAACTCCAGCTGACCAATGCAAGTGCAAAATTCATGAAAATTTTATTCTAAAGCTAAATTAACTTTCTCCCCAGTGTACAGTCGGTCAAATAAAAAACGTCGGGACTCGTATGCAGTTAAAATTAAAGTTTTAACCGCATTAGTTCACAAGTTTCCTATAAAAGACATAAAATACAGGCAATCTCGGAACATATGAGGCCATGCGACCGGAGGGAAAAATGAACAACGCGGAAAGTGCAACACACAATATTCAACTTAATATATTTTCATAATTAATTTTGCTTTGTGTCATGGCCCTACATACAAATGCTAGCTTGAGAGAAAGTGTAGTTAGGGCTGTAATTGACCTGCATTTTTCCGAAAGAGCATCTCAGAGGTGGGTACTTCACTATAATGCGACCGAAAGTTTTAATAGGAAACGTGGATCCGGCCGGCCACGTATTTCGACACTGGATCAAGATGCTAGATTGGTCGCAGAAGTTGAACGTAATCCGTTTCATACTGCTGTATCCATGAAAGCTACTGCTCAATTACCTGGCCATCTTCAAACCATTAGGAACCGGGTACGTTTCTTATTAATTTATGCCACAGATACGCATTTGTTGTAAAATCATATTTTCTTTCTTGCTTTCTTTTGTGTGTGTCCAAAATTCGACACCAACAATGATAATTCATTAGAAGTAATTATTATGTTATTCCAGTCATTGCCGCGTTTGAAAAAAATGAACTTAAATAAGAATAAAAAATATACAGGAACCCACTAAGGATCGAACCCTGACTCCACATGTTCAATTCAGAAGTGTTGACCTCTACGCTATTGCAAACAGATGAAAATAGCCTACATAATTCTGATGAGATTGTAATATCCAAGCTTGAAAATACGATTAAGCAAAAGTTATTGGTTTTGCACTGCAAGTAGACCTACCGGTTTTATAAAAATGAAATCTTTAAAAAATGCTCCTTGAATAAACATATTCTCCGCGAATTTATTCATTATTTATATTATAAGAACTTGGACGCAAGAATATGGAGGATATGAGGCATATAGCCACAGCCTTCTATATATGTTCGTTTTGGAACTCAACACTTCATTATGTTAGGAAAATGCACATGTCCCGCATGTGACCATCATGTTTCCTGCTTTAGCTAACTGCATGAAAGATAAAAGAACTCTTCTTTGCTGAAAATTCAGTCATTGTTAGTACTTTCTTTCTGTGGTGTTGGAATTTCAATTTAAAATGTTGACAGTTTTTATTTGGTGATATGTAAATTAAAAATTAGTATAAATGCCCCACACGTGACCATGGAATGCCCCTAATGGCCTCAACCAATCTAATCGACTTGCAAGAAGCGCTCGACGGAATCTTGGATTGGTCAGAAGAAAATGATTTAATTGTAAACGAGATAAAAATGGTGATGATGAGCTTTAGGAAAGAAGGTAAAGGCTCGACTATATACTACAGAAACTGAACACCTTCTTCTGTACCTTACTTTAAATATCTCGGAATGACATTAAAGATTACTGGCAATGTGTTCACAATTCACATAGAAGAAAGAGTGAATGCCGCCATAAGAGCAATAGAACTGTTTAGGCTGAAAATTGCTCCTGTAGCCACATACAGGCTGGAAATTATTTGGACGCACCTAAAGTACAAACATCTGACAAAACTAGAGAAGATAAAAGCCACCTACCCGAAGCAAGCATTGTGCTTGTCAAAATACACGCCTTCTCGCCTTGTCTATGTTTTGACCGGAGAACTGCTATTTATTGAAGAACTTAGACTACAATCCCTGCTGCCAACTACACTTGCTACGAGACTCTGATCCGTGTTATGAAGGAGAAATGAAGTATGAAAGGAGTTCTTCAGTAATGATGCCATTATTTCAGGAGAATGGATGCAAGGTTCTTATGAATTGCAACATGTGGTGACAAGGTTCACCATAAAGTGTGTAAGACCAAAGGAAATCACCAGCCCGAAGACCAGTGTAAGTGCTTATTGAGCGGCATGAAATGTGAAAGATGCCATGTCATGTGGTGTACTCAGAGAAAGATGTCTCTAACCCAATTCTGCAAGGAAGAGTGAACTTCTAACAGCCATGCATATTTTGTGCTTTCTCTACTATATATTTGTCAAAGCCCAGTGTATTGCATGCAGCTTCCGAAAGCCCTATATGAACACTTCAAACAATATTGTTGTTATGAGAACTGAATTGCATTTGACAAATTCAGTGTAATATTTTCAGAAATTAGGTCCCTAGTCGGGCGTTACTCCAGTACTGGTCAACCGAATTGGACCAAAATCAATGGGTTTCATCCCATGGACTTATAAGTGCTTATACCAAGTTTCATGAAAATCTGATAAGGGTATTCAAGTTATCGTGCGTACAAACACACGGATCAACATTTTCCGCCCACCATACAATCTCAGAAAGTACCATTCTGGCATTTAATAACAGATTATGCATAAAACATGGTGAACTATAGGCATGTACAAAAATATGAGTAAGCCTAAAAGAGAAAATTAAACACTTCACATACAAGGCTGGAAACTCTTACTGAAGGAATGCTTGATTATGGGTTTCTCTAGTGAAATATGTTTCTACCACCATTACAAAACACATGTCCTATTCCTGCCCAAATTTAACCAACAGCTACAGTAACTTATGAGGTTTTTCAAATAACAGATTAGAAAGTATTGGCACAGGCATAGACTTCAAAATATTGTTGGGGGGGGGACAAGAATTGGATTTTTAGTAGGTAGGCCTATACATAGGCCTTATATGATAAAAGCAGAAAGTACCTCACCCCCTCTTCCAGAATCAGAACCTATGAGTACTAGTGTGATATTATAAACTGCTATGATACAGGGATCTTTTCCTTGAGCTAATAATCAAAACCAAGATTATCTGGTAATGGCCAAAAGCTACTGAGTAATAATAAAAAATCAATCTAAGTTCCTCCAAATCTTCCTCTCGACAGCTCAAAAGTTATTCATCAACATGGCTAAATTTGTGGAGAAGCTTACAACCAATATTTTAAATGACTGCGGGACAGTATTAATATCAAAGATAGCAATTAAGTCAAACTTAAAATTTATAGAAACCTATAGGCTAAATTCACAAATGGCCTAAACTTAAAATCCATAGGCCTACTAATACAAACTGACATAGCCTATGTCAAGAATTGGAATTAGATAGATACTCTAGTGTTTACAAGTGCAAGAACATCAGAACCCATCAGCACCTACCGTAGCTTATAGGTTTGTTCGCAAAGCAGATCCGTGACTGCTTGAGAATTTCCAGGGTGCGTGGGCAAAGAGAGTTAAGTCCACTTTCTTGTTACTGAGAATTAGAGTGGCTTAACACACTATACCAGCCCAACATAGCTTCAGAGATGGATAAACCCATGAGGCGCACATCCATAACTACCGTACAATTTTGAATATGACTTACTGGACTTAACACAAATGTAGAGAACATTTTTATCTAAAACTCTATGGGCATATCTCAATTTTTTAGGATGGTGGACTTAACTCTCTTTGCCTGCGCACCCCGGATTTGTTGTACTGCGCATGTCCAGTCCGTAACTTACCCGTGATTTGCACTTTGCGAACGGTTACAAGAATTTGGAATCAATAGTTTCTGCGTTTAATCGTTATGATATGCAAATAAAATATGTATTTCCCTTTAACATGTTATACATGCAATATAAACTATATTTTGGGAAACTTTTAATTATCTTCCATTACTCATACATATAAGTGGCCTATGCTTATAAATCTGGCGCAATGTTATTGGAGGGAGGAGTCAGGTGCGTGAAAGTAGGCTACTGCGCATGTCTCTGATAACAATTAATGCTAGAGCCTGCAAACTTTTCTTATAGTACAGAAACTGTCTGTGAGAACTCATCGAACAAAAGATTGAAATCAGAAACACGAATTCTCGCTTTGCGAACGCGTGTGGAGAAAGAGCGCATGTGTGAACGATGTGTTCCTGGTTTCTGACTGCTTTGCGAACAAACTAATAAGTTAACATATCATGTTAATTGGATTCATAAGTTAAGTTAAAGAAGAGAAATAAAAAAATAATAGGCCTAATGGAAAACAAATCTAAGTATTAAGTTATTAAGTATTGATGAAAATAAACATTAAAAGATAGTATCGGTACTATCCAGTAGCCTACCTTTTAAAAAGATACCCTATCTGTATCTGTAGCCTGGTCTTAAGAAGCCTAAAGGAAGATTTGAAAAAGCTTTGTTGTTTCATGTGTAGGCTAGAGCATGTTCCCATTAAGCAGTCTAGATTCAATTCATAGCTCAGAACAAATCTTCCTAGTGATTAAAATATAAATTTCAGGTTACATAAATGTCAGGTCTTATATGCCTACGCTTTGTATTTTGGTCACAGAATCAGATTGCTAGTAACTTCTATCTAAATGATAATCCTGCCTGGAGGGGGGATTCAGTACATTATGTAGCCTAAGAAATATTTACTCTTTACCAGAAGGCCTATAGTTCAATAAAAGAAAATAGGCCTAATGATAATGAAAAACACAACATTCTGACTACAGTAGTGATCTGCTTGATCAGTCCTTTTAGCTTGTCACTGCAATGTAGGCCCCCTCCCAAAAAAAAAAAAAACTTCATCTAGTTTTCAGATGACCAAAATATTAAGCCTACATCATTGATAAACTTCATAGTCTACCTTTTGTGGCTAATGAGTACAATGTAGTAAATGAAGTTCGCCCTTATACCACAAAGTTAGCAAATCGCAGAAATTTTATCTGATACAAGGTTACTACCACTAATCTTATAATTATTATTGCTAAAGATTTAGGTTAATATCTTAGAATGAAAATAAGAAAAAAGCCATGGTGCTGAGATGCGGCACCTGGGGGTCCATGGGTTCCATTTCAAGTTATGCAAGACAAAGACCTATCACGATCCCGGGAGGGAGTGCATGTGTAGTTACTGTGAGCAAAGCTGTAAGCAATACCATGTAGGCCTACTAAAGTGCACAAATAGGGGAACGTCACAAACGAAATTCTGTCTTGAATGACACCTCAACTATATGCACAATTGTCCAAATTTCTTTCTTCATTCAAAATAAGAAAGAAAGAGAAAAAAAAAAACATCCGTAAGACTGGATAGCATTACAGGCTAATATTTGTTGAGACTGCAATAATTCTTACAGGATAATTAACCTATTTTAAGCACATAGGCTATGACTGAACTTTGAAGGCGCATTGGAAGAATACCACATAGAAAAAAGGGAATAAAAACAACTTCTGAAAAAGAAAAAAGCAGAACATATAGAAAGGGAAGCAATCAAACTAGCAGAGGAGGCAGAAGCTGACCCCTACCTTGCAATACGACCTAGAAAACCCCGCTTCCCAACAGAAATTCTAATAGAAATATGGAAAACTCGTATAGAAAAAATAGTTGCTAAAAAAAAAAAGAGACCACAAATCATATCAAGAAAAGATACACAAGAACAGTGCCCCTATTTCACAAAACAAGAAGTAGAAAAAGCAATAAAGTCTATGAAGAGAAGAAAAGTAATATACACATAAAATACTCATATCTGGTAGGCCTACTGACAGACTTGTGGGCACAGCTCTTCAACAAATGTCTAGATATGTGGAAGGTAACAAGAGATGGCGCCAATCCACAATAAGGATGTTATATAAAGGAAAAGGGAGCACAAACAACCCAGATGCCTACAGAGGAATCGCCCTGGAGTCTAACTTACTCAAAACTCTCAATAAGCTAGTAATAATGAGAATAAGTAAAACAGTAGAAAAACATCTCCCAGATGGGCAATTTGGCTTTCGAAGAGGGCGGTCTAAACTTGCAGCAGCAGAAGGTCTGATAAAAAAACAATTGAAGAAGAGCTAAAGAGAGAAAGAGGGAAACTACATGTAGTTTTTGTAGACTACAGTAAAGCCTTTGATTCAGTCAACAGAGAAAAGCTAATAAGAAAAGTTGAAAAAATAATAGACAACCCATGGATAACAACACTAATATCTAATATACTTGCTGGAAACCAAATTCAGGTTCACAACAACACAGATAAATCTACCTGGATAAATCAGACAAATGGCGTCCTCCAGGGGGATCCTATAAACCCCCTGTTATTCAACTTGCTGACACATGATGTAATAGAAAAAATAAACAAGAGTGCAAAGGAAGTGACAGTATACATGTACGCTGATGACATGGCACTAGCATCAAAGAGCAGGATGGAACTACAAAAAGCAATGGACACATTGGAATCCTGGGCGGAAGAGAATGAACTCTATAAATGATAGTAAGACAGAATAAATGACATTCTGCAAAGGTGGAAGAAGGGAAGAACACGCAGAAATCTACTGTAAAGGACAACCACTCAGGAAGGCCAACATTTGGGAGTAACTATCCAGTTAAGTGGCAAAACATACACCGAGCACATCAAGCGGAGATTAACAGAGTCACTAAGAGCAATAAATTAAATAATCTACAGCTACTGTCCATAGAAACCCAAATGAGGCTATTTGAAGCAAAGGTATTACTGACACTTACATACGGAATAGAAATCATCTGGGAGCACCTTACTGAACGCCAATTAGCAAGTATAGAATCTCTACTGAACGCCAATTAGAAAGTATAGAATCTCTAAAATCATGATTCCTGAAAAGAGCAATGGGTTTATCCAAATATACACCTTCAAGGTTGACATATGTGATGGCAAGGGAAACATTCTTGCTGCAAGACCTCATGCTGAAGCATATACTTCCTCAGACAGATGCAGTAAATGCAGTATTACGAAAGAGACAACAGAAGCAAGAAGAGATCTGGGAGGAGTTCTATACAACAGAGGTCATGACAACAGATTCCTGGAAAAGGGCAAACTACCAGCAGCGACACCTAATGACCAGACCCACAGTGCATGGTTTTCATGCAAAGATTTGCACAAATAAAAAATACCATTTGCCAACTGAATTATGCAAATGTGAACTGTGCGGAAATGAGTGCGACCGATACCACATACTGAAGTGTGCAAAAAGAATCGCGAGTCTAACTGTTTATGCGCAGGAGTAAAGACAGACAGATAATGCACACTGTGCATACATTTCCTCATATGTTATTACCCATGCAACCCAAACACAACGGAAATAAACTGCACCTATAACAGCCTTTTCGCAAAGATGAAGTTCCCATGCAACCCAAACACAAAGGAAATAAACTGCACCTATAACAGCCTTTTCGCCAAAGATGAAGTTCTTAAGAATCTGCACCATTAAAGGACAAAAAAAGCGCTAGGCCCAGAAGGACTGAATAATGAACACCTTAAAACCGGTGCACAAGCAATTAAGTTACCTCAACACTCACGCGTCTACTGAACCAAAGCTTCAAGACTGGCGATATTCTTACCTCATGGAGGGGTCTTATATAAAGGCAAAGGCGACATGAATGAACCTAACTCCCACAGAGGGATAGCTCTCGAAAACTGCCTCCTCAAAGTTTTGACAAAGCTCGTGATGAAAAGATTGGTGGAAATTACTAAGGAGTTCATCCCGGAAGAGCAATATAGCTTCAGAGCAGGGAGAAGCATGCTACAAGCAATTAAAAACCTGCTACAAGCAATTAAAAACCTGATGACATAGAGGAAAGCCTCAGATCACCAAGAGCAAAGTTCCACACAATCTTTGTCGACTACTGTAAAGCTTTCGACCAACTAGACAGGAAAATCATCCTCTCAAAACTAGAGAAAATGGCAATAGAGTGCAAACACATAACAGCATTAATACGCAATCTACTCACTGCAAACAACATCTACATAGAGGACAACATAGCCACTTCAAGAGGAATCATTCAAACCAATGGAGTCCTGCAAGGATACCCCCGAAGCCCTCTCCTGTTTAATATAGCAACCTACGATGTTGTACAACATATAAGGCGAGAGGCAGAAACTGTGAAGATTTATATCTACGCTGATGACATGGCAACCATATCAAGTATCAAGTCAGAGCTGCAAAAAGCTATTAACGTAATGGGGAAATGGGCAGAAGATAACAAACTGAACATTAACATGGAAAAAACGGTACAGATGACTTTCAGGAAAGGGGGAAGGGAGAGTCAAGAAGACAGAATCACAACTTATATGCATACCGCAAGTAAAAAGTAGTAATACATCAAGGCCTTCAGATACATTATTACATCAAAATATAAGGGGACTTGAAAACAAACTTGAAGAATTTAGCTTAGCAATTTTGGATGCAATTAATTCTAATAAGCAGGAAATTCAAGTTACAGTCGAATTTGTTTAATTCGACGTTGGATAATTCAAAATATTGTATAATTTGAATAAATACTAATTCCCCTTGAAATTCCTATATAAATGTATGTTAAAAAATTGCAATCAATTCATATTTTTTTAAGCTTAATTTGGATAAATCGAAGCCAAAATCTGTCTCATGTTAATGTTGTAAGGATTCCAAAAGTTCATTGCTTCCACGAATTCCACAAGAATTCTCTATTTCGCTGAAGAACCCTAGTCGCTAGCAGTCAGCTGGTACCGTACTCTAGTGTATTTTTAACCACCGTTATCTTCCTCCTGCTGAATAGATGTTCAATGGAATGCGAAGTTCACCCCCTCCACTTCAACACTTCTGTGAAAATTTTAGTGTTCATTCTATCCTCAAAGTGTGACTGTGTTTGAAAATGTCAAAGCGTGGAGCATACACCAGTTTAACGCAAAAAAAGTGGAAGTGTTAAGAGAGGTGGAAAGAAAGAAGTGTATCATTGCAAAGGAATGTGGAATTTTCCGAACACTTTGTCCACCTACATAAAAAATAAGGACAAAATCCTGGAAAGTTGGATTACACAAAACGGGGGAAATAGGAAATGTATGAGAGGCAAGGAATTTCCCAGTGTTGACGAGTGCACTCTAAAATGGTTTAAGCAGTCGCGTGATCGTAACATCCCGTTAAGTGGGCCATTGAAACGTGCTAAAGCACACGAATTTGCAGGAAAGTTGGGCATTGTTAATTTTAAAGCAACCTCTGGTTGGTTTACCGGGTTCAAAGAAAGAAATGGTATTTCTCTTAAGAATGTGTGTGGTGAAAGTGGTTTCGTTAATGAAGAAATAGCGAACGAGTGATTCAGTGGTTTGTCCAATCTAATTGCAGATTATGAACCAAAAGACATCTTTAATGTGGATGAAACAGGACTATTTTTTAAATGTATGCCTGATAAAACTTTTACATTCAAGGGGGGAGAATGTACTGGCGGTAAAAACAGCAAGGAGAGAGTAACCATTCTAGTTGGTGCTCATATGGATGGATCTGAAAAGTTACCGTTGCTAATGATAGGGAAATCAGTAAAATCAAGATGTTTTAAAACCGTTAAATCCCTTCCAGTTCAGTATGAGGCAAACAAGAAAGCATGGATGACCAGCAAACTGTTTGAAAATTGGCTCGTAGCTCTAGACAAAAAAATGTTTGCAGCTAACCGAAAAATACTGTTGTTTATTGATAACTGCACAGCTCACAAGAAGATTCATAACTCAAGAGCATCAAGATCCTTTACTTTCCTCCCAACATGACGTCAGTTGTGTAGCCTATGGATCAAGGAATCGTACAGAATTTGAAGCATTTTTATCGACGACAAGTTGTGATTAAAATCCTGGACATTACCATGATGAAAAAAATTGATCTGTTGGATGCTTCTCGAATGGTTGGAAACAGCTTGAACAAAGCTTGGAAACAGGTCAAGCAGCAAACAACTGCACACTGTTACCGTAAAGCAGGTTTCAAAAATAAAGGAACCAATACCGAAATTGCTTCAGAAGAATTAGAGATGCACGTGGAACCTGAGCAGTGGAAAGAGGTAGTGAATGATGTCAGTTATGACGTGTATAACTGTTGACGATGGAGTTGCAGTATGTGGGGAACTGACAGACGACGAGATTTTACAAGAAGTGACACAAAATCCCGATCTATCCGATGATGAAGAGGAGAGCTGCCACGACTTTATAGAGGAGCCTGTACCCACTACATCTGTAGTTTGCAAAATGGTGGCAGGTGTAAGAAGATTTGTTGAGGCTCAAGTAAATGTTAATGATGACACTTTTCAAGCGTTAAATGAAACTGAAGATTTTGTTTATAATGTAAATCTAAACAAATCAGTACAAAAGAAAATCACTCACTTTTTTAAGTGAGCAATCAAATCATGTGCTGTATGTGTTACCTAAATACTGTATAAAGAACCTGTTTCTTTATTAAATTTAGGGTTAAAATTTTCATTTAACATCATAACAACAGGATGGCAGTCATTAAGGTAAGATTCACTATACAATGATTATTATATATTGCAATGAGTTTATTTTTACATTTTTACGGCATTTTCGTTTAAAAAGTCACAGTTTTGGTTAATTCGAAATTTGGATAATTCAATTTTTTTCTAAGTCCCCTTGGGGTTCGAATTACTAAGAGTCCACTGTATTTGTTTAACAGAACACCACTGTGCAGAGGCAGAGCTAGAACAATTAAACATTTGTGATATAGACACCAGTTCCTTCTGCAAGGAACAGAATTTTGAATGTTGCTCAGCCAGAGTAGAGACTGACGATATAGGCTATTTGTAATACTAACCATTTACAGAGCATCATCAGGTAATTTCAATTATTTTAGGCTATGGATCAGTTAGAATGGGTTCTTAATTCACTATAGGCTATAGTAATAATGTAAGTATCATACTGTGTAGGGACTTTAATGTAGACTTCTCAATTAATAGTGAAAGAAAGATCAGACTGATATCCTTATTAGGTAGGCCTAGTTATAATTTAGATTTCACAGTAAACTTTCCAACTAGAATTCAAAATAACTCGAGAACAATAATAGATAATATATTCATAAATAAAGAAAGAAAAGATAATTTTAAAGTACTACCAATATTAAATGGGTTATCAGATCATGATGCACAGATGTTAGTGTTGAACAATAATAAAGTAAATTCGACCAACAAACATACCCATAGTAGGCCTAATATGACTAGAATAATGAATGAAGCTTCAATTTTAAATTTCAAACAAAAGTCTTGCAAACAAAAACTGAGAATCTATGTTCTCCTATGACAAAGTAGACAGTAAATTAAACGAATTCCTAAATATTGTGTCACAACATTTTGAGGCCAACTTTCAAAAAAAGAAAATTGCTAACTTACCTAAATTAAGAAATCTTTTTAAACAGTTTGTAATATGTAATTCTTGTAAAATTATCATTATTTGATATTTAAGGAAAATATACAGAAGATATCCCTCACAACAGCACTCAAACTACGAGGGTCGTGCAAAAAGTAAGTTTCCCTGTTTTGTTAAACTGGGGAAAATTTTTGTGGGACTCTCATATTTTGAGGGATTTTTATTACATATGTAGTGGCAACACTGGACGTGTTACCATTTCTTTACAACACTCAGTTTGGCGTCAGTAGCTTCTTAACCATGGAGACACCCTTACTCTCTCACGCCACTGTCGAATTGTGTTCTGTGATCCGTTTTCTCCATGCTAAAGGCAAAAATCCAACTGAAATCCACCGAGAAATTGTTTCTGTGTATGGGGCGGGTGCGATGAGTGTCCAAATGGTGCAAAAATGGTGTTCTGCTTTCGCGGAGGGCTGTCAGAATGTTTGTGATGAACCGCGCTCCAGTCGTCCTTCGACCGCCATTGAGGAGGACGCTGAGCAGTGCGGTTCAGAGATTGTTGAACGTGATGGGCACCTCACCCTCAACGATATTGTTGCTGCCTTACCTCCCCACATTGAAATCAGTCGCAGGTCAGTGGCTAACATCTTAAAAAAGAATTTGGGAATGACAAAAGTGTGTGCACGTTGGGTCCCCAGCAGGAAAGACAGTTGAGCTGCTTGAAAAGTTAAATTGGGACATTCTGCCACATCCACCCTACTCCTCAGACCTTGCCCCAAGTGAATACTACCTGTTTCCAAAGTTGAAAGTTCACCTGGGTGGACAGCACTTCCACAATAATCACAAACTCAAGATGGAAGTCAACCAATTTTGAAGGAGGTGGCGCAAGCGGAGTATGAGGCTGGACTGAAAATGCTTGTACCACGGTCACAAAAATGGTGACTATGTAGAAAAATAGTTCTTGAGTCGAAGAATCAAAAAATAAAAGAATTTTTTCGATATTTCCTGTAGTTTTTATTCTAAAAATAAGGGAAACTTACTTTTTGCACAACCCTCGTATTTAAACTAAAAATTATGCCCATAATAACATATGGGAATACCAAAAGAACAACCACCTAGCAGATATTGAGAGAGTAAAGGCAATGTTCTTAAAGAAAGCACTATCCTTATCACCCTCAAGACTGACGTACAAGCTAACCGGAGTACTCTACTTCATAGAAGAACTACAATACCAGCTTCTACTACCATCTACAGAGCCATACGAGAATCTGTTGCAAGAACTGAAGGAATATGGATAGAGTTTTACTCCACTGATGCTATGTTGTGCTCGGAATGGAAGAACGCCAACTTTGAACTAAGACATACAATGACGAGATATGCTGCACATGGCTTCCATCACAAAATCTGCAGCAACGTGAAATTTCTTCAACCGGACGACCAGTGTGCATGAAAATTGTGATTGATACCATGCACAGCAGTGTAAAATGAGGACAGTTTTGTTCATAAAGTTCTACAAGTTTTAACAAAACTAAGAATGCACATTGTGCGCTACTCCATTTTATTATTATTACTGGTGATAATTTATGTAAATACAGGCCTTATTATGACTACACCATACTTGTGCCTAAGGTAAATAATTATATCCTGTAAGAATTATTGTATTTGCAATCTTCACAAATATTATAATGCTATCCAATGCTTATGGATATTTTTTATTTTCGTTCTAAGATATTAACCTAAAACTTAAGCAACAATAATTATAAGATCTGCAATTGCAATCTGCTAACTTTGTGATATCAGGGTAGACTTTATTTGCTATCCAAAGTATTAAACCTACATGTATACAAACTACTACTATTAACCAGTTGCTCAACTCACCAAAATATGACCTTCTGCTTTAGAGTGAATTCAGAATGGATTCAAATGACTCAAATGATTCTAGGACTTCATTGCATTCTTTGCTCACTTTTAAAACGCAAGAGGATTCTTCTGCAGGCTTATTTTGTTGATCAGTTTCCCTACCCGAGATCATTTCATGGCAAAGTAGCATTTTTTCCTTGTTGTTGCCCAACACCACTCCTAGTGTTTCCTCACTGTCCACCAGTTCGGGCACTTCCTTGCTGAGAATGTCTAATGTATTTGTGGAATCTTCATTTAAATCTAGTTCTTTTACTACACCTAGTTCAACACTCCCACCACTGTCATCAAATAACTGTTCTATTACATTGTTATTAAGAACATTCAATTCTTTGACGTCCAATCTTTGGAACTGTTCGTTTGCAAGGCTGCCTACATCACTAGACTCATCAATGCAAGTTAATAAGGACTGTTGAATTTCATCACTATTGAAACCATCTACAATAGTCGTGAGCTGCTGCATTTGCAAACTGCTGACATTGTTAATGGAAGATGTAAAATTATCCACAGAACATACATTTTGTTCTCCTATAGTCTCAGTACATTTATCTTCACTGATAAAGAAATTAGCATCACACAACTCTGCTGGCATATTAGATTGATGATCACTTTCTACAAACAAAAGCTTGGGATTAATACAAGATAGATGATCATTCTTTTCTACAAGTTGTAGGTTACTGCATTTTGCTGTCTGTAGTTGAACTGAATTTGAGCTATTTACATCATCAAAAAGGTTTCTACTATTTGTTTCAACTTCAATGTTCTCATTATTTTCAGTCTTTAGCAGTAAGGGTGTAGGCCAGTTGTCAAATACAGAATACTGTTCTGGATTATCTAGCAAAATTAGTGCATTCTCATCAAATGGGCTACTTTGTACATTTATTGTCGATGTTTTAAATGTAAGTCTGTTGCTGAAAGTAACAAACTTGGGAACTTGAGATCTAATTGGTTCCATAAGTATAAAAGTTTTCTTGTCTTCACTGACTTCTTCTGTTGGTTGAACATTATGAAGAACATTTGTTGAAGGCACTGGGTTATTGAACTTTTTAGACTGGCATTCACTGTTCTGCTCTGTGTTCAGATTGCTACATAATTCCTTGTTTTCAATAACTTTTAATTGGTTTGTTTCTTTAGCAGCTTCTAATGTCTTATCAACGCTGCTGGCAGATATTTTTATACTTTCAGCACGAGCACTTAAGAGTTTCTTTCGCCGGCGTTTTTTCCCCTCAACATCCAAAACACTTACATCACTTTCAGGATGATGTTTTTTAAAATGAATTTTCAGTTTGTCAAGACGTGTGGTTCGATATAAACAAAGGGGACAGCGCTCCATATAATCATCAGCTTCAGCACTATGCCTAATGGCATGACGGCGCAAATTTTTTGCTTGAGAATATGATTGTCCACAAATTTCACACTGATATGATTTCTCTTTATTATGAATCTCTATATGTGATATAAGATTTTGTTTCCTCCGAGTTTTGAAATTGCATCCAGCATGAGCACACGTGAATAAATTGCTTGTATGAACAAGTGTGTGAGCTTTAAACGTACTTTGATAAGCAGTGCTGAAACCACATTCAGGGCAAAGATACTTTTTCTCTGGCGTGTGCACAATCATATGACTGTTTAAGCTCTGTTTCCACTTAAATGCTCGATCACAAAGTGTGCATGCATAGGGCATCTCAGTGGAATGCTTTGGTGCATGTGCATTCAGTGAGGTACGATTATGGAACCTAATGTAGCAAATAGTACAAAAGAATGGTTTGGGATGATTGTGTAATTTCAAATGCTCTTTTAGTTTTTCTGGAGAGTCTCCTTCAAAGAAACATAATGAACATATTGTTTCTTGATGTTCAGCTTCAAGAAGGTGTTTGATCAATGCAAATGCTTTGTGACTGGAAAATCTGCAAGCGTAGCAAGTATGCAACTTACCACGATGCGTTTCACGGTGCTGACGTAATAGTATTGCACTCGAAAACTTCAGATCACAAATAGAGCAACTTATTTTATCTGAAGACCTAGCACAGTCTTCTTTTCTACCTGCCAATGGCTGGTCACATTTCTTTTCACTAGTAGGCCTAACTAAATTTAGATCAGAATTAACTTCTTCTGAAACTCCATCATTCAAAGAGTTATCCAGACCTGAATCTAACCTTTTTAAAGATGTATGCTCAATATCATCAACACTCTTATTGTTTGGTAAACCTACATCTACTTCAGAATCGCAACTGTTACCTACTTTCTTAAAGCTTCCATCCTGTGAAAACATAGGGACATTTAATATAGAACGGGGGGAAGAACGATGTCCTTTGTCTTCTTTTGCCTTTTTAATTGTGAACTTACTTTCGACCTCAATTTTGTGTTTCCTGGGAAGATTATGTTTTGCATTGAATTTATCACATACTAGTATCAATTCAGGCACATCAAGCAAAGAACTGAGTAATTGGATGTGTTCAACGTGTTCGTCTTGAATTTGTATTTTCCCTAAATACATAAAATCCAACACCTTTGCTGCACAATCAGAACAATCCATTTTCAAACCGGTGTAACCTACTTCTTGCGCTGGAAAAATTAAATGTAAAGGATTCCTTAATGACCAATCTTCCAATATCTCTTTCAAGACGTTATCATCAATATCCATTTTATTCTGCAGCAATTTTGAAGACGCCGAACTTGGAGACATAACGGTATCGTTAAAATAAGGGCTAAATGCAGCCAATACACAAGAGTGCACACACAATTCAGCATCGCCCACATTTAACACTACATCACAAAATTTTCCTGTTTTTCTTTGAATGTATAGACATGATAATAACTTATTTGGCAAACTCTGATTCCACGATGCCGGGCTCACACCTCTTTTAGCCGTCATGTTTATTGTTTATATTCCCAAGACAGCCAACATACTTGAATGACCAAGTGAGCCAACCGTCGTAATAAGAATTGCGCACAATGTGTACTTTCCAAGTGCCACCATATTTTGTACTCTCACACAAGTTTATAGACTAGCCTATTGGCGCTTCATTACGACTACGTGTCGTGCTGTATTTAAGATAGCTTGTCGGGTTATCAGCCGTGTCAAAATGACTATGCTCGAGCTTTCGGCCATCCAGGCCCGACGAGAGGGAGGGGCAGCCGGGGCTGCAGCCCCGGGGCCCGGACCCTAAAAGGGGGCCCGGCCGACCTGGTTTTTATTTGTTACTTTCTAAATTTACTCTAAAATAAAATTGGTTACAAGCCAATAAACAGCTAAGTTATGTTTTGTGTGTTTATTTTATCTGCATTGCCCTGTCGTATAACGGTGACACGGAATTATCAGTTAATCTGAAACGGATTAATCTTGAAGAAAAATTGCTATTTTTTAAAAGTAGAAGCATAAATTCTTTTGGACTCAACAGTAGGCCTCACTGACGTTCGGCATTTAAAATCATAATTTTCAAAAGATTAAACTGGTACATACAGATAAAATTGTTCCTAATTAGAACATTTTAATCTATTTTTCCGTTTCCTGCCCGGCATCAGTTAACCGATTTAGTCCAAAATCAATAGGCTTCGTCCCATGGGCGTTATAAATGATATACCAAGTTTTATGAAAATTGAGTTATCGCGCTTACAGACACACAGACAGAGTCAGACAGTCCTGTCAACCAGACAATCTCATGAAGTACCGGTACCATTCTGGCATTTAATAATTATGTAACATCATTAGATAATATTTTTGTTCCATACATTATAAAGGGAGAGTTGGGTAGTGAATTTAAAATTTGAGGGGGGCCCGGGAAAATTTTTCCCTGGGGCCCTTGCTTTCTTTCCACGGCCCTGCGGCCATCTTCACTCTGTCGCCTTCCTCAGGAGTATGTGGATACAGCAGGGGACGGCAACTAAAGACATCTGTGCACAAGTCGCTGTGTTAACGTCAGGCAAGAGAGCTCCCCCGTCATGATACTAATGCCCCTCCATTCCCTCCTGTTGAATGGTGTCTACATTTCACAAACTCCTCGCAAAGTCTTACAGCATGAAGCAAGAGCAGTCTGTAATGACGTCATAGAGCAACCTTCTGTCCTCCCCTGGTTTAGAGGAAACATGCTCATGTTTATAAGGGCTAGACTGTCTTAACCTCTATAAATGTGGGCACACACTCCCGAGGAAAGCCATCTTAAGTAATCAGCGCCATGAAAGCTTCAAATCTTATGTAGGTGCTGTTTTCTTCGGTAAACATTACTTACAGTTCTTTTAAACTAACAGATTTTTGTTTTTCTATAAGCAACTCACTATATATAAATACTGAATGTTACAATAACTTTTTAAGAATAAAAAGAATAATGTAAACTGATGACAATCGCATAATCACATACAAATAATTAAAAAAATGTATTTGGCCGGCTATGGGATTTGAACCAGGCACCTCCAGATTGCAAAACCAAGACATTACAGTCTCAGCCACCTCAATCAATTTAACGGTCTATAGTTTGATAAGCATAAGTAAAGGAATAGTGTTGTCATAGCAAACTGTATTGCAACTTCCATAGCCATATATGAACACACTAAAACAATATGCTGTCATCTGATTTGCATTTGATAAATTCCATAAAATGTACACTAAATTGGGCATTACTCCAGCACCAGTCAACTGATTTGGACCAATATCAATAAGTTTCTTCCCACAGACGTTATAAATGCGTATACAAAGTTTCATGAAACAAGCATGTTTGAGTCACTGTACGTACAGACACATGGACAGACAGACATTTTCCCACCCCCCACACAATTTTATAAAGTATCATTCTGGCACTTCATAACAGTGGCAAGTCAGAAATTTACTTTTAAACTGTATTCACTAAAAAGCTTTATGGGTACACTGCAAAATTTGAAGAATTCAAATTCAGATTTATTTGCTGTAAATTCCATACAGAATTTTAGCTTGGTCAGTATAAAACAATATAGGAGTAAAAATGGTACAAAAGTTACATTACAGTAGCAATAGGCCTACAGTTATTTAAACAATAAAGTATCACTCATTTCAAGTTAGTAATTTTACAGAGAATCACATGATGTGCATATAATGAGTAAAAAGATTATATGCTGTTATTAATAAATGCTTCCCTACAGCCTACAAGATTTTAGTATTGGTAGCATGGGCGTCACCAGGAATTTTATTAAGGGGGGGGGGGAAACTCAACCCAATTCCAAAGACAGTGATTCTTATTTATTAGGCTAAAGTGTACACCAATCTATAATAATATGAATTAATTTACTATCGTTAACAATTATGGTATTACGACAATAATTTCAATAAGTGTAGCCTACTGTGAGCAAATTCCTAATTGAAGTTAATCCTCGTACAAGTGATACGAATGATATTTTATTATGATTGACTGAAAATCAATTTTGAATCTCAATTTCAATTGATTAGGTTAAATACATTAATAGGCCTATCCACATAGTTTCTCGGCCCATAGTTCTGAACCTCAGCTGAACTCGACGAGGAATGGGGCGGAAACAAAGTCGAACTAAAGAAATTAGAATGAAACATAACAGACTCCTGAAGTAGTAAGATTAAGTACCGTAAAATAATGTAATCTAGAATTACATGCATGAAACAGGTTCTGTTGTAAGGTAAAATATTTAGTTAAATGTTATAAACAATTGTTAGATGCAGAGTTAAATCGTCTGAAACTTTCGTCATGCAATATAACAAATAATGTAAAATTATGTAACATGACCAGAGGAACTCTGACTAAAGTAAAAAAATTTAAAAAAATTCACACAAGCAATTCCAGTGAGAGTTAAGAGTTTAAAAATGTACCTGAAATACAAAATAAAAAGTGGGACTGAGAAATAGAAACAAAACTGCAAAATGTTACACACATATTTCTTTTGCCTTGCACATTATAAGTTCAAAATGCAGTCTTCAATATCTTATTGTTCTGACTACCACATAGTTCAAGTTATCAAACTACACGAAAGCATTCATGGAGGAATGAAGTGTCCATGAATGAGATTATTTCTCTATAAACTTGTCCAACACTTCAGAAAACAAGGATACAAAATAGTACTCAGGAAAGCACAAAAAACTTAACAGAATACAGTAGAGTCCCGCAAACTCGGCATTCAATAACCTGGCAGTTTGGATTAATCGGCAATCATGATGGATATTTTTTGTTTTTTTTGGAGGGGGGGCAAGAAATGAGGTAACTATTTTGTTGTTAATCCTAGAATTTGTAGGAAATTTACATAGTGAAGTTATAATTAATTGAAACCTGAGATGGAGGTTTAACATACGTAACTTCACTTAATTCAAGTACTGACCTGAACATGTTTCGAGCAATCCTTCATGACTCATCATCAGCTATACTCCATCCAGATGGAGTCATGAGTCATGAAGGATTGTTCAAAACATGTTCAGGTCATTTCTTGAATTAAGTGAAGTTACGTATGTTAAACCTCCATCTCAAGTTTCAATTTATTTTGTTGTTATTTACTGACACATAATTTTTTTATAATAGAGTAACTATCTCCGTACTAACATGTTTTATGATGATTTTCTAGTAGTGCTTGTTATATTTGAGACCAATAAAATATTTTTAATTTTCCGAATAACAGTTTTAATTTTTAAGCCCTTATTCTCGATATCTTGGTATTTCTGAAACTCAGTTTTTGATGATAACCACATAGAGCTTAAACCACACTAACACCAGTAGATAAAAATTTAGCAACTGGTGTATCAATTATGGGCTACAATTACGGTTGCAATTCTCAAGGGCATGAGATTTTGTCCTATTCCTCCTGGAATGCCACCCAAATACTGTGTAATGTTTCTGACGCTCGATTGCAACCCTGAATGTTCCTACACAACCTATGCCATAGAACTTCAATAAGATTTATGGTTGGGACTGTATATGGGAGAGGCACTGTCATGCACGAGCTTGAATTAACATCCAATAAATGGCACAGCACGTCTGGTAAGTATTTCTTTGACAAAGCAAAGCCCACAACTTTATTGTCTCTCCCCTGAATGATGTCCTCTGGGAGATCTTGGCATATTTCTCTCTACATTGACTCCAGACTCTTTCCCTACAATATGGAGATCTCAAGGTGAACCTGGACATATGAATGTCCATCCAGCACACCGAAGAGCAAAGCGAAGACAGGCAGCTTGGTTTGTTGGGTCAGTTCTGGTCCTGTGGCAGGTCACCTTCACTGCAGCTTACTTTGATGAAAACATCATTGAACAATCCTCTTGCTCATGGTGCCACCCCACTTCCTACTGCTGATTCCTGGCTTGAACTGCTTTAATTTGGTGATGCCTTACAAGATGCAGACAAAAAATGTGTCATTTCAGGCTGAAGTCTTTTCTCTGCTAGATCCAGGTCATTTGGATAAGTCTGAGATTCTCTAAATTGTCTCACAGCCTCTTGTACTGTTGTGCACAGATCAGGGCAGCAGATGTGTAACGGAGGCTGATCATCACCAATTAGGGCAACTGCCCTGGCAATATCTACTGGTATTAAATGCATAATCCCACAGGAATTTTATTAATAAACTGTAAAAGTAGTGATACGAGACACATTCTGTTTGTTTCCTACAGAAACACCAGCTGTCAGGCAATGAAACAATGCATTATTAACAGCAGCTTGGGTTTTGTAGCTGCATTTGAATCACACCTCTTTCAAAAGAAGTACTACAGGGAAATGAAGAGGAGACAATTGACTAATCACATGCTAATCCAACCACGAAAAAATCAGTATCCTTCCAAACTGATTAACATGCATTATGCTGTTTAAAACTAATTTCATCGGATTTCTAATAAATAAATTTAAAAAAAAAATATATATAGTTTTTTTTGCCATTGACTGCATTATTATATTTTTGAGCATTTGAAAAATATTAATTTATTGAGAATTTATGGATGTGGTGTTGCATGGTTTCAGGAATGAGCATTCTGCCAGCATTTTCATAATTTTTTCGAAGTTAATTTTTGGTAGCCAACGGCTTCACTTGAATGTGATAAGGGACTACAGGGGGCTAAACATCTTCAGTAATGCAAATTCGAGCAACAATGGAATAAATACAGACAACTTCACATTAATTGTATTTATAACGAGAAAACCAAACAGTGGAATATCATCTTGAATTACCATCGTGTAGAGAATTGATAGAGCTTTCATTTAATATATTAAATAGCTTGTCATAATCGACGATTATATACTAAAAACAAAGTAAATTTAATTAATATGAAGGTGTTTAATATATAAAAGAACCAATACGAAACTAGTATCAGACTCCGCAGAATAAGATGCCAGATTAGAATATGAAATTTAATCCAACTTTCAAAATTAACTATAAGAATTACTAAGCCTTAAAGCATATAGCGGAAAGACCTCCTGTGGTGGTCTAGACTGGCAGGCAGTACACAAAATTGGGGTGACCTTTCAGATGTCCTAATAATATGCTACCAATATTTCAGCCTTAAAGCCTGCAAAACTATCACAAATTAAGGGCCACAGAATAAGCAAACTCCCTAGATAGAGGTTAGACAATGAAAATTGATAAATACCCCTAACAAAAGGAAAACAGCTGGACTCTCAAGCACTTTTATGTTGGGCTCCAGGGCACTCACTTCAGGACTTTTGATCACAACCGTGCAACATAATATATTTTGCGACACCTATAAGAATCGTATTAAGCTAATTAACTCATAAAGCCATGAATAAGTGATTATACCTACAAAACGCATAAAAAAATAAGCCTAGATACAAATTTATTCTGCAAACACATAAAATAAATTACACATGGGAGTTAAAACTTATCTAACCAGAAAGTGTAAAAATTGAGCGTAGAGTTGTAAAATATATTAACAATAACTGAACCCAGAAACGTTTAACACTAAATAATAGAAGGAAGGCATATTGAGTCAAAAACCTCAGAATATGTAAAAAAGGTCACATTTAACTACATAAAGCAAAATAAACACATTGTGTCAACAAAGTTAATCTATGAAATATCATCTTACAATACCAGCCTATCTGTTACCACTATCACAAGTTCATAATTAATCCGATCTTTGTCCACAATAGAGGAGTTTCTCATATCTCTACCATGAGCTACCTACCGATATCAGTAACTCCCTAGGCTGTATGGGTGGCGCAGTATCGGATGTTGGTATGGCAATGTTTATACAGCCATGTACTTGTCTTCTTCAGGGATAATAAGTCAGCCCAACACACCAATACCTGATGTGGTGTTACCAGAACAGCCTAGGCAGTTATGACTCGGGCCACGCTTACCAATAACCCTATGCGTCAAACTCTAGACTCACATACATTGATATTCCAACTGAGGAGCAACTAGAACTCTTGTAATGGTTGAAAATACATGAAAAAAGAAACAAGAAGTCTCAGTAAACATGGGTCTGTAAACAAGCATGTATGAGATAATAAATTGCAAAGTATAGTTACAAACCATCAGTGATGTTTGTGTGTGTGTGTAGGCAGGCCTGACGAGAGGGAGGGGCAGCCGGAGCTGCAGCCCCTTGGCCCGGGCCCAAAAGGGGGCCTGGCCGACCAGGTTTTATTTTTTACTTTCTAAATTTACTCTAAAATAAAATTGGTTATAAGTCAATAAACACCTTAAGTTATGTTTTACGTGTTTATTTTATCTGCATTGTCCTGTCATTTAACGATGACATGGAATTATCAAAACGGAATCTGAAATGGATTATTCTTGAAAAAAAATTGCTATTTTTGAAAAGTAGAAGCACAAATCCTTTTGGACTCAACAGTAGGCCTCACTAACGTTCGGCATTTAAAATCATAATTTTCAAAAGATTAAACTGGTACATACAGATAAAACTGTTCCTAATTAAAATATTTTAATGTATTTTTCCGTTTCCTGCCCGGCATCAGTTAACCGATTTGGTCCAAAATCAATAGGCTTTGTCCCATGGGTGTTATAAATGGTATAAATGTTTTATGAAAATCCGATAAAGCGTATTTGAGTTATTGCGCTTACAGACACACGGACAGCCAGACAGTCCTGTCTACCAGACAATCTCATAAAGTACCGGTACCATTCTGGCACTTAATAATTATGTAATATCATTACAAAATATTTTTGTTGCATACATTATAAAGAGCGAGTTGGGTAGTGAATTTAATATTTGATGGGGGCCCGGGAAATTTTTTCACTGGGGCCCTTGCTTTCTTTCCAAGGCCCTGTGTGTAGGAATGTTGAAGTATTGGATGGCACATTAAAAAGGAATCTGTTTGACAATAATTTAAAAATTGTTAGGTTTCCTGTTGGACCTTGTGTTACAACAACATAAGGAAGACATTCTTTCTCATTTCTCCATACATTAAAACATTTATTTCGATGGAGGGATTCTGACAGGAAGAAAGGAAACTGAGGTTCTATTTTCTTAGAAGAAAGAGATGATTTCATCAACAAAACGCTAACTTTTGGTTTACATAAAAGGTTTTTATTAATACATAACAAATACTGAAAAATAAAAACGAACGAGAGATCATTACTGGTAATACATGCTGTAGTTACATATGTTGCACTGGCTATGAATATCATGTATTCACATGACTAGAACTGGTCTTGAGCTTATATCAGTACGAGACTGAAGATTAACTCTCATGGAAGCAATCATAAATGGATGCAGTTATGGAATATGGAACAAATCACCATTTTTATGATTTCTGGTTTTCTATTGCAAAGTGTGAAGGAATGAATGTATTAAGCAAAATAGAATCAACACCTATCTCTAAGCTGCTGCCTTCTGGAGAGATGTGAACCAACCACCATAAAGCGTAATCTATGTTCCAGTAATTTGCAATTCGGAACCAACTCCAAGGAAAGAGAACTGGACTGGCCAAACTGCAACCCATGGGCCATATCCAGCCCAACCAGGCTTTTTTTGTGGCCTTCTTAACCCGCCTGAATGCAGTATTGAAGAACTTATCACTGAGCATGCAAAATCATTTGCCGAAGAAGAATTTGTAAAATAGTATCTAGTGTTTATTGCTGAAACATTATATCCCTCAAAAGCAGATATGTTCAATTTTATATTTCTGTCAAGAAACACTGTCAGTAGGCGTGTGGAAGAACTGGTTACCAGTGTTAGGAATCAACTGACTGAGAAGGGGAAGATGCTTGATTATGTGACGAGAATACTGCACAGGTACTGGTGTTTGCTAGAGGTTTGGACATTGACTTTAGACCACAATTACAGAAGAACTTATAGGGGTAAGAAGAATGCAAGGAACCATAAAAGGAAGTGACTTACTTCAAGAAGCTGTATTAACTGTGGATAGCATGGAACAAAAAATGCTAAAAATTGTGCACAGTCTAAATAAATGTATTTTAAAGCAATTCTGTCATTCTGATATTCCATAAACAATTACATTTATAAAATTTTGTTAAACTGTACATATGGCGGGCTGGCTGCCTGTTGGTTCCTAATTGCAAATTACTTAAACATGGATTATGCTTAAGTTATTAGTGACCCTGCAAGTAAAAAAGTTGGGGTGGCCCTGCTCTAAACATAGAACATTAGGAAAAATATAGGAAAAAACCTAAGCTTCATGTCCGTAGAATGATCTCAAGAGATGGAGAAGGTCATAGTTAATAGAAAATAGGACACAGACAACAAAATCAACTGGTTGCACTACTGTCAGATAAGAGTAACAAAAGATTCATGAATAGAGTGTTTGATGAAAAATTTGTTGAAACGAATATTAAGAAACATACAGTAGGCCATCCAAAGTCTTCTCCAGAACTAGCAGTACTCTTGGACCATTACGGTCAAACTGTAAACGGTGTCACTGCCAAAATGTCAAGACAGAATTAACAATGCATCTCATACCAGGCGATGGTAAACCTGATCTCAGATCCAAACACTGAGGATGATTTCAATGCATCGATGGTCTCCTTGACTTCATCTTGGTAGATGTATGAAGATGGATTGTTCTATATATTTTTATTTTGACAAGTATCTTGAGTTTTTTAAATTTTATTTATTTATTTTATTTTTTTTAAATTAAATAATGATCAAACATGCATTTAAGTTAGAAGAATGTTGCCTCATCTCTCTCCCATTTTCAACCAGTCGAATAGCAACCAAATGCCAAAATCTCCCATTTTGCAACAAATACTATAGAACCAACTCCATGTATTGCCATTTATTCCGAGAGAGTGTGTCAAATGCTGAGAACTACACCATTATCTAACAGAGCATTACACAATATTAATAATACACTCATTATTATTGGAATATTGTCCTAGTTGAATTTTATGTAGAGCCAATTGCTAAAACTGCTCTAGCTTTGAGTTGGTTCCATATTGCATAACTGCATCCAAATCATCTACAGTTCATTCCCACATTAGTTTTCTCGTGTAGTGAAACATTAACTGTATTTGAACTCAAGTCAAGAATTAAATACAAAGTGGCCAGGAAATGAGCATACCTCCTTTATTTAGCAAGGATCTCTGTTCCCACTAGTTGCTTTTATTTATATTGTGAAGTTTCTTATGGATGCCAAGTTGATAGCATCTGTAACCTTGTGTTGAACAAGGGCATATTTGCAAACAAAGCTCATGAACAGATTTTGTACATCATCAAGCAGAGGTTGGTGACAGCCGTTTGACTTCATGAGAGACTTCACTCCAGCAGTGGTGAATAATTCTCCTATACATTACGTATACTGACAGTACACTAAATTTGGAATGGTTCAATACACTTCTCATGAAATAATAAAATCCTCAAAAAATGTTACTTCAAATGTCTATCCAACAAATACAAAAAAGTAAATTTTTCGCTAACTTGTTGGCCTGTATCTTGACTTGCAAGTAGGTTTAGGTGCGGAGCTAAGTCACTGCATGGAAATGCGGTAAACCAGCTCTCTATATTCTTCACTAGCGAGGCAAGGAGATAATAGAGCTGTAATGGTCGGCATATACTGCAAAATACTGTGATTAGCAATAATTTAAAATTAGTAATAGTTCTGTGCTTTAGTTCTTTGAGGAAATGGCAAGGGGTAAATTATACAGAAGCTAATGGCTCTTGTAATTGTCATACAACAATAAATTACTATGGCTGAATTCTGGAGCAATGAATATTGTGAGGAAAACGTAAAACGTCAGAAGGCCAATTCTGGAACTACCAGGTTTGATAGCAAAATACCAAGCTAGAAAGCGAGGGTATAAAGATATTTCTTTCAAATAATTGTTATTCCAGAAAAACCAGGTTATGGTTAACAGATTGTCCTGAACTGGGAGAATGCAGTACCACTTGTTCTAATACGCAAATACTGAAAAACAAAAAAACCACACACTTGGTGCTTTCACTCTATGCAATTTTGCAAATATGAAAACTCAAAACATAATAAATGCAGTACTTAAAAAATACTTATCAGGATTTGCACCTGCGCTTCAGTAAAATCTTGTGAATTCTCTTCTGTGAAGAGCTGAAGGAAAGCTTGTCATAATATGGGCTGGAAGGAGTGTTCAAATATTTCTGGTTATTTCTTCTTATAAAATTCTATTACTGGACTAGCATACCAGACCATAATTACTGACTAGTTGCTACCACTGCAATGATCAGATATTCAAGACAGTATTCTCCTGCAAAAAGTTGGAGCACTGTCGTATTGCACGATTCAAATACACAGGAGCACTGTCATATTGCACAATTCAAATACACAAAAATCATAATGATTATAACTGTCCTGTACAAGGATTACCAGAAGATACATCCTATTTTAGTCAGTCTATAAATGAGAATATTTTGTCACATAAATGATTTTACAAGTTTGAAAATAAGATTGCACACATTCAAAGGGAATAATGAAAGCACAGAAGAATCAAATTAATTTAAAAATTAAATAAGATATTGAAAAATAATTTTCCTCTTGGGACGAAACTTTTTATGATAGAGAGGATGAGGATCTGATGCCTATGAGCTCCCTTTGCCTTGCCTTTAACGAACTCAGATCTAGAGACATGAACTAACACTCTTTAGGGATTGACAACAGCTTGCAAAATACTGGTTGTATAAATAAAGATTATGAACAACAGTGTACAATATGAGAACCTGGATTATCTCTGCAAAACATCTGCCAGATCACAGTGCAGAATATGGCTGCACCAAGCCAATGACCGTTTCCGTACCATGTTCCGAACTGTGAAGCAACCAGGTATGTGTCCACACCAAACACTCAACCATTTACATTTTAGTGACAAAAATAAGGGGATATACCCATCTCCAGCCACTTTGTACACACTTCTACACATAAAGGGGTTTAATAATAGTATCCCAAACATCGTACAATCATACTGTTGTATCGTCAGCTCTAAAATTCAATTGCTTTGGCATCTTAAAAATGTTTGTTCAGTCTTCTACATTTTAACCAATGAGACAGATTTTAAAGAGAATATGACACATCATATTAACAAGATTCAGCACAATAGTGACTAGGAAGTACAGCATTTCCTAAGCAAACTGAACGTAGAATATGAACTAATATCAAAACAAGTACTTAAGCTTTGAGATAAACTTTATGAAATGTATAATCTGTTTAGTGAATTAGATAATGACTGAGAAAAGACTCTGAGAAGTATTTACTAGTGAAAGAATTCAAAATAACAAACACCATGATGATGGCTTGTTTAAATACATGTTTACAGAATATGTTCCACATGAATTGAACCATGTATACAGGAAATGGCCCCATACAAAATAGCATTAAAAAAAATTACTATTTATTATTATTATTTTCAAAATTTTTAGATTCACAGCGTTGAGGCTGGATTTAAGATTCTGCTCCAGGATGCCTCCAGCCCCCTCAGGAGCAGATTATTATTATTATTATTATTATTATTATTATTATTATTACCGGTATTATTGCTATTATTATTATTATTATTATTATTATTATTATTATTAATCAAATGTTACACATCTCAGCAAAATTGCTGGAGACATTCATTGATCCCTGACATTAATGGAACTGCTCAGCCAAAAATAGAGATTGAGATTCCTCTCTAGTTCACATCTTACCATTGTTCATTCTTCAGTCTCGTAAACTTTTTATTCTTTTTGAGGATGATGGGGTTTGTATCTAAGTGACAGCTCTTGGGATTTGATTTGGCCAGTGCTTTATATTGAAGTTCTTTTAGGTGGTGGTGATGAATCAATGGTTTTGTATTATTCCTGTAATTGGTGGTGGTGGTATTATTATTATTATTATTATTATTATTATTATTATTTATAGATGATATAGAGTTAATTTATATTACAACATATTTTTTAGAGAAAACACAAAATTGGGCACCTATGGCTCGTATCCTCTCTTCACTCCAATAAAATAAGTGGAAGTAGTCCAGCTGAGTTTTTTTACATGATTGTATATCTACAGACACTGGACTGAAACATTTATGCATACACAAATCCCTTGCCTGAGCCTAGACAAAATCTGCAATCTTGGGAAAGAGAACCTTTGACTGTACAATAAATCAATGAAACAAAGGCTTTCACAAAATTACTCCGGTCAATTTATAGGTAATGGGCTTTACCTTTTGTTATATATAAATGATCTGGCAAATTAGAACATCTGTACACAAAACATTAGGTCGAAGTTCAATTTCCAACCCAGTAATTCTATTTTTAGTCCATTGATGTGTAGATGACAACCTCATTCAGAGGAGAGTCATCAAAAATATCTATGACATAAAAGAACCAACAAACTGTCGGCACTGCAAACGGCAATGAGTCTATTCTATGCCAAGAACCTCCTGGTCCTAACTTATGGATTGGAACTAATCTGGGGCCAACTAACAGTGAGAGGTTTGAACTGCCTCGAGAATGACAGTCAGATTCTTAAAAAAGAACTTTGGGCATGTCAAAAATGATCTTATCCTGACTGGTATACAAATTGGCATAGAAGAACTTTGGCAGACTCCTCCTGCCATCTGCCAAGCAGGAAGTGGAACTACCTGAAGCAAGGTGAAGGAAACAAGAAGAAATAGATTAATTCTTCTAAATGACAGATGCCATGGTCAACGATATGAGAAGCGCCCTGAACCAACTAGCAGTACACGGCTACCATTACAGGCTGTGCATGAGAAAAACCTTCCATGATCCCTCTGCAGACTGCTTGTGTGGACTATGTAGTAGCCAATGCGAGAGGTATTATTTCTCCAGCTATACCAAAAGAGCAATGTCACTGATGCAATATGCAAAAGATAACTAAATATGCACATTTTCGACTGATGAATCTTTACGGAGTGAAACAGCACAATGAATCATATCCAATGGTATCTGACTTTGCAACTGGGGAAAGCATGAAAAAAACTCAGGTCTACTTGGCCGGCTATGTGGTTTGAGTCCAGGAACTCACAAATGCAAATCCCATGTTTGCTCCAAGCTAAAATTATTTTCTAAAGATCATAAATGCATGTAATATGTTTGTTTATATTAGAGTAAATAAGGAATAAGCCTTTATAATGAAAATTTTGGAACCTACATTTGTTAAGTGATACTATGATATGCTTTAATCTAAAGAGATAAAATGACTGAATACGAAAAATGTGAATTTGTTGCAAAAAAATACTGAACTTTGTTTATTAAACACGTAATAAGAATATAATCTTCCTTTCAATTACTTAGTGGGTTCTAGCCTCTATGCTTATTTATATTTCAGTAGGAATATAGTAAGAGCTATTAAGCAGTAAACCTCTAAAGCGAAGTTAAAATTCTCTTAAGAGTCTATTAAATGGGGGGGGGGGGGGGGGAACAGTTCCATATGTTTTAACAGTAAACAAAATCCTGATCCTGTAGTACAGTTAGTACAGTTATGCTAATGCTACAGTAGTACAATTATGTGTTCTAAATAGAAAGTATTAAAATTAGTTAAAACTTGATCTTAAAAACTCTTAATTTAAAAAGTGCTTTAACTTCCTGGTAAAGGAAAGGGAGGAATCTGTTTGTACAGTAGTTTCAGTTCTATGAATAATTTTGAAAGAAGTTGGAAATAATCGTAATTCTTAATAATGGAAATTATTAACAGTTGTTACAGTAAAAAAGTATGGATTAACTGTATCATATTTCTGTGTAAAACAGAAAATATTAAGGAATTCTCTTGCACACTCTCAGAAGTGTATGCTATTTAGTTATGAGCAGGGCCCGGATTCTAATGACATTTCATCTTTTTATTGATGCTTCATAGACATTGCTAACTTGTGGATAAATCCTAATCATGGCCTGTAGATTATAGAAATGCATTTTTATTAGGTCATTTTTTGTCATTTTATGCAATTTTACATTTTTAGGGCATTTATTTCAATTTTAGGTCATTATTTTGTCATTTTCGTGTCATTTGCTGCCTTATTTAGTCATTTTCTTCCTTATTTAGTCATTTTCATGTATTTACATTGAGTGTATTAACTTTTTTTTTTTCATCGCTAGCGGTGGTGCTGTCTTTGAAGTGTTGTTTGTTTAATGCAAGAAGGAAAAATTCGGCGTTAAGTGTTTTCATGTCTCAGTCGGAAGTGAGAATCAAAGAAACGCCAAAATTTTGTATTATATTACTATTATTATTGGATTGATTTGGCACCAGAGTCTGCCACCTGCTTGGATTTGAGAGTGAAAACTACTGTTTACCTTAAATAAACAGCAATATAATCCTGCAGACCACAAAAGAATGTGCCGAATTTTGACTCACCAGTGTCTCGGTGCCAGTATAAATTTCCATGAGAAAAGAATATTCACAACATTACAGCTATTTACAGTTTTTAAAATTATGTACAAACTAGTCTACAACTTTGTGTGTACAATAATTAGAATTTTATAAATAAAATATCAGTTTTTAGGTCATTATTTTATAATTATTAAGTCATTTTCTTTAAAATTTAGGGTCATTTTATAGGTCATTTTTCAAACAATTTTAGGTCATCAGAATCCGGGCCCTGGTTATGAGCATTAGTCTGAATTAAGAATATTTAAATCTTGACTTAAAAACATAATCAGTCTAGAGAAACTAAAATATCCGATTAAAAGTGATGTATAATTGAAAAAGGCTAAGATTTGGTAGTACAGTATAATATGTAGGCCTAATCAAGGTTTTGGAGATTTACTGAACTTAAAACATTTTCATTATCTGATGTTCATAAAGGAACTTCATACATAAAATTCCCACTAACAAAGATGGATTCCATTTTTTAAATCATATTTCAATTTCTTCTGTTTACTTCACACTTTCATAAAATACATGGGTTTTAACAAAAATAGTGGCAACAATACTTTGGAAACAAAACACACGAACGACTGTTCTATCATATTCAAAGTGCATGCACTGTGGCATGAAGAAGCTAGACTCCTGTGAGTTACCGCTCTAAGCTGTTGTCGCCATGCTCACAAAACAGGAACAACATAATTAGCCGAAAATTGAATAGTTCTTGGTCACATAGCAAGACAATGTCAAGAAAGGTCTTGTTGAAGCATATGGGAAAATTGCAACCTGACAGAGGCACAGTGATGGTTACATTACGCCACTCAAACTCATTTGGAGTGTTATGGTTGAGAAGGAGACACTTTCTTACACCATATTATCGTGCTTGATGAGACATGGGCCAGATTGTATGAATCTCTACTTAAGCAAAACAAAAGTTTGTCATACCCCTATGAATGTAAATGTTAGGCTAATTCATGCAAATGATTGTAATGGCTTCATCCTAACACATACCATCCCGCTAAGACAGAATGTTGAAGCACAGTATTTCTGTCGTTTTTTGGAGCGTAATCTGAGAACAGTGCTGCAAAGGGAGCATCCACACGTTCTGCAAAACATACAGGGGTGGGGAAGTGCTTTTTCATCATCCCTATTTACCGGACTTAAGCCCCAGTGATTATGATTTGATCACAAAGATGAAGGAACCTCCTCATGACATTAGATTCTGGACAGTTCCTGAGCTTCTGCAGGCAGTACAGTGCTTCATCAGAAATATCAACAGAACAGGAGCTGCTACAGGGATAATACGACTTCCACATCACAGGTAATGAGTTGTTGACAACGCTGGTGACTATACTGAAGGACTGTACAAGATTTAGGGCCTGTACGATGACCACCTGATATCATATTTATCTGCCAGATAGAGAACCTATCTGGAAGTTGGCCAAGAATTGCGTATTATGGTCTCCTGACAAAATCTTTCTGGGGAGACAACTTCCAGATAAGCTAGAAGGAGGATGAAGTGGCTGACAAAGTACCAACTGCTAGTTAGGGAATCTTGGTTGAAACAAGATGGCAGCACTCCGAAGCTTCCTGGCCAACTGATTTTCAGAATTGATGCTGGAAAAAATTTACACAAAAATGTCATTTTAGGATCACATATGAATGAAATAGAATTGCACAAATCAATCAATGCACTTAAAACGATATGTTATTATGTAATTTAATTGTTCAAATACAAATCCGAGCTGCTGCACCTAGTGGAGGACTACCGAACTACAACAAACACACCTCTCTGCTCAACGAGGTAAGGACCATTTTACAAATTTTTACTGTGTTCTTGCCGGTAGCAGTTCAGCGGTGGTATTACAAGGCATCTTCCAGTTAAGCTATCTGGAAGTCACATATTGGGAGGAATTGTCAGCAGGTGGTAATACAGGCCCTTACACATTTATCTCTTTTCTATTAGTAATAAATCAATAGTTGCCACTATTAAAGTTACAACCTATGTCATTATTCGTTGTCAGTCAAATAGGTAGTCTACTAGAGAGAAAAAATAAATCAAATTGATTGACTACTTCTGCCCATCTGAAAAGTCTCCTAATTATGGTTGAGTTAATCCTCATCAGTTGCCTGAGTATCAGCTGAAGTGTGAAAGAAGAGAATTAAGTCTTAAATCCAAAGTACGAGGGCTGTTCAATAAAGAATGATCATAACTTTTTTACGTTCATAGTTTATCACGCTAAACGTTTTCCTTATGATATGTGTTAGCTTGATGCGTCATGCACGCATGGTGTAAGTTTCAACGTCATGTATCAAGATTCCTGTCTGTGAGACGCCTGCAAGTGCAGACATGTTCAATATCGCCTACGGCTTCAATGGAGGTGACGTGCGATGAGCAATATGCGGCTTTAAAATTCTGCTTTAGACCAAAAAAATCTTCAGATGAGGCCTATGAAATGTTACAGGAGGCCTACAGCACAGCTAGAAGATGGTATAACATTTTTAAAGAGGGAAGACAATCAATATCAAAGGAAAGTGGACCCGGTGCTCCAGTTACTGCTCTGACAGAAGAAAATGTCAACACCGCTGCTGTCATAGTGAGAAAGGATCGACGAATAATTTTAAGATCACTTTCTGAAATCTTGAAAATTTCACTGGGTGCCACTCACACGTTGGTGACAGAAAAATTGCACATGACACGTGTTTGTGCGCGGTGGGTCCCAAGGCTGCTGACTCCTGAACAGAGCAGTAACTGGAGCGCCAGGTCCACCTTCTTTTGATATTGCTTATCTTCCCGCTTTAAAAATTTTATACCATCTTCTAGCTGTGCTGTAGGCCTCCTGTAACATTTCATAGGCCTCATCTGAAGATTTTTTTAGTCTAAAGCAGAATTTAGACTGCTCGTTGCGCGTCACCTCCATTGAAGCCGAAGGCGATATTGAACATGTCTGCACTTGCAGACGTCTCACAGACAGGAATCTTGAGACATGGCGTTGAAACTTACACCACGCGTCCATGACGCATCAAGCTAACACATATCATAAGGAAAACGTTTAGCATGATAAACTATGAACGTAAAAAAATTATGGTCATTCTTTATTGAAGAGCCCTCGTATATTAGTTTTCTCAGTACTACTAAAACAAATCAAAGAGTAACTAATCGTTGGTGGTCACCCATAAAATCAGTTGAGTATTCTTTCAGTAGTAACTTATAAAATCAGTTGTACAGGTGAGATTCTTTCAGTAGTAACCTATAAAATCAGTTGTACAGATGAGATTCTTTCAGTAATATAAAATCAGTTGTACCATATCATTTATGATCTATAACAAGTGTGACTGCGATTTAATTACATATTAACACACACAGATAGAATTCACAATTCTAAGTAGTTTGGTGAATACTGGCTAATTCAATACTTTTACATGTATAGTTGACTTGTAGTAAAAAAAACTCTGTGCACAATTACCCAGTTGATTAAGTAATGAAATGTTTATAAGCTATATACAGAGCATTCCATGACATTAGCCCTGAGCTAACTAAAGCCTATGTATGCTTGTCACCCCCCACCAAACTGGCACCCATACTCATGGTCATAGGATGATATTTTAGTCTGGTTTGCCGAGTTGGTGTAAAGTAAATGTCCCAAGATCCAATTTTCGGTTAAAATTTCTACAAACCCTCAAATTGTATCGCATGACATCGAAGACTGCAATTGCACAAAATTTCACTCTATGTTTTTCATCTAATTCTATTGTATGTAATCAACCAATAAGTGCCTTTCTCTCCCCGGGTGACCTGCATGATGGAAAATTCCTCTCAACAGCTGATTCTCTGCGCTGCCAGCACCGAACTGCATTCATTGGAATATTTACCAAGAAGATAAAATTAAATATTAGTCAAGAAGATTAACTAATGCTAAAGCAGATTTTGAATTTGTTAAACTATTACAACCGGTAAAAATGTTGAGGTGCTCTGTAAATTTGAATAGAAAATGAGACCACTGTATCATATCAACCACCATGTTGATTAAGGTAGGAAGTGATTTTCGTTTCAGGTGAACAGCTGACAGTATATCGGACCAAAATGCATTCTTGGGTGCACAACCAGAAATAACTGTATGGAAAAGCTATATGATACAACTTTTTGAACCAAAAACTTGGATTATGGGACACTGAGTTTAGAATATGTTTCAAAATTGCAGAAACAAATGGTACTACACAAATATAAGTATTTGTATAAAGTACAGATGTATTTCATTAAAAAATTATTGTGGAAAAGCATGTAGAGAGTTTGTAAGATAATATCCTGGTATTTCGATCCCAGACAGAAGCACTGTAGGTAAATTTGAAATTATGTTGAAGGAAATAGGTTCTATTCCACTAAACAGAGAAGAAAACATCAATGTGTGATTACTGAGAAGACTGACGAAAAAGGAAAGTGATTAGAACACCATCAGAAAGAGATTAGAACACCATAAGAACGAAATTAGGTAGGACTCATGGAAGATGAATATGTGCATAAAGGCCTAAATGGGACGAAAAAAATAATATTGAGATAGATCCATACACTGCTTCCCTTATTTATATTACTAACCTGAACCCAGGTTTCGGTGAGCCTTCCCACCATGTTCACCAGTTATACTCCATCTGATGGATGGTGAACATGGTGGGAAGGCTCACCGAAACCTGGGTTCAGGTTAGTAATTAAAATAAGGGAAGCAGTGTATGGATCTATCTCAATATTATTTTTTTCGTAATATTAACTTCCCTGTATAAACTTTCTAAAATTCTATATAGCCTAAATGGGAATTTTCTAAGCAGTTGTCATGAATGTGTGATTCAACACTTCTAGCACCTCTTATAGACCTAATCACATTGAGCACAATATTATACAATTTTCGTAGGTAATACTGGTATTTACAAGATTTATAAAAACTCACTCCTTGCTACTACTAACTTGCCAGCCAGTGGAATTTGAGGTTTGAGGCTAATGGCATGGAACACACTGTATTAAAAAGTTCACTTTGAGCCTGAATGCATCTAGTCAGTTCAAATGAAAAGTAACCTCACAGTGTTGTACCATTGAGAATAAACTGTATAACAGAAGAAGTGCTGCAATAATTTTATGGAAATGTCCATAGTGACAATGTGTAATGTTTTCATGCTCTATAATCAACAAATTAGCTAAAAAAGCATGGCTCAAAGAGTTTATAAGTTATGACAACTACAAAAAAAAGACCAGATTTTGCAGAGCAGAAGTTAGAAAGAAAAAAGTTTGCACAAAAAGAAAAACAATTGAAAGAATTAATGACTTCTTTCAGATGTACACAATCTATTTGTAACCATTAAGCTGGCAAGAATTCCTGAAATTGTAGATTTCTTCTGTCAGCAAAGAATTTTTCCAACTCTTGCATAAGAAATTAACTTTTTATCAGAAATGAAAATCTAAAATATATACGATACCAGCTACACATATAATATTGACCTCTCGAAAGTCATATGTTAAAATATAATGAATTCTGAGGAGAATTATTATTCTAATCAGTCAAATAAGAAAAAGCAGACTAAGCAACTCTTCTTGAAACCCCAAATCTACAGCGTTTTATCAAAATAAATCCACTAAAATAATGTACCTAATTCATAGAATTATAGAATTATGCAAAGATTTTTTTAAATTGCTCAGCTTCATTATTATTCTTACTGCTCAACTAAGAAAGGACAGAGTAAGCAACTATTTGAAACCACAGACTACACTCTCTTTTATCAAAATGAACTGGAAATAATTATAAGTCATGAAGATATAGATCTGAGCAGAAATTGTAGTAGAGAAACAATTTATCTACAATGCGCTAAAACAATAAAAATATAATTTAGACTAAACTGTACTAAATAAAAATACTAGACAGGTAAAGGCACAGTGTATCTATAGTGTTACATTGCACTATTTATCAGGTAGCAACAAAAAGATTAGGGGGAAGATACTCATGTCTGATCCATAGCCATAAGACCATCCAATAATGTTGGACAACCATCCACTTTAATGCCACGTCTTTTAAGATCCTCTAGTCTTGCTTCTAACGGCCGTTTATCTCTCCCCAACGACCACCAAAGTCTTACACAAAGTTGTAATAGTGGTACATAAAACTGCAGAAGATCTGCATCACTTACTGCTTCAAATCGTCTAAGAGCAAGATCAGCAAATCGTTCAGCAGATGTGGCCATAGGATCAGCACTGCAACAGGCAACTAGACGACAGAGTGCCAGCATAACTGATGGATGTCTGTCAGTGTGTAATTTATTAAGTAGACGAAAAGAATTCTCTAAAAGTGGGACGGCTTGATCATAACGCTGAGCTTCCATCCAATTGCGTGCTTCCTTCTGTTCGCGACCCTGAAGGAACGAACCTAGAACTGTTGATTCACGAAGCTTCTCTTCAGCAGTTACATGTTCAAGAAGAGTTTCAAAACCAGCACTACGGTGAGATATAACTCCTGGTGCAAAATTGCCAAGAAAAACCTTTTTAGGAAATACTACATTTGCCATTAATGTAGGATATTCACGACGAAGAGAGTCATACAATTCAAGGAAATCTGAATACCGCCGTTCAATAACAGCAGGATTTGGATCAGGTTGAATTCCATCCTTACGTACCATCACTGTGTACGCCTAAAATACAAGATTTCATAAATACTTCGACTTCTCTTAAAAATGACAAGAATTGAGAGATTCGTACAAATTACTTACCACATGCTTCTTTTCATTATCTGTATCAATGGTTCTTGCTGACACCACTTCAAACTTCAATACTGGCCGAACTACTACTTCAGCTTCACCATTTGCCAATGGTGATGGTCCTTGTGGTGAGTTAGAGTTCTCACCAATTGTACCTCTTGGTACTTTAACCCATGATTCTGAAACAAGCAGAAGGAATATGCACATGTCCAGTGGAGAACATTTACTGATGTAATGTCTAAACTAGGAGATTTAAGATAGAGAATTTAAAATATTTTGCCTGTATAACAAATTACACTTAACATTTCCTTCTCAAAGTGATTCATGATAATAATGTAATGTACAGTGAACGCTGCTTAATGTAATCGCGGATAATGTTATCAATCGGGGAATGTTATCACCTTTATTAAGTCCCATATGGATTAATACAGATACATTGAAAAAGTGTTGTTTATTGTGATCAAAGATTCAGTTTATGTTACCACATTTTCTGTTTTGCAGCTTTATTTCCAAGTACTGTAGGCCTACGTCATTCAAAATTTTGTTTTAAGGGTTTTGTTTCTAACTCAACTGCATTGTGTTGTACTGGAGGTAGCAATTCTGTTCCCAGCTCACAGGATGACCTCTTCAGGGTGGCATTGCCCAACTTTCTCCTTTAAGCAATAAAACATGTTTCACCCCACAGTTAAGCTGGAGCTTTTGATTTATGAAGATAACAGTGTTGACATGCAGTGATGGCTAGTGTAAAATGAAAAGACTTGAACAGACAGGCGTTAGATGTTTTGCTACGTGGTGTTCACCACAGATCAGTATAGACTTGCAAAAATACTACTAACTCGTAACTGAGTATGGAGTATTGGTTAATGAACTCCTAAAGGAAAGTGAAAATCAATTAAAAACTTTGTTACTGGTTGAAAAAATAGTTGCTTGCAGTCGACTACTATATTAGCCTATGAGAGTTTCAATGATTTACAGTTACGTATTATTTTATGAATAAATATTTTAAATTCTGTTTTGTAGTGTATTATCTTATATATGAATAAATAACCTTCATTTAATTCCTTCGGCTACTGTTATCAATAGGTTAATATCAGATTAGCTGCATCCTGAAGTGAACACAATAAGCGGCGTGCACTGTATTCCTTTTGTTAGAAAATACTATGTTTTTTATAAGTATTATCAAATTACTCTGAATAATTATATATATATACACACAGTGAAACCTCCTTTTAACAATATTTGCGGGACACCTTACGAAAACTGCATGCAGACACTAAAAACAATGTACCTACACAGACTGACATAAGTATTTAATTCTGAAATATTAGTTAAACTGTAACACACTACATAGGCTAGTAACATTGAAGTAAAATGTACTGCACTTCATTTTTTTAATAAAAAACAATAATATTTCTTTGCTGCTGATTTTGTTTTGACATTTATTGACTTTCGTTGAGCAGATACCAAAGCTACTTTTCGCATGCACACTGAAAAATAATTCTGACAACTGATCTTAATAAAAAATAAAAACATTTGTTCAGCATCGTATTTTAACTGTGCATTCTTTATGTGAAATGGTCATAGGCCTATGTTTTTTAAAACATAGTAAGGAAAGTTAATTACCCTGTCAGTGACCTTGTTCTCCACCCTCTATTGACAAATTTCTCTTTCAGAATTTCCAAAGGCAGGTCCGCACCCGCAGATAGAAACAGATGACTAGTAACAGGGTACCTGCTTACAGTCTACAGGGCTAAGCCACCAGTTTGGAAAACAATTTCACTTCAAAATACTTATTGTTGTAATAAGGTGCTGGGACCAAAGCAAAATATCACTTAATGCAGGTTTATCATTGTATCAATCTTCGTTATACTGAGGTTCAACTGTATGTATATGTATGCGCAAACATTTTATTTTTGCACAATTAACCTTCCCACCAAAATTATTAAATCTTCTATTGGGATGCTGAAATTAAATATTGCCTTTGCATGAGCTGAGAGAACTGAAAATTTGATAATGTCTATGCCAAAGGTAGAAAGCAGTGCCCTATTACTGATTTACAGGAATGAATTCTATCAATAGCTAATCTAATTTGATTGATTACATCAAATCCCAGTTCTATGCAATCTCCAAAGCCAGCTATGCAAAGAATACACAGCCATTTCATAATTTCGGGTGGGACATTCTAGCAAATTATAACAACTATTTTTGTTTATTACATGTCATAAATAATGAATTAGAACTTGTTCTGCACATTCTGTAAAATCTACTATGGCTTCTCCTTCGTTCTACATGCAAAGCATTATTAAAAATTTATTTTTCAAAATCTGTTACGGGTGGGACATAATTTTCACACTGATTTTAATGATGCAAAACAAAAGCTCATTTTCTGTTCTACTATTACTGTTAGGGTCTTAATGTTGTTATTAATGAAGGTATGAGGGATTCAATACAAATTATAAACTGTTTCCAGGTTGTCAGAACATTTGTTTAACTCATGATTAATAATTTAACAAAACTATCACTGTTACGGGTGGGACAAAAATTCCCTTGTTTGTTATTTTACATAGTAATTAACCACACATTTTTTGAAGTTAATCTTATACCAAATTGTACCTTAAGATGTATATTTTCTCAAATGAAAATGGACATAGCTGATTACTCTTGACTACTTGGCATTAAAGAGTGTTAAAATCATGCTAAAAAAGGAAAAAAAAAAAAAGTAACTCAACGCAATAAATAAGTAAATCGACAGATTTTACACATGAAACCACTTCAAATACAACTAAGTCCTTAAAATTCAGAGAATTTGAGGCAGGGTTGTAAAAAAGCCGGCTAAAATTGAAAAAGACCTGACCAGTGTTTTTTTTCAATTTTAGCCGGTTAAAATCATGATTTTAGCCGGCTAAAATCAATTTTTCCTGGTTGAGGGAGGTGGGAGCGGGTTGAAATTTTGAAAAAATTATATTTAGGGCCCTATGGGGTTTAGAGGGAAACTTTCTCTGCATAAATTAGACACCAATGATTCAGTGGTTGTGGGGGTGAGGGTGGAAATTCAAAATTTTTAAAACCATGTCTTGTTGGGTATCGTTGAAAAGTTCTTGAAGAGTAATCATTAAATCAACAACTAGTTTCTCGATAGCGCTCATATAAGGAGAGATTTGAATTTTTGAAAGTCAAAAACACTTTAAAATATACCTCAGCCAATAGGCATGTCAAAATGAATTCATATGGACCAACTGAGGCTAAAATTATCAATGAAATAAAGTTTGAAATATTAAAAATAATAGTTAAATATCTTTAGAACAACAATCCTTGGCCAAATTAAAAATGAAATAATAAAAGATATCAATTAATACATCATTAACAACTCTCTTTTTATAAAAAATATTTCAGTTTTTATTCTACACTTACCCCAATAAATTCATAAAAAGCACTATGAAATCTACCTCAGCCTATGCCCTGTAGGCCTACCTAAAGGGATTTTTTATATTTATTTCTCCATCAATTACACAAATCTGAAGCATAATCACCTATCGCTGGAATTTTGTCAAGCCATAGAATCTTTACATCGTATGCTGGCCAGTTCTGCATCAATCGAAAGAGTATTTTCTTCATTTGGGTTAATACAAACAAAATGAAAAAGCCCAGAAGCTTGTATACATCAACAAGCAGAATAAAGCAAATATGCAAGAGTCTTATGATGAATGGTAAATTTACCATATTTACTCGAATATAACGTGCCCTATTTTTGTCCTTTTGTAGATTTCAATACTGAGGTGCGCGTTAAATTCTAGTACAAATCCGTTTCGTAGGTCGGAGGTAATATTGATCTACATAACAATGCATTGCTATAATTCTTGACTTCGTTCATTTTATCGTTAGCCTACACCATATGAAATTTAATTTCTGAAACATAATGAAAAAATTGTTTTTGTCAGTTCTATAGTGCAAATGTGGAATATTGTGCATTGTCGATTTTAAACTCATTTAAGGGCGGTATCAGCTTTTATTGTGAAACATTCATTTAACGTTTTGTTTGTCCATTTAGCAATAAAAAATAAGCACCTTCGAGGATTCCAGTGATGAACACATTAATGAATAATGATGAGCCATGCATATAGGCCTACTTGTAGGTCTAAAACTGGCAGTTAACTGTAAATGTTTATTTGTTGGTTCATTATTCTATAAATACTATGACAAAATTCCAAATAAAATATCCTCCTATTGATGCGCATTACATTTGCTAACAAACTTTTTTTATGATTTTAAGTTTCAAAATCAGGGTGCGCATTAAATTCGAGGGTGCATTATATTGGAGTAAATACGGTAATAAACTATTGCTGGGAATTACACAGTGAAGTGGTACAGTGATTCCCACGCAAGAGTTGGCCAATGACGCGGGATTCTGTGACCCGGCAGGCACAGCTCCAACTCCCGAGCGATTGGGTGAAATATCTACGCAAATAAGGCCGTGATCGGTAAAATGATGCAGGTTCTCACATTTACAGTTAAATTTACAATGAAAATAACCATGTACCTCATCACAAGAGCTGTTGGAAATGTTCTTCTCTTGCATCCACACAATACTGGCACCTTTTTAGGAAATTTTCTTTCACACGCATAATTGTATTAAATTACTCACTGTATTAAATTACACTAAATACAATTTCAGGTTTCTGAGCTTGTAACTTTTAGATTTGTGATGTTTGGAAATAAGAACATGAAAGAAACTTCAATTATTTTTACTCAATTTGATTTTATCCAGATAAAATGCCTGGCATTTTTCAAGTGGATAAAACTGGTAGCTCTGCATTTGCACTCAGTAGGCCTTAGTAGGCCTACTACAGGTTCTGAGCTCGTAACTTTTAAATTTGTGATGTTTGGAAATAAAAACATGAAAGGAACTTCAATTATTTTTTTTATTCAATTTGATTTTAGCCGGATAAAATGCCTGGCTTTTTTCAAGTGGATAAAACTGGTAGCTCTACATTTGCACTCAGTAGGCCTTAGTAGGCCTTAGTAGGCCTACTACAGGTTCTGAGCTTGTAACTTTTAAATTTGTAATGTTTTGAAATAAAAACATGAAAGGAACGCCAATTATTTTTATTCAATTTGATTTTAACCAGATAAAATGCCTGGCTTTTTTCAAGTGGATAAAACTGGTAGCTCTGCATTTGCACTCAGTAGGCCTAAGTAGGCCTAATACAGGTTCTGAGCATGTAACTTTTAAATTTGTGATGTTTGGAAATAAAAACATGAAAGGAACTTCAATTATTTTTATTCAATTTGATTTTAGCCGGATAAAATGCCTGGCATTTTTCAAGTGGATAAAACTGGTAGCTCTGCATTTACACTCAGTAGGCCTAAGTAGGCCTACTACAAGTTCTGAGCTTTTAACTTTTAAATTTGTGATGTTTGGAAATAAAAACATAAAAGGAACTTCAATTATTTTTATTCAATTTGATTTTAGCCGGATAAAATGCCTGGCTTTTTTCAAGTGGATAAAACCGGTTAAAACCGGCCGGATAAAACCAGGCCGGCTTTTTCATAACAACCCTGATTTGAGGTTTTAAACTTATTTTTGACCACCCAATTACAATAATTTTATAACTTCTCTCTTTGAGGGAAAAATTCCCATATTTTATGAAATGGCTGTAATATAGAAACTATAGTACATAATACTGTATGGTTGTATGCAGATCATTTTGCAGATTTCTTAGTAGTACTGAATACTATTTTAAGAAAAGTATGTTAAATGCAGCAAAAACTGTTGTGCTTCTGTTTCTAAATACCACCCTTTTCAAAGCATTTAGCGTCTATAAATGTCATAACCTGTCACCAAACTAACAAAAATTCTTAGAAATAAGCTGTTGGCCTTGAATTCCCAATAAGAGGGGAAAAGGGTCTGTAAAAGCATCAATGCCCTAAGCAGCACTCAAAAACCCACCAGGGTAACTTTCAGATAACACCAATAAACATAGATTGCAGGCAGTGTCTTACTTTGAAGCACTATTGGCACTGTCTAGTGAACTAAAGTTTGTATTTCAGCAATTATTTTATTTTGAAAAATTTACGGCAATTTAAACTGAGGAGGATGACAGCATGTTTAAAGGGCACATATGCTGCACAAGGGTGAATGTCCGGTCTGAAGAGTTGACCGGCCTGAAACAGGTGCAGCCCGGCAAGATTGTGTTAGTATAAATGCAGACGGTAGCCTCCTAGTGAAGAAGCTTTTACATTTTGCCAATAATAGTTTATTTGTATAGTTTGCTTTCTACCAGCTAAGAGATGAAAGTGTTCGGGATGCTTTGCCTGAGCCAGACATTGATGAAACTTCGGAAGAAGAATTTGAATGATTTTCAGGTGCATTTATGGACATTACTATAAAATAAATTTCATGTGATCCTCTTTTGGTTTTTTAAATTTTGTATTAATTTGAAGTGAATTTTTAACATAAAATAAAGAGTAATTTCAGATGAGCTTTTATTCTATGTGTAAATAAAAGTGTATTTGTTAACTCTGATGCTCTGTCAAAACCACAAATGTGACAAAACCAATCCATGGAAATGGTTGTATTCACATTTAAATGAACATTGTGGTATACATACCTTTCTAACTGCTGATAAGACATTTTCCAATACAAATATTAACTTATTTTTTAATTATGTAATTTTGCTTAAGCTCTAAAGTTTCAATTGCGTTTTTCTCAAACTAGTAAAATGCACATACGTGGTTATGGCAGATAGGTGACGATATTATGCCCAAGACATTTTCTGAATTTCAAGGCAATCTGATGTGAAAGTGATTTCAATTAGAATGGATTCTGATAAATGAAATCCTTCTAGTAATTAAGAATTTTAGTATTTTAATTTACCTCCCTTAGTTTAAATTTGAACAGTTTTTCTTCTCTCCTGAAAAATTTACAAAAGTGGACTTAATACGGTGTGAAACGTACCTCCTCGTATGTATTAGCCATATAAGATCATGAAAAATTTTGTTTGTAATCAACTTTTGTTGTAATAGACTTCCAAAAGGGTATTGTTGCATTGTTCAGCTGTTAGTCAAATCTCCGTACAGCAACCTTTGTGTAGTTTATAATAGCCTATATGGGATAATTCAAGGAATAGGCATCTAGAGATGTTCCCGCTCCCACGGTAGCTCGCAGGCGAAACAGGGACACGGGGAAACCTCTCCGGTTTGAAGGATGCTACACTAAGTCAAGTTTAAATACATTTATTGAGCCCCTTGAAAGATACAAAGAGCACAATGGACAAAATGATAAATAGACCCTTTAAAATACAAGATGGAATTTTGTATCTTGCTTTACAAATAAATTCCTCTTCCTAGCGGTGCCGAAGAAGATGAAATGTTGATGAAGTCAAGGGGAGACGACTTAGTAAGCTCCTTCTGGAAAATAAGGCATGCTTGCCTTATAAGACTGATGAATAGCTCGGAGGACCAGAGCAGAGCAATTTTTATAGTCGCGCTTGCTCGGACGACTGAGAAAGAATTTCACTATTCTTGAAGTGAATGCGCACTATCAGCAAATTATTTTAAGGTCGACTTGCTGCTTCGACCGAAAAGAAGAACCTTTAGATGTTGCTTCGACACTGCAACTAAAATTAAGCACTCTGAAATATTCACTTCACAGCAGTACTTACAGTAAATCCTTTTACTTAATGAGTTACGCATTCAAGTCCATACGGTTTGATCAGGGAAGTAAAAAACTTGGCTTCACACATTTGTAATTAAATCACAAATAAATTACTTTGATGAATGTACTAAATTGCGTCTCTGCAATAACTAGGGCTGGGAAACTTCAAATTCCCAGCTCGACAATAATAACTAGATTCAGAATTCTGAACTGAAAACTAGCCTGGCGAAAACTTCGAACGAGTGAATAAGAATGAATAGCAAGAATGACAGACGTCACGACATGTGACGTAAAGCAAGAATCCCATTGGCCAAGAAAAACAATAAATAATCAATCTTGGAAATAAATCAATTAAGTTACATTAAAATACTAAAACATAAATAAGAGAATTAATAGCATTACTTCAAAACTGAATTGTTTCTTTAAAAACACAAAATTATGAATAAAATATACTAAAAAATAATCAGACTGAAACTTTGGGTTGGAGATTATAACATGACTATCCAAAAAATGAAAGATGCGACAGTCAAATGTCATTTCTTATGAGAATTGATGGGAGAAAGAACAAACAGATAAGTAAACATATTTAAAATTATATTGAAGACACAACAAGAAAATAAAACAAACGAAGACACAAGCCTGTTGCCATAGCAACACGAATGCTAGACGGAACATATTGCCCGCGATAATTTCGCTCGTGAAATTATCTAACAGAATGTGACGTCAAGCAAATTCGTGAATGCAAGGATTCGAGGCCAAAACAACTATCAAGTCGCAATAAAGTCAAAATCGGTGGAGTGGGATGCGTCCGGCATCAGCACTCTGAATGAAAGCAGGTGTCACTGTCCCTCTTCACTGACAGGCAGAGGAGCCAACTTGATGAGGGGCCTCTTATAAGTGCCTGAGACAGTGCGCACAGTGACAACTCTGACAAGGCCGTCTGGGCCTGGGTGTACTTGGTGCACCAGACCAAGCACCCACCTATGAGGAGGTACATTGTCCTCGAGAACCAATACAGGGGTACCCAAAGGAACGTCTGGCAGTACCTTATGCCACCTAGCACGACGCTGTAGCGTGTGGAGATAATCCACGGACCACTTCTTCCAAATACAAGTGACCATCTGCTGAAGATGGTTCCAACGGGAACGCAGGCTGTACCCACCAGAGAGGTCAGGACTGGGCACCGACACAATGGGCTTGCCAATAAGAAAGTGGCCGGGAGACAAATATCCAAAGTCATCCACGTCCTCAGATAACGACATCAAAGGACGTGAATTCAAGAATGACTCAATTTGTGTGAGAACAGTAGACATCTCCTCGTAAGTGTACTTACAGGACGAGGACATCCTCTTCAGGTGGAACTTCAAAGAGCGTACTGCCGCCTCATGAAGCCCTCCCATGTGTGGAGAGTGAGGAGGCAAGAAACGCCAATGAATGTTCAAATGCGCAGTGGCGTCTTGCACTGCGGAGTGATGTTCTGATGACATCAAAAGCCTAGAGAGGTTCTGCAGGTCGGCGTGGGCTCCGACAAAGTTTCTACCATTATCACAAGTGATTGAACTTGGAATTCCACGACGACTTGTGAACCTTGACAATGCCGCCAGGAAGGCACGTGAGGTGAGCGAAGTCACTAGCTCAACGTGTACGGCCTTCGTGGACATGCAGACAAAAATAGCAACGTAGGCTTTAGTAGTCACCTTGGACCGCGGGCCACCAAACTTGAGAGAGAATGGACCGGCGTAGTCCACACTAGAGTTTGTGAAAGGAGGGAGAGGATTTACTCTCTCAGGAGGCAGATCAGCCATCTTTTGCTGAAAAGCCTGAGCCTCAAAGCGGAAGCAAACACTACAGCGCCTCCGTACACTGCGAACCAGCTTGCGAATGCAAGGGATCCAATACGACTCTCGCAAGTGCGAGATGACTAGCTGAGGTCCTGCATGACCTAGATGCAAGTGCACATGGAGAACTAACTGCCTGGTGAAAGCATGCTCTGCAGGAAGTAATATCTGATGCTTGTTGTCAAAGGGTAGGTTGGACCGACTTAGACGTCCACCTACACGCAGGATGTTATCCTGAATAAAGGGGCATAGTTGCCGGATCTTACTAGAAGAAGGCAAATCTTGCGAGGAAGACAATGCTTGAATTTCCTTTCTGAAAGCATTCCTTTGAATGATTCTAATGCAAGAATGCAAAGCTTCAGTAAGCTCTGACGGCAATAAAGGGCCATTGATAGGTGACTTGAGTTTCAAGTAATTATTAATGAAACGTCGCACATAAGCCATGACCCTGATTGTTTTCAAGTGTGAAAACTTAGTCAGCCATGGGCTTAAGCTAGAGGTTTCGATGGTGACTAGCGCTGCTATCTTCACCTCTGGGAGAGACGAAGACTTGAGCTCAGTGGGCAAACTGGGCCACTGAGTGGAGTCGGCAGTAAGCCAAGAAGGGCCTGACCACCACAGAGAGTTGTTAAGTAGGTCAGAAGGGGTGGCTCCCCTAGAGATGAGATCAGCGGGATTGTCCTTAGATGACACATGCGACCAAGATTCAATGGCAGTGAATTCTTGGACGTCCGCGACTCTGTTAGCCACGAAAGTCTTAAGTTTAGAAGGTGAATGGTTTAACCAACCAAGTACAACCTTGGAGTCACTCCACAGGTGTACTGAACTTATAGAAAGTTGCAACGTAGGTAACACCCGGTGAACTAACGTTGCCAACAAGTGAGCTGCCAACAATTCAAGGCGAGGTATAGTCGTTGCCTTCAAAGGGGCAACCCTAGACTTGGCACAAAGCAGACAGCTCTTGGCCTTATCGAGGTGATTAGTAGATCGTATGTACAGACAGGCGCCATATGCCACCTCGCTAGCATCACAGAAACCGTGCAACTGCACAGATACGAAGTTCTGCTGTAATGCTAGCCGAGGGATAGCGATGCTGGAGATGAACTGAAGTTGGTTGTGAATCTTGCGCCACTTGTCGGCGACCGCAGAAGGAATGGGCTGGTCCCATGAACTAGTCTCCTTCCACAAAGATTGGAACAGAATCTTGCAGTAGGACACTATAGGGCATATTAGACCAAGGGGATCAAAAATAGAGGCTATACAAGATAGCAATGTCCTTCTGGAACAGGTGGTGAATGGCTTGGAGGGATCGACTGAAGTTTCGATCCTGAGCATATCGTCAGAAGGTTGCCATATGAGGCCTAGTGCCTTTATGGAAGAGGTGTCAGAATCACCAAAGGTTCTGTGGTCGAGAGACTCCCGCAGCTCAGGAGGAACGTCTTGGAGCAGTTCTACAGAATTGGAACTCCACTTACGAGGATTGAATCCACCTAGGGGGAGAAGCTCTCTCAGCTGAGAGACAATAACCTTGGCCTCAGACAGCGTAGCAGCTGTGGCCACTATGTCATCGACATAGATGGAATTGTTTATGATGGAGGCTGCTACAGGAAACTTGCTTCCCTCGTCGATGGCTAGCTGTTTAAGAGCTCTGGTTGCCAGGAAGGAGGCAGAAGCAGTGCCATAAGTGACCGTGGTTAGGTCAAACAGCTGAATAGGGTCTGACACAGAAGTTCTCCAGTAAATCTGCTGGAGAGGTTGGTGGTCGGGATGGACTAAGACCTGTCTATACATCTTCTCGATGTCCGCTGTGAACGCCACTGGATTGAACCTAAAGCGTAGGAGGATCGAGAAGAGGTCAGGCTGCACCACCGGACCTACCGCAAGAATGTCATTGAGTGACTTCCCGTTAGAAGACTTCGCCGAAGCATCAAAAACTACCCTGAGTTTAGTCGTGGTGCTGGAAGGCTTCAAAACGGGATGGTGCGGGATAATATACTCATATTTCCCGAGTGAACTCCGAGAGGCAGGCTTCATGTGACCCAATTTCAGATAGTCATCCATGAACCTGTTATATTCCTCTCGAAGGGTTTCATTTGAAGACAGTCTTTTTTCTAATGAGAAGAATCTCTTCTGGGCTTGTAACACTGTGCTCCCCAGGGATTCTGGAGCTGATACAAAGGGCAACTTTACAATGTATCGCCCATCGGAGTCACGCTGAGTATTGGCAGCAAAATGCTGTTCACAAACTGACTCGTCAGGGAAGGGGGCTGAGTTAGACACTCGTTCTAACTCCCAGAACCGGGAAAGCTGGTTACTCACTAACTGGTCAGCAGTTAGGAAGGCTGAGTAATTAGAAGACATAGCCTCCGAGCATTCAGGCTCATTGGGGCTTGCTTCAAGATAACGCTTAGCCGTGGATCGGCGTCGATGACCATTGGAAGTATGGCAACGCTGTGAAGGGAAAGGCGCAGAGGGCAGTTTCCCGGCGAAGTACCAACCAAGGTGCGAGTTCTGAATCGTAGGTAACTCACAGGTGGAAATTTGCCCTGGACACACCACTTGGGCGCAAATCTCCACTCCAAGAAGTAGATCGACACACTTAGGACGACTAAAAACTGGGTCAGCCAAGGGGAGATTCGGAGGAATGTTCCAATCTTTGGTCTCAATGAAAGAGTTCGGGAACCTTTTCTCCGAAATCTCCGGAACGACAATGGCCTGTGCATTGTAGCGCCATGAAGTCACTCGCGACTGAATCGTGATGCTGGTTAGCTTATGTGTGCTAACATTAGTGGACAAAATTCCCGCTAGCGTAGTCCGCTGCGCATGAGGAGCTAGTCCAAGACGCCTAAACAGCCTGTTGCTAATAAGATTGCAGTCTGAACCGCTATCCAGGAGGGCTGTGGCCTCAACAGGCGAGCCGTCTGAGTCCAGGATGCGGACAGTAGCAGTAGGAAGCAAGCAGCGCTGCTGGGTCTGACTAGAAGCCATAACACCTGCAGTGTTGGCAGCCTGGTGACTATCGCTAGTCGGGTCGTGGAGGAATGTGCTATGTCTCCCAGCACATCTCCTGCACTGAAAAGTCCTACAATTGTTGGCATGCCCTTGACTATACAGGCATACGCGACACAGTTTGCGGTCTCTAACAAACTGGTCTCTTTGAGCGAAAGTCATGCTCCTGAAGTCGCTGCATGAAAACAGGTCATGCACAGCAGTACGACAACAGAGACATTTAGGCCTCGAAGAAGAAGACTTTGACTTGGAAGGAGCCGGAGAGCTCGGAACTGACTTAGCAGCCTGACTTTTCGTGGCAGCATCAGTCATCTGCAGTATGCGAACTCGGCTTTCCAAGAAGACAAATAACTCCTTGAGAGTAGGGAGCTTCCCTATTTTGACAGATGACTCCCATTCTCTGATGAGGTTCATCGGAAGCTTGTCGATGATAATTCTGGTAATAATCAGATCTGACAACTCCACTTCTGTATTAAGGGAATTCAGTGCATGTACCGTGCTTATAAAATGATCCAGGTATTTCTGCAGGGATTCTGCAGAATACCTCTCAATCTGAGGGGGAGAGAAAAGATTGTCCAGATGGGTGTTGGCGATTAGCCGGTCGTTATCAAACCTATCAATCAAAGTCTGCCACGCCACCTGGAAGGTCGCAGCAGAGACAGGAATATTCTGAATGACCGTACTAACCTCTGATGACAGGCAGGACTTCAAGTACTGATACTTGTCCATGTCCGAAATGTGCCTGTGTTGAATTACCAACGACGAGAAAGTGTCACGAAACTCGATCCACTCAGAGGGGTTCCCATTGAACTGAGGAAGACGGATTTCGGGTAGTTTCGGTAACAACGGCGTGACAGGGTCGAGCGAGGAGCGCTGACTGGCAGTCTGCGCCTGCTCGGGTTCATATAGCTGTTTCTTTTCAGCTATCATGGAGTCAAAGAAGCTGATAACTTTGTAATAATCAGCTTCCACTGCGTGAAAGTCGAATTCATGGTCCTGGTAGGCCTCGTCAATGGCTACATGAGCATAATCTGACTTATAGGCCTTGAAGATCTCTACGAATTCAGAGCGGCGAATGCGCGCCTCATGAAGCGTAGTGAGATCTTCGATTTCGTACTCTCGCATAATCTGCATTTGACGCAGAAGTTGCGATTGCAAGTACTCGAAGCGTCTTATTTTAGCCTTTTGGGCAGCTTCGGCCTGGGCGTGGGCTTCGGCTCTCTTAGCCTCAGCTTCCTCACGGGCCAGGGCGAGCTGGGCCTGGGCTTCCTTGTCAGATAAGGCCTGAAGGAATTTACACAACTGAGAGTTGCCTCTGGAAATGACGGCGTCGACTTCTGCCCTATAGGCTTCTTCAGCATCAGAATAATCCACACCGTCGATTTCAGTCTGCACAAGGTCGAACTTAGCTGCAAGTTCGTCTAACTTGGACTCATACTTCTTGAGTTCAGGATAAGTGACATCCTCAATGGCTAAATTACTAATGACATTAACCTGCCGCGTAATCTGGGCCTTAATGGGAACTCGCTTGGCTTTAAGAGCCGTCAAACCGTCTGGACTCGACATAGTGACTTGCTTCTACAATGTCTGAATTAAATAGGTTGCCCGCCTAGAGCCGGTGCAACAATAACAAATTAACGTTTGCTTATAAGAATGGAGTGAGTTGCCCACATAGGAGCATACGAGTAGACAAAGAAATAGTGTGTAGCTGTACAGGTGTAAGTACACAAATGTAAATGTTTACACTTTACAAGAAAGTACCAAAAACTTAATTGAAATCTGTCAGAGACCTCCCTCAAACGCAATGCGGAGGAGAACCACAGATACTTATAGCAACTGACTTTAAACTACTTATTACTGATGGCTACTGATGGTAGCGTCTCACACCGGCGGCAAACTATACCGGGAGAACAAGATTGATATATAAGAATGACTAGAATTGTGGCTAATCACTGAGGTCTCTGTAATAAGTGACCAAGACAAATTCAAACTGTTAATTGAATAGTTACTCTACGTTAATTATAGGTCACTAACTATCAATGCATCTTCAACCATAGGCCTCTGGGTCATATCCAGGCCCGGAGGAACCACAAAGAGATGTTCCCGCTCCCACGGTAGCTCGCAGGCGAAACAGGGACACGGGGAAACCTCTCCGGTTTGAAGGATGCTACACTAAGTCAAGTTTAAATACATTTATTGAGCCCCTTGAAAGATACAAAGAGCACAATGGACAAAATGATAAATAGACCCTTTAAAATACAAGATGGAATTTTGTATCTTGCTTTACAAATAAATTCCTCTTCCTAGCGGTGCCGAAGAAGATGAAATGTTGATGAAGTCAAGGGGAGACGACTTAGTAAGCTCCTTCTGGAAAATAAGGCATGCTTGCCTTATAAGACTGATGAATAGCTCGGAGGACCAGAGCAGAGCAATTTTTATAGTCGCGCTTGCTCGGACGACTGAGAAAGAATTTCACTATTCTTGAAGTGAATGCGCACTATCAGCAAATTATTTTAAGGTCGACTTGCTGCTTCGACCGAAAAGAAGAACCTTTAGATGTTGCTTCGACACTGCAACTAAAATTAAGCACTCTGAAATATTCACTTCACAGCAGTACTTACAGTAAATCCTTTTACTTAATGAGTTACGCATTCAAGTCCATACGGTTTGATCAGGGAAGTAAAAAACTTGGCTTCACACATTTGTAATTAAATCACAAATAAATTACTTTGATGAATGTACTAAATTGCGTCTCTGCAATAACTAGGGCTGGGAAACTTCAAATTCCCAGCTCGACAATAATAACTAGATTCAGAATTCTGAACTGAAAACTAGCCTGGCGAAAACTTCGAACGAGTGAATAAGAATGAATAGCAAGAATGACAGACGTCACGACATGTGACGTAAAGCAAGAATCCCATTGGCCAAGAAAAACAATAAATAATCAATCTTGGAAATAAATCAATTAAGTTACATTAAAATACTAAAACATAAATAAGAGAATTAATAGCATTACTTCAAAACTGAATTGTTTCTTTAAAAACACAAAATTATGAATAAAATATACTAAAAAATAATCAGACTGAAACTTTGGGTTGGAGATTATAACATGACTATCCAAAAAATGAAAGATGCGACAGTCAAATGTCATTTCTTATGAGAATTGATGGGAGAAAGAACAAACAGATAAGTAAACATATTTAAAATTATATTGAAGACACAACAAGAAAATAAAACAAACGAAGACACAAGCCTGTTGCCATAGCAACACGAATGCTAGACGGAACAAAAGAAGTGAAACATAACTGATTGCAAATCCAAATCATAAAAGATCATTATTTTTGTTTCTAAACTTTCTGAGTTCTGTCGAATGGTAACCACAGCTACTTTACACCCGTACACTGAAAAATTACTATTCAGAATGGTTTAACACTTTAAGCTTTGAACCTAGGCATATGCCAGAAATACCAAATTTGCCATAAAGTAAAGGCAAAACTAAAACCATTTGCTCAATAGGGTGTTGTACTACATATGATATGCATGTCGAAGTGGCAACCAAACTCACTGTATGTTTTTGAACATGTAAGGGATTATTTTACGCTCAATGATTTTATTTTACACCCCCTATTTAACCTTTTGCTTTTGGGATTTCTAAGAGATGTAGGCCTATCATTTATCAGGACCTCTGAAACAAATAATGGTGACTAGGATGGATACTAATCTGACACCAGCTCCCATCCACAAGGCTAGGCTACTGGTTTGCAATAGCAATTTAACTTCAAAATAGTGTTATAAAAAGGTTTTTTTCCAAAGCAGCTTCATTGTTAGAGTGATTTAAATTATTATTAAGATAGGAAATTCAGCAGGACCATAGGAAAATATCGCTAAATGCGAGTTTATCACTATATTGATCTTCATTACACACAGATTTGACTGTATTTTATATGCAGGGAGAACAAAATAGTTTTAACTTACACTTCTATTTTAATATTTCGATCACGAGTCTACAGGAAATAGGACAGTTATAAGCAGGGCCCGGATTCTAATGACATGTCATCTTTTTATTGATGATGCATAGACATTGCCAATTTGTGGATAAATTCTAATCATGGTCTCTGGATTATAGAAATGTATTTTTATTAGGTCATTTTTTGTCATTTTATGCAGTTTTATATTTTTAGGGCATTTATTTCAATTTTAGGTCATTATTTTGTCATTTTTGTGTAATTTGCTTCCTTATTTAGCCATTTTCATGTATTTACATTGAGTGTATTAACTTTTTTCGTCGCTAGCGGTGCTGTCTTTGAAGTGTTGTTTGTTTAATGCAAGAAGGAAAAATTCGGCGTTGAAGTGTTGACATCTCTCAGTTGGAAATGAGAATCAAAGAAATGCCAAAATTTTGTATTATGTAACTATTGTTATTAGACCTACTTGGCACCAGAGCCTGTCACCTGCTTGGATTTGAGAGTGCAAACTACTGTTTACCGTCAATAAACAACAATATAATCCAGCAGACCACAAAAGGAAATGCCGAATGTTGACTCACCAGTGCCTCAGTGCAAGTATAAATTTCCGTGAGAAAAGAACATTCACAACATTACAATTATTTACAGGTTTTACAATTATATACAAACTAGTATGTAACTTGTACAATAATAATATTTTATAAATAAAATATAAGTTTTTAGGTCATTTTTTATAATTATTAACTCATTTTCTTTCAAATTTAGGGTCATTTTATAGGTCATTTTTCAAACAATTTTAGGTCATCAGAATCCAGGCCCTGGTTATAAGTAATGCAACAAAATTCTGAATTTTGATAGGTTTGTAGCCTATAGATTTTGTCACCAAAGGTAAGTTTGGGCATAAAGGCTTTGACATTTTCCTTGAAGGCAATATGTAGTTTCTTGGAAAGTGTATATACAGTAAAACCTCTATATAATGACCATCGCTGGTTCCATGAAAAAGTAGTCTTTAAGAGGGGTGGTCTCTTAATAGAGGGAATGCATTTTTATGTCTTGAAACTGAAAATACAATAGAATAAATATGGTACAATAAAGTAATTGTATTATGTAACACACAGTTGATAATTACTTACTTTTACATTATAACGGGGTAATGTTTTCCAGGAAAATAAAGACATGTCTATTTTCCTTACATTACATTTTGCTTGGAGGACAATGAAAAGGACTTGTCCGGCACGCTTCTTAGAATCGAGAATTTCGGAAACCCCTTTATGTCCACTGAATAAACGTTTTCATAAGAAATAGAATTACCCCTCCAAGCCACTGCGATCATGTAGATAATAAAGACATGAATTCTTAAGGGTATTGTTTCAATTGTCAGAGGTAGGAGATTGGAATGTGTCCTGTTCAAGCTTACTGTAAGGTACGAGTATTTCCCAGAAGGCGAAGGGGAAAACAGCCAAAGCATTGTTCAACCATATTCTCAGTTTCTGTCCATCACTCTTGTAAAAGTACTGTATCGAAAATTGAATGAGACGTCTTGCAGTGCCCACATCAGTATTTCTGTTCAAATGCTGATTAATGCCTACCATTTGAGTAAGTATTTTTAACGATTTTGGTCGTTATAGAGGAGTTTAACGCAAATGAAACTCTGGTCGTTGGTCGGAGAGAGGGGTGGTCGTTTAATAGGGGTACAAATAACATTGACCTTATGGGTTTTACTGTTGGTTCCTAGAAAAATTGGTCTTTAAAGGAGGTGGTCGCTAATGAGGGGTGGTCTTTAAGACAGGTTTTACTGTAACTACATTATACATGCACTAGCTACATACTTATATGTGCTCCAGCCTGACTGTGCACCCCAGGGGCTTCTGTAAAACTGAGCATTCCCTGTTCAAGACGTTTATCTGGCTCTTCATCCAAATCCAATGCCAATATTGCCCCTTCATCCAATATAATATTGTCAATCATTTCAGTTGTTTCTCTATTGTTTATTTCGTGTTCATCTAGAAAAAAAAAGGTATTGTAATCTCACATGTTTTTTACAAAGGGAAGACAAAAAAAGTCCTTGAGCAACAAGCACAATAACTATCAGCCGGGCCCTATTTCATAAAAGTTACAATTTTACAGGTGACAGGTGACATAAAATTGTCTTACAGGTTTACATTTTGACAATTGTGTTTTTCATAAAAGCTGACAACTTTACATAAATGTCATGTCAATTTTGTAGATTTGTATGACAATTTTACATATTGTTGTTTCTCAAAACTTTTGAGTTTACAGGCAAAAGTCTGACAAATATGTCAAATCTTAGGATACCGGTACCTATCATTTATGAAACATTAATTTTTGCTGACATATTTACAAATTTACAAAAAATGTAGAATTGTCATTACAGAAGTGACAGGCAATCTTTCATATGTAGGCTAACAGAGTAGGTTATGTAAATGTGTGGCATAACTTGGCAAACTTTCTTGTGATTTAAACTTTGTTAACAAACTTGCTAAATTGTCTTGTTAATAATGAACACTAATAGTAGTGAAGAAATGGTGAAGAAATAGACATGAAACCACCCAGTGTTTTTAGGCAATGGATTAACCTAACTTTCAATTTCAGTGACTTTCTACTTGACTTGAAATATAATTCAATTATTTTCGATAGTAATAATCGATTGCTTAGGTTTCATATTCGATGTTGAGACACGTATGTGAGAGCCATCTACAGTGTACTAAAGTAATCTTTAGGTTTGACATAAAATTGTCGCGTTTATGAAATGGGTTCTTTTAGTCTGACAATTTACATTAATTTGCCTGTAATGTAAGGAAAAGTTGTAATATTTATGAAAAATACAATTGTCGTGACATATTGACAAATTTGTCAGACTTGACATAAATGTCGTATTTGTCACACCTGTAGAGTTTTATGAAATAGGGCCCAGCTTCTACTGCCACACAATACACACCATATTTCCATTTATAGAGTTCTCATTGCAAAGAGATTGTTTTAAACAAATGACAAGACCAGAGAAGTTGAAAACCACAGATTATTTTTCAAATAAAACAAACTAATATATAGGCTAAATAAAAGTCTTAATAAAACCTCAAAATTGGGTAAAATTTCCACCTACTTATAATAATCAACATCATAAGCTTACAATACTGGTCTATATAGTCATCATTTCACATAAATTGGTAATAAATAAAAAATTGCTAGTTCTGAATGTACACGGGGTGTTTGCATTTGTTTAATAAGATTATGGTTCTGCAAAGGTATAGGCTTACTAGTGTCATAATTTTTAATTCTCTGAAAGCATATTCTCACTGAATTTGCTGCTGATACACTATAAAGGCAGACACAAAGGTAGTCACTCGTTAATGAAAACAGAAACTATATTAAAGATGCTTGTACAATTTATATTTATGTAGACACAAATATTAACAGTACTATTTTCATTACCGAATTAATACTTTGATCTGTCCTTGTATATTATCCCTATGGGGAAGTTCATCAAATTGCAATATGATAGGGACTACTATAGCTGGTTTCAGAAATGGATTCATAATCTATGTTAAGCCCACAGCCTATCCAAGAAAGGTAACACTCGAAGGATCAATAAGCTAGCATTCATAGAAAAGGGTACAAAACATAACTGATCCCACAAATCAATTTCAGTCCTTCAAGAATCCAGCTCAGGTAACAATTGACCTTTCCCTAGTATTAAAAAATATCTTGATAATATTCAAGTTATTGTGTTAATGATGGAAGGAAATCTTTGTTATAGGATGCAACAGGCGTTGACACCCTAGCTCCTTCCCAATTACTAATTCCAGCAAAATTGTTGGGGCAGCTGCAACATCAGCAGTTACTGCGAAGAAAAACAAGTACAAAGACCTAATACACAAGTATTTCTTTGTCTCGCAGTTTAAAGCATGGGACTTTGAAGTTAAGATACCAAAGCCTTAATTTATCAAATAGGAAAGAAGTTGGAGTCTCAATGGTGATTCCAGGTCGACCAAATTCCTACGACAGAGAATTAACATGGCCATCCAAAGAGGTAATGCATCTAGTGTTATGAGCACTTTTCCAGTGTAGACTTTGACGAGGTATTTTATTTTGTGTGAGAATGACTGTATTATAGCTTCTTGTAAGATGCTTGTTGTTTAAATATTTTTATGTAAGTGGAGCACTTTTAAGACTGTATTTCTTTGTTTCTGTTGAATAATAAATATGCATTTATATATATGATGGAGCTGGGAACAATATCTGAGCAGTACAAAACCTTCTGCGATACCTTCAGCCAGTTATTTTTATTAGCAAGACAATTCTCATAGTCCTTTTTAGAGTTAGAGCTCAATAGCCTTATTGCAAATTGTTCAATGAAAATACGAAATGAGAACAAAAAAGAAAGAAAGAAAAAAAAGAAGAAAAGAAAAATATATATATATTACAGTAGAGTCCCGAAAACTCGGCCTAATGTGGACCGAAGGGTGGCCAAGTGTGTGAAAATGCCAGGTTATTGAGAAAGGTTTTAAAAAAGAATAAGTACGGTACGAGTGTTTCCTCAGAAAATACAGTACTTGTAAGTATTGGTTGCTTGAGAATACTAAAGGCATAAGGAATAAAGCTGCCTATAATGAAAATTAACTAGCCGACTTTGCAAAAAACTAGCTACTTTTTTTTAAAGAAATGCGTAATATCCTGTTGTTTTTTGCACTGCCAGAGTGTGGCCGAGTTATCCGGACTGCTGGGTTATCGAGTGCAGAGTTTTCGGGACTCTACTGTGCATATATAGTAAAAGCATTTAACTTCAATTATAATTAAACAGTCAAATCTGAGTAAAGTGGTCACCAGTCATTCTTCCAAAAAATGGCCGTTAGTACAGGTGGCTGTTAAATTAAGGTTATTACAGTTCTGAAATTGGCAAAGAGGTCTAGTTCATGAAATGATTAGATACTGCAGGACCTACAGTATAATATTAAAAGTAACAAGTGTATGTACGCACTGAGTGATTAACACATTATTTAATTTAAGTACTGAACAATAAACTAAATGAACATTAGGTTGGTTGGGTAGGGTGTGAGTGGAACTTAACATGTTGCCACCTTCTCGCCGAAAGTTATGGGTCTTTTGATCTGACAAAACGGGTAAGATCTGCACAATGAAACTTTTCTTTAAATTCCAGCTTTTTAACTCATTGCACAAAGGAAAACCTTAAAATATTAATGTTGTTCTAATTTATTTAACTTTATTGAACCATAAATTGAGCGTAATAAACAATATCATATTGATTGTAGAATTTTAAGTAGTATTAAAACAATTATAAAAAATGTTCAAATCCATCAATTTTTATAAACTTTAAGTGTGATGCAAGATCGGAAGACAGACAACAGATTTTTAATTTCTTTATGTCATTTTTCTTATTATTATAGGAGGCAAATTTTCCGCACTACAGAGATTAGAAAAAAAAAACGATTTTTTTCAATTTACTTTTTCTACTATAAAAATAGTGTGGTTTGTTTTGTACTGTTTTCGCATCTCTTTTTAAAGGCACATCTTTCAAAGGATTCTACAAGTTAACTCACATGCAAGACACTACTTTTGCCATTCTGTTCATCTTTGACATAACACAGTCGCTGTATGTTATTGAGAGCTGCAATTCCCTCCTTTAGAGACAACAATGGTTTACAGTCTTCGAACTGCCAAACTGCACTAGCGTTAATGGACTTCTGACTTCCGGAAATCATTGGCAAGCCTGCTTAACAGTTTCAGCGGTGAACAAAGCACTTATTGTGGTTATGACTGGCCATTTAATTCAGGTCATTTTCTGAAATTTGTGTGCCCACTTACTGTGGTGTGAAGTGGCCATTAAAGGGAGGGGATATTAACACATGTTTTATGGGAAAATTAATCATTCCACAGAAAAACTGTCCTTTACTGAGATGACTGCTAATTGAAGGTGGCCATTTAGGCAGGTTTGACTGCATTTCAGTTTTTCTTGTTTTGTATATTTTGTCCATGCATAACCCTTAATTAGGGAAACTTACTGTTAGAGTAAAAATAATCTGTGATCTATTAGTGTATTGTAACCATAGAAATTAATTTTGATAGTAAATCAAGTATAAAACCTTCTGAGTACAAATTCACCAGTGTAATATTAGAATGTATAATATAAGTTCTGTACTAGTAGTTGCATTGCTAAATTGTTATACCAACAAAATTAAGTCACTTAAAGAAATTGTTGCAGATTTTGTTGATGGAGAGTGGGATACATTTTTTGAAGAAGTAATAGAAGGTGTATGTACAGAAAAACTTAAAGAATTCCTATTGCCGGAAATTGTTGATCATTTTGCATGTAAGAAACTTGGAAGCAAGAAAGATCCAAATTTCATCAAGAGCATTGAAGAACAAATTGAGGAATTTAGCACTTACGAATTTCAAAAGGTATGGAAACACAATTCTTTAGAGAAAGACAAGAGTTTGATGAAGGAAGAAATATCAGCAATGTTCTATAAAGAACTAAAAATGATTTTTGATCAAGAGTTTAAAAAAATAATGAAGACATGTTTGAAACCCTCAAGAGTCTTAAAATTGGGAGGAAAAATGACCTTTAAGATAAAAAAACGAAGAGCAATTCCATCTTTCTTAAGAAGGTTTAAACAAATGTAAAATCAATGGAGCTGAAAAACAGCAGGCTTACAATGCTTTATCTCATATTGTGCTGTTCATAATAATTCAAATTGTGCATAAGCACAAAGTTAAAAATGAAACCCATGTCAAAATAAAATGAAATTACAATTCAATGAGCAACTATTATTTTTAGATAATAGGCCTATTTGCAAAAGAGCTTATTTTTCATATGATTGCTAATGTTATTTTTACATAAAAAAAAAGAGCAAGCGGTTGTACTGCAGGAGTCTATATTCATTAAAAGCCATATTATTCTGCATCAAAGGATTCTTCAAGAAACTACCCCAGAGTGCTATATCCCTTGGGGGACTAGGCCTCCACCCGACCGCTGCGTCATCTACCATAGGCAGATGGCAGGACTGGGGGGCATGTGTCAGCATGCCGACTCTCAGGCCATTAATAGTGGTTTCCGTGACCGGAGCTGCTACTTCTCTCAATCAAGTGGCTCCTCAGTTTATATCATGAGGATGAGTGCACCCTGTTCCAGACCTCCCTACCCCAGAAAAATCCAAGGAGGTTCCAAGGATCGAACCTGGGCCTGCGGATCCATAGCCAGTTACACTAACCACAAGACCACACAGGTGGTCCTTCAGGAATTAGGTGTAACAAAAATACACTAACCATGAATATTAATGTTATCGGTACATGCCTATTTAAAAATGGTAGGCTATGTGTCATTCTGATGCAATCTGAGTTTTGTCCACTGAATGTCTCTACTGCTAAGTTTACACTTTGTGCATATAGTCACACGTACGTACCTATTTTGACAAATTCACACAAACTTGGTAATTTACAATAATGATCCTAATAAAAATATGTCCAGACAGAAGACCAACAAAAGGAATATACAGAAAGCATTTAGTGCATACATTCATGTTAGGATATATTTTACTTAACTCCAATATTTAAAAAAAAGAAGCATGGAGGGATGAAATTGCTGAATTATAATTTCTTAAAAATATAGCTTACTGTTTATTAGTTAATGATGGTTGCATACTACCAATAAGTAGGGACTTTTTTTTTTTGGAAACAGCAACAAGCGCAACATTTTACAAAACAGCTTTCAGTATTATAAATTCTTAAAGTTACTATTAAGCAAATTATATTTTCAATTATGAGTAGAAAATTTGAATTTTTTTAAAACGTGTAATTTAGCATGAAATACCAGGAGGAATATTGAGAAATGTGTATGAAAATATGATTTAAAATCTTAATTGTTAGCCATTGCAATTTCTTCTTCATTCTCTTAGCAGCACGTTCTTCTTTTATACCGTTTCTATGACTGCCATGAGGTTATAGATACTAATAATCTATTACAGCAATGTTTGGTATACAGTATCAGAAAATTCCATATTTCATGGAATGTGATTGACACTTTTGTTTGCAAATTACCATTCTTTATTAACAAAATCTTCTCTCATTAGAGGCTGCTGCATGGACGAAGTGAAACAAGCAATAGAACTCATTGTATCTCTACATAACTAAACTAATAGTTATTTATGATACAAGGGGTAAAAGAAGGATTTTATTTTGAGAGTAGGTATGTTTTGGTAACAAACCCGTAAGGGCGAGTGAAGCAATCCTATGAACAACATAAAATAATTTGACCACGTATGTTATACACTATTTTTTAGACAGGCGTTAATATTTTTGAAATAATTTCTAATACATATGCTGCAACCATTTTGGGAGCTTTACAGCTGTTCGTGAACTCTTGCCACCTATTATGCACTTGCGCAGACAGAGGTTATTTATTTCTCGTACATGGCTGCCAATGTAAGAGATGGAATGGACAACACTTTTCAGCAACAAGTATGACGTATTTGCAACCACTGTGAAAAATTAGCATTTAAGAAGGCGTAATATATTTTTTTTTCATTTATATCAGACAGTCTATTTAATGGTCATATACAATTATTCTTAACTAAGAGTATTTTCCATGCGAAGCAATAAAAGTTGGTCACCCTGAGCGTCATAATTTTATAATACTCAGTGGCATAATATTCTCCTTTTAATTAATATTGCCTACCGTTAAAAGTGCTTCTTTTACCTTCAACTGTCTAAAATATGTTTTTCATTGCGAATAATATTTTATCATAATTTTGGTATTTTTTACCGGTACAATTTAATATTAATGTAGGCCTAAAAAGAAGTGAACATTTTCAATGTCAAATATAAGTTAGTAGGCCTAGACTCTAAAATAATTAATTTTTTTAGAAATATCCATCAAAACAGAAATTTACACTGAAATCAGCCATTTTATTTACACCAAAAAATCAGGCTCCTATTAACAGTGGCTGGTGTAGCAGAACTTAATGCTGGATCTCTTTTAGTTAGTCGACCTTAACTCCATGACTAGAGCAATGAGGTCTCCTGTGAGGAGTTTCATTACCCAAGATGTTTTAAGCTATGCTTATTTTCATGTAAGGGGCAGAGTGGCAGCCTCTAAGAAGACACCACCTACTCATTTATGACAGGTTTCAGTCTTCTCACACTGGAGAGAATTATAAGTGTATTCTATGGAGGAAGATTCCTCCTGTGCAGAAATCAAACTAAGGTTTTCCAGCTTGGTATGCTGATGCTGGGACCACTCAGTTCCCACAGGACAAACCCACTCCCATTCCACATATTCTTAAATCTGTAAGGCATTATAGTGAAGAGAGATCTGGAAAATTTTGCCCAGAGCTTGGAGTTCTTTAACAAACAATGTATCTCTGACACATTTAGTTTCTCTTGGAGGAGTTTGTGGCAATGATCTTTCTTCGCTTCAACGGATATGAACTCACCAACCTAGGATAAAAAAAAAAAAAAAACAGGCACACTATCTCTGCACTATGTGGCCATAATACCATCAACCTGGTCCAGAATCAAATCCACAAACTTGGAACAGATAACCAGTACCTAACCTACTTGTTCCACCCAGATTAACTCTTATACGAGGTGCTACCCAAAATATTCGAGAATTTCGTCGTACCAGTCAAACCAGTAGCGGTATGACTTTCCGCCACTAGATGTCTCGAGGTACATGTCTTAGCTACTGTGATACAAAGTTGCATCATCTTTGGCGCACGCAGTTGAGAGTTGTAGTGGTGCATGTCAGGACGTGTTTCAGTGCTTCTGTGAATTGTCAAATGGGTAACGTGAAGGAGCAATGGATTCGCATCAAATTCTGTTTCAAGTTGAAGAAAACTGTAGCTAAAACCCACCGCATGCTGACAGAGGCATTTGGTGAGAATGCACTGAGTCAAGCAAGAGCATTTGAGTGGTTCAAGCGCTTCAAGGAAGGCCAAGAATCTGTGGAAGATGACAAACATTCTGGTCGACTGTCAACATCCACAACACTGGAAATGATCATGAAAGTGTGTGACGTGATTCACGAAGACAGAAGGCAGACTATGTTTGCAACAGACTTGGGCTTTCTTACAGTACATGTCAACAAATTCTAGCCAATGAACTGAACATGAGATGAACTGCAGTGAAGTTTGTCCCTTGCCTTCTCAGCATCGACGAATGAAACCTCAGGATTCAGATGTGCACTGAGCTGCAACAAACAGTTCGAGAATGTCCAAACTTCTTATCCAGAGTCATAACAAGTGATGAATCTTGGGTCTACGGTTATGACCCTGAAACGAAGCAGCAATCATCACAATTGAAGACGCCATCTTCTCCAAGGCTGAAAAAAGCTTGACAAGTTCGCAGCAACATCAAGTTAATGCTGATCATTTTTTTTGACATTCAGGGAATTGTGCATAAGGAGTCTGTTCTACCTGGTCAGACTGTCAATGGGCAGTTTTACTGCGAGGTTTTGAGGCGACTGAGGGAAAATGCTCAGCGCAAATGGCCAGAGTTGTGGGAAAAGAAAGACTGGTCGGTGCACCATGACAATGCACCTGTGCGCACCTTGCTCATTATGGGGAATTCCTGGCCAAAAACAACATGGTAACCGTTCCCCACCCTCCCTACTTGCCAGACCTAGTCCCATGCGACTTCTACCTGTTCCCAAAGATGAAAATCACGTTGAAAGGGCGACGTTTTGACTCCACTGAACACATCCAAGTGGAATCACAACAGGTCCTTAACACCCTTCACCCTGCAGACTTCCAGGAACAACGCTGGGATCGTTGCATATATGTCCGAGAAGACTACTTTGAAGGTGCCAGAAGACTTTAGGACATTAAGTATAGTTTTCTGATTTTTACAATGAAATTCTCGGATATTTTGGGTAGCGCCTCATATACTGGTACTAAGGTTCATTTGAAGCAACTAACTCATTCCACATTTACAATGGTTACGTAACATTATCTCTACAGAGATTTATTGTGAGTGTGGGGGGAAAAAAAATACTGCAAAAGGATTTATCGTACACTGCATTGTTTCAAATAAGAAATCTAGCCTATTTGTTAGGCATTGTTAGACTGTGACTTGAGAAATGTATCCTGAGTACAATGTAGCAAATGTAGCAATGTACTGCAATAACGGGAGAAAAAATGAGGCAGTCAGAGTGGAAAACGGATAAATTTTTGAAACATATTATGGCATGAAAGATTGGGCATGATTAAACTGAAGGAGCACAATCACCTACAATACCTCCCAAACATTTGGGTTATTTCCTAAAGAATTAGCGAAAACTAACATTTCAATTTTGTAATAGGCCTACTGCACCTATTGCATGCATTGTTTCAATATAGGGTATCTACTTGTTACTGTATTTATTGCTTTCATGGAATTGTAACTTAAGATTTTATGAGTCAGTTTCTAATCTGTCAGCCATAAAAGTGGGTACTGGTACTGGTATAAATTACAAGAGATTTTGCTTCGAGACATTCCATAGCTACCAATATGAATTCATTTGAATCTGTGTACAAACTGACCTGTTTAATACAAAGCCCTACCTTAAAAACAAGCAGTAACCTAAGAAAAGAACTCTACTTTATTGCAAACCTACTTCTACATTCTTCTATCCCACGATATTCATATGGTTCTTCTTGGAGATATTGAGGTGCACCATGTGAATCATGGTAATCTGGAAGAAAGAAGTAAATAAATAAATAAATGGTCAATGATAATTACCACCTGCATGTAGGCTCTATCAAAATTAAAATAATAAGAGTACGCCAAACTTCCTGCTGTTTTGTTTTCAGAACCAGTAATTAGCCTTCAAGATGGAATGCCTACTTCAATTCTGTTATCTGCTTAAGTAGGCCTACTGTAAGTTACAACTAGGGCCCGGATTTGTTGGTAAAAAAATGTTTTTTTTTCCTGATGCGTACATTCCTAAAACAAAGTTTAATATCCAAATCGAGGTCCGACAAACGCAAAATCCAAATTTTATTTCACATAAACACACATATTTTACAAAAAAATTTATGTGAATAAATATTTTCGATATTTTCTCCATAAATACATATTTTAGTAATTTTCCGGATTATTTTTCCTGGTGCTCATATCAAGGTCCGACAACCGCAAATTCCAAATTTTATTTTACATAAAAACATATGTTTTTACAAAAAAGTTATGTGACAAAATATTTTCAATATATTCTTCATAAATAAATATTTTAGTACTTTTCCTCATTCTCTTTTAACATTTTACAACAAAATTTTGTATCTCGAAAGAATTCAACACAAATGCTTCACCTTGCAATGAGGTGAGAGTGATTCACTTGCACTTGCTTATCGGGGAAGAACAGAACCCAATCTCAACATTGCGTAATTCGGTTAAAGAAATACAATATGTTGAAAGGCAACTTAACACTATCTCAGGTTCGAAAATAGAAGTTCTAAGAACAAAATTTAAAGGTATGTTTGAGAAAAATGGTGGCTACCAAACCCTATGCAAAGTCGCACAAGTTTTAGAAGGCCAAAACGTAAGTGAACTTGATCGTGTGTGTGTGTTAGTGATAAACCCCTCTTCAAATATGCAAGGTTAACATCGTGCGATGTAGAACGTATCTTTTCTCGATATAAGGCATTATTCTCGGATAATAGGCAAGGATTTGTGATCCATAATCTGGAGATGACATTTGTTGTGCACTGCAACTCCAGTCAGCATTTTACGTCTGATTTTTAGCTGCAATTGGTGAGTTTCAATATAAATATAATTTGTTCTAGTAAGTTACAAACATTCTGGTGTTTTTGTTTGTTTTTCAGAATTTTTTTTACTTTTAGCACATATTTTTAAAATTTTAGCACATATTTTTAACATTTTTAGCACATAAAAAATAAATATTTTAAAGCTTTTAGCACATAAAAATCCGGGCCCTAGTTATAACTAGGGTTCGGATGTTTATGACATGTCATATTTTTATCCTGAACTCCATTCTTGCCATTGTTGCATTATACAATCTGTAGCAAAGTCAGAAATACGTTGAGATGTTTAATTTTATTTTATATATTAAGGGCCGATTGTATAGCCTAAACATCATTGACTGGAGATCAAGTTGTAAGTTCAGATCTGATTCAGAAAATTGAGTTCAGACCAGAGTCATGTTGTGAAACACTGATCTAAGATCAGCTAACTGAAGTTCAATTTTGATCCCAGTTCATATATGAACGCTCGGCAACATTTTAAGAGAGAGCATTGTTTCTCAATTTCTTTCATATTCAGATTGGGTATTGTGCGAAAGGAAGGGAAAATATGATCGAAATCAAGCAGAAAAAGGATTGTTCCCCTACTTTTTCCAAGGAGGACAAGGGTGTCCTGATTTCAATTGTCTTGGGAAAATGTAAAGCCATCTAAAACTAAACTCCGTGGCGCCACATCCCCGGAAGGACTTGGCCTACCACCCGACCGCTGCATCATCTCCCGTAGGCAGATGGCAGGATTGGGGGGCATGTGGTCAGCATGCCGACACCCACGGCCGTTAATGGTGGTTTTCTGGACCGGAGCCGCTACTTCTCTATCAAGTAGCTCCTCAGTTTGGAATCACGAGGCTGAGTGCACCCCTACCAGACCTCCCAACCTCAGAAAAATCCGAGGAGATACCGGGAATCGAACCCGGGCCGACGGATCTGTAGTCAGCAACGCCAACCACAAGACCACGACGGCGGACATGTAAAGCCATCATAGAATCCAAAAAGACCGATGTGATAACATTTGTGCAAAAGCCAAGATTGTTGAAAAATGTTATAGTAATTTCTGTTCTGGCCATAGCTATAAATTGTCTTAACATTTTCACTGCTACTGATGTAAAAATGCTTCGTCTCAAGAATTGTACAAATGCAGCTAGATGTAAGATTAATAGAGTAATGCTTAATGTAAAATGTGAGGATTTTTGTTAGTCTTTTACAGTATGTTCGTCATTCTTGGAAACCAAGTATTCCACTGAAATTCTCCTTGTCGATTATAAACTTAAAGAGCCCCTGATTTATTTTTTTACCTGATGACTGCCTTATCGGTATTCCAATGTAAAATCTCAGCTCTGAAAGGGTTAAGTTAGTTCACATAAAAAAAGAATGAAGGACGCATTTGCTCTAGACAAGGTAAAACACAGGGGGACTCCGAGAAAGAAGAAGACATTGAAACGAGTAAGGAAGAACAGCAGGAAATAAACATATTCTAATTTTGTGAGGGCTAGAATCCGCCGGAAAGTTCACGGTTTCTTTCTTGAAAACCGACCTCCGACATTATAGTTGATCCTGAATGCTGCGAATGAGAACCATGATCTACCTCCCTAATTTCACCAGTTGCTCACACACTCAGGCCGAACAAGGCATGGATGAGATGATGATGATGATGATCATCATCATCATCATAATGACGGTCAAATGATATCCTGGAACCACAAGGGCTTAAAAGTTAACCGACATTCGCCTCACAGGTGAGGATAAATCCCACCTAGGTAACTTGTCACGCCCGGGAATCGAACCCAGGTCCGCTGCGTGAGGCAAGATAATGCATCCCATGCGCCGTATCATTAATATTTATATTATTTGTATTATTATAGTAGTATTTATGCTAATATTTGAACTGACGTATATAAGGCAACCACAATAGAACGAATGCATTCCTCCTAATGAGCAAGGAGTTCTCTCTGTGTCGTACCCGACTTCCAGCGGTGACAAGTATTCAGAATGTTACTGTCTGCTGTTAACTTCATTTAAATTTAATAATCAGTTCTTAATATTATTAAGTTTCAGTACAGCAGTGGAAATATCAATTGTCATGGCTAGTTGTGAAGCGAAATTAAACGCAAACGAAACACTGTAGGACTACTATTTTACGTTTATTGATGCGCGAATGTCTCATCGTTTCATTATACCATTAATAGAATAATTTTATTATTATAGTTAGTTATTACCTCACAGAACAGAGAGTCAGTTGGGAGGCCTAACGTTAACTGACGTATTTTGTGTCTGAAAGGTATGAGCAAGCTGTACTATGTTAGAAAGAGAGGTGCTAACCAGCCATTCCATGAAAAGTGAGCCTGTTTTACCATATTTATATTTTTAAGTAAAGTGGACATGTTGTATGTCAAATGAAAGCTAAAAGCTTATATTTTTAAATGTCAGTACTCATTTTTTATGATCTGCAAGTAACATTTTGTTATTGATTGTTAAATTTGAACATAACGAAAGCAACCAATTTCTTGAAAAAGTAACAGTTCGTATTTAATCTCTATTGTTGACAGCCTGGAGAATCAGCTGATTATTTCTTTCCAAAAGTTGTTGTTCAGTATATTAATAGTCTTATGAAGTATTATTATTTACTATCAAGAGTTAATTATAAATTTTGTTACTCGTATTTACGAGGTACTATGCATTTGTCTGAACCGTAACAAAAAAAGTGAAAAAGTTTATTTTATATGTTAACAATCATTTGTACAATAGTAATATTTAATATTTTCTAATAAGAAGGGTTATGTAACTCATATCACTTATTAAAATTTTTGCATATTAATTTATTTCCATTTAATGAGCGTTACGGTCCAGACACCGAAAATGAGGACAAATATTCAGTGTTGACCCAAGTTTAAAATTACCCAATAATTTGAACAATTTCCAGATTAAAGATGAGCTTAAAAGACAGACTGTGATAAACTGGATTTTGGAAAAAATGTTACAGTGAAAGAACTGGTTTTAAAATTAATTATCAACTCCATTACCGAACGTTAAGCCTAAGGCCACACGGGCATGTTTTGATGTTGCTGTTCTGCGTGGAAATACAGCGTCGGAAAGTCTGCAGCACTCATGGCCACACGACCTATCTTTTCACGCTGAGAATGTAGTGTAAACAAACATGGTCTGTTTATTCCTGTCATTGTTTTAGCGGCTGTGGGTGCAAGTTATGGACGACTCATCATTTTTGTTAATGCAGTAGTTGCATGTTGGCCTACTCTCCCGTGCTCCTTTGAAATATACAGCAAAACGAGACGAAAAATAAGTTAAACTAATATTTGCATTAATAAGAGGACTGACTTTTAACACAAATTTTATACCGAAAATTAGATTTCTTAAAAGTAAATAATGGAAAAGAATTTAAAAAGTGCCTGAATAGAAAGTTTTATGGATCCTTTAAAAGTATTCAGGTTTTAATTAAGTTTAATAATTTAATAAAATATTGGACTTGTAAACCAAAATTAAGAAGTCAAAGTTTCATAGTTATCCATTAAGTGGTTTCCATAGAAAAGGTATAAGTGTGGCGATTAAATTTAAAATAAAGAAAATACATAAAAAAATAAAAAAAAATACTAATGACACAAAAATGTATTTTTAAGTGGTATATTATTACTAGGGCAAGGCATTTAATTACCATAAAATAGTGAAAAAATTCAAAATAAAAAATGCATTTATGACCTAAAATTACTGAAAAATTACATAAAATTTTAAACAATGACCAATAAATTTTCCATTATTACTTATTTTAGTTTTTTTTTTAAGTAATGAATTGCTAAAACCAATTTAACGGATGACAATGTGTTATATATGAATTTACAATATAAAACAAACTTACTAAAAAAAAAAGTAAATGTGTACAACCTGGACACCCTTAGCGAAAAAAAAAATCCTTTCTGGACTGGCGTGCCCATCTAATTGCCCCTACAAAATATGTGCAATTTAAAAAGAAAGAAAAAATAATTCTTTATTGCTACAAGACAAACTGATATGGTGTTTACACTAAACTTGAATTAAAATGAACTATGTATATTTGGCGGATATTCTCGAATAAAAACTATTGTCTGTTGCCTGAAACGATTTGTAGCCTACGCCTATATGGAAAAGCTCCTCTTTACCTCCACTGAAATATGACCTATAATGGCGAAAAAGACCTAAAAATGCCGAAAATGACCAAAAATTCATAAAAAGACGTGAAAATGCCCCCCCAAAAAAGACCTAAAATTGCCAAAAAATTACCTATCTCTTGAAAATGACGAAAAGTGCAAAATAAAGCAAAAAAATGCAAAAATTAATTGCCCTTATTTAATAAATTGTTTAATGATACACATTTATATATTAGAGCTATCTTTTAACTTTCATATAAAAATGAATGCAAAATCATCAATTGCCTTGCCCTAATTATTACCACAGCATACCAAATGAGAGTAAAAATTTTCATAACTGTGGCTGCAATACTTTAGGAGTAGGCTATGAACTATTTTCTAAAACCCTACGTCTCTCCTTAAAATTGGTAGAATAAATTATGAATAATTTTCCAAACATTGTATTTAAAACAATATTAGTTTCGTTTTCAGTATCCATCTCTTCCCAGTTTTCTCGGACTACTACTTCAGTTATTGATATCCCGGTTTTTAAAATCATGAACCCGGATATCGTACAAACAAGGGTGTTTCTGTACTTCCAGTATAATTAATTCACTATCTAAATGTTCCATTGTTATTGAAATTGATATTCGAAATGATTGCGAGAACAGAACTGCAACAGCTGCTTGAAAGGATGCACGTGTGGCCACTCAAGTCAGAGTGAAAACCAACAAAGAAATGGACCCCAGCCCATTCTCTGAGCGGGCAACTTTGAAGACGCAGCAAAATGACTAATTTTCTGAGATGAATCACTCCCATGTGGCCCGTCTCACATCTCTCAATGTAATCTATATATTTTGTTTGTTTTCCTACAGAGCCGCAGCGCGGAAACAATCCCGTGTGGCCTTAGGCTAAGAGACGCATAGGCAGTCATCCTATTTTGAAATGGAACAAAACTAAAGTGGAAATGAATGAACTTGTATAATGTATTACAGATACATTTTGCTGAGAATTACTCACTCATTGCACAGGATGAATTAATTCAGTCAGCTCATTGGGCCCTTCAACAAGCAACACTGTTCACGGCTGTTCCCTGGCTCATCTACTTATTCATGTAAATGTGTAAAAACTCAATGTTCAGACAGGAACTCCTCCACTGAGTAATAGTTAATAATGCAATAAAAATATTTTTTCAGCTGTAATTTGCTGTCTGGACATTCCTGAAGACAATCATATGAGAAATGAAAGCAGAATTTGCTAATGTAGGCCTACTAACATAGTTAATATAAAACTATTTTCTAATGGTTCAGCAGCACTATTGATTAATGATTTTTTTTACCTTTGTCAATCTCCAATTCTTTGGAAACAAGTTTCTCTAAATATTGTAGGGAATATTTAGGCACCATTCTATGGGAAAGTGGCAGTGGGTGGAGTTAGAAGACAAAGCATAATGTTCGGATACCAGCGAAGAGCCAAAAATATTTTTTTGAATACACCTGAGCAGTTTTATAATGTGCCAAAAAAAGTAGTGTCAGCAGTAAGAATACTATGGGTGCCAGCATGTGAAGTCAAAACCAGAGAAAAGGTAGTCTGGTATTCTTTGTAGTCCCAAGCTACAGAGCGCTGATTACTTTCAGGTTACGCCAACTAGAAGTAAATTACTAGTTGGTCAGACAAGTTCAGGTGCTTCACCATGACAATTTATCATCACCCTTCCTTAATCATCAGAGTAAATTAAATTTTGTGATTTTGTCCTTGTCAAGCTAAAAGACATACTAGGCTGAGGTAGGCCTACTTAACACTATTTGCGATGATTACAGAATCAACTATATGAATTCCAGTAGTATATCGACATGGATGTGGTCTCAAGAAAAAAGTCATCTTTGTAGTACATGCTTCAGTCATTGTTTGTGTGGTCAAACTACCTACTGTCACTCATAATAGTGGATAATTTGTTTTTAATAGACATAATGAGCCATCCTCATAAGCATTCACCATTTCTTTGTGACAACAGTTTAATAAACCCTATGAAAGGGCCTAAGGTTATGTTAAATTACTTATTTTGACAAGTTAAGTGTTCATGGTTCCTAGATTTTTCAAATCATGTGTAAATTTTCTATTTTCTTAATTTGTTAAGTAATTCTCACTTGTGTGATTTCACACAGTGTCTGAACCGTAACAGCATGTGTCTGGACCGTAACATATTTTGAAAATTCACTGTGTGTTAATTATTGAAAATTTGAGGTTGATCAATACTGCATAATTATCCTTGAACATTTATAAAGAAGGAAAAAAATATGATTCACCATAAAGTTGTGACAACTCACAGAGTTTTGCATGTCTTTACAAAAATGACATGGGTAACTTTCCGTGTGAGTCTGAACCGTAACAGGGTACTTTTTATAAATTTCTTGAATGATTAACGTTGAGATGGGATTAAAAATATATCAGGGGTGAAGTACTATTTGAAGGCAATTCATACATATTATTAATCCTTTTGAAAATTTATCTTAACAATGAGTATGAGGACTCCAAAAGTGTGTAAATGTCTGGACCGTAACAATGGAATGGCTGTAACGGTACTATTGTCATCTCTGTCTTTCGGGTAGGTGATTCATGGCAACCCTGTAGCCCATAAGAGCAATTCTGGATAAACTTTGATATATGTCCCTCGAAAATTTTCTAAGTCCGAAAGTTCACGTTGATATGCTATGAACTGCGAAGATACCCGAAGTTTTTTCCCGAAGTGCCGAGACTAAGAATGGAGGCAACATCTGAAGTCACTGCTGCCAATATATGCACCAAAACCCCAGACATGTGTTCCGCAGATGGGTTCAATGGCTTACTGGGTGGCGGGTTCGCAGCCCATCTCACTGTAAACCATTGCCAGCATTTCGTAAATCCGGTGACTGGTGTTCATACGAACAATATCGAGTCACGTTGGAGATCTCTCCGAGCACGCCTATACAGGGGCGGTATCAGACGCGAACAGGTAGATACCCATTTGGTAGAATACTTGTGGTGTCTGGACTGTAAGCACCGACTAGCAGATCCGTTTCAGGAAATGATAGAAGATATCAGGACTGTTTATCCTGTAGACTAGAGTTTAAAGTTAAGTAGGTTTAGCGCCTTTACTTGTAAATAAATTATTATTATTATTGTAAATATTGTACTAGTGTTTGAGGTATTGTAGGCCTACTAATTTTAGAATGGCATACATTCATTTCCATCACAAATAGATCAAACAAACATTTCGGTACATTTAATTTAATTGGAAGTGCCAGCTGCAGCTTCACCCGTAGCGTTACGAAATTGCGCATAGAGTCAGTGTCTTCACGTTGGAAAATTGGCAGCATGACCTAGGGTACACAATTCCAGCAATGTTGGCAGCAGTACATGACGTCTTCAATCCAAAATGGCGCGTGCCTGGTAAATAAATTATTCGGCGAATGTGCAATTAATCTGTTAATATAAATAAATGATATAAACGTTTGTGTAATTAAAAAAAAAAAATGCAGAAAAAATGTCAATGACGCGTAGGCCTTAAAAATTCTGAACAACAAGAAAAACGCAGGAAACGGCAACTTTTTTTTGAAGGGACATATTCCAAAGTTGAGTCGCAATCATGGGCAAACCCCTATCCATTGACACGCAACCCGCAAACTTGGTCAACTTATACATAGTTCTAAAAGAACGGGTAGATGGAGACACAAACAGACAATAAGTGCAGTGGCGGTTGCTCATTCTTAGGGAAACACTAATTTCACTTTATAGTATACATTACAATATACAAATAATACAAACAATTTTGTATTTTTAATTATTCTTTTACGTGTGCAATTATTTCATCATACAAAGGCTTAGAATGTGCCATAACGTCTTTCCAATTGGAACTGTGTGGCAACCCGTCACTGCTTGCAAAGAGATATGATTGATGCACGGGAATAATCCACCACGTTCACCGAATGTCCGCAATGCCATCTTGTGTCTTATGCGGGAAGGTCGAGAACCACAAGTGGTTCACGAAGCAGTAAATGCCCGTGTATGGCAGAGGTAAGTGGCAGTTAAGTTAGGAATAGTAGGGCCTAATATTATTATTAGCAACTCATAGAACTAGGTTTGTGGCAGTTAGGAACTAGGAATATTGATGTTACTGTTAGGTTGGTGGCAGTTAGGTCAGGAATAGTGATATTTATTTATTTGATTAATTATTAGTGTTGATCACCATGAAGTTTACAACCTGTTGATGAATCATGAGACAAATGTGCAACTCACTGGCAGTCGTTTTTTAGCCTTCCTACAGCGATTTTCTGTTCACAGACTTCTATTTATAGGTTAGGAAAGTGACAGCTTCATTCTCATTTTCCCAGTGTTTCAGACACTTTCAACAAAAAGTAAATTACTATACGATTAGAAAAGCGGGATCTTCAACCTGACGTTTCGGACACTTTAAACAAAAAGGAAATTACTACCTGTACTCTATATATGGCTTATATGGTATATGCTAAAAATAGCAATTTTCCACTTTCTTTTATGTGAATAGACATAGTGCGTATTTATCCAAATCACAATCCCTTCTTGCAGCCGGCTGAACATAATAAAGAAGTATGAAGTGATAATCTGATGGCTGTAACTCATGAATAATAAATATTCAAACCCAAGACTTTCTTAATAACTGAATAGATATCCAGTCCAGTGACCCATCCAAGATTAGCTTCTAAATACGCTTTACAATTAACAATTATTATTAAAATAAACATACCATCCATATTTGCAGATTTACTTCTCGAATGTCAGTCGTAAATTCATGATCTCAAGTAAAACGTTCCACTCCCCCCAGTCATCGGAAATGAGTTGAGCAGTTTGATTCCAAATTCTTCGGATGAAAATGCTCAGCTCCCCACCACTATTTGATAACAATTCTTTGTTTTAAGTTTTATATTTTAGGCTATCTTCAAGCCTCGCTTTGCACTACATGTTTGGCTGGCACACAGATATAGAGGAATAGATCGGCAGCGTCGTATCCTTAACTGCAGGTGGCAGTGAAGCCGAGTCAGGGGCGAAGAGGGGCAAGGGAAGCAGAGGCGACGCCATATTGGTATCACCAACGTGTCCGCTAAGTACAACGTATTCATTACGGAAAATTGTTTTTCTTCCTACATAATTCCGAATTTATAGTGAAATGGTGAACCACGGTGTTGTTTGGGAATCCCTGTAATTTCAAATACATACTATACCACTATATTGGAGGTCAAATTAACATTCATTAATAAATTTCCCAAATTACTGGGTCTATTACAGCTATTTTCATTCAATACTGGTTTACGAAATAATTGTCTGGGAAAACTGCAGCGAATGGGAAAGCATCTTAAAAAGAAAAACATACTAACTATGACCCATTCAACCTACAGGGAATCATGAAGGCCACTCTTTAGAGTTCTACAAATATTAACATTTCTTTCAATATATTTACTAGAGCTTCTAACTCATGTGCACATTAATTTCGACCAATAGGACACACAAAATACTCACGAACACAACACAAGAAACAGAGTTGTTAAAATTCTGTTCCCATAGATTAACCCTCCTAGAGCATACACCACAATACATGGGCATAAAAACATACAATAAAATTTCAAATGAAACAAAAGCATTAAATAGCAGACAATTCAAAATTAAAATTAAATACTTGTTTTCGCAAAGAACATATTATTCAATCAGAGAATTACATATAATTATAATAAATTAAAAAAAAAAAAGTGTGCGGGGAATTAATTTTTGGATTTTACAATTTTGGATTATTAGATTTTTCAATTTTGGATTGTTGGACTTTATTAATATTGGGTTTTTGGACTTTTAAAATTTTGGATTTATGGAATTTTTAAATTTTTGATCATTTAATTTTTTTCATTTGGAATTTAGGAATTTTTTGTTTTTTATTTTTTAAATTTTGGATCATTTTTATTTTTTGGATTTTTTAATTTTTTTAATTATGGTTCTTTTATTAATTTTTTTGTTTTAATTTTTTATTTAGCATTTTTTAATTTTGGATTTTTTATTATTATTTTATTTTTAATTTTTAGATTTTTTTATTTTTTAATTTTGGATTATTGGATTTTTCAATTTTGGATTGTTGGACATTTTTAATATGTGGTTTTTGGACTTCTTTAATTTTGGATTTTTGGAATTTTTGATCTTATATTTTTTAATTTGGAATTTTGGATTTTTTTAAAATTGTAAATCTTTTTTTCTTTTATAATTTTGGATTTTTAGATTTTTTAAATTTTGGATTCTCGATTTTTAATTTTTAATTTTTTTACTTTTAAATTTTGGGATTTGGTTTTTTATTTTTTAAATTTTGAATCTTTGAATTTTTAAATTTTGGAATTTTGGATCTTTGAATTTTTTAATTTCGGAATTTTTAATTTTGGATTTTTTTATTTTGGATTTTTAGATTCTTAATTTAGGATTTCTTAATTTTTGGATAAGCCTAATCATTGAGTTGATTGTTTTCTGTGCAGTCCGTTCTTTCACAGATCCACTAATTTCGTGACGATTTTGAGCGTAACAATTTCGTGACGATTTTGTCCGTCACGTAACTTTGGGTTAGCTCTCGATTTACTCCTACCGCGGCTAAAGAAGTTTCACTTCAAAAAATAGTAAAAGAAATCATTCCATTTTCAAGCACTCATTAATAGAATTAGAAAAATAATTACATTAGTGTTAGATTTTCCTTATTTGTAATCGTGATTTACAAGTAATATAGTGTAGGCCTAAGCTAGAATATTCCTAGTGAGTCACCAGTTTACCAGCCAAAGCTGAATAAATGTAAAATATATGTGACTATAAATTAACATTAACAACATTAACATTTATCCTATAGAAGCATCTTCTGTATACAGACTTAAGACTATGGTACTACATGCACTTTGGCACTTTAGTTATACAGTATCAGTTTACCTGATTTTATTATAAGTGTGACGTCTAGTGCTGTAATGGCCAAATGACAATAAAACTGTATTTATTAATTTATTTACTGGATTGTGAAATTCCAATTAAAACAGCTTTAAAAAGCATTTCTTGTTTGATTCCCGCGCCGGCTTCCCTTCCTTTCGTCAGATTGTTGGTGATCGCAATATGGCGACGCAGCGAACGCGTTGGCTTCAGTCCCTCCCCTTACGCTGCCGATCTATTCCTCTATATCTGTGGGCTGGCACTTTGTCTCTCCTCGGTTTCTACTTTCTTTAGATGGGAGGCTGCGCGATAGCCAGTATAATCGATATATTGTATTCAATTATCGAGACACAACTACAGGATCGAAATAGAAAGAAATCGATATCTTTCCGAATTACCAGTAAATTTGAATTCCAAATCCATTATTTTCAGTAATCCACGACATCCCAAACAGTTTTATACAGTATTGGCAGTGAAACAATATTTTTAAATTAATTTTTTATGTTCCGGGGAGAATTTTCAATGAACATCTACCCAAAATACATGTGTTCGCCGAAGTATCTATGCTAAATCTACTCATGTTGTAGATTTCCAAAAAACATCTACTGTACATTAAAGTGACCATTCGTCCCCGATTTTCAGGATAATGGTTTGTGTCTTGGTTGAGTGATTAATTATTTTTATGTTGAGCTTTCGTTTATTGATAAAAGTACTCCACATTGCCTGAATTTTTATTGAATTATTGCAGATTTATACACTACATTACATTACAGAATGGGCAAACAAAAATCTCTGAACCATAAGACGCACATAAGACGCAAATAAATATTATTAATATTATTATTATTATTATTATTATTATTATTATTATTATTACATTGATTTTAGGATGGAAATTTAATGTGATTCAACGAAAAAAAATTATGGGGATAATATACTTCATTACATAAATAATTATAACCTTGTACAATGGAATCAGTGTAAATCACTTCTAACTTAAAACCTGCGTTGTACGAAAATCTCTTCTATACAGGTGGCACCGTGAAAATTTTAACAACTGAACTGCTTTCACGTAAAGACTGAAAATACTTTACACCTTCTAACCCTCAATTCAGCATACGGTAAGTGTGACAGGATAAGGCTGTTTAGAGATCTTTGCCTTCATTTAAAACCACTTGGCAGAGACAACTCGTATTAAAGAACTCAATATTCTTTTCTTTTCGCATTTACCTGGCTTCCAGCTACCCTCATTTTACGACTGTGACAAGTGACAAGAACAGTCTATGCAAAAATTTGCAACTAACCTATCCTTACAACAGCTTCTTTATGATTATGGTATTACCAGCAACGTTTACCATGATTGTTTTAATGTACTTCGGACCATTAGACGCACCCAACTTTTAAGGCTCAGTTTTCGAAACAAAAATACAGTAAAATATTACATCTATAGATCAATAAACCGTGTTTTCATATTTCCATCACATTTTATTTCGGTTGATTTATGTATAGCGTAGAGCTTTATCACTGGTACTCACTACTAAATTGCGGTATTTTGTTACCTGTTGGAGCGCTTTCAACCGCATGGAGCGGCCATCTTCAGCAACTGACTTCCGTGGTGTTGTTGTTGTTGGGAAGACATTTCTGAATAACTGTATCGTACAGCGCGTGCGATTTGAATTGTAACTGTTCGTTTAGGATGTTGGTGTTGTCTTGTGTGGTGTGTCTGTATATTTCATATTGTTCGAGTGTGTTGAGTGTGTGACCTTTGTGGTTAATGTGTAGGATTTCCATGTCTGTATTGATGTCTGCGTATTCGTGTCCTGTGGTTATTATATGGTTTGCATAGGCAGAGTCTGTGTTTTGTTTGAGAGCTCGTATGTGTTCTGTGTATCGTGTTTTGAAACTTCGGCCTGTTTGTCCGCAATTTAGTAGTGAGTACCAGTGATAAAGCTCTACGCTATACATAAATCATTAAGATTATCGCTACAGAATGGACAAAACTCAAGAATTTTATTTCGGTTTACAGGGCCAAAAAATAAGTTGCCAAGCTATATTAATGAACATTTGTTTGAATAGCCTTTTCTATTGTATTCACGCTGTATTCAAGCCAATCATATGTCTTAAAGTAAGCAAGTGTAAAGACTCTCTTTGAATATTTAAAATCTGTTAGTGCATATGAGTGTAAAATTGGGCATGATGATTCCGTCCCAAAATCACCAAGGTCCATTTACTGATTATTATTAACAATGGAGATTGGATTTGTTTACTCATTTCATCTGAAGTTTTCGAGCACCCCAATTGAAAAGCTGTCTATTCATTCTGAGGTAGCTGTAGCCTGTTGTCACTGTTATTATCAGTTGCCATTTTTTTTTAAAATATCTAATATCAGTAGACTTTCTACTCATTGTTATAAAAATTAGTATTCATTTGGGCAAAAAAAAGATTGTTGTACCTATAATAAAATAACTAATTTAGCACCTAAACAACAAATAACACAACTTCTAAGACACCGCATCATATGGCTACTGTAATATTGTAGTTTGTATTCCTACTTCTCACATGTCACTAGCAGAAGGAATGGGACAGTAGGCACAGGCACACAGCTGACTCGAGTCTGTCTGCTAGACACGTTGATGATGGTGTCTGGAGTCAGACATTTAATTGAGTAAGCTACATGTCTTCAGTTGTTTGTCGTATTGTTATTGTTGAATCACTTTATAAAAATGCTTTTAGAGTTTCCTGTAAGTACCATAAGTACCATAATATCTTTTGGTTGTTCAAATTTGAGATCAGTTTATCGTATGTAATATCTTGTATTGGGAGGGGCACATTTTTAATTTATGCCAGAGAGTTGGGGAGCAAAGCCCTCCATGTCTCCCCTTAACCCCGACTATGTGTACCTTGCAAAAAACAGAACATCCCCTAGTAGCACAGATCGTTGGGCCAATATTGGGAAATGATAGCCATGTTTCGTTGGCTAACGGTTAGGAATGTCCGTCGGGGTTCCGTTGGCAAAGTGCATTTTACCCAACCAATTGCCAACTGTAGCCAACCAATATCCAACAAAATCCCAACAGTTGGGAATGTTCGTTGGCGATCTGTTGGGCCATCATTGTAATGCCAACAGAATGCCAACTGTTGCCATCCGAATTCCAACATAATTCCATCCATAAGCCAACCAAAATCCAACGATTTCCCTACATTCCTCCATTGGGTTCTGCTTTTTGCCTTGGTTTCATGTTTATTTTGTCAAAATTAGGTAGTTGATAAAATATTTACCCCAGCAACTGCAATTTAAGAATGACTTATAAATCCATGCAAATCTTTCGCACTTCACCCCTTTTGATAATAGTCCAAGAAAACCAAGTATTTAGCTAACTAATAAATTCACTCATACAGATTCACAAAACACAGTATACAGTTCATATGTTGCTCTTAATTCAACCGTATACTGTATTTTGTGAATGTATAAGAATGAATTTATTAGTTAGCTAAATGCCTAGTTTTCCTGGGCACCTATCAAAAGGGGCGAAGTGCGAAAGATTTGCATGGACTTGCTAATCATTCTTAAATTGCAGTTGCTGAGGAAAATATTTTATCAACTACCTAATTATGATAAAATAAACATGAAACCAAGACAAAAAGCAGAACCTAATGGAGGAATATAGGGAAATCATTGGATTTGGATGGCTTATTGATGGTTATACAGTGCTTTCACTGTATGACTTGGCCGGCAATCGCAAGGGCTGCTCCACCGTCACAGATAAACCGCATGCGAGGCCAGGCGCATGACATATCACGGTACTCCCGGCGAATCGTATATATTTCCGTAATTGTAATCACAATAAAATATGAAAATATAAAATAAAAATACAAACTTACTTTATCACAGGACATGTCGGAAATGCCGTCCTTCTGCATCATTACATCTACGGCACCTTTTGAGGAAATTGCTATTCACACGCAGTAGTTCTAATGTATAATTATGTCGTGGCATTTTTAAAACACTTCAAGCAAAACTAAAAACTACTTTAACCATAAAAAAACACAAACACTGCTGTAATAATTATTCACGTGTGAACGCAATCAGATCACATGCTAGACTTCAGCGGTGAGACGAGGCATCACTTGGGCGCTTGATGCATGAGTCACGGATAGTCGGCCCGTGCGATTGCCGGCCAAGTCGTACAGTGAAAGCACTGTAATACTAATGGTCGAGAACTTCATCCCATGAGGGGACAAGGCCTACTACCCATGTTGCATCTTCTTCCTCCATTCTTCTACATTGGCAGATGGTGGTCTTCATGACTGAAGCCGCTATTTCTTTATCAAGTGGCTCCTCGTCTTCATGAGGCTATGTGCACCCTGGTCCAGAATTCTATATCTCAGAAAAATGGTGATACATGGTATAACATAAGGAAAGAATCTTGGCTATAGGCTAAATAAAATTCAGAGAAATGAATAATGAATAGTTTATTGTTATTGCTGCTTTACAAGTTATGGATAAGTCAGATATATATATTATGAACTACATAACATATATTAATAAACTTCATTTTTATGTAATGTGAGAATAGTTGATTTATGTAAGTTGATCTTTCCACCTTATGCCCTCAATATAGTCTAGGAAATCCAAGAATGTTACCATTAACGTTTACAATATTATATGGTGTTAATCTTTATATTCTCATATAGGCCTAAGTAACAATGTGCAATCTTTTAGCCTACTGTGATTAGTTAATTTGTTATACAGCTGTCTTGTGACCAGTTATAGCATCACCATTATTAGGCCTATACGTTAGAAATATAATCAACTCTATCAAGTAACTTCCATTCTATTTGCCTGTATAATTTAAAAACATAGTTCATAACAGGGTTAAAAGGCGTATTTACATTATGTTTGAAAAACAGTCTAATCTGATTAGCTTAACCTGTAAGAGCTTTATTTCTAAAATGCTGTTCCATCTATTCCTATAGACCTATGCACTTAGATTAGCTTATTCATTATCAAATAATATTTAAAAGACTTCAATATAGGCTTAAAAAAGCTTTAAAAATTTGTGTAAAATCTCTTCAAAATTCATAATAATTCTATTTATTATATTCTTAATTTACATTCAATTACAATTAAGATAAGATAAGATAAGATAAGATAAGATTTATTTAGTCCAGCTGAACATGTACATGTTATGGGACGCGTCAAAACAATTACAAACAAATTTATATATTATATATTTACAATTATTAAAATATTAATTACAAAATATACAATTTAAATATACAATTAGAAACATAATCAGAACAGTGTTGTCTATAATATTAGGTTAACTTTGATTAATTTATCCTGGCAAAACTGGCCGACGTCTTGGGAACCTGAAACAAGGAAACAAAAGATCACTGTCTGAATAACTCTTATGTTGTAAATTGTTGGCATTCTTCAAAAAATTCATTAATAGTATAAAAGCAGTTTTCCAACAAAAAAGATAGTAAGCCCCTTTTAAATTTATGGAGTACAGATATTTCTTTGAGGTAACCTGGCAAAGAGTTATACATTTGGAGGCTAGTATAAATGAAGCTGTTTTGACACAAGGTGGTATTACAGTGAGGTTTATAAATATCATTTTTTCTCCTTGTATGATATGAGTGGACATCTGCATTCACTAGGAGTGAATTTAAATTAGTCTTTATGTGACATATTGATTCATAAATATATATACATGGTAAAGGTAGCACTTTCAGATGTTTAAAGAACTGTCGACAGCTAGTTGTGTTACTTATTTTTACAATGATTCTTATAGCTCTTTTCTGTAGTTTGAATATATCTTTGGCATGTGGTGAATTTCCCCAAAACATTATGCCATATGTTAAGACTGAATGAAAGTAGGCATAGTATGTATTGCGGGTAGTTTCTAACGATGAAACCTTTCTGATTGTTCGTAAAGCGAAACATGTTTTACTTAGTTTTTTTGATATATATTGAATATGATTTAACCATTTTAAGTTTTCATCAAGCCACACCCCCAGGAATTTTGTGCTGTCTGTATAGCTAATCTGTTCACCTTCAAATTCTATGGGTAAACGTTCAGGGAATTTATTCTGTTTATGGTGAAATGTAATTGCTGTTGTTTTCTCCTTATTGATTATCAAGCGGTTCTTCTGAAACCAATCAAATATCTGTTTTACTGTTTCATTTATATTAGTTTTCATATTACTGCTATCGGAGCCTGTTATAAAGACACTAGTGTCATCCGCAAAAAATGTTGGCTTCCCATGATTAATGTGTGATTGTAGGTCGTTAATATAAATTAGGAATAATACTGGTCCAAGAACAGAACCTTGTGGAACACCGAGATTTACATTTCTTATATTTGACAGATAGTTAGTAACCTCGCTTTTATCTTCATGCTTATAGGTAATTTCCACTCTCTGTTCGCGATTTTCTAGATACGATTTGAACCATGCGTAAGGTATACCTCTTACTCCTATAGCTGATTTTGATTGTAAGATGCAGTTTGTAACATAATCTGAGTGTGTTCGAAAACAGGCTGCTTAGGAAAATATTTGGGCCTATGGGAGAGATGAAAATGGGGACTGGAGGAAACTGCATAACGACGAGCTTCATAATCTGTACTCGCCACCAGATATAGTAAGGGAAATTAAATCACAGGGAATGAAATGGGCTAAACATGTTGTGCGTATGGGGGGGAAAGACATCTAAAAAATGCTGAGTGGGAGACCCAAAGGGAAATAACCACTTGGAAGACTTATACGTAGGTGGAAAGAAAATATTAGGATGTAGATTTAAGGGAAATAGGATTTGTGGGGGATAGTAGGATGGAATTAGTACAGAATTGGGTTGAATGCCAGGTGCAAGGGTATTTTATTTTTATTGTGAAATATTAGGTGACATGCCAATCGCAATTACGCATTACCGGCGTTGAGCAGCGGCTACAGCCATGACGGCATGACCTGCAGGGAAGCGCGGCAGGTGGCATTCGGGAAGCAGCCAGGCGAGTGGAAAGGGGAACGCGTGGGGCACAAAGTTCCATTATTCCCATTTTATTCCATAATCTAGTAATATTTTACTTTTACACAGACTAATGTTAAGATCATTTCATTTTAAATTGAATTCTACAAACTGTAGCCTATTGGGGTTATAACCAAAATTGTGACTGAATGTAAGCCTAAATTAAGAATAGAACAGATAGAATTCTTTAGAAATTTGTGAAGAGATTTTACATGATTTCGTAAAGATGTTTTAAATAACCTAATCTATTAAGTGCACATATAGGCCTATAGGGATAGATGAAACAATTTGATGGAAAAGCATTCTAGCAATCAAGTTAAGCTAATCAGATTTAGACGGTTATTCAAACATAATGTAAATGCATTTTTTAACCCTGTCATGAACTATGTTTTAAAATTATACAGGCAAATAGAATGCAAGTTACTTGGTAGAGTTGATTATATAACTAATGTATTAGGTCTAAAGCTCTATCCACAATGTGCAGGTGGCAGTCTGTAGTCGGTAGTCAAAGTAAAACGAGTGGTGAGTAATGTACGCCATTCACAAAATACAGTTGCTGTCAGCAGTCGAGAAATTCATCTTCGACTAAAGCTCTATCCACAATGCGCAGTCGTCAGTTGTTAGTCAGTAGTCGGAAGTTTGCTTTTGCAATCGGCCGCTTGGGAGCAGCACTCGAGTCGTCTACAATATGCTGTCGACATTGAGGTTAGGGAAACATTTTACAGAATAAAAAAGGTGGAGGAATCTCTTTATAATTGGATAATATATGTTATAAACACATCTTGCTTTCTCGTAGTATGCTAATCTGTGTATTTGCACTAGTAAATAATTTTCATTCGCGTAATATGTTACTTGCAGACGTTCAGTTCATAGTCAGAGATGAATTTCTCGTCTGCCGACTACTGTCTACCAACTGACGATTGTCAGCTGTCGTCTGCAACTGCACATTGTGAATGGCGTCCATTGATCACCACACGTTATACTTCGACTACAACCTACCGTCTACCGACTAACAACTGCAGACTGCGTATTGTGGATAGAGCTTACCTACCCCAACTGCAAGTTACATATTACGAGATTGAAAATTATTTAGGCCTACTAGTGCAAAGAAATAGATTAGGTTACTATGAAAAGCAAGATGTATTTATTATAGCCTACATATTATGCACTATAAATCGATTCCTTCCCTTTATCTGTACTGTAAAATGTTTCCCTAACCTCAATGTTCACTTCATATTTTTTAGACTATATAATGAGGGCATCTGCATTTTAATAATAAATCAAATATTTATACCTTAACATTTTTACTTGATTCTGACAAATAATCATGCATGCTCCATGTAGGCTACTTGCAAGTTTGAAATCTTGAAAATCCCGCAATTGATGTAGATTTTGAACTGTAGAACTGCTGATCTTGGACTGCGTTTCAATTCAGTTGGAATTGCGTTGCTTATATGCTCCTTCTCTACTTCCTTCTGCCTTTCTTTATGTAAATCATCTGAAACAAATTTTCAATAGGAAATTACAGTACTGTAACGTTGAACGAACCTTCAATTATAATATGAATGCAACACTCATAATACAGTATTGTGTAAAAATGAAAACGTTATTTTAAGAGAACAATCAAAGGGCTTACCTAATATTATGTAAAAGAACGAGAATCAAACACTACCATTCGGGTTCTTCCTTAATACAATCAAGATGGCGAATGACGGTTATGCGATGTTATGCGTGGTTGTCGACGACCTACGAGCTATGCCGGAAATTTCCGAAGAGGACTGGAGCATCTAGCGCGCAGGATGAGAAGCTTGAAGAATGAATTAACACAGTTTATTTTATAGGAAATAAAAATTTGACGCTTGTAATGTTATTTCAACACTTTTTAATTTTAACATAAATGCGATTATATTCCAACAAAAAAAATTGTTGGGCCAACAATCAAATCCCAACGGTAGGACGGTCGGGCAAAGCAACCGATAAATGCGATGGCGCAACCGAGGAAATTACAACTAACGTTTTCCCAGCATATCCCTTCCATGCCAACCAAATCCTTCCGTTGGGCCAACGAAGTGTGCTACTAGGGTCTGATCATCCTAGGAAATAAAATACCTTAGCATTCTCGTTGCATAAATTACTTTGGCTATTTAGCCCATGAATCAGTGACCAATCCAATCCAATACATGAAATTTCAACCAATTGCAAGTGTCTATCATCATAATTTTATTAGTTTTATTTTTATCACTTTCATTTTATCCGACATACATGCAATTTTTTTTCATCTAAATTCACAAGAACAGAAAACTGAAACATCTTCATACATATAGCTTCTTTGAAGAAAGAAAAAAAAAACAAAAAAACAACAACAACAACAAAACAAACACGCACAAAGCAATTGGGTGTGTATAAGCTATACATGAACAAAAGATTATATTAAAATATTATATAATTATTTATAAATGTGGCGAAGCAATTTAAATCTCACATTATTTATTAATACAATATTTAACGTTACATTATTGCAGCATTGAGGTTTATCTAAAAAATATAACAGCTAATCAAATAGAAAGGCGCAAGAAGCTTGACTATTGCCAATGGTGGGATAAACGATATATTATAATATATAATTTATCCAACCATAGGCTATCTCGCTTACATTGACACAACTAGTCTACCAATTTGTTTTATGCATTTTTGAGTTTCAATAATATTCATTACATACTTAATTCTGTGAGGATTCCCTAAATAGTCACAATAAATTTAACTCGAGATGTGGATTCTCTCGAGATAAAATCAAGATTTCTTGTTACATTACCTGTGATAATCTAATTTTTATCCAGTGTCTTTATATTCAATTTTAAATGTCATTTTATACTGGTAGGTAGAGTGTGCTCATATTGTTTCTTGTTTCTTCATAGAGCATATGGAATAGTGATAAAGGAGATATATTTTTTTTAAGTGGAACTTCTTTAGCCGCGGTAGGGGTAAATCGAGAGCTTGTGTAACGCTAAAAAATCGTAATGAAATTAATGTAATGCTCAAAATCGTCACGAAATTAGTGAGGTGTGACGGAACGGACTGCACAGAAAACAATCAACTCAAAGATTAGGCTTATCCAAAATTTAAAAAATCCAAAATTAAAAAATTAAACAAATTCAAAGATCCAAAATTAAAAAAATCCAAAATTAAAAGATCCAAAATTCCAAAATTAAAAAATTCAAAGATCCAAAATTCTAAAGTCCAAAAATCCAAAATTTAAAAAATAAAAAATCCAAAATTATAAAATCCAAGTATCCAAAATTTAAAAATAAAAAAATTCAATATTCAAAATATTCAAAAATTAAAAAATTAAAAAATAAAATATCCAAAATAAAAAATTCAAAATTTAATAATACAAATCCAAAATTAAAAAATCTAAAATTAAAAAATCCAAAATTTAAAAAGTCCAAAAATTCAATATTAAAAAGTCCAACAATCCAAAATTCAAAACATCCAATAATCAAAAATTGAAAATTCCAAAAATTAAAACAAGTTTCACTTCTGTCGCGTGGCGTTCCACGCACACTTTTTTTTTCTGAGAAATCCTCAATATCCAACTAATGTCAAACTAATTTAGGTTCTAAAAATATGTTGGAACTATTAAAACTCTAAAGCTCATATGTAATACATAATTATTACCATTTTACAGGCAAATTGAAGATTTTATCTTGAAGTGGCAAAACTCCAAGAAGAATACGAGAGTTGATAAAGCTAAACCAATGGACAGCAGCAAAAAGACATCTTCCAGATGAGGCCAGGTTAGTTTTTGTGTTTCTTTGTATCTTTCATGTTGAAATAACATCTTTATCTCAGGGTTGCCATGATCTCGCACCAAATCTGACTGCCTGTGCTCTACCAGACCTTTTTCTATCAGCCAGTAAACAACAGTGGTGGATCGTGGATGTAGGAACAGGGTGTTGCACTATTTTACTGGAATTAGATGCATACAAATACATACTAAGATTACTTGCAACCTGATAATATATAAATACTCGCTTCCCTCATTCAGGGCTCTGTGATTTTCAGAAAAAAAGCTTTTTCTTTATGAACTGACACTGTAACGAAAGTAGAGTCTTTGTATTTAGACTGCCGTAGCTCATAATTACTGTTTAGCCATACTAAACCTTTTAAAAAGAGTGCAGAACGACTTTAAGGCTTTTCTGGGGTAAAAATTAAAACATTTGAAGTTTTTTGAATTTTCTCGTCGGTTACACGCTAAAAGCTGTAAGTTTGTCACCTAGAAGTTTGTAAACATTAATGCCAGTAAAAATTTTAGAAGTTTTTTGGAGGTAAAAAATTAAAATTGTGAAGCTTTTGGAATTTTTCCATCGATTATAGGCTAAAAGCTATAAGCCTGCCAAATGTCATATTTCTAGCTCATGGGAAGTGGGTAAACATTAATGTCAGTGAATGGGTGATTTAGACTTTGCTAGATGTGAATGATGTTAGACTAAACAGTTTTTCCACACTTGTAGGGCAGCTAGAATCATCAAATTCGGCATATTTATGAAAGTTGGATGTGCCAATAATTCTGCTACATTTTATGATTTTAGCTGTTCTATAAATCGTAAAAAAAATTAAGTTACTTAATGTGTAGAAAATCACAAAATTTAGTTAAAGTAAAAATATGTAACTCTATCTAAGGCATAACCGTTTGAGATACAACAAAAAGTCATAGGAGCAAAGTGATTACATTGGCAATTGGCATCTCTGTGAGGGACTTCATAGTTCGCGCGCTTGGAGAAGGGAAACCTTGCTTTCAGAGCAGCCAATGCGACAGAGAAGACAAGTGGCGAAGACAAGAATCACGCCTTGTTGCAGAGCTGCAAGCAATGACCAAAACGTTTAAACCCCGGGCGGGTTACCACGAAGTCAAGCCTCTCGCACCCGTTACTAGCCGGCAAGATGAGGCAGCAAGTCGTGGCTTTTCAAATGCGACGATCTCCGTGCATTTACATGTTTAAATGATTTTAAATAGTTAAAAATCATGGAGGCATGTTTCCAGTCAATAAGAACCTATAACAAAGACGATTTGGAAGTAGTTTAATAGTATAAAGTAATAAAAAGTCTAAATATTCTTTACATTCAAAACTGGTCGTTGTGCAACACTGCAACATGATCAGAAGCCGCCACTGGTAAACAGCCTTCCTTATGGACTCGGTGAGTGGGGACCTCTGTGAACACAGGTTTGTTTTGAAACAGTGATAGCTAACATAGGCTATTTCTCACATTCTACCCATCACAGGCATCAATCAGATTATTAGTATTGACTGTTCCATTCATACATCGCACATTTCATATTGGATAGTAATGTTTAGCGATACATTGGATTTCAACCAATCTTGGTCGTTTATCTTATAATATGCCTGTAAGGTTTGCAATTTTATCTGATAAAACATAATTTTGTTACTGGACACATCAAGATATCAACATGCAGTGATTAATATGTCACATATCTGTATTTCTGTCAGTGAACAGAATAAAAACACATTATTTTATACAACATAGATTATTTGGAAATTGAAACAATATAAAGGTGCATTGATTATAAACATAAATTTGATTCGGTGCAACCCAGTTCCTGTGTTTTTATTCTGTTCTGATTTTAGCTTAATTAGGTTAACTATTTCAAATTTCTGACCGCTGGTGTGGTCTTGTGGATAGCGTCGCTGACTACAGATCCGTCGGCCCGGGTCCGATCCCCGGTACATCCTCGGATTTTTCTGAGGTAGGGAGGTCTGGCAGAGGTGCACTCAGCCTTGTGATCCAAATTGAGGAGCTACTTGATAGAGAAGTAGCAGCTCCGGTCATGAAAACCACCATTAACGGCCATGGATGTTGGCATGCTGACCACGTGGCCCCCAATCCTGCCATCTGCTTGTGGTAGATGACGGAGCAGTCGGGTGGTAGGCCAAAACCTGCCAGGGATGTAGTGCCACAGAGTTTTTTATTTCAAATTTCTATCATTGGTAGCATTGATAGAATTCCGGGGTGCGCGGACAAAGAGAGTTAAGTCCACCATCCTAAAAAATTGAGATATGTCCATAAAGTTATAGATAAAACTGTTCTCCACATTTGTGTTAAGTCCAGTAAGTCATATTCAAAATTGTACGGTAGTTATGGATGTGTGCTTCATGGGTTTATCCATCTCTAAAGCTACATTGGGCTGGTATAGTTTGTTAAGTCACTCTAATTCTCAGTAAAACAAGAAAGTGGACTTAACTCTCTTTGCCCGCGCACCCCGGAATTGGTTTGCATCTGGTAACACAATTGACTGTTGATTCTTTTCGTAAGCCATGATCTGACAGCTGACACAATGGTGATTTGATTTAATTAAAAAAAAAAAAAAAATTACAAGAAGGAAGTAAATATTACTTATACAATCTAACACATTTTATTAATTAATGGAATAGTTTTATTAAACCCTACTCAAGATTATAAGTTTCATAAGATAAATTCTCTATTGGGTGCGAACACTATCTCCTCAACATTACAATTTTCCTTTCTGGAACTGAACTCTTGATTGTTAAAGGAATTGATTAAGGGATTATTAGTAGTTTTTAGTTTATAAAACTTGATCTTGTATTTGGCATAATCCAATTCTGGAGGACCCATTCACACAGGGCTGGATTTAAGAGTAGGCCTATGCCACCTATAGGCTAAAGTTCATTTCCCGCCCCCTCTATAGTTTATATTTGCTTAATACATTTGTTTTATAAAACAAAAGGATACAGTTCATTGGTGTTTTCATCTTTTTTTACACATAAAGTTCATTCAGTTTAGATAAAACTACAATTTTAATGGTTTACATAATAAATTATGTAATCAAATTAGTTATCTATTTGTTTTTTTTACTTACTTCTTTTAAGATTCATTAAAAAATGAAATGGGTTTCGAAATTAATTAATTAATTTGTTCTTGGAGATCAGTGATCACTATTTTAAACATATTTTTATATTTTAATGCTAATGACTGTCTTTTGCGTAATTGAGCTGTTTTCAGTTTGAATTAAGTTGTCCTACGCAGTGAAATGAAATTACACAAAATGTAGTTCATTACTGGTTTATTTGTTGAAAAATATCACTACATGCTGTGAATTTGTATTATGTTATAGTTTTAGAAAGTAGACTATGTAGAAGGACTAAAATACATTTTTAAGTAACGTGTATTCTTAAATCCGTACGGAAAATATTATTAAAATCTGAAATACTTCATTTTAACTTTTGAATAAATTGCCAAACTGCCACCCCTGAAAATTTGCCGCTCTAGGCTGCAGCCTACTTAGTTAGCCTATTTAGAAATACGGCCCTGCATTCACGTGATATGCACATGCATAAATGTTTACCTTTGTTAGACCTATTCCTGCATATTGACTTATATATGACACAATCTCTCATGACGTGGAGGTTTCTCAGCAGTCCTGAACCGTTTAGTGTGTCTCCTTCCATAAAATAAGGATCTATACCATCTAGCTTCCCTCCTAAAATGGCATAGTGACCTCTCCGAACTCGCTCAATCCTATCATCAAACTCTTGTTCAAATCGATCAGCAAATCTGGCATGCCATGGATCCTGCAGAAGCAAAAAGATGTTGAACATAAGTCAATCCCTGATCACATGACTATAATTTCTTAAAATAAATGAGATTGTAGGCTTCTGCAGCCACATCATACATAATGCAACTATTTTGGCTATCTGAAAAGTTTCTAAAGGTTGGCTTTTATCAACACAATGTGGTCCATGAGTAAATTTCGGGGCCCATTGACATAGATTTGCATTCCATATCCCGCATGAATAAATTAGTTTTTGCCAAATTTTAATTCTTCATAACTAGGGACCGGATTTTTAGGTTTCTTACCTATTTTTTTCCTTACTTCCAAAACAAAAAGCGCTCATACACTTTTTTGAATCATGTCCATAGGATTCACCCACATTAATTCTGTGGCACCTAAAAATAGCTAAATGGGGTATAAAAACCTAAATATACCTAAACGGGATATAAAACCTAAAATATCTAATTTAGGCTCCTTTTTTGTCATTTTTGTTTGTCAGTTGAGAAACCGATATTTTGCGGAGAGACAATAACTTTGTCGGGTTGAATTAATACCACCAGCGTTTCGTTCAACCCGTTGCGTTGTCATCTAGGATGGACAGTATCAAGAGACGAAGTGTATTCCTTTTAAAATATTCGTATGAACAACCACTGTTGCCGTGTATGAACAAGGATATAGATTTCTGTGTTTTAAATCGCTTGTTTGCCTTTGTACTGCCCTGTCATTCATACTGAGTGGCCACGCTGAGAGTTTAAGGCGTGTTAATTATGCCGAAACAAATGAAATCGAGTTTATTACGGCAGTGGATTGGCGATGACCTGAATTTCATCTTTTTTCCCCTTCTTCTTCTTCTTCTTCTTTTTTTTTTCCCCCCCGTCTTCTGAGGTTATTTTATGACGTTGCACCCCGCGGTTTCTACGTCTGCTCTGTCCTAAAGGAAGTTTACACAAATTTAAGTCAATTTTGTTAAGTTAAACTTTACAAGTATTATGTATTGAATCCTATGTAGCACATTCAAATTCATTAAACCAATTATTCTACCCAAAAATGATATTTTGAACAAAAAACCTAAAAAAAACTATTTCACCTAATGGAAAACCTAAAACAGTGTTTTTAAAAACCTAAAAATCCGGTCCCTATTCATAACAATGGTAGCGATATGGTACAAAATGTTAAAGATAATAATAATAATAATAATAATAATAATAACAACAACAACAACAACAACAACAACAACAACAACAATAATAATAACAACAACAACAACAATGATGATGATAATGGTGATAATTATAGCGATAATGATAATAATGATGATGATAATGATAATAATAACAATAAGAATAGTAACAACAATAACAATAACAATAACATTATCTACAATAAGAACAGTAACAATAATAACAATGACAACAATAAGAACAATATCAATAATCATAATAATAATAATAATAATAATGATGCGCAATACCATACGGGTAAATACTTTTGCAGCTTCTCATATTGCATCAAATGCAAAATTAGTAGTAACTCACTTTCTGCTTTCTTCACCTATGGGAAAGCAATTAAAGTGACAACCATCTTCACCTGTCTGTCATTTCTTGAGGTGTAGGAAAAGATGGAAATTACTGGGAGCGAGGTCTGGGCTGTAAGGTGAATGTTTAAACACCTCTCAGTCAAACTTCTGCAGGAGACTTGCTGGGAGGTGTTTAAAAATCCACCCTACAGCCCAGATCTAGCTCCCATTGATTCCCATCTTTTCCTACACTTCAAGAAATGACAGAGAATGACAAAGAGGCGAACATGGTTGCCACACAATGGTTCAAATCCCAAGTGGCAGACTTCTCCGACACAGGAATTCAAACCTTGGTCCCACAAAATGAATAAGTCTCAATCCCGGTGGTGAATATGTTGAAAAATAGCTGAACACTTGCCTTATCTGTTGCAATAAACATTTCCATGAAATTGTGTTTTGTTTTTGTAAACAGCCCCAGGGAAACTTTCTTTATGAACAGACCTAGTATATCTCTTCTACCTACCAAATATTTTGCCATTATTGCAGATTGGATGCGAAACACTTCTGTCTTACTTGTGAAATGAAACTGTACTGTTTAATTGAGTATTGATAGGAATTTGTTTGGTAAGGTACAGCTGTTAGTGGTAGCTCTCATATTCTGAAGACAAAACTCTAATCAGTGAAATCAAAGATGAATAATTTATAAGAGTAATTCTTGCTGTAAGTTGCTTATTATAAGGCCTGTTTTGTTTCCTCTTGATGAGTTTCACCAAGCTTTATCACATCTTGAAGAATGGTCTTTAACAGTTATTATGTTTGCTACATATTTGGTGTTCTTATCATTGAATCTTCATATGTAGATCATCAGTGATGGGAAAAGTACAAAAAGAAAGTAAGTGGGCTGAATTACAATTACCTGAGACTCATTTTACTTAATTACAATTACAAATTACTTTTTCAAAAAGTAATGACTAAAATTAAAATTACATTTACAATTACTTTACAAAATGGCAGTACCTAAAAATTCCTTGTTTTTGGTTTGTTTCAGGCACAAGCCCAAATTATTAATGAACAAACAACAACAAAAAAACACATCAATGAGAATATTTTTGGAAACAGTGAGTAACTTTTTGTTAATATTAACTCTAATTTGGATATTAGTTGCAATAACAGTAATGATGACAATACAGCAAACGAGAATGATACTAATACTAACGACTACTAAATTGTAACAATTACAATTTTATTTCCAGAAGTAAATTACAAGTAGAAATTACATTTTTTAAAAAGTATTGATTACAAGTAAATGGGACCAAAAAAGGAATTGTTACTGTAATTGTAATTGTTATTGTATTGGAATTGTTACTGTAATGTAGTATTTAGAGGCTTTGGTCAAGAAAGTCATCAATGACGGTCATGGAAGTAGGCCTAATGAACACATGCCCCCACCCTGCCATCTATCTTTGCTAGATGATGCAGCAGTCAGACAGTAGACCTAGCCCAACAATGAATGTAGCGCGACAGAGTTTAGTGTAGTTCAAAATTAGTAAAAATGTAATACGTATCACACTTATTTCAGGAAAACAGTTTGGGGTCAGACCGAATGGTTTTAGATACACAATTGAAAAGAGGGCAGACCTCTTTCATGAATTCGGATTGAGGTAAACAGAGCTATTTCTTGAAAGTATATCTTGATGAAATTTCAGCATCTCAGCCACAATACCATCACAAAAAGTTATTATTGTGCTTTACTGTCCGATCTGCCTTTGTATAATTTATTATACTTTGTTTTCATGTTGGCAACACTGGGAGTTACTGTGATTAAGTATTTATTTTCACCTTAACCCTGTGGTTGTGTAATTTGTCCATAGTATTTAAAAAACAAAATTATGCAATACAAACCCCGTACACCTATTAGCAGTTACGAACCTGAAAACAAATAATTTATTCATGAAGTAACAAACAGCAGTCCATCTTTACTGGTACATTCCTGACACTGTTAGGATACAATTATGAAACCTTATGAGAAGATGGGAACAGGGTAAGTTAAATCAACATTCTTTGCTGACCCCCAGGGGTCCACGGACCACCGCTTGGTGATCGCTGGATTAAAACAAAGATATCCAAACCTCATTATTTTATTATAACTTAAAATCATATTTATAATCCATGTAAAAAATTATAATTCATGTAAAAAAACACACACACAGTACACTGAGGCTGTGTTACGGTACTTACTACAAACATCAAAATCAGTTCTCTGTCAATTTATTGTGAACTATATAGCAGATTCAGTTAACTTTGAAACCTTCAACAGATTTTTATACTTATGGTAATAATGTAGATAATTCAGCAAGATTGAATACTGTGAGGAAAAGGGAACAAAATAAAGATGTTCTTGCATATTAGATTTTTCTAATTAATTTCTTCTACTCTAGTGATCAGTTCTCCAATACAGCTTCCTGTTGCTCAGTTTCTTAAAATGGTATTGTGCTGTATTTTTATAAAGAGGGCAGAGTAAATGATTTTTTTTCTGATTGTATCGCACTTTAGACCTTTAGTCATTAGCTCTTAGTAGGCCTAAGTTTTAGTTTTAGTCTCAAGTAAACTCCTGATAACTAAAAACGCAACAGCCTATTATGTAAATGTGAGTCTGGAAACCATGTCTTTCATCCCCAAGATGACTGTTTTCATTCCCAACTGTATGATGAAGTGTTCTGCCCGGAGGCTGGTTGCCCTGAGACAGAGCCGTGTGGGGGGGAGGCCCATGGCCCGACTGAGGGACACTAGGCCAGATGATACCGCGTAAGGTGGCCAGATCCTTTTGTGGGATGGGAAAGAGGACTCAACACCCAGTCCTGAAGGAAACTTTACATCTCTGTAAAATCCCCGACTTTACTGGGAATCGAACCCGGGCTGCCCAGGTGGCTGGCAGTCACACTACCAACTCACCCACAGCGACGAACTTCCATCTATTAAGCAATTCTAATTCTACTCATTTTGAAGAAATAATTTAAGTATCTACAAAGTAGCTACAAAGATTTTATGTTTTTAAAATCATTTCAAAATAGATCTCTGTTTTTACTTAATTCAAGAAAATGCCTGTCAAAGTTTAAAACAAGTTAAGAAAATAAAAAAGGTTATTGAACATAAGTCTTTAAAACATTGTCACATAATGCAATTAGAATAACCACAAAAACATTGTAATTATTATTAATTCCCTAATTTTTATGTTTTTAATACTGCCCTGATAACTAATTCCAGCTATTTTTATCTGTAATTGTGAGAATTTACTTTAAATATATTTCTCTTTAAACAGCTTATATGGATACAATATATACAATAATTATGGGGAAAAAAGCTTATTTATTATACACATGCAGCATAACATTACAAATATTAATATAAAATAAATGTTTAACCAACCAAAAAATACGAAACTTTTTATTTTTCGTTTCTATTCATCTGAATTTTTATTTTAAATATGATAATTAATTCCCTCCAAACTATACTGATTTTTCTCTAATTTAATCTTACACCTACTAACTGTATTGTTCTGGTTTTTTTCCTGATTAATTTTACAAATTTTACTGTAAAAATTATACCGATAATTAATTCTATAATAATCTGACTTTGATTGCATTGGTCCTGATTTTAATTTTGGTACTGTGTTTACTTTAAAGCAATTTTCTTATAACCATTTGTTTCATGATTAAAATGTTTGTTTGCTGAGGATATGGTTAAAACATTGTGCTAACAAATGGCACAGAAATAGAGATCTTGTAAATTTGACTTGAATAAACATTTTATTACTGCAGGGAGAAAAGTTTCCTTACAACATGTGACATGCTTTCCAGGGCCACATGATGTAATAATAGTTTATGAAAATAGTGATCAAAGTGTTAAAAATGTCCCACTTATATTTATGTATTTATAAAATATTTACAAATTGTTTATATTGCAGTAGGAAATTATGACAAATAAGATGTTTAACAGAGTGAACTAGTTATTATTAGAAGTGCTCAAAAGCTTTTTGTTTATAACATGGAATTATGAAACAAAAACTTTAGTATTTTGCAAATGCATATTGTTAAGCAGTCATTTTTCACTGCCATTGTTGTGATGCAGTTAGTCGTATGTGAGCATTTTGCTCACATTGCTAACTATACCCAGTTGAAGAGCAATTAACTTATATAAATCTTAAATGTAAATGGAACAACATTAAAATGTTTTTAATCAAAAGATAATGTGATGATGACAGTGAAACTGGACACAAATGAATGCATGATATAGAGTTGTGTGCATTACTACCAAACTGGATTACTGCCCGAAGAAGTGGTCTGCTTCGAATTCTACTCATCCAGAAAATTCTATCGCCCTCAGTCAGGTTTGAACCTGGCGGCTATGGATGTTTACATAAATTTATGAGAACATTGTTTTATATGCAATGTAATATTATAAACAAAAATGAAGATCAATATACCTTTGGAATTTATTTTCATCCTGTCGTAAGGCAAAAGGGGTAATTTTTTGTCAACTCATTATACAAAAAACACTGTGGATATAGATAAGTCCTTGCCATACTATTGCTATGTGTCAAAATCTAACACAAAGAAAGCACTTAATAATAATTAAATAACATGGTTTGTCACTTAACAACGGAAATGCTCACACCTGTTCTGAAAGAAGACTTGTTTAAGCTAAAACGAAGGAGACCATTGTTGAATTATAATATAAACATCTGTTTGAGGAAGGTTCGAAAGTCAGGTAGAAATGCTCACACTACATTCACTAGCCCAATTAAGGCTATGTTGTTCTCTGCTAATATGCTCTGCTAGTGCATTGGTTAACATGCTGAATCATCATGCTGAAGATCTGAGGTTTAAATCACATCCGACCAAAATAGATACCACGCAATACAGTAGACTGTGTTTACGGCATAGTCTGTAAAACTTCTCAAACTGCATAATTTCTCAATCCGCAGGATGAGAAGATTCACCTGGTATTTATTTTCACTTTATACAGTATATCAGGATAATTTTATTAACCTGACGTACCGGTACTATTTCGTTTGATGCTGAAGTGTCTCTCTTGGAAATAGTAAAATAATAAAATCTCCCATTTCTGTAAGGGACACGTAACTTACCACAGTTCAGTTGATATAGCACTGTGCAGTAACTATACTTTTTCTTTTCATACGATAATCCAGAGATGGATTTGCATTTAAATTCTTTGTTCGACCATACTGTAAGACACTTATTACATGTGTCGTAACGGTAATAATGACATTCATTTTGACACTGATTTACATTTTGAAACTGGTGTGGTATCAATTATTATTGAACACAGAACAATCTTGAACCCTTGAGAGTAGCAGCTGAAATCTGCATCGTAAATAGCTGTAATTAAAATAAAATAAATTCTGTTCATGTTAATTTTTATATCACACTAAAATGAATTCATTTTGTGCTGTAAACATCCATTGGTAGGAATAAATCAGTAAAAGAAAGGCTCGATTTGACTGATGCCGTAAGCTGCCATCTTTTATAGAAGACATGAACCATGTCAACCATCTTGATGCAAAGGTCATGGCAGGCTCGTTGCCGTCTGTTTGGGTGAATCTAAAGTCTCAAAATTGAAACAATCAGACTAATTATGGCCAAACAAAAACAGTTGCCTATAATGGTAACTAAGATAAGATAACTCGTATGAAAATTATGAAACTCGCACTGCTTACTTCATAAACATATTCCTATCTTAATAAATGACATTATAGGCTTGTTGCATAATGTACTATTACAGGGGCATCAGAATCCATTATGAGCCATCTTGCTTCTTGCTATGTAAGTGCAAGCAGTAATTGAAGTCCTTTTACAATGTTACTATATTGTTCTTAAACAAACTTCTTTGATGATATATGAAGTTGATTTCCTAGCATTTCTTATCTAAAACAAGCATTCCACTTTATAACACAACTTATTTGAGTAAAGCTATAATTTAATCAAAGCTGTGTTTTTGTAAATTTGTCAGGATAATACTGAAAATGCACCATTCATTCATTAGAAGAGTCCAGATTTTTATGTAATATTTATTTTAACTTAACTAAACTTTTGTACTGACACTCACGACCATTACTACTTTTATTAATCTGAATTACCTTGTTGCAGCACTTTTAAGTGCATGTGGCAGCCATCTTCAGCAACAATTCCAATGTTTCCATTGTAATATTTATCTTAATACATGTACTGAATCTCAAAATGTGGGCCTACTAAATGTGTAATATTAAACACACCGTTCCTGGTAGTTAAAATCTGTTACTAACCAGTGCTTCAAAATAATTGTTTTAGCATTGACAGGAAAGTAGAAGATTAATTTCATACATACATCAGCCAGGACAGGGAAATACCACGTTAAACTGAAGAATCTTATCCTGAATTCTGAAATTAGCACCCCACAGTGCTAAAACTAGTTTGAGTTTAAAAATCTATAAATACTGTACATTATTCTTACGTTTATATCATTAGCAGGTGCCTATGGCTTCGCCTGTGATTATTTACTCAACTGCTAGATGTTTTGTTTAAATAATTTTTTTATACTGAAAAATAATTAAAACATTATACTTAAATATGAATAATTAAACAAATAGAACGAATAAGGGCATACAGATTTGAACTGAAATGATTAAAACCTTACCCACATCATGCATCAAAAATGTAAACGACTGATAATTTATTAAAAATCTAAAATCCTGGTTTTGATGTACATTTCACGATTAATGTTCGATGCCTGGTTCGAGTTCCCTAGCCCAAATATTCTTGCATAGTGAGTTTTGTCCAAATCACTAAATGCTCTTTTTTCTCGGTTACATTGGCATTAATTTCACAATTGAATACTGCCTTGTTAATTGGTGGCATTGGATGAACACAGAAATAAGATGTAAAATATTATATTAGATTCTTAAATTCAAATTTAAGACTTCAAAAAATATGATAATTTATTACGTTGTGTGTCATTTGGCAGGTTCTAATGGAATCAGATATTAATAATAATTACAAAAACATAATATATAATTTTGATTTGGTTTATGATCAAATATTGATTCCCTTTACAAGAGATATAGTTAAACAATATTAATTGACATAGATATTAATTTCATGTAAAACCATGTAGGCTTATTGGTCTGTCATTGTAATGCAGCCACAGGCAGCTTTTCATGCATTCAGGGATAGTGTAAAAGACCTTTTCTCTAGTATTGTGCAAAACGCATAAAATATGTAGTACCGGTATTTTAATTAAATATGATGTTCTGAGTTGTCTAGCTCAACAGTTTTCAAGCAGTTACAAACTAAAGACAAAATATTATGTGTTTACAAAAAAATCCAGACTCTATTCTTGCTATTCTTTAGCAATAAATAATGTTCAGTTTGAATAATCAAACCAGAATTATTTTCAGGCTTCCGAATGAGAATTTGTTTCAATGATGATACACTGTGGTTCTTCATCAGTGAAATGGTGTGGTGGGATTCTTATTGTAAAAACTCCAGAATAGTTGTCCTCAACAGGTTGATCTGGCAGAGAGTCAGTATCACTTTCATTTCTTTTATCTGTCACTGTAGACTCAACTTCAGAGTTTTTACAGCTCACATCAAAATCTGTTTCTATATGGCTTGAATCTCTCATAGAATTTTCCATATTCTCATAAATGGAGATTGAGGAAGTATCATCGGGAGATGCATTTTGACCTGAAACATTAGGATTCAAATTTCAAAATTGTAATTAACCCTTAGAGCTACTTTAACATGGTAAGCACACAAGAGATGAGTTCTACTTCTGGGGCAATAAGACGTTTCAGAAACAAACTGAGGAAGCCAATCTCATAACTCAAATATCTTAAGTCATGTATTGACAAATTTTGAAACTGTTTGTGTAAGGATGAACCTAGATCTTCTGTCCAAGAGCGAAAATATTGTTTGTTCTACTTACTGTAGATAGGGGAAACAACTTGCAATAGAGAATAAATTCTCGGTTTAAATCCACAAACCAATTTGTTCAAACTTCTAGTAATGACTTCCCTTTTTAATAGATATGAGAGGGCAGTAAACTATGCTAAAGAACTAAACTAAACTCTATGGTGCTATGTCCCAGAAGGGACTAGGCCTACCATCTGACTGCTGCATCATCTATCACATGCAGATGGCAGGATTAGGGGCATATGGTCAGTATACCGGCACCCACGGCTGTTAATGATGGTTTTCATGACCGAAGCTGCTAGCTCCTCAGTTTGAATTATGCGACTGAGTGCATCCCGTTCCAGACCTCCCTGTCGCAAGAAAAATCTAAGAAGGTACTGGGGATCAAACACAGGCCTGCTGATCCATAGTTAGGAATTTAACCATGAGATCAGGCAGGTACTCACAGTAAACTATACTACCCAAACTAATCACTTGCAGGTACTGTATATATTGAAATTATTTGTTGAAAGTTTGGAACTTTTAAACTCTACAATTTATTTAAAAACGCATATAGGCATAAACAAATAAGGTGTTACAGTATTGTAAATGTGGCCTCAACAACGAGTTGTATAGTAATTTCTTAACTCCCTGAAATAGAGAACTTTAGCACAAAATAAAATACTGTACAGTAACTCAATTTATTCCAGTATATGTCCTGTGCTGCCGTACACAAAGAGGTTAAAAATCATGTGGGTCCATGTTAGTGATTAACTGTAACTGAGTAACTGTAGTGTAGTGTTTAACAGCTGAATAGACACTGGACTAAAAGAGGTGAAAGTTTAGAATGTATCATTGTATGAAGGGCTCTTGCTACCTGCTCCACCCTGACGCAGGCTGTCTGTCCAACTTTGTAACATTCCACCGCACTACATTTACAGTTAGTGGCAGGGGAACACTCACTTCTTGGAAATACAGTACAGTATGTTTCTTAAATTATCTTCCTAACATTCACGCCGGTTTTAAAATAATTTGCAACTGAAAAATCACTGCAAGCTGTATTTTTAAAAAAATCTTGTTTTATATTCACTATGAACTGGCACAATAATGAGGTTTGGTATGTTTTTTATATGGGAAAAGATCTGTTCACTTGCATTTATTGGCACAGTGCGAGGGTGGCACTGAGGTTTGACAATATATTTTAGTTTCACTGAAGATGTTACTTACAAACTTCATTTCCCTCCATGCATGAAATGTCTGCAGCTCCTTGAAATCATTGCGAAGAATTTTTCAATATTAGTTTGGGCGAAAGATAAGAGTAAGTCGCCCCTTATGCTCCGAACAATGCGTTGCTATGGCGACCACACACTTGTTACCTCGGCACTCCTGACCGTTCCTTCTCTCCAAACTCCCGATCGTACCAAATACCAGCTACCAACCCTTTCACCAAAATGACAACCCGTTAGCTCACTCGGCACTCCCGATCAGACCACAATCACCTCTGCATATAGTCTAAATAATGCATAACACTATTCACTTAGTTAAGTGCGTGAAACGGAGGTGGTAGCCAAAGCGAAGTGCCCTTGCATTTTCAAATAATGTACGATACACTGTTTGTAGGTTTCGAAAATGTGGCATATTATATCTTCCAAAAGTTAGTCAGCCTGTCACCTTTTGTTTAGCGGTATGATGTCATACCACCAACGTCCAATCACGAGTTTCTACGTAATATGAGGCGAGGGTGTGGAGGGTGGGAACATTCATCCAAGGTGTGACTTACATTTATTTTTTCCCTTAGTTTGTTATTTGCTCTTTCTACAAATTCAAGAGGGATATACATTTCTTTGTGAATAGATTATGATTTTATACTTTCAATAAATGTGTCTGCTATGTTTACCTGTCTACATGTGTGAATTATTTCAAACAAATTGCTGCCAACCAAAAGAGCCTGAATTCTGCTACATGCAAAACTATGAAAAAGTTTTCTGATTACTATTCTAAGCATAAGCAAACTGAAGTTATTTTCCTTTTAATTTTTTTTTATTCAAAATATCATAAAATGTTGTACAATGTTCGACTGTTATCAGAGCTTAACAGGCTCACACGAATAACAAAACTTGCTAGCGCTCATTTTGTTAACTTCGTGCTTGTACTATGCAGAACTGATGTTAAAATGGTACAGTAAAATACAGTATGTGGCTTAATTGTCTTAATTTGTGCTAACTCTCAACTGATCAATTTGTAATGATGTAAACATTGCACTATCATCCTTTAATTTATGTCACAAGGCTATAGTAAATTTAAATGCACTGGTAATTGACGTTTCGAATAATTGGCATTCGGATTATTGACATTCTACTGTATAATCTAAGTACACAGATATATTCAAATGCAGCAATTAGTTCTACCCAGACTCTTCAACTAAACTAATCCCATAACAGTGTCTCATAGGGATGAAGATTCAAATTAATATTATTCTTATCTGGTGTGAAGAAGATTAATTTAAATTACTTATAAAATTATAAGTTATCATCAGGGCCCGGATTCTGATGACCTAAAATTGTTTGAAAAATGACCTATAAAAAACCCTAAATTTCAATGAAAATGACCTAAAAACTGATATTTTATTTATAAAATTATTATTGTACACACAAAGTTGTGGACTAGTTTGTACATAATTGTAAAAATTGTAAATAACTAATGATGTGAATTTTTTTTTTCTCACGGAAATTTATACTGGCACTGAGGCACTGGAGAGTCAAAATTCAGGACATCCTTTTGTGGTCTGCCGGATTATATTGTTGTTTATTGAGGGTAAACAGTAATTTGCACTCTCAAATCCAAGCAGGTGGCAGACTCAGGTGCCAAGTCAATCTAATAACAATAGTAATAACTTATAATACAAAATTTTGGCGTTTCTTTGATTCTCACTTCCGACTGAGACATGTCAACACTTTAACGCCAAATTTTTACTTCTTGCATTAAACAAACAAAACTTCTAAGACAGCACCGCTAGAGACAAAAAAAAAAAATAATATACTCAATGTAAATACATGAAAATGACTAAATAAGGAAGAAAAAGACACGAAAATGGCAAAATAATGACCTAAAATTGAAATAAATGCCTTAAAAATATAAAATTGCATAAAAGGACAAAAAATGACCTAACAAAAATGCATTTCTATAATCTAGAGGCAATGATTAGGATTTATCCACAAGTTGGCAATGTCTATGCAGCATCAATAAAAAGATGACATGTCATTAGAATCCGGGCCCTGGTTATCATCATTAAAATAAAGTGATACGAGGCGCATCCACAAAGTAAGTTTTCCTGGGTCTGTTTACAGAAACTAAACACAATTTCAAGGAAATATTTATTGCAACAGACACAGCCAGTGTTCAACTATTTTCAATATATTTGTCACCGGAATTGAAACATTTGCCTTATACCATGGCACCAACTATTGAACACCTGTGAGAATATTATAGGAGAAAAATTCCTCCGGCACTGGGACTTGAACCCAGGACCTGTGGCTATTCGCGCCAATGCTCTACCAACAGAGTGTAGTGTCCAACAGAGACAATAATCTGTGGCTCATGAATGCTTATATATCTATATTGAACACCTGTGTCGTAGAAGTCTGCTGCCAAGTATTTGAACCACTGTGTGAGAAACATCTCTGCCTTTCTGTCATTCTCTGTCATTCTTTGTCATTTCTTTACGTGTATGAAAACATGGAAATCACTGGGAGTGAAGTCCGGGCTGTGAGGTGGATGTTTAAACGCCTCCTAGCAAGTCTCCTCAGAAGTTCGGCTGAGAGGTGTTTCAACATTCACCCTAAAGCACAGACCTCGCTCCCAGTGATTTCCATCTTTTCCTACACCTAAAGAAATGACAAAGAATGACAGTGGACAACAGAGACTTGGAGATGTTTGTCACACAGTGGTTCAAATACCTGGCGGCAGACTTCTACAACACGTTGGTGCCATGGTAAGACAAATGTTTCAATTCCAGTGGCGAATATGTTGAAAAATAGCTGAACACTGGCTGTGTCTGTTGCAATAAATATTTCCTTGAAATTATGTTTTGTTTCTGTAAACGGACCCAGGGAAACTTACTTTGTGGATGCTCCTTATATATCTAAAGTTAAGAGTTATTTGGCTGATCTTAAAGTCCAAGGCTTTATGATATGATCATACCTGAGAGATGTTTCCGGATTCCTGGGAAGAACCACCATGCAGTGAGTGCAGTTCCTATGATTCCACCAACAACCAGAATTACCATTAGCACTAACTGGACCACACCTTGATCTGAAAACAAAAATTATCTATTTTGGAATATCTACTTTGATATCTGTTTGAAGTAGATACCTGTTTCTTTTAATGGTACAGTGAGCGGACTTAGTAATGTGTTTACCTCTCATTGTATTGCCAGTTTATGATCATGTATCAAGGTCTCAGAATGTGAGGGATACTCTTTAAGTGAAGGATGAGTCATACGATTGATTACAGTACTTCCTACTATACATTTTATGGGGATAGGGATGGAGCTATGCAGACCCCGTAAAATATTCATAAATCATGTGCACATTACCAGATGGCTCTAATTTAAAAACATGTTATACCCTTAGCAACCAGGGAAGGCGGTTGAGGCCAGGTAGGTTCCTTCACCCGCTAGCAGCCTCACATTTACAAGCAGAGGGAATTAGGACCAACCATAATTTCCTCCCCATGAGTCACCTAGTCTACTTTAATCAGTCAATCTTAGATTTTTTTAATATGTCATTTTATCTTAAAATGTTTGTTATATATCAATTCTACACATAATTACAAGAAAAATGACACCAAACAATGTATAATTTACTTTAATAGGAACATAGGACTTGAAAGCAGTTTTCTCGTAACTTTTATTCATGTATTTGTTATAAATGTTCCTTTTAAAGTAAATTATACATTGTTTGGTGTCATTTTTCTTGTAATTATGTGTAGAATTGATATATAACAAACATTTTAAGATAAAATGATATATTAAAAAAATCTAAGATTGACTGATTAAAGTAGACTAGGTGACCATGGGGAGGAAATTACGGTTGGTCCTAATTCCCTCTGCTTGTAAATGTGAGGGTGCTTAGCGGGTGAAGGAACCTACCTGGCCTCAACCGCCTTCCCTGGTTGCTAAGGGTATAGTATAGTGCCGTATAGTACCTCTTTAGTGAATTCTATATAATTTATAAAATCCAATGTTGAAGGTGAATATTCACATAGCAGTGCCTTACCTTGAAGCATTTTTCCCATTTGTGCCTCCACATGTTGTTGATGCCTTTGCAGATGAGACACCTGTACATCATTGACACTCTCTGCGCTGTCTGTTTCATATGCAAGTACATCTTGTTGTAAATGTTCAACTCTGTTGTTTGTACCAGGCTCAACTCGATTGCGATTGCGATGTGATGGTAGGTTAATTCTATCAATAAATTTAAAAAAGAATAGTATCAAATTCTGAATGTTAACCCTTAAATTAATTACATATGCTTTTTGGATGTGGAAGTTTACATTGTATTCAATACAAGATTATTACTCCTCCTCCTTTGAATTTTGCTTTGTTTGTGGAGAATCAAAGAACAATCAATTTGACAATGATGGCTATAGTAGTACTAAATATTTGCAAGGAACATAATCCTGTTCATTGAAATGGTCTTCAGTTAATAACTGTAAGAGATACTGAGAAGTACCAAGAGACTTATTTTGTAGAAAATTTAATTTTGAATAACGTACTGTAAAGTCTCTGAATTTGATTTGACCAACGGTTAGTTCATAGCAAAATTGTTTCTCAGAAAGGAACATAATGCAGTTGTTACTGCAAACCATTAAAATGGTAACCTACATTAAACAGTGAAATATTTGCTCTTTCTAGATATAAGAAATATCTTCATACAAAATTTCAGCTTTATCAGTTAAGTAGATTTTGCATAAAAGACAAATAGACAGATACACAGAAACCAATAGATTTTTGTATTAGTAGGCTATATATTTTCCCTTCTCTTTAGAAAAACAGGCAATACCAATATTGAAAGAGAGCTTATGAAACAGGAACAGAGTAAGAACTCACTTAGGCTAGGCTAATACCATACTTATTCGCTTTAAAGCGTACAAAAATCGCATGTTCTCATGCTCAACAGAAAAAGTAATGGCTTATGCACTACCATTTGGAATTTTTTTAATACTCTGCACATGATGTGGTGTTTCCATAAAGTATACTAAAGAATTCAGTTTGGGATCAAAATTTTTGTTACTGGTACAGTAGAGCCTCGGTAATTCGAGCCCCGGTATTTCGAGGTTCCGTGTAATTCGAGCTGGTCTTAAGAAAATTGAAATTGTCCATAAAGATAGAGTAACGGTGTCCGCAAGTAAGTTTTACGCACTTCCGAATGTGTTACATTTTGAGCTTTCTTTCAATTTTTCCATGTACAAAAATGCAGGTAAAACTGTCCCACTTAGGGTTTTTGTTCATAATACACAGAAATAACTTGGCTTCAGACTGCTAATAAATTTCTATTACAGATTGACAGAAACCGTTAGGTTCGATATTTCTTTGTCGGGACCTCGTGCCAATCAATTGTACAGTGCATATTTCCCCATCCTTTCAGAAAAGAATACTGTATTGTTACAGTAATCCCTACAATGGTAATTAAAAGTGTTTTCCAAGTAGCATCGCTTTCCCGTTCCACTCCATTAAGGGTCAGACAATGACTTAATCCTTAAAGGATGCCGATGTAGCAAATTGGAAATGTTTGACAATATATACATACAGGCGTAACACAGGTATGTAGGCCTACTATATTGCTTATTTATTTATTATTTAAACCATTATTGTGCTCATTAAACATTTATTTGCGATTTACCCATTGATTTAGTGAAATTTCCGTATAATCCGAGTTTTTTGTAATTCGAGGTAGCCTCAGCCCCAATTAGCTCGAATTATCGGGGTTCTACTGTATTACATTTATAAAATAATCAACATTTAAATTTTGTATAGGCTACCGTATAAATTGGTTGCTTACAGAAATAACATAACTGTTTGTTCACCTTGTGAAGTTAAAAAATGGACAGAGCTATCATTAATTGGTTATTTTCCTTATTTTCAAGGGAAATCTGCACAGAGGTAGACCTATCATTAATTGGTTTATTTTCCTTATTTTCAAGGGAGACCTCCCTTTTGGCTACATCCCTGACCACGGGCAGACTAAGCAGCTGCCTTAAGTTACAGTGTGTATTTCAAGGGAAGGAAGGGTTTGAGTGATAAGATTGGTTAAATTATTGGTTGGTCACACTATCATTATCAATTATCATTTGTTCATTGATAATCACAATTGTAATTCATAATGTACATTCTTGAAGATTTCTGAAGAGAAGAGAAGAAAGAAGGGGAAAGTTCATTGGAAGAAGATAAGATTAGAGAGAATGAAGGAGGAAATAAAAAAGAGCCAGAACAAAGGAAAGAATAAGAGAAGGAAAAAGAAAAAGAAAAAGAAAGAAGGGAATGAGGGAAGAAAGGGAGAAGAATGGAAGGTAAGATAGAGGAAATGAAGTAAGGAATGTAGGATGGATGGAGGGAAAGGAAGGAAGGAAAGAAAAAAGGAGAAGGGAAATGATGAAAGGATCTTTCATAGCTAGAAAGAAAGAAGAAGAGAGGAAAGATTGAAGGAAGGAAGAAAGAAAATAGTGAAAAAATGACGAAAGGAGGGAAATGAGAAAGTTGAAGCAGGAAGATAAAAAGACACAAAGAACACAAACTTGAATATGTGGATGAACTGACTTAGGCATCACTCTGCATAGTATAATTCCCCACGAGAATTACACAATAACTCACCCAGCTCTAACAGTGAGTGTCTCGGGCTGGAAGGAGCAGAGAACAAGAAACCTCCTGGTACTATGGGTCAATATGGGAAGATTCTCTTGCACCAGAACAAAAGTTGCAACTGTGGTTTCATTCACGTGAGTACCACATGCCTTATGGTCTATACGCAATATATATGTGTCTCTAGGACTGTCAGGGTTGCCATCCACTGCACAACGTTCCCCATCAGCAGCTTCTACAGCTATGCGGCCTCCAAAGTAAGGCCCAGTTGCTACTTCAACCTCACTTGCATGAGGTAAGCACTGTGTTGCACGAGCAGAAACTGTCAACAGGTATAGTGATTATTAGACATTATTAGGTGTTGGATTTAAGATAAAATCTTTCTATATTCAGTTCACACAACAGAGAAGAAGACAGAAGAAGTGCATTTTATTGATTATTTTAAGAACTTTTAAATTTTAGTGATTTTAATCAACGATGATGCCTTTACTGAAACTCCTTCACTCTTTTTAGATGTAATTATACAAAATAAGATGCCCTTATAATGGTTCTATGAAATCAAAAGGCCTAGGGAAAATAAATGGAAAAGAAAAGTTGACATTAAGGGATTATACAGTCAAATTTGTTTATTTTGAACTTTTTAAATTTGAAATCATGAATACTTCAAACTTCTAGAATGGTCCCTTATATCCCTATACAAAATTTAAACTTTTCTAAATCGGAATCGTGATTAATTAGATATTTTTTGCTGGCCACTTTAGCCTTGAATTATCCAAGTTTGACTGTATACTGTAACTATTTTATTGACTGAGTTCAATGGTACACCCTATATGATTTTATTATTTTTTTCTAACTTTTCCTTGATTCTGTTATAATACCTTTCAAATGAGTATCACAATAAACTATACTGGTGCATTCATTGTCATGCAAGTCTCCTTAAAAACTGGTTCAGGTATTTTCAAACAGTACTTTAAAAAAATTTAAAAGAGACCAATTGCAAGTTATACCCTCATCAGGAAAAATAATGCAGTTTCACAATGGACTATTATAAGCCAGCACTAGAAGTTTTTGTACATAGAACAATTATTTAAATTAGAGAACATTTATCTTAAAATAAACTTAAGTTGTTCCAAGCCTGTAGGGATGCCTATGTCAAAATAGCGATGGTTACTAGCCTTGCTAAAGCCATGTTTTGGTTTAGTTGCATGTCATCCAATAAACACCGAAACTGTGTATTGAAACACTATCAACTATCAATACTTTTATCATTATCGTTTAACTGATTGGTGAGCAATTAATTATTAGCTAGGTAGGTATAATTGTGAAGGAAAGTTAGCTGCAAATGCACATTGTGCTTGATGCCTTCTGGATATCATGAAACCAATTAAATGTAGTATTCAGTATTCATCAAATTCAGTTACAACCAATTCTCTTTTTCTGAGGGAACTTTTGGGGATGCATACTCCTAAACTTTTCTGTCCGCAAAGTAACATTTTACGATGTTGGAGAACTTGAAAAAGTTTGCCAATCCTGGAATAACATGGTGAAACAATCATAAAAATGTTATGTTATCTTGGCCTTCCAGAGAGAGGGATACTTGAAGAATTTCGAGATTATCTGATGGAGAAGAAAATGCCAGCATCCCTCCTCCCTCTTCTCAATGCAGTGAAATGTATTCCCATATCCATTAGTGAATATCACACCTACAAGAGCTTTATTCCATCTTTCTACTGGCAGCAATCTGATATTTGTTAAATTAGTTGGTTCTCCACTACAGTTTTTTTTTAACCTATGGGCTATGGTTATGAATGCTTTTGGTTTGTGTAAGTAAATTGTTGTATCATATCAGTAAAGAATGTTTGTATCTTATGTTTTTCTTTTCCTTTTCTTCATTGCAATAGGTCCATAAAATTTTATCAAGATTTAAAAAAATATATATTTTCATACAGAAATTTACATCTTATTTTTGTACATATAAAATATGTGTTGTGTGCTTGTAAAACTAAACTAAACTCCGTAGCGCTACATCCCTGAGGGGACAAGTCCTACCACCCGATTGCTGCATCATCTACCACAGGCAGATGGCAGGATGGGGGCATGTGGTCAGCATGCCAACACCCACGGCCGTTAATGGTGGTTTTCATGACCGGAGCCGCTACTTCTCTATCAAGTAGCTCCTCAATTTGAATCACGAGGCTGAGTGTACCCCGTTCCAGATCTCCCTACCTCAGAAAAATCCAAGGAGGTACTGGGGATCAACGGATCTGTAGTCAGCAACGCTAATCACAAGACCATGCCAGCAGTCTGTTGTATGCTTGTATTTTAAAATAATTAGTTTGATGACAAAGCTATGGACATTACATCCCTAAGATTAATAGATAAATAAAGAATATATACACACACATACACACATACAAAATGGTTATACACTGTTTGTATTTAAAAACAAACAGAAATGCTACTGAAGTCAATTTTTACTTACAACCTTTGGTAGATACTATGACAGTCTTTTGGAATAACTTGCTATTTCCTCTATTCTCCTCTCTGTTGCTGGATTCTATTGGTGACACTTCAAATGAGTAGTTTGTAGACATTCGAAGTCCACTTATAATCATAGAATACATTCGATACTTGGCATTAGTGGTCACTACTTCTCTACCAAGTGAGTCATCGATCAACTGAAAATGAGGAAAAATCCTTTATTAGATAGCCATTCATTCTTATTTCAAATGACTGCATCAATACTCTTCATTTATAGCAATGGTATATTTACAAGGAAGAACTTTCGCATGAATCATGCAACAGCTTGTGCAAATACGTAATGAACTATAGATACCCACAATTTAGGAGAGAAATAACATGAATATTTTCGCAAAGCAATACTTTTCTGTTGAGGAAGAGCTTTGCAGATGCCAACTGTAGATTCCTTTCATACAAAACATTATATAGTATAATTAAGTACCCTACGGCAATAATGTACAGTTCAAAGCCTATGTACTCTCTTCTGTTGTGATTTATTCTATTTCATTTTTGCTTGTAAATATGATTAAGCTTGCTTTTTCATTTTATTTAAAGTGAGGATAGAGATCAATAATAAGAACAGATAGTTTCCCTTTACATGTGATGCTCAAAGTCATACCCAAACTAAAAGAGTTAGCCCTTTTTGCATTCTATCTTGCATAACAATTGTTTAAGAATTTGGTATCACTGTACATTTCAAAACTGATTGCTTTCCCTTTTACTAGTATAATTTTGTACCATATCAGTAAAGATTGTTTAATTTGTATCTTATGTTTTCCGTCTTTTTTCTCATTGGTTCATAAAATTATAAAATTGGTTCATAATTGGTTCATAATATATATATATGTAGGCCTATATATATCAGAATGAATATTGCATTCAGAATGCATGTTGATATAAATTTATTAATGAAAATCGCATCACCTATTTTTCCTGCAGTTACATATAAAAATCATGTTTATATATATATATTATTGATATATAAAATTAAATTATCAGCTCTGTGAGTCTTTGGACCATCACAACCATTGCATATCAGTAATCTATTCAGTGAATATGTGAGAGAAGCAAATATTTATAGATTGCTTTAACCTTTGTTTGGCATCTGTGTGGACCCCAAGCCTGCAACTCGCAGTAAGTCACTTGGAAGCCGTAGAGTTTGGGAGTGTGTCTATCATACTCCCAGCGCAAAGTCACTTCTCTGAAATCTGGCTCAGCTGACAGGTGCAGGATTTCTGAAAATATATAAACAATAAAGTAAGGTTAATTATACAGTCAACATATGAACTTGTTATTTATATGGATTTTTTCTTTCACACAATATAGTCAGTCAGGTTTGTGTTGTTGTTAGGAAGGTTGATTGACATTTTCTCATAACTAATATGAAACGATCTGTTAGGTATTATTCTAATTAATAACTTCAATTACACTTGTTTTCTAGTGTTCTTTTTTAAATATCAGTTCTTTACTGTTAAATTTAAACCCAGGGGGTATAGTATGAAGGGATTCTTAGTGGATAGCGCTAGACTTATAGATAAGAGATGTTTAAAGTGGATGTAGATAACTATGTATGTAAAAGCATGTGTTAATAAAATTCTATTCTATTCTATTCTATTCTACTGTTAAATTTATAAAAAAGGTTCATACTTCTATGGCAACCGAAAGATTGAATAAAACAATTTTACAATATTTCTTTTACAAAAGAAAGACTTCTGTTCATTAATAAAATTATAGACTATGAAAGATATAAGTATTTTATTAAATATAATTCTATCAAACTTTTGCATACCATACAACTTCTTAAGAATATTATACTGGGAAATTTCTGCTATGTATACTATTTAAAAAAAAATCAACAATATTAAAATGTTAGCAATTTAAAATTTCCATTTCCCTCCAGCGATTGCTTTACCAAGTATGGATTGTAATTCACAAGCTAAAACTTTCCAGTGAGTATAAAATTTCAGAACATAATACATGCAGCGATTTTGTTTAACTAATTCTCAGACAGACATACAGTGAGACAGTCACATAGATATAAAGGCAGAATTAAAAATTCCACTCCCAGTGAAATAGATTTTTTATTCAATAACTTTTTGAAAGGGGTCAAGGAAGAAAGGAAAGAAGATATGAGTCATTATGACTTTATTTCAATAGATTAGGGTACATATATTTATGTAAGTATATTTGAGGGATGGAGTACAAGTAATGGCAACTTTTATAATTTTATTTAGGTAGATTTCGAAGAAAAATCTACCTATTGCAATCGATACCATGTCATGACTTTCGAGACTTTCGAAAAATTCTTTCATATCTTTACGTTTCATGCCTCCCTAAGTACGAAACCACCGCCCACCCTTTTTTTTGTATATATATATATATGTCTTTACAGGCTAGCGGCCGTAATTTAGAAGATATTTAAACCAAATTTTATTATGTTATTTCTAGGCCCAATAGTTCGGACAAGTTCGTTAATGAGCAAAATTGGCCCAAGGGGGGATCAAGAGAGGGGGGTTGAAAATTGAAAAAGTTATATCTCGGCCCCTATCAAGTATAGAGGGAAACTTCGTTTGAATAAATTAGAGTACTCCCTATGGAGTTCACAGTGACATCAACGATTCGGAGGTTCTGGGGGTACGAGTGGGAGTGGGAGGTGGGAGGTGGGGGGATGGAAATTCGAAATTTTTGAAACCACGTCTTGTAGAGTATCGTTGAAAAACTCTTGATGAGTACTCTACAAATCAATAACTAGTTTTTCGATAGCTCTCATATAAGGCGAGATTTGAATTATTGAAAAAGTGCGCTTTTTTGGGGGGGGGCAGTTATTATTGCGGGTTTGTCATGCCAAGGCTAAAGAAGAAGAGTGCTGCGCAGCGACAATAAATTAAACCAAAGGCACTTCGAAATTTACCTCAGCCTTTAGGCCTGCCTACAGATTTTTTTTTAATGTGGGATAGTTTTGAAATATAGAAACGAAAGGACAGGGTATGGAATGTATGTATGATGCAGTTTATGGGTACAAGATTCAGGATAGAGTAGTGAGCAGGCACCCATATACATGCATACACGACGGCATCATGCCACTCTACTATATTGCAGCAGTCGGAAGCATCAGAGCACGCTTAGCCTAACCTATAAATCCATCGAAATTCGGTATGGAAGTTCCTTATTCCCAAAGCTTCTACCACCTCCCTGTGGCATTCTTTGGCATTTTCGCTCTAAGCTAAAGCTATTCTGAAGTAAGAACTCTATTCACAACTTGTCACATCCATACTGCACGGCGGTTGACTCACAACTTAATCCCTCTGTGCGTATAAAATACTATTATATAGTATTTAGACTATACATGTTCTATTATATCACACTGTTATGACATCACTGCAAATCAGATCTTTAGAGGCTCTGTAAACATGATTAAAAAATGTTTTAAACTAAAACTATAATAATGCATTTAGTGTCGATTTGAGAATATATGTAAAAAAAAATATATATATTAGAACTCTTCATGAGGTGATACTACTAGAGGCTTCCCCATAAGGTTTAGGCACTCCAGTACTCTGAAAGTCCCACTTAAAAAAATATTTCATTGGCCACATTATGTTATATTAATATGATACAATGAAATAATGCGATCAAACATTTTAAATAAACGGTTATGAAATTAAGAAAAATCGTTTTATCCTTTTAAAAGTCATTAACTAGTTGTGATCAATACAAACTTTCTCTTAGTGAAAATGAATTCCTCGAAAATTGCTCTAACAGTTTCTTTAAATTTTGTAGGTCTACTTGAGGTGCTTGTACTAAGAGCTAAACTTTTTATCTGAAATATTTGAGCAAAAATTCTCTGTAAAGTAGTTATAAGGCAGTCATAGTTTGTACAAATTCTGGCATTAAGACTCGCGTGGAAAAAAAAAAAAAAACTATTTCTGAATGTATAGTGAGAATGTTACATGTGCATATTTAAAGTAGAGAAAGTTAAGTGAGTTTAACACATCAGGCTATTTAATGGCCGGTTTCTATAAACTCGCGAATTACCTATGGGTAAATTATCTAATGCACAGAATTTACACAATTTACACAAGAATAACACCACACAAACACAAATAATTTAAAGATAGCAATCACTTACACTTGTGGCGAGTTTCTAGATAAATGTCCTCTAGGTAAATATGAAAATGACAGAAAAAATGTTCCTACAAACTCGGGCTAGATCTGTCCAAGGGTAAATCTTTGGGTTAATTTGTCCTTTCATGGATGGCTGGGTAAAATTTAACCTTTCATAGGATCAATAACAATGAGAATCAAAGCCTTCTGAATTAAATTAACTGTACAACTCCAAGGCTTTGCTCATTATACCATTGTAGGTTAAATGGAACTAATTTGTCCATGGGTAATTTACCCATAGGTAATTCACAAGTTTGTAGAAACCGGGCATAAGTCTATTGTAAATAACGTTGTTAGTTGCAGAACTTAACTAATTAAACAGAAAATTCACCAAAAAGATGTCACGTGTATTAATCCATGACTTTAAAAAAATGCAAATAGCACGGCGGCCTATAGGCTGCCTATAAGCTAGACCAGTACTTTGAATACTGTTAATGCAGAAACTCTAATGAGAAGAAAAAAAAAGTAGGCCTAGGGATGAAATCCCTGAAGTAGAAACAAAAATCCCTTAAGAGTCTAATATGTACCTGTAGTTCTAAATGTAGATAACTACAAGTAAAATATGTAAAAATGTAATAAAAATGAAAGCTAAAGAAAACGCGTATATTATTACAATATACATTGTCGGAGTTCTATTTATAACATTTGGAACTCGTAAATGATAAATTCCTTCCCACGCCTAGCTCTGTGCAGTTCTCGTGCGGGTAGGCTATTAGTTCAACTTAATGGTGTGGTTCAGTAGCTGAATAGCTACTGGTTGTAAAGAAGCCCGCATGCTGGCAGTGTCGTTTCATTCAATTCTAAAACCATTACATTGTTCAGTTAGCCGAGGAATTATTTTGTCAGACTGAACTCTTAGAAATTGATTTCTATCAACCTGAAGGAAAATAATTTTTTAAACTATTATAGTTCAACAGCACAAGTACGGTACAGAATCACCAAAAGCCTACAAAGCATCTCACATCTGGGCATCCGTTTATACAATAAGCTACCAACTCAACTACAAAATCTAGACAGTAACCTTTTCAAAAAGAAATTAAAATCACATCTCATGAAATTTAAGTTTCTTGAAATTAATGACTTCTTGTTCACTCCCCATTTTACTTAGAGTCGACTCATACTTTAAAATATGTTCTACTCTACTCTTCTTCTTTGATATATCTATAAAGTTTTAATAGTTATTAGCCATTCAATGTTTTATGCATATGTAAAAGAATTTTAGTCTTAACCTGTTCATAAGTATGTGTGTAATGTGTATGAATGTATTTGTGTGTTAACCTGTTTCTACAGTGTTGTTTGTTTTGACGTGTCTTATATCATGTATATTGATCAATGGACGAATAAAATTATTATTATTATTATTATTGAAATAACGTAGGCTTTTCAGACTGAAATTATTCAGACTGGGGTTTTTATCACGTAAGCTGAAAAGCATTTAACAGGGTCTAAACCACTCATACATTAGTCTTCTATTTACCACAGTGTTAGTAAGATATTGTTCAAATTTTAGTCAAAATATGTTTATTTATTTGCTTATTGCTGTGGTTTTATCTTTTCCATGTTAGTTTTGTTTTTCGAGAAAACAAAACAAAGATGTTCACCGCGAAAAAAGTTTAGATACAATATTATCTTCTAAAAGACAGTTTGAATTAAACAACTAATTTCTTCCCATCATCTGGAAGTTAAACGCTGATTTTCACAACAATGGAATCAGGTCAACTGGTAAAACAAAGTGCCAGAGGGAGTTAATAGGCCATGGCCAAGAAACTATTGGGTTTTAGACCACGGTTTCTTGAGAAAGTTTGATCAGCACAAGCATAGGCGTACCGAGGGGGGGTTTGGGGGTTTGAACCCCCCCCCCCCATTGATTTAAAAAAGGAAAATTGTATAATTTTTTTAAGTCTGCCCATAAATTACTTAATACAAGTATAAAGCGTGGGAAGCTTAAAACTCGTTATTTTGCGTCTTAATTTTTAAAATTTTCCGGGGGAGACCCCCGGAAGCTTAAAAGTCGTTATTTTGCATCTTCATTTTTAAAATTTTCCGGGGGAGGACCCCCGGACCCCCCTCTCCCTGGGGGGAATTCCATACCCCCCAGAACCCGCGGATATTATAACCCCCCCATATGGTCGGCCTGGTTACGCCTAGGAGCACAAGTGAAGGAATAAGTGGGATATCTAAAATATTAACATAATGAATTTACAACAAATTCCTCGGGTCAACAATATCACTTGATTTTTTCCAAAACATCTGAAGGCGTACAAACACGCATTCACTTGTCTTCAGTATCCAACAGTATAATCCGTTCTATCGATTGATGCAAATTTGCTATCACGTGGTCGTTAATTGGTCGCTACCCCGGCAACGGTCAATATTGGTCCAAAATCAATAGGGTTCTTCCTATGGATTTTATAAATGTGTATACTAGGTTTCATGAAAATCTAATAAAGCATATTCGAGTTATCGCGCGAAGAGACAACACTGACGAACAGGTGCACAGGGATCTGACTTGGGCTATATTACATTTGAACCTTTATCAGTAAACGCTGCTTGAACCGACTTCTAGTGTCCGCTATAATTAGACACAACAACATAAGTCTAAGAATTGCTAGTTTATGAAATCACATTGCATGGTCCTTTATTATAAGTAAAACACCTCATACTTGCGTTTATATAACATTAAATACAGCTTTTGGTTTCATCGTCTTCCAATATTTAACTTATTGGCCTTGCTCATTTTCGCTAGAGAAATTACAGGCGAGTTGACACCATTCTTGGTAAAATGAATAATGGATACTTATCAGCTCAACAATTTTTATTTTATGCCTAAGCTTTTCGATATTTGTATCACGTTCAGGGCATTTTCTATATGTCGAATATTCCATTATCCATTTCGATTTTCCTACTGTCCACACATTTCACATGCTCTTATCAACATCGTACAGCTAAAAAGGTACTGGCAGGCTTCAAAACCACATTCAAGGTCGCTATCATGATGGAGAATATTATATTATAGAATGCATACGCAGTAGAGTCCCGCTAATCAGGACTAGGCGGGACCGAAACCTGTCTGGATCATCCTAAGTCCGGATTAAACGGAATTTGCCTTAAAATGCACGTACTGTTTGTACTACAATTCAAGTTTTAGATGGATAAAACTGTAAATCTCTATTTTTTTTCATAAATAGGTCTTTAAAGTTGCCTATAACTTCATTTTAGTTTTAATACTACTACTACCACCAAGTTTTTAACCTACGAATTGATGTAGGATTAACAAAACAATACACCTTTGTGTTTAAAATTCAAAATTTGATTGCTCAATATAAAAATCCGTCCGGATTAACCGCATGTCCAGACAAGCGGGACTCTACTGTAAATGTTTTGAATCCAATACTTTAATCTATGGCGAGAAAAGTTCGTCCACATAGAAGAATTACGGCATGTTTGCAATAAATTAAATAGTTAAAGCCAGCTAGGTTATGCCTACAAAGCGACATATTTTTGTCCGTATGTGATTAATTCTAAAACCATTTTTAAGTTTTCATTTATTTATTTTTAATTAATTTAAAACTAATAAAACATTTATACAAAAACCAATAGCTTTGTAATTAAATGCCCCTTTATGGTTAACTTTTGTAAATTTCATTTTGTGATAAGAAGAAATACATCGGAAATAATTACCGCAAGAACAGGTTTAATTGACATATCATTGTAACTTGAGCATGTAAAGATTCTTGTTAACTACGGAATATTACGGTATTCGTATGATTGCGGTTATAGTGGGGTAATATGATACGGATATTTATTTTTATAGCTAGTAATTTTAATATGCATCGTGACATAAAATCAGATTGTCCAGTTATTGTTTCAGATGAAACCGTTAAACCGTGTCCTGCAAATCTTATCCGGAGGCTACAACTTCGTTTCTCCTCTCACACCATCTGCTGTTTAGAGATGCATCTTGTGGCAAGCAGATGATTCGGACTAACTGGACCAGTTCTTAGCTTGTCGTACCGCTAAATTACCTTCATCCAGCCTTCAGCGTCATTTATTTTCTTGCGGTGGCTCCTGGTATGAGGAAACTTAAACAATTTCTTTTGAGCTATGAATTCGTCAGTTTTTAACATACAACGTCTTATTATACAGAAATAAGAATTTTAATTAGGCTACCACAAAGTTCTATACTCTGCAGGTTAAAAAAGTGAATACCACGAGCACACGACAAGGAGTGCTTTAATTAACTGTTTTTACTTTCTTGACTTCAGGACAAGAAGAGAAAGTATTACTGTTAAAAAAAATGAGAATTTAATAGATCTCGACTTTTGTTACTCACCCACCCAAAAAATGCATTTTTCCCTCTTGCGCCCTCTCTCTCGCGCTCTCTCTCTCTTGCGCTCTCTCTCTCTCTCTCTCTCTCTCTCTCTTTCTCTTTCCCTGTGCTTCAAGGGCTAGGAGGAATTAATTTTTAGCTTATAAAATATGGGGGACCAAAAGGAATACTATTAATAAGTAAATTGTTAAATACAAATTTTCAAGGAGACGAGATCTCGGAGGAAATGAAAAGGAGATACTCGATACCGATATTCAAAAAACGGAAATGGAGAAGCTGTAAGTATTATAGAGTAATCTGTGTATCAAATCCATTTACGAAAAAACTAAAAAGAAAAGTAAAACAGAATACATCGGAGTAGAAAAACAATGTGGATAACACATGTCAAATGTCAAATGATCAAAATGTTTCTACACAAGGAAAGGCCTACTTCAAATAAGTTGCCTATCATCCTATTCAAAATATATGTAGATGTGAGCCTACGTGAATGGATATAAAAGTGGAATAAATGTGGTCCCAATTAGAGAATATATATATCACTCATTTGCTATTTGCAGATGACCGACAGAGAAGATGCTGATAACACGTGCAGGAAATGTCAAGACGAATATAGAAAATGGCGATTAGAAATAAATTATAATAAAACAGAATAGGCCTACATGAATATGTGTTAATTATGTATTCATGGGAAATCGGAAGACACAAAATTTAGAAGGTTGCCTATTTTAAATATTTAGGCTCAGTTCTAATTAGAAACTGAAGGACGGATAATTATGTCAAGGGAAGAGAGTTATTGGAAAGTTAAATTCGGTACTGTGGAGCAGTAATGTTTTGGCAAAAACAAAGAAAATAATAATGTAAGGGAACAGTGAAAAGTATATTACTGTAAGGAGCAAAATCGTGGACGGTATGTAGAAGACAAGGATAATTAAAAGCTACAGACATGGATTACTGGGGAAAGGCGAGAAAATATATAATAAAAGTATAAATAAAAGATTATGAACATGGACAATGATATAATAGAAAACATTAACAAAAATATTACAATATATGGGCATGTGAGTAGATGAACGGTGGGAGATACCCAAAAGAAGTGATGCGATGGGAACCAGCGGGAAGAAATAGCAAACGAACACCACGCGAAAATTGGATGAACGGAGTGAATAAGCGCATGGAACTGAAAGGGCTACAAGAAGAAGATATTTTAGATGGGTATCAACGCAGAAGAGAAATAAAATATTTAATTGTATTTAAATATATTTAGATATGTATGGTATGTATTTTGGCTGAAGAAACTACAGCCTTGTAGAGTATAATAAAGTGTAGATTGCTTAATAGCAGATTCATAATTTAAAATCCATTAAACTCTTAAATCGATTAAAATTTAAGATGAACATGTTCTGCTTCCATGAGGCGAATGATTTTTTATGAATGAACGAAAAAAAGGACACAAGAATATTTCGTTCTAACATGGTAGGAGACTATTATTAGATCTTGTGTGGATTAAATTATGTTATCTAACTACTTATATAAAGAGATTTTCTGTGTTATGGTTTAACTCGTCTTCACAAAACACTGTGTATATACTGTATATTTTTTTAATTTTAAAACATAGGAGTTCAAATCAAAGCATGCTATCCGATATCGTAAAATATAAACCGCAGAAAGTTACTTGTTATACTCTGAAGAGCAAGAAGTTAATAACATTACTGTGAGAAAAAGTTTAGAACCGTGCTTTTAAAAAATCTGACACAGCTCTTTTGCGGTTTGCCATGCAGTAGACAGAGTGTGAGAGATATTAACCTCTCCCTTGAACAGTTGAAATCAGATGAAAACTCGGTCGTATAAGACGAGGTAAATTCATAGGTTGGCTAATACAAGGTGTTTCAAAAATATTCATCAGATTTCGGAATGCTCAACTTTCTTTAGAAACGAACATGGAGCATTGAGATCCATTTTTCGGTATACGTAGATGTATCAAGGTAGATTCCGGCATAAGGGGAATAGAAGGTTCAATCACTAACAGATCCAATACATATTTAATGCCCACGATAAGATACCATAACTAATACCATAGCTATAAATTCTACTTTTTGAACAAATAAGTTTCAAATGTCACAAAATCATCAATTTTTGAACTAGAGTTACAATTTTAAATCAGAAAATTTATTTTTCCGACTATTGATCGGGTTTCCCTGGCAAGGTCAAATATAGGCTCATTTTAAACTAGTCTTAAAAGAACTACAAATTATATTGAAAAATTATTATAGGCCTATAGGCATTAAAAGGAGATAAAAGAATAGCTATTGAGTAGGAGAAATTGTAAAGGGTTAAATGGTATAATTTCTATTAGTGGTCAGATGCAATTGAAAATTGAGTTCTTAGTTTTTAATCATATTGGGTTTAATGATAATCCTGTAAATAAAGGATAAGAAAAAATTCTGTAAACCAAATGGATACGGCAATGTGTTTGAAATTGACTTTACGAAGCCACACGTAATGCAAGAAAGAATGAACTGACTTATCACGGCTGTCTTCTGCGTACCGATAATTCGATAACGTTATAGCTCTCAAATTAAACACGACAGGACTATAAGCTTATGTACGAAGATTAAATAAAACTTTTACAAAAATTTGAAAAGATATACATTTTTTCCGTGTGAAGGGTTTTGAAAATAATCGAAAAGTTCCTTGACAATGATCCTGGAAGACACAAAACGATAAGTTCAGACTTGGCAATATGTTCAGTTAATGCGCGTGCAGCTGAGGTTTAACCTATATACAACGTTTCTAAACTGAAAAGCTTGACCATGGAAGAAACACGGTTTGGTTTTTCTTTCTTTCTTTTTCTTTCTTTATTTTTCTTTCTTTTTTCTTTCTTTCTTTCTTTCTTTCTCTCTCTTTCTTTTTTCTTTCTTTCTTTCTTTCTCTCTCTTTCTTTTTTTCTTCCTTTCCTTTTTTCTTTCTTTATTTTTCCAGCGGGAAGGATTTTAACTCTCTCAGAGCAAATTTTTTACGCTGATTATAAGGCACTCATCACACGAAATCATCAGAGGACTCTTAGTTTAAAATCAATGAGGAAAGTATTGATAGAATATCTGTTTCCAACGACAAAAATAGGCGAATAAAAAGCATTTCTCTCATAATTTTATATCTCTGCTTTTATGCAGTTTTTGATGCGACGGATTTATACGTCACTAGCAGTGGAAAGGTTAATCATATGTAAGCACCAAGCACTGAGGTTGCTGCAGAGTTCATTGAGCTTCGTATTCAGACCGAGACGATTGTATTTAGAGGAAGTTTGATTGCTAACACTGGACAACCGGGAAACGCTATTTACAGTTTTCATGTGCTCATTTGTAGGAATATCCATATTAGTGGTGTAGTCGAGGTTATAAACGGGCATATTCAATACACCCTCTGCTTAATCTTAGTCGTTATCATCTACCTTCTGCTTCATTGCGTATATATTGTATATCGTATTTGGTTAGGCAGCTGGAAACAATCGCGAAGAAGATTCTACTAATGAATGAAAACCAAGCTATTTTTTACACTGTATCTATCTGTACAAGATAAATAATTGTATTTAGTATTAAAAACCTTAAGGGATGACCGAAGAGTGGTTTTCTAAACTACTTGTCCTAGAAACTTGAAATTTTGCACTCTTAATTAAAATGTAAATTTAAATTAAAAATTAACATTTCATTTTAATATCTCAATTTATTTTTGAGAAATTAATTTTGTTGGTATTTTAAATTCAAATTGGATTATATCTCCTCCAGTAGACAAAATATAAACCTGAATTAATGTGAGATTTTTTATGGTTTATAATTTACCATTAAATTTTTCAATATTGTTCGTGCTTTTTGTTTAAAAATACATTTTGCACAGAAAAATGAAAAGAAAAAACTGCTCTGGGATTACACTAATTAAAAAAAATAAATAGACTTATACGGAAGGTCTGATTAGATATTTTATTGCACAAATTGTAAACTAAATTGTGAAAACAATTTTACAACAGCGGAATCTCTACTTTTGTGGGGGATGATTGATTTGTAATGTGGCAAAATAACTTGCAAATTGAAGCTGAGAGAACGGCGATTCAAATTTGCACGGACTAGCAGTAAGAGCGCACTGAGCTTTAAAAATGGTGTCATCAGCACCTGCCCTATACGTCCAAACGGCATAAAATTTTGCACAGATATACTTTAGGGTATGCTGGATTTATTGAACCTAAAGTAAAAAAAAATCTATATCAGAATGTGAAGTGAGAAAGGTGTTTTGCCCATGCTTAGGGCAAAGAAAGTTACGTGAGTGCATTACATTATATTTGGGTTGTGTATCCTTCGGGGATGCGAAGCGCTGTGTTATCTTTTTCTATTCATTTTTAGAACCAATTTGTCATGAAGAGTGTAATTTTTCCGATTTTATAAAAAACCATGTTTAAATTTCTTACCTGAATATCATGATATGCACAATGTATTCTAGGTAAATTATGTATTACAATATATTACACTAATTCCCAAAACTTTTATTTGCGTATAAGAAGATATGGTTTCATGTAAGATTTTTTATCTTAGCCTATATCAGAATTCCTTGCCTTGTCCATTAATGTCCTTCCTGTGATTTTTCTTAACAGAAGCATCATCTAAATTCTAAATCTAACTTTTCACCCCTCTCATTATGTATGTTTAGAAAAGCAATGTGATTAAGTTCTTTCTGGACGAAAAAAAAATGTAGGCTATTTAGTCTTTTGAAAGTTTAGAAGATATTCGACTGTGGCTGTGGAGTCTGCAATGAGAGATGTAAATATTTTAAGAATTGAGAAACGATTTCGGCCCGGGCGGCTTGGGTCGCTTAAATACTAAAAGAGAGAGGTGAAACTACGATAAAGAAAGAAAGAAAGAAAGAAAGAAAGAAAGAAAGAAAGAAAGAAACGATTTCAAACGATCGTGAATGAATCGAAACAAGAGGTGATCGTTCAACAACAGCCTGATTTTCGCGTTTTAGGGATTCAACAAAGAAACATGATTTTTAGTAATAATAAATAATTATGATAATAACATACAAGTTATTGGGTGGATTAGAGCCCACGGGTCCATATAAAGTATCATTTTTTTACCTGAACGAAAGACTGGTAACCAGTTAGTTATACAATTAAAAGTCTTTGTGTCCTCTCAAATTATCTATGAGAGAATGTAATTTTTCCTTAAAATGGAGACAACTGAACGTCGTTATCATCCGTGAGAAGAACGGGTTCTTTTGCTTTCATTGATTTTTTATTTTCTTCTAAAACACAACATTGTAGTATTAAACTATTCGTCTGTGACTACAAATTTAGTTACAAAAAAGTCGTACAAAGTTACAGTGAAACCTATAACTTAACAAGTATGAGACAAAATGATTGAAATTGGAATCCACGAGGGATCAGCGCCATTCTTCTCATAGCGTTAGATTCAATTACTAGTAGAAGCAATACCTATTGTGTATCGACTCTTTATCGATCGATTTAAATAACCTTGTTTCAATTAGCCCATGGAAATAGCGGGGAGTGAATGTTCTAGTGTGTAAAGCTGTGTTCTATTTATATTTTTTGTGAAATATTCAGCAGTGACAGTGGTAAAACTATACGGTTTGTTATTAATGTATCTTCATATTTTACTCGATATGATTGGATTCACTGGGTACCTTCTTTCCTGGTAATTATGCTTTGGCAACGCCGGTCTAGTTCGTTATGGTAAGTAATACACACATTCTCATCTAGTTTTATGATAGTGCAGATATGTTTATAGATTGGTTGGGTAGACCGGCTATCTTTCGCTTGTATAAATACGAATACGGGGAGCCACGGTGAAGGAGACTGTGAGTTTGAATCCCGCCTCGGGCATGGCTGTTTGTATGTGGTACGGAAAACAAGGTAAAGAAATGGTAAAATAAGGTAAGCAAACGGTAAGCAAACGGTAAAAGATGACCAAAAACTGAGGAAATTGGCCTAAGGCAGCTAAATTAAAAAAAAAAAAACTTTACCAAAATATTTTTAATTCGTTGGGAGGACTATTATACTATTTGATGCTATCGTTACAGAACTATTTTGTGTTATATTATGCCAAGCTGCCACAAAACCTGAACTCCATGGAACTAGCCAGAGAAAAATTTCCCCTCATACCGATAATTGTTTCTAACAGGGTTTTTTTTATCAGCTTTTGTGAAAAACTGTACCTATTAAGTAAGCAATTTTTCTCTACTGATTCTTGATTAAGGAGAAGAGTAAGATTTATGAAGGCCCTAATGTTTTCCTATTTTGATATACCAAAGCCCCGTAAGTTACATTTCCCTCTGGTTTATTGTTCCTTACTGTTCCTTCTATATGTTCGTTCCACTCTGACTTTTTTTCTTTTTAACTAGTCACCAATGTCTTGTACTTCATACTCTTGACTTAGGCTATATCACATTTATTTGCCTGTCCATTAATTACCTTCCTGTGATATCACAAGCATCGTCTAATTTCTATTTCTGACTTTCCCGCGCTCTTCTTAAATACAGACCTACTTAGAACGCAAAAATTCTTTAGTCTTTTCAAAGCGTAACAAAATATTTCGGTGGTGGTTGTGAAAATTGCGCTGAAAGTTTAAAAAATGTAATGAACTGAAGAACGATTTCAAACGATCGTGAGTGAATTGGGAGATTGTACTATGTATACATATCAATAATAGCCTGGGCTAAATCCAAAAACAAGGGCGCCCCTTAAACTCCGCCCACTCGATATTCACATTTGCACGAACTGTGTGACGTATTTTGTTTCTTGGCGAAGCAGGGTGGCCAACTGTCCTTGTATATTGTCGCAAGTGCCTTGTACCCACTGACCTTGTATACTGTCGCAAGTGCCTTGTTCCCACCTCAGTATATCTCCCGCGAGGTTTGTCTGCCTATCACCGGTCGTCTAGCGATATTCCAACGTCCAATCACGGGTTTCTTCATAATACGAGGACAGAAGAATTAGCTAGATCGTGGTATAAAAGAAAGTGCACTATTTTGGGTGGGTTGGGGGGGATACCACTATCCCAAGGTGCGACTTATTTTTGGATTTTCCCATAGCCTGATTTTCGTTGTACAGCGATTAAACAAAGAAACAGGAGTTTTAGTAATAGCAATAAATAATTATGATAATGGAAAATTATTGGGTGGGCTTCAGCTCCACGGGCCCATATAATTATGTTGGCGCCACTGAACCTCCTGATCTTCTGAATTGTTCTGATAACACCATCGAGATCAGCAATGTCTTCTTTTCATGTAACCATTAATCTCTTATTCTGCTATCTAATTTTTCTTATATTTAGTTTGCCAGCCTTAATTTTTTTTTCTGCATTCTCTAAAATATTTGTTCCTCCTTCTTCCCACTATTTTCCTATGAAAGTAGTTTGGGAAGTTCATCATGATTTAAATCGTGTCAAAGTGCTATTTTTTAAAAACAATCTTTATTAAGTTACAGAATGAGATTGTGTTGGGGACGTCTGCCTGTCTGTCTGTCTGTCCGTCCGTGTGTCTGTACGTGCGATAACTCAAATATGCTGTATCGGATTTTCATTAAACTTCGTATACTCATTTATAACGTCCATGGAAAGAAGCTTGTTGATATTGGACCAAATCGGTTGACCGGTACGCAGCAATATCCAATTTATTGCCTATTTTATGGTAATATATTAGAAATAATTTATCAAATGCAAATCAGTTCTCATAACAACATATTGTTTTACAGTTTTCATGTAAGTAGGCCTACGGCTTTGGAAGTTGCAATACAGGTAGCTTTGACACTGCCCACATATTCCTTCACATATGCTTATCAAACTAGACCTTTGTTCTTCCATAAGCCTTGCTTAATGTTAACTCGGAAATAGATTTAAAAAAAAACAACTTATTTTCACAATTTCAACTATCACTGATTAAACAAAAACATTATGGGACTTAGTTACATCAGTTTACCTGATCTTATTTCTTCTCTTAATAGTCCTGTTTCTCTATTTGTTTTCTTTCCTATCCAGCTTATGCACATTTAACGGTTCCATAGGTAAAATGGACAAGTGCAAGGATTAGTTAGCGGGTAATAACACAAAGGAAAATAGAAGCAACTCCTTGTGTTGCGGCTCAGGGGGTTAGTCCTCAAGGGCTCGCGCACGCAGGCCGCATAGATGAGCCCATTGTGCACCCCTAAGAGACGGAATGATGTGTGCATGCCCTAAGGTCCTTCGGTCAACAGACTCCACCACAAGCCCCCACGGAGCTCCCCTACATCCAACAAGTGCCAAGTACCATTCCATATGCACCGCATTCCCTTGGTCCCGGCACACCACCAGCAACTTTCTGGCCACAAGCCACGGGGCAGGGCGGGGGAGGCCCATAGCAGAGTCTGCAGCGGAAATTAGCCCAAAACCAGGAAATGGGAATGGAATGATAATGAGGGGAAATGAAGTTGAAGTGGAGAGTGCTGGTGGAATGAATGAATGAATGAATGATGAAAGGGGGAAAAGGGAGGTTCCCCTAGGAAAAAACCCAAAATCACGGCTTCGTCCACCACGAGTGATACACCCGCCTGCCCCTAGATTTGAACCCGGGGCCGCTTGAATGCCAGGCCCACGCCCTAAGCATGAGCCACCGTGACTCCTTACTACGTATTTTATTAAGGGATATCAGGCACACATTTTCTTAGAGGATGCAATTGCATAGGGCTCCGAAGGATTTGTCCCATAGGCACTTAAAAGGAGAAACGAGGATACATAACCACTTAATATGAACCACTGTTAGCCACGTATAACTTACAATTTGAGTAAAATTGTGGAAAATGAAGTAGCACACAAAATAATGCACAACAATATTTTACGAAATTTTTCAGCCATCAGTGATAAGCTGCTGATCTACTAGCATTTTACTGGATCTGTCGAGCCTATTCTGTCATGTTATTTCACAGACTCTTTTATAAAGATGGTCTAACATGGGAGAGATCGATTTCCTCATTAGCTAGTAAGCTAGTTGGTGATCAAATAAGACATTACTGAGGCAAGAAAGTCTCCTAGGTTACACAACCTCAAGGGACACACGACTTTTGTCTTCCTAGGCAAGTCCAGAAATATTTGTAATTATTAATAGGCCGTAGGAGTTTAATTGAGCATATATAAATAAGGAAGTTAACTCGATTTTTTAAAATGCACATTCCTACGGTAAAGTTTTTTTTCTCTGCTACCGTTATAACAACCTACAACTTTAATTTATATATTAATTTACAGTCCCTACAGTCATATAAATGTCACATTTACTCCGCATACGTATTGAAAAGAGGTACAGACTTTCAAGCCATTCTATAGAACAAGTATTCAAGCAGCAGCTGACCAGTTCATATTTCACACGTTATATTGGATTTAATTTATTTTGTTTTGACATGACCCCAGTTTAGTACCATGCTATGTAGTTATGAGCACCTGAGTAGAATGGATTCAAGTTAAACCTTCAGCAATGCGAGTTTAAAATTATGTTTTAAACCGTCTAAAAATCTCACAATAATGAGTTAAATCGTGACTAACTTCCGAAAGAGGAAAAACAGTTAATGAAATTTATGAAGACTGAAAAATAATAAGGCTAAGAATGCCTAGGAAAGTTAGGGTAACAATTATTTTGAAAATGGAATAAAGTAAGTTGTTCAATAGACCCGATATTCATGAAATGCAAAGCAAAATATTGTTCTGAAGACAGGTAAAACATGTAATGAGTGTTTTTTTTTTATTTATTTTTTTTTTTTTACGAAATTGAAGTGGCTATATTATTCAACTATGTAGGGTACATTCAGAGGTTTGTTGATATCTATTTCTACGTTAATGAATCGTGATAAATAGTTGACGTTTCAATATTTTAACCTTGAAAATTGTACAAAATCAGAGAAATAAGATTAATAGAATAATGCCTTATGTAAAAATATGATTATATTTATTCAGATGTTATGATTCACCTGAGGGTATGAGAGATTTAATGTTGTATTTTTGAATACTAAGTGAACTGATATGACACTAAAGAATATACATGGTAACATTGGGGTATAACAATTAAATATACTAGCTAAATACATTTGACAATTTATACCCTGTGAAACCCGAATGTCGTCAAATTTGTGAATGATTTGAAGCAACAGTCTGTTGTGGAAAGTTTGTACATTGGCCTCTGTAACTTTAAAATGCAGAAGTCTAGGTGCACGAATAAATAGTTCTTTTTTTAAGTTGAAAAGGACACTGGAATAGGTGTTCTACTGAATCTAATCTCTATTATGATATGGAAGCTATTAGAATTTCCCAGATTTCCCAAATCCGGATAGGAATTGTGTGGTTATGAACTCTGATGTAAGCAGGTTGCTACTGGGACGATGTAGGGGAGTAGAAATGTCTTGTAATTTCTCCAGTAGTACTACTTTCCCATGTGCATTCCAGACGTTATCATTTGCACTTTTAATTTCTTTTTTACGTAAGAAATACAGAGTGGCTAAATACAAAGGAACAATCAATAAAAAAATATTATTCTCCGTCTGTATGTTAACTTTCAGAGAATATGGTAATACTTAAATAGAAAAAAAAATCATGGATGAAAATTTAGAAACAAGATATCTGAGTGCGAATATTTTTTAACTATCGCACTTGTGTTAGATGTTCACCGTTAGACCTGTAGATTGCGGATTCAAATCCGGTGCGGGTATGGATTTATGGGTGTCAAAACTGCAGAATTTATTTCTTTAGAACGGAAAAAAGCCATTGTTTCTGTTTCGTATATTTAAAGATTCTTTTCAAGATGAATTGTTAGAGGAGGGTCGTCCAGATAGTAAAGAACGATTTGGCATAACTAAACAATAACGAAAGATATCAAAACAAAACTTCATTTACAAAGATACAGTACGTTACTGTATTTTTCAACGTAAGGTATTCATTGCTGTCAGAACATTTATTGTAACGTGGTACCAATTTTTCAAGGCCGAATAAATGCAGAGGCCAATTGTGCAACTCTTCAACGACTACGAGGCGCTATCCACAACAAGAGGCGTGGGAAATTGTCTGAAAAGGTGTTTTTGATTCACGAAACGCTCGGCCTTATTCGGCTGCTCAAACACAGGCACAACTTCAACGATTTAAGTGGGAAATTTTAGAACCACCTCCTTACCAGCCCTGACCTGGCATCCAGCGATTTTCACGTGTTTCCGAAACTACCTGACGTTTTGGGTGGAAAAGAGTTCCCAACCGATGAAGACCTCAAAGCGGCAGTGACATCCTGGTTAAGGTCTTCGGCGGTAGAAGAGTATAACATCGGCATTGAAAAACTGGTACCATGTTACAATAAATGTGATAGCAATGGCGATTACGTTGAGTAATAGAGTACGGTACTGTATCTTTGTAAATAATGTTTTGTGATGATATCTTTCTTGTACTTTCTTGGCGACCCTCGTGTACTTGAGCGATAAAAGAGGCAATTTTGTAGCATAGGAACAAATGGACAAAGCACCATGCAAATCAAACTACATTCAATTTAATCTGTTCCTTCCCTCCTCCAGAGAACTCTCTTCCTTTGGGTAGAATGATATTGATGTGTATACTTCCCACGGAGAGATACAATGGTTTACCTATGATATTTCAAATCAAATTTTACTAGGACAAATTTACAAAATTAAAATTTAGAAACAATACGAGTATAGAAATACTGAAAGAGGTTTAGACAATGAGAAGTTATGCATAAGAAGCCCAGGCGGAAATTATGTTTAGGTATGCACATTGTTTGCACATATTGCAGTTCAGATACTTCGGCAAAAAGAAATAAACAAGATAACCAAATTAAGTATAATAAATGACAGATTAATTGCCCAAATTTATTCAAACTAAAATCATAAAATCTCATAGCCCGTGTTTGGTCTTAAAATGACCGTGAAAAGACGGAACATTCATTATAAATATTATTAACTAGAAAGAAGGCAAAGGTAAAAAGTTTAACAACATCATTTTAAATAACTATTAAAATGAGATTGCAGTGAATAGACAGAGAAGCTGGGAATTTCCCTAGCAGACCTAGCGGGTGCGAGATAAGGCAATGCAGTACTCAGGTACAATGTATCGGGAATCTCCCAAGATCTTATCACAGAGGGTACTGATCCACTTAAGTAATTCTAAGAAGTCGGCTATTGTGTTTAAGCCTAGCTTCTGATGTTGCTACTGATACAACACGCTGTCCGAACCTTCTTAGAAATCCGAGACGCTAAGTTGTGGGTTTTGAGAATAAGGGAAAATCCAATTGATTTCCGTGGGAAACTAACATATTATTATTGGTCGGGAGATTTGCCAATAAGAACTGGTCTATAGTACCACGTGCCGGGATTCACGAATAATAATTAAGAAGGAGTGGGGTAAATGTTTGCTCAAGAGAGTTTTCTTTAGGCCTAACGTGGCGATGTAAAATCACTCTACTTCAAGGCCCCGTGCCTAAAGCAGTCAACAGGACTCTACTTCAAGGCCCCGCGCCTATAACAGTCATATTCAACTCTACTTCAAGGCCCCGTGCCTAGAGCAGTCAACAGGACTCTACTTCAAGGCCCCGTGCCTAGAACAGTCAAAATCACTCTACGTCGAGGCCGCGTGCCTACATCAATCACTCTACTTATCTTTGAGGCCGCGTGCCCACAGAATTAATTGGACTTATAAAATTTTAGCTGTGGAATTAATCGACTTAGAAGGATTCTTACTTTCAATCGCGATTAGTCAAAATCATATACGGCAGCAATTGTATCACTAGTAACGATCTACCGAGAACTTGCAACAATATTAATTATTCACAAACAAATTTTGTAATTATTGTCAATGACTGGACTTGTATTTCCAACGTTTTGAATAAACAGAATATTCCTTCAGTGTTCAAAGAAACTGCATTATTATTCAAGCAATAATATTAAGGTGTTCTTCGCTTCCTACCCTGAAGCTAGAGGGAAGTGCTCAACGATCGACTGGCAGACCGGAGGCGGGTTCAACAAATCAGAAATATTCAGTATATGCATTATACTGTGGCGCCCAGGTAAACAAACATCATTCAAAACCACCGAACCGCTGTACATGGCTATTTCCCAACGTGAGGCACGAGTGAAGCTGGACATCAAGGATCACCAACTTCAGAAATCATCCCAAAACGGAAGGAAGACACCGCAGAATTTCTAGAACGTCACCCGTAAAGGCACCGCTGGAATTCAAGATCGTGGTACATCAGTTCCGGAGACCGTCGCAGAAAACATCAAAAGAGTCACCAACAGATAAGAATTTAAATATACATAGAGTTTCAGTAAAGTAAACAATTTTAAATATCAGTAGTTTAATAAACACTGAATATTAATTAAATTAATAATTAAGCCTGATATTGTATATTTTTCTGAAAAATCTTGCAATTTAAGATCAAAGTAAACTGAAACTCATTAATTAAAGAAAATTAGAGAGAAAAATTCGAATATAATAAACATTTTTGTTTCAAAATAAAATAATAACTCAGGCATATCAAATATTCATTGTACAAGGGTATTTTAATATATGTTATGCATAGTATGTTGAACGTCTTAACCAAAGGTAAGGTAGATCGTAAGAGTGTATCAGTACCCTTATAATTTACGTATGTGGCTGGAAAGCGACAAGTGTTTTAGCAAGATGAGTACTATAATAATTGGAGAGGGGCACGATGTGCTCAGTAGGGAGAAAATTGTGAGAAGGATTATGGCAGATAGTGTGGCAACTATTATCAGAATTATACTATGTACCCAAGTAGTACAGGCAATTTACATTTTCGTAGCAAAATTATGTATGCGAACTAGGAACGAAAAGAGACAGATTAAATCAGAAAACATTGGTTTTCGAGAGGGGCAGGAAATGCCCACTAATGGGGAAATAAATAGTGAAATAGGGGAGAATAATGAGGGTAACATCGCAGCCAATGAAAATACTGTAGTTCATGCAGTTAAGGAGAGTCAGGTGAATAAGGTAGCAGAAATTGAGCAGACTGAGAGTGAGAGTGTAACTGAACATAGGCCTAGGGAAATGAATCAAACCATAGACCCAAATTCTATTGCACATTTGATAGCTATGATGAGGGAATCTAATGAAGCTATGATGAGGGAATCTAAGGAAATGATGAGGGAATCTAATGAAACTATGATGAGGGAATCTAATGATACTAGGGAAAGCATAAAGGAACTGGAAAAAAATTATATGGGATGTATAAAGGAACTGGAAATAAATTCTGGGGAAAAGATAGAGAAACTAGGAGATAAGATAGAACGATCGAGCCAAGAAAATAGACAGAATATAGATAGGATTGAAAAGGAACTCATTGAAATAAGGGAGGTTCAATCCAACTTATGTAACCAAATTAGAGAGGAATTTTGTAGGGAAATGATGATGAGTGAGAGGGCCATAAGACAAGAAATCTGGGAAAGTCAAGGGGAAATTAAGTCTGAAATAGAGGCTAAAATGATAATTGTTGATGAGAAAATAGAATCTCAAGGTATGAAATATGAAGAAATAGTATTTAATGAGATTAAACTTGTAGAAGGCAAATTACAGAAGTCAGAATCTAGCGTAATAGAGAATATGGAGGTTCAGGTGAACAAGGTGAAAGTAGAGGTAGAAGATAAAATCTCAGAAATAAATGACAAGGTAGTGCATTTTGAAAATGTATTAGCACAGAAAGTAGGGGAGATGTTGAAAGAAGTTAGCACCCTAGCTAAAAAAGTGGAGAGTCATAGGCCTATAGTCGATAGTTCGGCTGAGAATTTTAAGAGAAACATATGTAGTTGTGTGGAAAATACACATAATACACTCAGTACTAGGAAGGAATTCTGTAATACATTACACGAGACGGTAGCCACTAGCATGCCTGTAGCTATCGATAATAGAATAGATATAGGGAGACTGATAGGGAACGACATTACGCTTCCTAACTTCGATGAGAGCAATACGAGTCCTCATAGTTTTTTGAGAGATCTTGAGGAATATTTTATTTTAAAATCTATTCCATCTCAGTACAAAATGTTGATTATCGGTAGAGCTTTAGATGGAAAAGCCAAAAAGTGGTTTGAAATAATAGTACAACCGGACGGTAATTATGAGAATTTTAAACAACTGTTCCTAGAAAGATATTGGGGAGAGAAGAAGAGAGCTTTAGCTAGAAATGAAGTCTATAATGGAAGATATTCGCCTAGGGGCAACGTCTCTCTATCGGACCATTTCCTAAGAGTAATAGGCCTATTGAAACAATTAGATCCAGATATGCCGGAAGATGTAGCGATCCAGATTGTACGGAGGCATTATCAGCCGGAAATATGCAACCTACTTATAGTGGCTTGTCCCCAAAGTTACAGCAAGGCCTTAGAATTGCTATCAAGATTTGAAGTAGAAACAAACGGGGAAGAGTATTATGAAAATTCCGAAGTTACGCAGGAAAGTCCAGACACGAGAAGAGGCTCGACAAATGATAGAGGGAAATGGGACCTAGAGTACTGCAAAAGAAGTAAAGAATCGAACAGGGGACCCACTTACAATAATAACAATTATATGAACAATAGGAACCGGAATAGAAGAGGCAATAATCGAGAAAATCGGCCTCAGGTCAGGCAAGAAAATAATATTCGATTTCATGGGAGGATGCCGATGAAAAATTCGCAGAATGAAGATGATCGAATTCCAGGAAGCCAGGGGAACATTGACATTGAAAGTGAAAGAAATTGGGTCAGTGAGGCGGCATACCGAGTAGCCACAGATGAAACAATAAATGACACGAGCCAGACGCGTGGCACGGGAAATAACAGTTATGCTCTGGAGAATGTCCGTCACAGAAATGACGAAATACATCTAAAGCAAAATAGGCCTTTTAAACGATTAAAAGATGCAGTTGAGGGTCGAAATGACGTCCCACAGATCGGGGGATTACGAGGATTAGAGAGACCTAATAATGAAGAAAAATCACTAAAGAAGGCAGCTTCATTAGACCATATTTCAGGGCAGAATAACCGAAAGGCATTGTACTGAGCTGGAATAATGTAGGCCTATAACCTGTAATGTATATTTTACGCGGCAAAATAGCTACTGGCATGATAGGTTATCAGTTCCACATAGGTTTAGGATTAGAGGAATGTGTATAAATGAGAGTAAAATATACGTGTGTGTATTGCATTCTTTATAATATAGTGCAAGTGTAGTGAGAACTGCTTGATCGACCTTGTCAAAGTCTCATGGTAAAAGAGTGTTTCTTTGCATTCTTTATAATATAGTGTAGGTGTAGTGAGAACTGCTTGATCGACCTTGTCAAAGTCTCATGGTAAAAGAGTGTTTCTTTGCATTCTTTATAATATAGTGTAGGTGTAGTGAGAACTGCTTGATCGACCTTGTCAAAGTCTCAATATAAAAAAAAGTGTTTTTGTTTTTCTTTATGCATTCAATATATTTTATAAAATTTCAGTGAGAACTGCTTGAGCTTAATTTTCATGGTCTCACGAGGGTATATCGGTAAATTTATGGTGTTTACGTAAAATTTTGTTGTAATGTCTTGGTCGTGCAATAAACCAAGTAATACGTACAAGCAACGTAACACTACAGGAAACCGCAAGATGTATGAATGCATGAATGTGATAGGTTCAGAAAACTTGTACATGTGGGACAGGATTTAAGGTGAAGTCTCGTGTCAGGATAGGAATTAAATTAGTTATGTATTTGTGTAAGATAGTTGCAACACTGGAGGAAAATAAGGTATAATATTTTGTGGAGAGATGCAGTATATTCAGCCAGTAAGTCAATCATAGGCTATGATGATTCCTGTCTTAATAGACTGGGGCATATATTGCAGTTCAGATACTTCGGCAAAAAGAAATAAACAAGATAACCAAATTAAGTATAATAAATGACAGATTAATTGCCCAAATTTATTCAAACTAAAATCATAAAATCTCATAGCCCGTGTTTGGTCTTAAAATGACCGTGAAAAGACGGAACATTCATTATAAATATTATTAACTAGAAAGAAGGCAAAGGTAAAAAGTTTAACAACATCATTTTAAATAACTATTAAAATGAGATTGCAGTGAATAGACAGAGAAGCTGGGAATTTCCCTAGCAGACCTAGCGGGTGCGAGATAAGGCAATGCAGTACTCAGGTACAATGTATCGGGAATCTCCCAAGATCTTATCACAGAGGGTACTGATCCACTTAAGTAATTCTAAGAAGTCGGCTATTGTGTTTAAGCCTAGCTTCTGATGTTGCTACTGATACAACACGCTGTCCGAACCTTCTTAGAAATCCGAGACGCTAAGTTGTGGGTTTTGAGAATAAGGGAAAATCCAATTGATTTCCGTGGGAAACTAACATATTATTATTGGTCGGGAGATTTGCCAATAAGAACTGGTCTATAGTACCACGTGCCGGGATTCACGAATAATAATTAAGAAGGAGTGGGGTAAATGTTTGCTCAAGAGAGTTTTCTTTAGGCCTAACGTGGCGATGTAAAATCACTCTACTTCAAGGCCCCGTGCCTAAAGCAGTCAACAGGACTCTACTTCAAGGCCCCGCGCCTATAACAGTCATATTCAACTCTACTTCAAGGCCCCGTGCCTAGAGCAGTCAACAGGACTCTACTTCAAGGCCCCGTGCCTAGAACAGTCAAAATCACTCTACGTCGAGGCCGCGTGCCTACATCAATCACTCTACTTATCTTTGAGGCCGCGTGCCCACAGAATTAATTGGACTTATAAAATTTTAGCTGTGGAATTAATCGACTTAGAAGGATTCTTACTTTCAATCGCGATTAGTCAAAATCATATACGGCAGCAATTGTATCACTAGTAACGATCTACCGAGAACTTGCAACAATATTAATTATTCACAAACAAATTTTGTAATTATTGTCAATGACTGGACTTGTATTTCCAACGTTTTGAATAAACAGAATATTCCTTCAGTGTTCAAAGAAACTGCATTATTATTCAAGCAATAATATTAAGGTGTTCTTCGCTTCCTACCCTGAAGCTAGAGGGAAGTGCTCAACGATCGACTGGCAGACCGGAGGCGGGTTCAACAAATCAGAAATATTCAGTATATGCATTATACTGTGGCGCCCAGGTAAACAAACATCATTCAAAACCACCGAACCGCTGTACACAATCCGTTTTGTTGCAAAAATTGCAGCGTATGAGGAAATATCCCCGAGGCCAGATCCACCGGTCGAACCACATCACAGGAATATGACAATTACTTATCCCTCAACTCACCGTAACAAACATGACACAACACATTTCATAACACATGCGGGTATGTTACACTCAAACTCTGCCTGACCTTTTTACCATTATCAAGCCATAACGGGAAGAAAATTTAAGTATTATGGCTCATTTCAATCCGATATTGTTTATTATGATCATAATCAGGGCCCGGATTCTAATGACATGTCTTCTTTTTATTGATTCTGCTTAGACATTGACAACTTGTAGATAAATCCTAATCATGGCCTCTAAATTATAAAAATGCATTTTTATTAGGTCATTTTTTGTCATTTTATGCAATTTTATATTTTTAGGGAATTTATTTCCATTTTACGTAATTATTTTGTCATTTTCGTGTCATTTCCTTGTTTATTTAGTCATTTTCATGCATTTACAGTATACAGTATTAACTTTTTTGTCATTTTTTCTCATGGGGTAATATTTAAATAAATTACTAGGTTAGTAAAATGCAACATTTTTTGTAGCGTCTATTTGAAAAACTACTTTCTAACTTTTCTTCTCAAATGCTCCAATCAAGAACAAAGAACGAAGTTTTTAAACCTATAACATCCTTTCTGCGTTCACAGTTTTTACAACTATGTACAAATTAGTCTGTAACTTTGTGTACAATAATAATAATAATAATTTTTATAAATAAAATATCAGTTTCTAGGTCATTCTTTACAATTATTAAGTCATTTTCTTAAAATTTAGGGTCATTTTATAGGTCATTTTTCAAACAATTTTAGGTCATCAGAATCCGGGCCCTGATCATAATTGATAACTAGATAAAAGAGGGCCTTTTGTATTAGCTACACTCTACTTTAGAGGAAACACAATCTGAATCAAAGGACGAGTTTCTTTTATCAGGACAATAAACACTTTTCTGGGCACAGTTGTGTACGATAATGTTCAAATGAAAAACTTAGACAAACTGTTGCCCATTATTATAAAGTCATCTGGTTCACATGGTACAGATTCATATCAAGGTCAGTTCTTGTGACATGAAGTGAAATTTTAATAGGATTAAATTATAGAAGGAGGAGGAAATACACTTTGCTGCTAAGTTAATACCAGTGAAGAGAAATAACCGAAACAGAATCTAAATAACCTGAAATAAATTAGCCTATATTTATGCGTTATTTGAACCAAAACACCTTGACTCTAATTTTGCCCCTGGAGGGGATGGTTTCATTGTCCTCGCGCAGCGGTCTCAGGTTCGATTTCTGGTCGGGACATGTTACCTAGGTGGGGCATTTACCGCGGTTTTCATCACCTGTGAGACGAATGTCGTCGGGTAACTTTACGCCCTTGTAGTTCTTTATCATCATCTGGTCGTTATTATAATCTTCATCCCTTCTGCGCCTTGTTCTGCACGAGTGTGTGTGCGATTTGTGTCTCGTCCTATGTGTCGTCTCGGAGGTTGCCCCGGCATTGGGCTGATCCCCCATCCGGACTCCATGTTCTTGTCTGTTCAAAAAAGATGTATGTGATCCCAATATATTTCCTCTCTCGACAGGTAGCGGTAATGTAAGGCCCGGGCTGCATGGGCCGCATGAACGTCCCTACAATGAGACAGGATAAAAGAAAGAGAGAAATAAAGGTTATGCAATTTATTATATTAACACGGAAAGTCAGCTTCGGCATAGTCCAATATCTCCCCCATCGTCTCGATATGGCTTCTTCACACGACCGGCGCGATGTATTTGTTTTCAACCGAGCCAGGGTGACCAACAATGATTGCTGCAGCTCGGTCCTCTTCCTCTTGTTTTGCTAGCTGTTTACCTAATATTTCTTAAGTAACAAATTTTGTACAGATAGTCTAAATAATGCTTAATACTATACACATAGTTAAGCGCGCGAATCGGAGCGCAAACGTATTTATCGAATTACGCGCGTCTAGTTATGTTGGCCACAGTTCATCGCTAAACGACGTCACACAGGCAACGTCCAATCATGCGCTTCTTCTCCGATCTGTACAATTAATATGGCGGAGATATTGCTAGTTTTTGCCATCTCGTAAACTATAAAAGAAAGTACTATTTAGGGCGGGTGGGTTGGACTAAGGGCCTTTTCACATTGGGTCACTTGTGACGGTCACCGGTAGTATTGTCAATAGTAGCTACATGATAAAACAATTTGTAATCGCTTTTGATATCCCAAATGGCAGGTCGGCATTCTACTTCACTTATAAAATCTTCTGCTTTAAACAAATCTAAACTCATGGCTGGATAACTAGTTTCACTGAGCTCGATTATACAACTGAATTATGTATATACAACTTGCATTGTTGGCAATCATAATAAAAGTGACCGTGCGGTGACCGTCACAAGTGACCCAGTGTGAATGCTCCCATTTAAACCAATGTTTCTTCGCTGGTGACCGTCACAAGTGACCAAGTGTGAAAAGGCTCTAAATCACTCGTGAAGACAACACCTCCTCTCCCGAGAATGATATTGTGTTGAAATCCGTGTGTTTTAAACTGTTTTATGGAGTTAATCTCGTCTTAAAATAGGGGGGGGGGAGTTGATACAGGATTTTACCTCAGCTTCTATCCATAATAGGCCATTTAAAAAGGTTTCAAATTTATTCAAAAGACCACGAGGAAAAGGACAAGTTTGTTTTAAATGCGGAAAACTAAGTAATAACCATACGCTAATAAACATTTAGTTAAAGTGTTAAGTTGAAATTAGTCATTTTAATAGAGCTTTTATGAAAATTACAGCAATGCTTCCGAAGGAAGTAATTACTGTGCAAGGAGTTGCGTGTAATCTCTTTCCACGCGTTGCGCTTTTTAATAGTTGACCTTAATAGTCTACTCGCATTTTGTATAACCCTATCTGATACTATGTAATTACATTCGAAATCGTTGTTTTCGAAGTAGAACGTTCTTCTTGCTCTTAACTTTTTATCTTTGCAGATGTTGAAATCTATTAACTTGATGAGCCTCGACATCAGCTTCACTAACTGTCTTCATTCAAGAGCATCTTCTTTTTTTTTTTTTTTTGGGCCGGTATGACACTATAAACTTATTTGACAGGAACTTTTATAAAAGATGTTGGACAAGAAATACGACATCATAATAGCTCAGCGTTTCTTTTATTATAGTTAGAGTTTTCATCCTATCATACTGTGACAAAGCCAGAGAAGCCTAGAAACTTATTGAAGGAGGAGCAAGCCAGAAAGGACGAGAAACGACGGAGTCTGGAAACATCGCGGCCCTAGTGGACGGGCGGCAGGCGAGCGCTAGTGGGCGTGACAGCTGCATGGCTATTGGAGCCGCGTGCCGACGGGTGCGGCCTACTCCCTGGCGCGGTGAGTGACGGTGCGCGCTCGTGGGAGGGGCCAGAGGTGGAGCCACGCGCCCCGCGCGGACATTCTAGACAATGCGCGGGCGGAGAACTTTCGGGAGACCGGGTCTGGAATATTCGTCGGCCCTATATATGGGGCCGCAAGCGAGCTGAGCAGTCAGTCAAGGAGAGTCAGTCAGAGACGGCAACGAGGAGTGATGAGTCAGTCAGTCAAGGAGAGTTCAGTACAGTGAAGAGTCAGTACATCAGAGGAGAGGCAGTCCGTGAAGAGCCGGAGGGTCAACGAGGGAACAGTCAGAGAGGCAGTCCGTGAGTAGCGGCGAGCGTCAGCGTCAGAGGGTGAGCTGGACGGAGAGGACTGATCAGCGCGGCCTCAAGTGAGTGTGTCTTGGGAAGCTGAGGAGCCAGTGACCGGAGGGACCCGAGAGCGGAGTAGCTAGTCAACGGGGAACTAGTGACCGGAGGGAAGGGTGAACGGAAGAGCTGGTGAGCTGATCTGGGCTGAGGCAGTGCCGTCCCAGGGAACTCGGCGCGACGGGTGGATCGCACAGCGGCAGCGAGGACTGTGGAGTTGACCGACGCGACGTGGGATGATCTGGATTGGACTGGAACAGTGCTGTAATTAGGACTGAGCACAGTGAGAGTGAGCACTGAACAGGACAGTGAACTGGCAAATAGTCTGGAGTTTTCTGGCTGTATTGGCAATTGTTGTAGGAAATAAAGAAACCTCCATCCTTCAATTATAAACTCGGTGTTCTCATTTTGAACCCCGACGAGCCCTTGTTACACTGGTGTCAGAAGTGGGATATAATTGAAGGAAGGCAAGATGGAGGAACGCAAGATGGAGGAACGCAAGATGGAGGACATGTTCAAATGATTACTTCACGCCATGGACCAGCTGAGCGAGAAAATGGACCAGCAGTATGACCAACTGAACGAGATAATTGACCAGCATTACACCGAAACAAGAGAAATTATAAGGGAAATGAAGAACCTGCGCTTAAGCCCTAAGGAAGAACTCGAGCAGGAACTGACACCGGCCAAAGAAAGTTCAAATGGACCGGGCAGCGGACTGGTGGCCGTGGAGAGTGAACCAGAGAGAGAGGCCAAGATGGAAGATAAGGAAGAGCCGGAAGAGGACATGGCCATCACCGTACCACCAGCTACCGAAAGGGGAAGATCACGCCCTGAGTGAACCACAGCGGGACGGCGTGGACGTAGGACAGGCACCGCGAGACGACGTGGACGCCGGAGAGACGACGCGTGACAACGTGGATGTAGGAGAGACATCGCGGGACGACGTGGACGTAGGATGGGCACCGCGGGACGATGTGGACGCCGGAGAGACACCGTGTGACGGCGTGGACGAGGGGCAGAGACTGCGTGACGTCATGTCAGGTATGGGACCGGCGTGGGAGGAGGTAGCCAGTCGCAGCGCCATCTACGAAGGCTGTGGGAACCAGCAGGATGCCCTAGTGGTCAGGGATGGGGTCCTGAAAGGAAGCCGGGAGTCTGCGGATGGGAAGGCGACTGCGGAGCACCTAGTCCTTCCAAGAGCCGAAGTCAAGGAGGTCCTGGAGGATGTCCACGCAGGAGCAACAGGCGACCGCTTGGGAGTGAACCGGATCCTCGACAAACTGCGGAGAAGGTTCTACTGGTTGTACCAATGCAGTGAGGTCGAGAGGTGGCGTCAGGAATGCGACACCGGCGATGACAGCAGAGGGCCTAGAACTTGCAGCCGTGGGGCCATGCGGCAATACAACGTTGCAGGCCCATGCTCCATTACTGATGATGGACATCGGTACCTGTTGCTGGCCATGCATTAGTTCACCAAGTGGCCAGAAGTCTACCGCATCCAACGACAGCCAAGGGGAAGATGCTGGTAGTTCACCTGAACCGTCTGGCGGTATATCATGGGGCACTTCGGGACGAAGGCCCTTAAGGAGGGGGCAATGTGACAAAGCCAGAGAAGCCTAGAAACTTATTGAAGGAGGAGCAAGCCAGAAAGAACGAGAAACGACGGAGTCTGGAAACATCGCGGCCCTAGTGGACGGGCGGCAGGCGAGCGCTAGTGGGCGTGACAGCTGCATGGCTATTGGAGCCGCGTGCCGACGGGTGCGGCCTACTCCCTGGCGCGGTGAGTGACGGTGCGCGCTCGTGGGAGGGGCCAGAGGTGGAGCCACGCGCCCCGCGCGGACATTCTAGACAATGTGCGGGCGGAGAACTTTCGGGAGACCGGGTCTGGAATATTCGTCGGCCCTATATATGGGGCCGCGAGCGAGCTGAGCAGTCAGTCAAGGAGAGTCAGTCAGAGACGGCAACGAGGAGTGATGAGTCAGTCAGTCAAGGAGAGTTCAGTACAGTGAAGAGTCAGTACATCAGAGGAGAGGCAGTCCGTGAAGAGCCGGAGGGTCAACGAGGGAACAGTCAGAGAGGCAGTCCGTGAGTAGCGGCGAGCGTCAGCGTCAGAGGGTGAGCTGGACGGAGAGGACTGATCAGCGCGGCCTCAAGTGAGTGTGTCTTGGGAAGCTGAGGAGCCAGTGACCGGAGGGACCCGAGAGCGGAGTAGCTAGTCAACGGGGAACTAGTGACCGGAGGGAAGGGTGAACGGAAGAGCTGGTGAGCTGATCTGGGCTGAGGCAGTGCCGTCCCAGGGAACTCGGCGCGACGGGTGGATCGCACAGCGGCAGCGAGGACTGTGGAGTTGACCGACGCGACGTGGGATGATCTGGATTGGACTGGAACAGTGCTGTAATTAGGACTGAGCACAGTGAGAGTGAGCACTGAACAGGACAGTGAACTGGCAAATAGTCTGGAGTTTTCTGGCTGTATTGGCAATTGTTGTAGGAAATAAAGAAACCTCCATCCTTCAATTATAAACTCGGTGTTCTCATTTTGAACCCCGACGAGCCCTTGTTACAATACCATATCATGTACTTATATAAAGGTTCATCTCTGACGGTTCCGATTTGTTGCAAAAACTGAAATTCTGCATGAACTTAGTTTTTATACCCATTAAGGTTATAGGACTGTAGTAGTTTACTCACCCTCGCTATTTAACTTATCATAATCTTTAAAATTCAATATCAGTTAAATTGAACACTAGTCATGACAAAATAACAATATAAATAAACGCATGCCAATATTTCACGGTCTACCGGTAAAACAAAAGACAATAATTTAAAAATAATTATATCTTTTGGAGTAAGCAATAAATGTAGCTAGGCCTACTCGGGTAAGGTTAAATACCCTTGCAAAATACTTTTTCATCCTTACAAAGGACGGGTAATCAGCTAAAAATGTATTAAAGATTTCGTGCAGTTGACTCATGATGGCGGATAAGAGGTGGTCTGTTGCGACCATGACGTTATTGATCTCGGAATTTTTTGCTTTAAAACGTTTGTCATCAAGATTATAGAAATCAAAACAAACTCCTGGAAACATACAAATCAAATTGCAGCAAAGTTTTATGGATCGCCTTCAATTAACGTCGAACAACCCACAAACGTTTCTTCTTTTTTTTTTAAATTCATCATTAAAGCCACTATGACGGCTGCTGAAGCTACACTAGCTACATCAGCAGCTACAACGTCTTCATCCACAGCTGTACTCAAACTAAAATTTTAACATATCCTATAAAATCCTTTACGTAGTGTATTAAGCTATTTTGTAGTCATAGCATTTCTTTTATAATATAACTTTTATTTAAAATAAAAAAAAATTTATAAAATATATTTGCAAAGAACTTTTATAGTGTCACACTGGCTTTAATCAAATTTCAAATTTGTGAGGGACTGTAAAGCAAGTACTTATGTAGGGTAATGGCTAACATTTCACCAGCTCTAGAGTGGGAATTTACCTCCATATGTTAGAATAAGACTTCATAAAGACATAACTATATATGATAGCTTCCATGTTCTATCCAGACGTCTATAGCACACAGATTAGAAAAATTAAATGGATTCCTTGGATTGTGTAGAAGAAAGGTTGGGTACGTTAGGCACTCAGCCTAGTGAATACCAATGAGGAACTACAGTACATTACTAAGTAAATATCAGCTCAGGCCCAGAAAATAATCCTTAACGCCTGTAAAGTGAGGAAAATTAACTACATGCCTCTCACTCAATTATCTCTAAACGTGAAGTTGAAAGCGCAGAGTCCAACACTAATGCTTGCCCTTATGGAATGCAGCGCCACAGAGTTCAGTTCTATACTGTGATCTTAAACTAACAAACCTACAACAATTCGCAAAAATGCAATTGGAGTATTTAGGAAACATCTCTTTGGGGAGAAAATTAACATATAGAAACAATCTTTACTTCTATTTAGTGTGAGGAGGGCCTTCCTTCTGATCTAGAGACACGGTGGATAAATATAAAGAGCCCCTTTTCTAATACACAGGTTGGGGAATGGAGAAATAAGGCCATCTACAACGTAACCGTTGGACTATGAAGGCAGCGTGACCAGCACAGCGATCCTACCACCTTTTACTTAGAATTTGAATTATATACAAAATATAACTTATAGCTTAACAAAATGACAGCAATTTGTTGTGAGTTTTTATGTATACATGGTAAATCCTGAGTTGTTTAATAGCTCATGAACTACTCTTATCAAATAACACCTTTGTCCCCTCGTAACACTCTTTTAGCATCCTTTTGATTTAGATCAGGAACATTTCATAAAACGAGATGTGAACGTTCATTAGGATGTAGTAATTTTCGGATAAATAAAAAAGTTAGTTAGCTTGAATACAACTACCGGTTTCACATCTCTATGGGAACTAGTTTTTACTTACTTATGCCTGGAGAAACTCAGGATTTTAAATTTAATTCCTATGCATTCCAGTGAAATATAGTTGAAAACAAGAAAGAAATATCCCTTTATCATTTTAAGCTTAGCCGACAGTACTTTCAATGTAAGACGGGTAAGGCTATAAATCATAGTATAAGTACTTACAATGCTCTCAATAGACTATATCCTCAAGTCAGCTATAAAGGATGTATTAAATACTGTCTTATAAAACCAATTACAAACACTACAAAATTTTAGTTTGGCAAACTCGTTATGGAATTTAGAATCTGAAACGTTATAATATAATGAACGCCTTTCGAGCTAGCATATAATTAGTTTCTCATGATTTCGCTTCTGAAAATTCTAATCAAGTTCCATACAATACTCTTTAAATTTAAATTATTTATTTACTTTAATTTTCTTTTAATTGCATTATCCTTTCACTATAAAATATTACTTATGGCTATTGCTTGTCAGAAGACCCAATTAACATTTACATATTTTCAAGCGAAACATATATAATGCTATGGGAAGGTGGGCAGTTACGAAAAATGATAATTACTCCGAAATTGTTAATGTTTTAATTACATTAAAAAAGATCAATGAACGGCACACCGATTTTTAAGATTTTAATATCTGTAGAGGGAAATTCTGCAACAGAATGTTGACAGGACAAACAAAATTACAAAACTACACGAAGAAAGCAAAAGCTATAAATTTAGTGAAATTATCTTCAAACTGCTTTCATTTTATAAAAAAATAACAATATCCTCTTTCAAATGTCCCACAAAGTATGAAACTAGAAAAACTTTGTATCTATATAATTGTATATTTTTAATTTTTCTTACTTAAGAGTTTTTGCTTCGCAAAAATAACCGGTTTGTAGTTACAGCATGTCTATTTCTACATGTAATGTGAGTTATAATAAAAACTATGCAAAAGTCCGATGACTTCATATCTAGCAACAGGACGGCCATGCAAAGCTTGCCCTTGCCGCTTGGTTAAAGACAAGGACTCTGCCATTCTTTGTCGTGAAACTGTTAAGTACCAGAAATAGACGTAATACGTAATTTTCCTGTGCTAAGTTGAGTGTTAAGATTTTAGGCAAGGACCTTAGCAATAATGCGCATAAGAAGAAAAAATTATTCAGTCAATTATGTCGTAAATATGTAGAAATGTTATTATTAATTATAGTTATTTTCTTGGAAAATCGAATATCATATACACATAGGCCTAATTAAAAGTTGGGTTAATTTTGGTGTAATTTCGCACAATAAAATACATTTTCTGTGTTATTTCGCACTAAAACCAAATAGACTTATGGCTCATGTGAAGCATATTTCTGCAAAAACACATCAAAGAAATAGGCCTTTCATTTTGTAGATATTTCGCCTAGAAGTGTTTGAAATAAAATATTTCACTTTCTTAATGGGAATAAACACAATTAGTGAATCTGTCACTCAAAAACTTAGGTATCTATATAATATAAAGTTATATTTTTCTTTAAATGGGGGTACGCCGTAGCGTAGTGGTTGAGGCGCTGCACTAGGCCTACTAACCGGAAGGTCGCGGTTTTGATTCCCCATAACGTCGTTGAGATTTTTCAATTGGCCTAATCCTTCTGGTGGCACTATGGCCCTAGGATCGACTCAGCCTCCAACAGAAATGAGTACCAGGAGCAATTCTGGGGGTAAAGGCGGCCGGTGCTTAAGGCTGACAACCTTACCACCTTCATGTTCCGAATGTCCAAAATCTGGGAGCCTCAACCTCCTGGAACCCTCTGGGCCTCCATGGCCTGTATAGGGATCACTTTAGCTTTATTGTTCTTTAAATACCTTGATAGAATACAAAATGAATGTTGGTGTATATAGCCTATTGGCAAAGCGTTTGTTGTAAAGACGTGTGGGTTTTAACACCGATTTTAAAATGTTAATCATTTTTGTTATATTATATTGTAACCTACTAGTACATTTATTTATTATTTGCGTAATTATTTACTTAATCCAGATAAAGGTATAAACTACATAAGTTTGAGGGAAGTCCGATACTATATTTTTTGAATAAATAAAAGCTCAACGGGATGATATGGGGTTAACTTGAGGTCTATGATAAACAAGTATAGGCACAAAATCTAAACGCTCTGATCTCATAACAGATGACTGATTAAGACAGTGATGTACGGTACACTACGTCAATTGAGGCAATTATTTCTTCTGGACACTTCTTGTAAGTTATTCAGCGAAGCGGTTAAATGCTCGTAGACTGTACAAAAGAATGACTGCTTTGTTACAGTAATTTTGTTGCCAGAAATTGATCAGTCATGGCACACTGAACACACGCACCTTTAATGAAGAAAATGCAATGAGCCATGGATATACTGAATTATTTCTTCTAACTAACTGTCCATATTATTATACTCTGACTCTAAAGGGGGTTTGCAACTGGCACCGTCATGAGAACATTACGAACTAATAATACAAGCTGCAAATAATAAAAAGTATGGAAGTAGCAAAGTACCGGTACCAATTTTTTCTTGTTGGCCTATTTATCACTGAGAATTTTAGGCAGGAAAAACTACAAGCCACAAGACTAGATCTATTCTCAAATCTCATAGAAAAAATCAAAATTTCCACTCTGTAGATAATCAGGGTTAATTGACAGGCGAATTTTGTGATATTGCTCTTCTCTTTACCCGAGTTTTACCTGCCCCTTATAGGGACGTTTATGCGGCCCATGCCGCCTGGGCCTTACAGGACCGCGACATGTCAGGGGAGGAAGTTTTTATGGATCACGTAATATTTTTTTTTTGACCAAACAAGGCCATGGAAGGCCTTCTCGGATGAGTGAACAGCTCAATGCAGGGACCATCTCCGAGACAACACGAACACATAGGATAAGACAAGCCAGTCGCTTACACACTCACTCAGAACAAGTCGCCGACGGAATGAAGATGATAATGATGGCACGATGATATCTGGGGACCACAAGGTCCTAAAGTTACCCGATATCTGTCTTACATGTGAGAAAAAACTCCTAGATAACTTGCACAGAGCAGGAATCGAACGGATCCCCTGCGCTACACCGGTGGAAGACATTTGTGAAACTCTTACCTCAAAATATAGGCCTAAATAAAAATGCGGTACGAATTTATTCTCTTTTAGATTCATCGCATAATGAAGAATCATTATATTTGAAACCTAGAATTATCTGTAGTTCAAATTGAGAACGTTTGCTTGTAAATTAATTTTAAAATTAAAAGGTAAAGGGTGACTAATCTGTACATTTAAAGATTCCCGATATCCTTATAAATGATAGTGTTTTTAATTAAACGATCTCTCGACCTAATGAGGATCATATTCTGATAAGCATAAGGTCTTAGCTTTCAGAACAAATGAAAGTTCACGAAAGTTCGACCTACCCTCGCATTATCATATAACATTGGAATGATAATTCTTTCACACTGGCCGTGTGTAGGCTAAGGTGGAAAGGTGAAGTCAGACTGAAAAATTCAATGCCATAGCCGGGATTGGAACCAGGATCTTCAGCTCTCCGTCATATGTGAATCAGTTGGGTAGTTTAATGTTGTACCGACATTTTGCCATGGTAGCTCCGTTAATAAGAGCAGCACGGAGAGCCGAAGATCCTGGTGCAAATCTCGGCTATGGCATTGGATTTTTCAGTCTGACTTCACCTTTCCATCATATAACATTATTAACAAGTTATGTATCTCAGAATAAGTGGGATTCTACAAAATTCCACTCCAATATTTTGAACCATCATATTCTTAAATGTTCATTTTATCACTGTCACTTTCAATATCTACCATTCTTTTTAGTCATAATTTATTCCAAATTGTCTTACTCCAGAGTGCTGAACGTTTCTGAGCGATCTTATTATTCATTCCTTAGAATTTCTCTCTAATAATGTACATACGTTAAATGTTTTCATCTTAAATCGTACAGTATCAGATTATGCCAATAGCGAGAACATAAGCAATCGAAAGATTTCGATGTGCTGGGTAGTTCTTGACAGTACTAAGCATCTATACTTTAAGAAAGCCCCATTAAAGTGACTCTTTTCCTGGATTTGTCTTTGAAGATTTTTTTTTTCAAAATTCTTTTATCCTATCTCAAGAGTCAAGTGACGTAAGAGCTTACCTGAGAGCTGGGATGATGTAACGACCCATATGAAGAGGTGACAAACCAGCAGTGCGTGTAGTGCCCACATCACCTGCAAAAAAAAGCAATCGTTTAAAATAATCAAGGTGAGTGACCGGCGACATTAGGTAACTTCGGTAGTAATCTGGAACCGGTTCAAACAGATAGGGCAATGAAAACACGACCTCTCGGAATTCTGCCATCCCTCATCAAGGTCAGAAACAATAAGCACTGTTCAAATGACTTCACGCATGATGCCCATGTAACCAGTTTCACTGCACATTCATAACTTTCATTAATTATGCAAGTGGAGTAACTGACCTATGGGCAAATCATGTGGATATTACCCCAGTTGAATTAACAAAGTACGCTATACATCAAACATATTATTACAGTCAGTGTGATTGGTGGTTTATAGAAAAGCTCCGCTGAAGATTCACTCAGTAAGCGATTTATTTCTCACAATGCTCAGCAGCCGACATCGCTAGTGATCAAAATGATCAAAATAGTTCAAGTTATTGGGGTGACCAGACGTCCCGTTTTACCAGGACTGTTCCGGTTTTGAGCAAACTGTCCTAGTATCCCAAAAACATTTTTCGGGACATCTGAATGTAGGCCTACTGGTTTTTGAGGAATTGTTACTTCTGCTATAAACATATTTATAGAATTTATATATTTTGTGAGATCCTTTTTTTCCGCCAGACAGCGATACTTAGTCGGTATATTGTGGGTGCCACTTCTTAAAGACTTTTTCCCCAAGAACTGCCTCTACCAGCTGTCACCCTAATCCTGTTCGACCTGTCAGTCAGTGAATAGAAAGATAATTCGGCGTATTCACACTTGTCTGCAGTCCAGTACAATGTTGCCAAATAAGTTCCACAGCACATTTACTTCACTTCAGAAGTGGTGAATGACAGTGGCAATACTGGGGAAATCCACAGGTGGCTACAAGAGCAAACAATTGAAACAATTCTATTTCTGTTCTTTGTCGGCGAAGTGTCGGTTCAGATTTCCGGATTATGGAACAATGCTATTATATTCTTTTGTAGATAGACGATGGGTTGGGACGAGGTCTTCTTAAAATGGCACGAACAGTGCTGCCAAAAGTGACCAAGTCACAAAATGGCAATTTATCAATCAGTAAAACTTATAAATAAAACTATTACACAACTGATCCTATAAAAATAATGTTTCACCACAATATGTAAAAAGTCTAACATTTATTGAAATATTTTTTCTCCTTTCTCAAGCAACCTACAAACAAATAACAGTGCAACTGTAGTCTAACCAAGAAAAACTGTTGCACAATCACATAAAAATTATAGGCTTAATATCTCTCAAAATTCAGTAGACAAGGAGACTTGTAGAACTTTAACTTGCTCTTTCTCTAAACTTAAAAGAAAAGTGAATTAGTCACTGTTGTGCTGACCCCCTCAATTAAAAGCGCACAAGACCTTAATCCGTAACTACGTCATAAGCGCACTTCAGAATAAATTAGCATCGCTCACAAATTTTCCTTCCCCCATTTCTTATTCAGTCCGTTACTGCTACTTACTGAGGCTAATAGGGACAGAGAAGATATCATTAGCAGTACGTGTTGTTAGAAAGTTGTAAGCTTAGTTTAAATAACCTACACTTTGTCAAAGATGTTACTGATTAATTTTTCGCATTATCGAATTATTATTAATTTGGCAAGTTCTGCTATCTTAATTTATTTTCCTGTTACGCTCTTTCTGACATAATTTTAAGGTATGCATTCACATTGGAGGGAAAATCCACATTTTGTAACCAATTATTTTGAGATTTTTACCAGGCAACCTATGATTTAAATCTGACATAATGCTATCTGAAATTCTGTTTTCACTTTTTGGTTCCCTACAAAAATTTATGTAGAAAAATGTGCTAACTTTAAAAATATTATATACTAAACCAAACTCAATAGCGCTACCTCCCTGAAGGGACTTTGCCTACCACCCGACAGCTGCTCACCTACCATAGGCAGACGGCAGGATTGGGGCATGTGGTCTGCATGCCGACACCCACTGCCGTTAATAGTGGTTTCCATGACCGGAGCCACTACTTGTTTATGTGAAGTAACTCCTCAGTTTGCATCACGAAGCTGAGTGCACCCCGTTCCAGACATCCCTAACTCAGAAAAATCCGAGGAGGTACCGGGGATCGAACCCGGGCCTACGGATATGTAGCCAGCAACGCTAACCACGAGACCACGCAGGCGATCCAAAATATTATAGAATTGCCAAAAATGATACAATCATGAAAACTCTTTCACTGATTTGTTTCTTTTTATGCATAGAATGCTGTGAACTAGGCATAGGTTACTAGAAAGGATGATACATGTTTTTATTCGGGAAAAAGTCACCAACAGTATTACAAAAAATCTACATCACAGTTGTATTTTTCAAAGTACTGTATTTAAAAAAAACCCCTAGTTCACTAGATTCTCCCATTCATAAGCTTTCATTTGATGATAAGTGAACATTCTAACTCAATTTTTAGTATAGGTTTTATTCTTTTGAAGGGTAGAAAATGTAAGAAGAGTTGGGAGGGGAAAAAATGAAAAAGTTGCACTCAAAATGGTAAAAAGAAAATAGGCTACAGCATTTGTCCCACATAACAAAATTATGCAGTTATTCCATGAATGTTTTATAATTGAAGGATTTAGGCTATAGCAAAACGAATGAATATCAGATAGAAATGGAGTTTGTTTTATTGAAATCTTAAGCACAAATAAAAAGTTTTTCATCATGTCATTTATTCACAAGTTTATGTGGAGGGTGAAAGTGAAATACTTTAGGAATCGACAGAAGGTAGTAAAATCTTGGGTGGTTTTGGAGGGATACATTTGTGCATCCGCCACCGTCTTAATTCACCATGAGAACAACAAGTCTTATTATCAGGAGACTTAACAGGCAGCACGGATACACTCTCAAGACGAAGTAAGAAAACAGTTTAATGTTGCAGATAATGAACAATGGAAAACAATTGGGTCAAGTGTCATCTGTGAACACCGCAAAGAGGAAGTTCGGAGAAGTTAAGCACAATTCAAAACTCCCGTTAAAGTTGAGTAGAAGTTTCCTGCTAAGTGTGGCGAGAATACCTACATCTACAACATTTATGGGGAACGTGGGACGAACAGGCGGAACAAGAGATACGATGTGGTGACTCAACCATGGTTCAAAACGGGAACCAAGGGCATGACGTAGTGAATTGTCTTAATAACAATATACTGTGATGCAAATTGTCTGATAATCAGGTGTTTGCTTTTCGAATTATATTATTTTTTCCCTAATGTAAATTATCCTAGAGTCTACTTACCTTTATTAAATATACTTTTTAAATTGGACTTTTCCACTCATATGCCGCGTGTTTGATATTGACCAATAACGTTTAGCAATTCCTCGGATATAGACCAATCACGATCGTTTATCTTATAAAATGCTTGCTATTAATATGAGGAAGGGATTTTACCTGATAAAGAGGTTGCTCGTTACTGGACACGTAAGCATCAGTGTGCAGTGATTAATTTCGTCGTATGTTGCCACTAAGCAGTTCGAAAGCAGATTATTTTATATAACATAACTCGTTTTGAAATTGAAATAATACAAATGCACATTGATTAAAAACACAATTTCGATTCAGTGCAAGCCAGTCCATGTGCTTTTATTCTGTTCTGCAGTTAGCTTATCTGTTAACTAGTTAACTATGTCTTATATGCACCATTGGCAGCACTGGTCAACGCATGGTAACTCGAATCGATTCATGGACGATTGATTCAAGTATGCCGTGATCTCGCAGCTGTTCGTTTTGTTTTTATATAACAAACACGAAAGTAATTATTATTTGTATAATCCGTTACATTTTTATTCATTTAATAGTCTTAATAAATCCTACTCGATTTGACGAGTTTCATCAGTTAAATTCGTACACTCTAGTGGGATTACCTATGACAACATTATACCATTTGCCCGATTCATCTTAATTATTCTATTAAAACAATTCACTTTTCTTTAACTTCTATACATTCTGATCAGTGCGCTAGGAGAGGTCCGAAAGGGTGTTTAGATTATTTTAGTTAATTTCTTGCCAGGGTAATACAGTATGGCATCGTCAACATTAATACACTGTACAGTAATAAAATTACTGTACAATAATCATACATTCGAAAAGTGATCAACTAAGGAAAGAGTCAGTGCTGTAAAATGTTATTTATCTGGGGTCGTTTCCATAAAACGGATCTGCAACCATTAAGAGTAGGCCTACTTCAGAATAGAGCAATCAGAATTTTACTAGGCGCACATTATTTGACACCAACTCACATCCTTTATGAACAATAAAAAATCCTGCCGTTTTGACATTTTAAAGTAAATGCCATTACATATATGCACAGAGTAGTACATGGTAACATCCACAGCAATCTTTCAATACAATATAACAAAGACATCCATAACTATGAAACAAGGCAAAAACAACATATACCTCACACATTCTTCAACTCTAACATATGGGACAAAGGGATTAAAATATTATTTAATCAAAACATATAATGAATTACCACAAGAACAAAAGAATATTTTAGATTATAAAAGATTTAAATCACAAATAAAACTGTTTTTAAATTCTAAGGTTAATTAAGTATTAAATGCATATATTGATCACTATTAGACTATGTGTCGGTCGCGGTGGTCTAGAGGTAGCGTGCCCGCCTCTAGATCCGCAGGGCGCGGGATCAACCCCGGCCGCGGTCGATGGATTTTTCAGGACGTAAAAATCCTGGGCACGGAGTCCTCCGGGAGGGACTTTAAGCTGGGGGTCCCGTGTCGTAGATTTACGGCACGTAAAAGAACTCCAAGCCTAAATTAGAGCCTCTGGACAAAATTTCTCGGCCCTTTCACGTCCAAGTAATACTTAGTTTTCAGAGGGGGGTTGCGAGGTGATGGGCTTACCACCTGTCCCTCTACCCTCTCTCGGAAAATAAGCAAATCAAAATTAGTCTAGGTAATGACACCTCCATTGGAGGCCCCTTCGCCCCATCTGGGGATCATAGGGTACCAGATTAGACTATGTACCTATGTTTCACTTCATTATAATCAAATCATTTTGTTTTATGCTCCTATGTAATGTACCTCTTGTATACATTTATGAATTATTGTATTTGGAAATGAATGTACTATAATGCATGCCCCTCAAGGTGAGCTTTGCTCGTTGGGGGTTTCTTACCATCTATTAAAAAAACAAAGACAATATAGTTAAACCCCCGTATAATTATATTTGTGGGCCCTAGCAGATTGTATTGTTATATGAGGATTATTGCTATATCGTGGGGCTGTGATTAACCACTTACTAGAAAAAAACGGTGTGATCTACAGGATAATTCAAGGAGTGAAAAAATAATTTACCACAAATTCAAATCATATAGGCCTAAGTCAAAACATGAAACTATAGAATTAGGAAGAGGGAAGAAAAAGACAGCAAATTCATTACATCGTTAAGGCAAAACTAAAAACATTTCCTCGGAATGGTGTTTTAACTGCACATGCTTTACATGTTGAAGTAGCAACCGAACTCATTTTACGTTTTTCATATGCAGTAAGGGATGTTTCGATCGTCTTGGCTCTGTTTTCACCCCGAATTGATGGATTCTCAAAGTTCTAAGAAACGTGACATTTCAGAAAGCAATTTTGATGGCTGCAAAAGAGACTTATACTAATTTGCGTTAAGAATTAAACTTCAAAATATTTTGTTTTTATGATATAAAGTCCACCTATGCTCAGTATGTAAGAAACTTTAGACATCTAACCTATTTTGAAAGCATAACTTATCCTACGACAGTTTACCTCGTATATAAGCAGCATAAGCTACTAGTCTAGAAATATATAAAACACTTGTGTACATATGATACACAAGCACATTAAAAATTCTTAACACAGTTAAAATATGTTTAAAGTCCATAAAAATGTAAGTCTTATAATAAAAAGCAGATTTCTTCTTCTTACGACGCGTTTCGACATTAATTCGTCATCTTCAGGTCCAAAAATCATATTATAGGTATTATAATTTGTTATTGTATTGGGAGTGGTGTATGATATTTCTGTGATATTTAATACTTATTATTGTTGTAAAAGGGTATTTCAAAAATAGGGCCATCGTTATAATGAGTGCATTTAACATGAATAAGTTAGAAAATTTTTCGGGGCCAAAGAAAAATACTAATAAATGCGGGTTTATCATAAAGATAAAGTTGAAGAATGTGGTGAGGGATGATCAGAGTAACTGTAATTCCGGATGAAAAAGTTACCGATTTAGAAAACTGTGATGCCCACATTCAAAGTGACATTCACAGCTGGGTCATTTTTTATTACGAGGTAGCATTTTGTAGGTGACTAGAGAAGAGAATGCATGTTAAAGTCATTGAAACGGAACAAATTTTATTTATAGCCGTTTACGGTTTAAAGGAAGACGTGATTTAACGCCTACAAACACACGATGATGTAAATAGAGTACAATGATATTTGACACAGACAGATTAGATAAACAGCTATGCCATCACAAAGATATAATGGAGTTTTTGTGGACAGCCATGAGGTGGAATCGAGATGTTCCATACATCACCTGGTTGCATTGTTCCAGTAACGGAATGTTTCTTCAAGAGCAAGGACGACACGGTAAATCGTGCGGTAAACAACTTCTTTGCTCGTAGGATAAGAGCTGAGAAATGTGCAGTTCGATCCCACAATTCCATGGACTTTTACTGTGCGATACCCCTAATTATATTACAAAAAGTGAAATCTTTATATTTTATATACAGTGCAGGTAGCTTTTTGTGATCACTTCGGGATGCAACCAATCTAATAATATTAACTGATTGATAACAATAGCCGAAACAATTGACTGAAGGTTATTTATTCATACATAAGATAATATACTACAAAAACAGAATTGAAAGCTATTTATTCATAAGATACTATATAACTGTGAATCATTGAACCACTCATAATAGCCTACAGTATCAGCCACTATTTTTCCAACCAGTAAGAAAGTTTTTAATTGTATTTGTTTTCATTTTGGAGTTCATTAACCAATACTCCATACTCAGTTACGAATTACGAGCGTTTTTGGAAGACCTGTGGTAATCACCGAGTAGAAAACATCTAACGCTTGTTTTTTCAATACTTTTCACTTTACACTAGCAATCACTGCATGTCAACACTGCAATGACAATCTTCATAAATAAGAAGCAACAGCTAAACTGAGGAGTGAAACATGTTTTATTGCTTAAAAGAAAAAGTTAGGGTAATGCCACCCCAGCGAACTGGTCATCCTGTGAGCTGGAAAGAGTACCGCAAGTTCCAATACGCAATACAATTGAGTTAGAAACGAAATCCTTAAAAAAACAAAAATTTGAATGGCGTAGCCTAAAGTACTTAGAAATAAAACCGTAAAAAGGAAAATGTTATAATACAGTATAAACCGAATCTTTGATCACATTAGGCAGCATTTTTATCAATGCATCCTCGATATGAGGATTATCCTGGAAGAGAAGAAGAAGATCAATATTAATCCGTACGGGACTTCATAGAAGTGTTAACATTACCCAACTGATAACATTATCCACGATTACATTAAGCGGCGTTCACTTTGTATGAATTTCTAATTTCTCCTAGAAGATGGCAGCGGAACAAGTTGCCGAAAACTGGGATACTTTCGTCTTTGTCACCAGGTTATAATCCCGAAATACCGCTATTCATTCTCACTGCCGGGATAGCCTCAAGTGAATTTTCTTTCTTTTTCTTCTTTCTTTATCGAACTATACTGTAAGCACGCCCGGAGTCCGACAGGGGTTGTGGAATTGGCCACTAGGAACGTTTTTTGAAGGTTGACCTAGGCAACTGGTATGAACATTATCGATGATGGTAATGTTCATTGAATTTTGAATCGTATAACAAATGGCGATGGAACCGTTTTTTTTTTATTTCTCCGGTTTCGTTTTGTTCATACAAAGGTATAGTTCCGAACCATTTCATCGCATACACATTAACTGTCGGTACTAACAGTGTACGAACTATAACGTTAAATCAGTTTTGAAAAAATTGTGAAAACCATATTTTTTCCCCCATGTAAATGGGCAACAGAAGTAAAAGAAAATCGTGTACATGCTTCGGATCACATCACCGGCAGATACCTAATTTGAATAAATTATAATTTGTTGTAGGATTTTCCATTTTTCGGACTTTGCTGTTTTAAGACAAACAGTCGCACGTGATACCAATTATGCATGTTGAAACTATTAAAACGTAGCCTACAACAGGCAAAATAAACTGAATTATTGACACTAGCTCATAGAACTAACCCTGTGTTTTGATGTAATACCGACGACACTTAGACTGTATTAAAAAAAAAAAAAACTGTATTATGAAATCAACAATGTTCAAATTTAGCATGAACGAATAAGTAAACAAACAAAATAAATAAAAATAAACGCATAAGAAAATAAATAAATACAGTAGAGTCCCGCTAATCAGGACTAGCCTACATAGGACTGGAAGCTGTCCAGATTACCGAAAATCAGGATTAAACAAAATTCGCCTTAAAATGCACGTACCGTACCGTAATCCAATTTTTAGGTGGGAAAAATTATAAAAATTGACTATTTCTTTTCACTAATATAACTTTTCCTACAATTTAGTTTTAGTTTTAATACTATTTTATACGCAGACCTAAGTTTTTAACCTACGAATTGGTGTAGGATTAACAAAACAAAACATCTTTATGATTACAATTAAGAATTTATTGACTTTTAGTACAAAATCCCGTCCGGATTAACCTGATGTCCGGGGTCCGGATTAACGAGACTCTACTGTAGGCCTATTCCATTTTAATTCAAAGAACGTTTATGGGTGTAATTAATTTCTTATTCTCCTTCCTCTCCTTGTTTCACCTTTAATACTGATTAAACTAATAATATTATTACATTATTATTATTATTATTATTATTATTATTAGTACAAATAACTAAAATAACTATTGTTTTAGTTATAATAAGATAACAGTAATAGTGTAATCGTATGAATGTAATTGGGAGGAATGAAATAAAACTTGAATGTCAAATGCCAGTTTAACAGTTTTTAGTTATTTATTGATAAAGGATTGCAGCCGGTAATATTAAGAAATTTCGTATAAAAAGCTCTCATAAAAATATGTCTTCATATATTTCGTTAAAATACAAATACGTGTTATAACATAGATCTTAAATATATATTTGCATCCATAGGGAAATTACGTAAAATTTGGACTTTAACGTTGAGTCAACATTTTCAGCATTAAGAAAACCTGACTTAACTTTAATAGTCTATGTTATCTAGGGATTTTAAGAGTTTTTGCTGCCAAACAATTATTGTTCTTATTGTTTTATATATCAGTCTTTAAGTGATCCATACGGTAGTTTAGTCTGGTTATAAAGATGCTGCAGTGTCAATAACACTGTTTACAAATAATAGAAAAACAAACCTAACAAGAACAACTCTTTACCACAGACCATTACTACTAGTAAAGCAAAAAACACCCAACTCATTGCTAACAGCAGACCATCAAATCAACTCTGCAACAACCGTAGCTTCGACCTTTGCAATAGGGTGTTGCTAACTGACATCTCGTATTTAACGACCATGCAGGAATATTCTGCTACTGGAAAATCGGAACGTTCAACGTTATTCTGCCTGAGTGTATATTAAGTTTTGAAAGCAATAGATTTGCAAGAAACCAAATGAGTTTGAAGAAACTCAGCGCTAAAATTTTAATTCCTTCACAAAATATATTGAACACTAGATTAGACTGGAAGATGTTCTTTACAACCTTATAAGAAGAGCGTGATTTGTATGGTTTTATAAACAAACTTGAAGTACAACCATCAGCGGACTTTTGTTTAAAGTCAGTAAAAAAAAATTCAGTTGAATAGCTGACTTTCATAAATAATAAATTTAGCATCCTTGCATCCTTGCATTTTGCATACTCAATTATTATATTAATCTTACATCTCTGCTTTAAAAAATTGGTCGAAGTGACGCTTTTATATGTTAGTAGCAGTGAAAAGGTTGAAACTGACCAAATAGTAGGCCTATACCGATTTTAGTAGAAACGGCTTTAAAATATGAAAATTTATAATCTGTAAACATATTATTAAGCAATCAACAGACGAGTCTGACTTCGAACGTGTGCACGCAAGAAGAGGGGACAGTTTCAATCTCAGTTGACGTAATTCTTATTAATAATGATCTTACGGCTGATCGTCCGTGCCTTCTAAATAGCTACAGTGAGACCTAGCCTTCTCTGCAGGGTGTTTACGATCTTATCTTTACAGACCTATCATCAAATCTGGCGCTATGATAAATTAGGCTATGTAATGCACATGGAATTACAGGAAGTTAATAACCCGCTTTGTATTGTCACTCTAGAAATACGCAATGAGACATTTTTCTGACTCGAACAAAATAAACAATTGTCTTCTGAAATTAAGCATATTTCTACGGTGCAATTACAAACATCTGCTATTACTGTTCCTTAGAACTTCCGTGGGTTTAATTGCTAATAAATTCTCTAAATCGTTAAGGAATATACGTACATTTATTGCATTTATTCCAGCATGAAACGTAAGCCTTGTAATAATTTGTTCCTAACTGGACATTTATTGCCTGAGTAAAAAACACGTTTGCCTCTAAACTAGGGCACTGGGGTTGAATCCTGGCTGAGTGATTCCTACTTCTTCCCTCCGATAAATATCGGACTATTTGCTTTGCACAAAAGTTATGGAGTGTGTTACATAAAATTTTTCCCATATGCGATAGTAGGAAAGCAAGCTGTGACGTTTTAAGCAAGCTGTGATTTTAACAATTGTGAAAATTAATAAAATGTAATAGAAACCCTAAAATAGACGAAACCCTTGTGTGGAGGATGGAATGAACGGTTGGACAAGACTGTTTTATAATTATCATTTTTAAATTTAATTATCATGTTAGAAACCTTGCATTTTTATAGAAAGAGAAGAACCTTATAGAGCTTTGGATTAATCGATAAAAATATAGTATAGGGCCTATTAAAACTTACATCACTTAAAAATGGAGATTTAAATATAAATCTTTTAATATATTTTTAAAATTTTATTGTCTAAAGTCTTTTGTTGATTCGTGTTATGGTTACTGAATAAGACGGGGGTGTACAGCAACTTAGGCCTGTGACCGTCCCCAGTGTGCCAAAATTTGGTCCCACAGAAGTTCTTTTACGTGCCTGGAAATCTATAGACATTGGCTTGTCACATTTATGCACACATAAATGTCATTGACCTGGACCGGGATCGAAGCCGCGATCTTAGGCCCAGAACGCAGCGCCAAACATACTACTTTACTCAGGCCGAAGTAAACCCTTTAGTATAGTTGATCCAATTAGTGATGATTTATTTCGTTCTGGATCTGTTTTAGTTATTATAAAACATATTCACGAATTTTCAAGTCAGAAAAATTCTAGGAATCTGCAGGCAAACTAGAAATATATTAAACCATAATTATAAAACATATATTTTATTACGGTTTTTACGAAACTACTATTCTATGCATCGAAGTCCTAATTATATTACGGGTTTCTAGCTATTTTCTGCGTGACAAATGGGGGGAAATATTTTACTTCTAATTAATAAGAACAATAATAATTCAATAATATGTTACCTTAAAAATAAAACATTAACCTTGCTTTAGTTTCAATAGCGTTAGGAAGGGCAATAAAAAATGCGTATATAGTGAAAACACCTTTCTTAAATTAAAATGAAATCATGCTGCAGGATATGGACGAATATCAAAATAAATTCAGATTCTGCATACCGGTAAAGTTTTATGTAAAACATTATGTAAATATAACAAATAGTAAAAATATGCACTTTATACTCATAAAAATAATAAGAAAATAAATGGAACACGAGTTAAACTTATAATTATTGAACAGAACTAATGTGTGGAATAATAATTCTTTCACACTGGCCGTGTGTAGGCTAAGATGGACTAATTAGTCCAGAACTAATGTGTGATAAAAATGTGGTATAAATAACAAAACTTACACTGTACATTGTTCATAATGATCTTCCTGCGTTCTTTAAATATAGGAAATATTTAAAACAAGTTATCCTAACGAATTATCTGCAGAGGTAGCCAAGGTGGTAACGTCGTGGACTTACATTCGGGAGGTCGCTAGTTTAATCCATGAACCGAAATCTAAGAAGACTTATTTGTTTTTCCCCAAACGCAAGAAGAAGGCAGGATTTGAATTTGTTTGTCCTTATATTTGGAATAGAATTGTGTAATGAATTGAAATAGGCCCAAATATTCTAAAGTGTTAGAAAGTCTCTAAATGCCAAAAAAAAAAAAAGAATAAACAGAATGACTCTACACATTGACTTTAATATACTGTACCTTCACAGAAAAGAAATAATTTGAATAGAATGATGAATTCCCTACACTCGCTAGAATTTTATATTTCGAATGCTGACTAAATATCGTTAGTTTTAATGCAAATAAAGTGTGGAGTTATTAATTATTCTCGTTTAGCTATATAAATCCGTAATCCTAAGCGATCCAAGTGAAAAAAAAAATGATAATCCATCCCTCTTAAAGGTTCTTCTCTTTAATTCGAAAATTTATGTGACATAGCCTACTCACATGACTTTCTCTACCCTACGCAAGGACAATGCGATTTTCTCACTTCACACACGACATCCCGGAAGTGTGCATTCAGTTTGTCTCAGCCTGACGTTCACGAAGTAAGGCTTAAAATCCTGAATTTTAGAAAAAATGACTACAATATACTACTCTTCACATGGTTTCTAGGAAGAAATATTTGAAATTAACTTTTTTAGGTCTTAGTTCGAGGATTTATTGTTAAAAAATAGAAAATAGCGAAAAACAAGATTTTTCTTCGTGATTATTGGGGTACCTCTAGCTCACCGCTACCAGATATAACGATAACTACAGTACTGTATCATACCCAATTTACCTTCCTCACTAGTCCATACTGCCTAGTCTACCAATCGAAGGGAAGCAAGAGCCCTTAGAACTCTATTTCTTGGATATATGTCCACCCTTATTGAGTTGGATTTTTGACCAGGGACACATCACCTCATGATAAAAGCGGGTGTAGGATTCGCATGAAACCTGTCATTGCCAACCATATTAATTTAAAAAAAAATAAGAAAAAAAAGGAATGATGTTGAATGAGATGAAGAAAAGGGTATTAGAGAGTGAACAACAATGCAAAACGAGAGTGGAGAACCCGGAAAGACACGAAAAATCCCGATTTCATCCACCATGAATACGATTCTATAGTGGATTCCACGTTAAGACGACTTCTTCCCATAGAGCTCTGGGCTTTTTTAGTTTTTCCTCCTGCCACTTGAGCGCGCTGCTCTCCACATTCAGGTATTGTGAACTTCCGGTTTCCTCATTCTTGTGTGTTTTCAGTATGAGTTCGGGACGGTTCTCCAATTTTACAGTGAAGGAGTTAAAAAGGATGTTATTCGAAGATGGTGCAACAAATATTTCAAAGTTAACGAAGCAAGAGTTGATTGCAAGGTGAGAAATCAAAGCTACCTGTCTTCTGAAACGTTTGCTAACTGTTCTAATATGGTGCAGTATGCCTGCGGTCTCCAATATTTTTTTTCGATTTATTTTCATGTTTTTTTGAAGTGAAACTTCTTTAGCCGCGATAGGGGTAAATCCTGAGCTTGTGTCACGCTCAAAAATCGTCACGAAATTAGTGTCACATTCAAAATCGTTACGAAATTAGTGAGGTGTGACGGAACGGACTGCACAGAAAACAATCAACTCAATGATTAGGAGTAATCAACTGCGATGCTAAATATTAAAAAAACAAAAATTTAAAATTAAAAAAATCCAAAATTGAAAAATCTAAAAATCAATAGTCCAAAATTAAAAACTCCAAAAAATAAAAATTCATAGATGCAAAATTTAAAAAATCTAAAATTAAAAAATCCAAAATTTAAAGTCCAAAAACCCAATATTAAATAGTCCAATAATGCAAAATTGAAAAATCCAATTATCAAAAATTGAAAAAATACTAAAAAATTAAAACAAGTTTCACTTCTGTCGCGTGGCGTTCCACGCATATTTTTTTACAAATGCATGAGCTTTTTCGTATCATAGCTTATTGAACACAGTCTAATATACGACGCTGTTTGTTTTGGTTGCAGGTTGCTCTGGCGAGAGAAAAATCCGGATAGGAACTTTGCCTTATTCGAAGTTGAGCTTATAGAACCAGTTTCAGTTTCAGTTTATTATTAGCTGTAGATTCCTTAAGAATTTCAGCTTCGTCATTAAATTACAATATACTACAATAAAAACAATTACAATATAACATAATATAATAAAAATGTTAGAACAATAGTGCTGGTAGCTATAAGTAGCATTTCAGCTTCATCATTAACTTACAATATAATACAATAAAAAACAATTACAATATAATACAATAAAACATTAGATCAATAGTGCTGGTAGCTATGTCAGGTAGCTACATGACAATTCAGTATACAAAATTATTCAGATTAACCCTAGATTTATCATTAATTCTATTATCATTTTTTTGCAGTTATATGACAATTCTATCTGTTGTAGCAACTTATCGTTATTAATTATTTTTACAATTCTTCAATATTGTACAAGCATTTATTAATAAGAAATTTTTTAAGTTGGCGTTTGAAAGTTGTGCCAGATAGTGATTTTAATGTTGTTTGTAATTTGTTGTACAGTTTAACTCCTATCACACTGACATCTTTATTTGATATTTGTTTGGTATGTATTGTCTTGTGATAGTCTTCTTTATTTCTGGTATTGTATTGATGAATTTCATTATTTTGTATTGGTTGTCTTTCAGTAATAAACATAATTACACGATATACATATAATGAGTATATAGTTAGCATATTGTTCAGAATAAATACATCCCTACATGATTCTCTAGGTGCAAGGTTATATATTATTCTTATACACTTCTTTTGTAGAATAAATAATCTTTGTGTATATGTCTTTGCTGCACCACCCCACAGTTCTATGCCGTATATTATATGTGGGTACCAGAAAGTAGTCTACCCACGACTTTCCTTCGACAAATTTCTTGCCGATAAATTCATTCAAGAAAGAACGGCTTAAACTTTTCGACGAAGACTCCATAACCACTTGGCTCGAAAAGCGTAGGGCAGGCAGCAGTATGAAAGCTGGCCGGACTCTAGCAATTAGAAAATTCATCAAGTGCATTGAAGTGAACGTGTTGATGGACAAAAACAACGTTAAGTTTGCTATCTGCAAAGCACATAACCTAAAAATTTGTATGTGGTTTGTTTTTTACTCAGTTATAATACAGATTGGCCATTTTATCGGTTACGGGAGAAATTTCGATTGACATTGACATTCTTAAATGTTAAAATAAATTGGCAACAAAAATTACACTGAAAAGATGAAATGCTAATTTAACATGCCTAAACGAGGGTAAGTTGGTCGGGTATACTTATTATTTCATAGGCTTATATATTTTTCTCGACATCTACTATATCAAAATTATCTTAATCACTCTAGAAAACATGCAATGCTCACCATAACTGCTCAAAGGAACGTTAAAATCATCTTCTGTGAAGTGACAGCTGCAAACACGAGAAAACTGGGAAGGTGTTTTTCAATGGCGTAATTTTACCATCCACCATCTTGAAAAATAGCCTTTTCTTTTGGAAAACTGTGAAAACTAAGTCCTCAATTTTTGTTTCCAACGGCCGAACAGTCGAGAACATAGGAGTTAATCGGCATAATTACTTCCAAAACAAGACACAAAGCACAGAACTGTAGTGTAAACACGGGCCTCTGAGATAACCGGAAGTGGATAATACCTCATTCTCGGCGGCCATCTTAAAAGCGCAGAGCTCTATACCATCGTTTTTCTACAAAAGAATACAATAGTATTGCTTCCTAAGCTGAAAATCTATAATTAATTGTTAAGTACAGGTTTTGGGATAGCCTCTTTGAGGTCTCCAAAAAGTGCGGAAGCCATTCTGCATTGGTGTCGGGTCCATAAGGCGACCAGTTCATTTTACTGTAGCTGGATTAGAGCAAATGTTTCCTGGAACTAAAGAAAGTTAGGGTCTGTTTGTTTACAATTGCAATCGAGTATTTTAGGTCTGAGGGGAGCGGGAAAACAGTAAATGCAGCGGTTCTAGGAAAAGAATTCGTCGAAAGGATTTTTTTTTAACTCGTCGAGATTCCATCTTGGTGCCAAAATCACTGTAGCCCCGAGAGCCGGACGACGTAATCAATTTCATGCTCTAAAAGGCAGATATAAATCACGTCTTCGGCAATCATATTATGGCATTTCAAAGGATATAATTTGTATTTCCTGTTCGAAGATTCAGTGAGCTATATCTGGAACACCAGAGAGGATAAGATTTCAATTCTCAGGTATATCTTCTTCTGATACGGTTGAGAACGCGCAAGCTGTCTTGAGTGGAATATTCATAACTTGCCGCAGCCTAATAAGTAAATAGACCTTCACTCAGTTAAATGTAAATTACTAGCAAACAATAACTGTTGCGTAGTGGTCAGTGAACTATTAACACGCATTTCTAGCTAAGAATTTCCTTTGTTCCTTGGATGTGCAGTGGAGATCAGCATTACGTCATAGAATCTACACGCACCTTAGGGATTATACTATTCTGTGATTATGTTTTCAATATGAGAACCGGTCAAATCAAAACACGTCTGTAAACGGTCGCCCATGTTCCGTAGAACATTTGGACACCAAGTTTGGCGTGACAGGACGGCACTCTGCTACAATTCGAAGATGGTTTTCATCCCCGATCTTCACCTCGTACACTTTTGCCTTCAGATACCCCAATATCGCAAAATCAATTGAATTTAAATCAGGGGATCGAGAAGCCCACTCTACTCGTCCTCTACGATCAATCCACTGTAAAACAAATTATATCCCTAAGGCGCGTGACTTTTGGCCCATCCTGTATAGTCATGGAACGAGTTTGAATTACGAACGCACACTAAGGAGATCTGGGTTCGAATGTACTCTACTCGGAGAAATATTCTGTGAACGCAACCTATTGCACCGTATACACTTATAAAGGTTTAACATTATATTTATGTTACGTATTTTTTTATGATTATTAACTAGCGGTTAACATTATACTTCGCGTAAAAAAACAAAGAAACAAACAAGCAAGCAAGCAAAAAAACTAAGATATACTCTTCATCAATTAAAACGGTCACCATCTTGAAACGAAAGAAAAATAAGAATCCTTACACATACATCAGCTTTAGTGACTTCAAAGAATATTCATTGGTCGTGACTGCATAACAAACAAATTTACAGAGAAACTGACAAAATGATGGTAAACCATTAGAGTTACTTCAGAAATATACGAAAAGTAGTAGAAATACTAATTAATATATAGAAAATCCTGAATATACAAAGAAAAATATACAGACATGCTTGAGAGTGTAAGTAGTTTTCAACTTTTTGTAGCTTAAATCGTTTGGCTAGAATCGTTGAAAGAAGCTGAACATTATATGAAACGGAACCATCATCTTGAAACGGAATCAAAAAGTAAAAATTCTTACATATTCGTCGTTTTTAATGACTTCAATGAACATTCGTGCCAAATTGGAAGAAAATCGAACAAAGCGTTTGATTGTAACTGCATAACACACAAATTTACAAACAGACGAAACTATAATAATTCCTGTATTGCAACCAGTGGTCATAATATGATGAATGGAGCACGGGTAGAATGATATGTGGCAGACATGTTGCGGGAAACAGAAGTACCCCGAGAAAACCTGCCGCGACCCCGCTTTGTCCACCACAAATTCCACATGGATCCACCGAGATCCCAGCGGTGGAAGGCGAGTGGTGCAGACGAAATTATGAACTGTCTATAAACACGGTAAGCGAAAGAATGAGTATTTCTTTATCATTCCGAAGCCAACCATAGCTTGTAAACAGCAAACTCGGTTCTGCAAATTCTGTAGCTTAAACCTATTAGCGAATTCTTCTCTACACAAAAGTCATCTGGCATAATAATGAATAAATGGAACTTTAATTTGCTTATGGTGAGACAGCATTTGGCCATATGCTGCAGATCTCTATTCAGAGTAGCACCATCTGCAATTCATTTAATACAAATTTCGCTTATTCATTTGGGAAGAGCTTGGAAATAAGTTATGCTTGAACTAAATTGTAAGGCCTTGATCCTCAGTGTCAAATCTGCCTTCACACACTATTATAAAAATGAAAAGCTTGTGTGAGAGTTCTTCACCGGATAAATAATTATATTTTCTCGTGATTAATACTCCTCTGTCTTATGCAAAAACGTGATTGCAAGATAATAAACGGACTCTTAAATGCTTAAAAAATTGCTAACTTACGTCTTTTTTTAATAATCAAAATTCCTAATTTCCATTCACTTTACCTTTTTGTTTTTAGGTCATTTAAAAATAGGTCTATGCATTTATTTGGTCTTTTTTGGCCATTTTACGGCCACTTTTTCCCATTTCATATTTCTAGTAGTGATGAGCGAGACCAGTCTTGGTCTTGGTCTTGCAGAAAATGCAAGACCGAGACCAAGACCAAGACCGCATCAGCGTTAGCAAGACCAAGACCGACCATGCAAGCCCGAGACCAAGACCAAGACCAACCCTGCAAGACTCTGGCAAGAACAAGACCTAACTGCAAGACTCTTGCAGTCTTGGTATTTGAAAAAGTTTTATAAAACCCCGTTGTGTATGCAGCGACCCAGCGACTGCTACTAAAAGGCGCCGCAGAGTCGCTAGCCAGGTAGGCCTATAATGTAGAGGTTGCCTCATGTGCGGTAACCAATGAGAGCAGACCCGGTGCGTGACGCTGTCCGTATCAAAAAACAGGCGCACCATTCAAATAATACATGTGAAATCCGTATACAACCTCTCTCACCATTACGTTAAAACAAATTACTGCAATGAAAACTTACAATTAATCTGACGGATTTCCCTGAATGGCATTCCATACAGCTAGTTCCTTCAATTGGTGGGAGTTAAATTCACGATAAACACTCCATATTCATTTTTAAAATGTTTAATTGCAATAGTTCTCTAGTATTATGGTACGAAAGACAAACAAATGTAACAAAGGCCCTAAGCCATATATGAAATTTCATTTTGCGTACAATATAAATAAATTCTGCCATACAGTTATTTAATAACTAGTTTCTCTAACCTCTCACTGGGTTAAAAGAAAGCTATGACAGAGGATTTATAATAATTCTTTATTACAACCAAATGGACATACTATGATGAATGGAGCAACCCAGCACCCCAGAAAGCCTGCCCCGACCCCACTTTGTCCACCACATATTTCACATGGATCCATCGAGATCCGATCCCGGGTCCCAGCGGTGGAGGGCGAGCGGTCTAACCACTCAGCCTTGGGGTGGCCTATGACTAAGGATTTAAAACTTTAAACAGTAGCCCTCGTAACTTAAAACGCCTATTAACACGCTCAGTACCCTATTTCATTAACGATGAAATCCTTTTTTACACCTATCATTAATATTCAGCCTACTCTCACATATAGAATCTTTCCTGTCTACTTGAACAAAATATAACATAGCTATTCAGCTCATTCCATTGTCCTTGCAGAAACTTTCAAAATAAAGTGAAGTTTGAAAAAATCAGGTTATACGCCCGGTATTCTTCATAATTATTCAATAAAACACAATTAAACCGTAGATTAATTAAAACAGGAACTTATTTGACGGGTATTTGCTAGTTATTACTTTACAGTTACGTATCTGATTGTACTGTAGCTATACAGGCCTACATTTTGTTGATGACAGGTAAAACATCCACTGAAAACCTTTTTTTACAACTACAATTTTGTTACTGACACATAACGGTGGCGGTGTTTAAGTTCTTGCTGCTGATTCATATTAAGGATGCATATCGAATGGGAAAAGATACTAAAAGTAGAAAATACGTGGTCTAGAAATATTTTCTTGCATGAAGAATAGTTATGATTACTTATGACCCAATTAGTTGAAGGCCCGAAACTTGAAAGCAAGTAGAAAGTAATTTATGGGGGGTAGCAGAAATCTTTAAAGTGCAGAAATTATCTGTTCACAATGTGTTATAAAATAGAACTAGGGTATATGGAAAGAGAAATATTATTTATTGCAGCCTATGGGTTTGGGTTTCGAATGGACATTGTGTGATTTGCTATAGATTGCACAATTTCTAAAGCATCTGCTTCAATGCCGTTATGTTTTGTTACTATATTATACAGTTTTAAACAGGTCAGATAGAACCTCTCTCCTGTGAGGAAATCTTTTAAACATTTCATACGCATCCTGTTAATATTACTTCTTGTCTCCGTAGCCGCTCAATTTGAAACTTTACAATATAATATTCATAATTTTACACTCTTAAATAGTGTGGATCCATCTCGTGGATTTTGGCTTTAAAGTTCTGCAATAGGATTACAGAGAATATTTAAATTTACACTCAAAGTTTACTGTTCTAGCTTATATCACCATGGACATTTCGGCAAAGAGTGTGACATCACATTACTGTTTACATGGTCGAAGTAACTAAAAGCAATTAGCTTTCGTTACTTTTGGAAGCAATATCACACATGTAATCGGTGTAACTTTAAATAATATAAACGCCATCGATCACAGTAAGATGCATAAAAGAAAACTGCAAGACTCTTGCAACAAGACCAAGACCGAGTATGCAAGACCGAGACCAAGACCAAGACCACTAATGCAAGACCGAGACCAAGACCAAGACCAGGGTTACCTATGCAAGACCAAGACCAAGACTGAGAGTGCAATACCAAGACCAAGACCAAGACCGCCTTGGTCTTGGTCTTGGTCTTGCATTTGCTCATCACTAATTTCTAGGTATTTAAACAAATAAGATAATTTTATATTTTTATTTTAAGGTCATTTTAAAAATATGCATTTATTTGATCCTTTTTGGCCATTTTACGGCCACTTTTACCCATTTCATATTTCTAGGTAGGGCCTATTATTAAAAATATATCATCATTTTGTGTAGTTTTTTGCATTATATAGAGTTTTGTGCATTTACTTACATTCAATACTATCGGGACTGTAAATAAGCAGAAATAAATAAATCCTGCTATAATTAATTTGGATTATAATTAATTCTTTACTGTTTGCATTTAACCTGCGTAATTAACGAATTACAAGTCATTAATCGGGTCAACAACACAAATGTGGAATATAATAATATAATATGCATAATCTGATGAATAAACTAGTATTTTCATACATTTTTTTTTTTTTTTTAGTTTCGGGGTCATTTATTGCAGTAATTTTTAGCTCATTTTAAAAGTATTTTTAGGTCATCAAAATCGGGCCTCGGTGATGAAATATGCCGCTTGTCCGACTGTTGCATCATCTACATTGAGTCTTTTGACTTACTTTGCAAATGGCAGAATTTTTGACCATGTGATTAATGTACTGATTCTCACGGCCAATACTTTATTATGTAGAGACTCAAGAAAATTAAGTAATCTGTACAAGAAAATTCAAGGGGATATCGCGGTTCTTACCAGAGCCTGCTGATACATAGTCAGCAATGCTTTGGATCACGGCATTTCTTACCATATTTAAAATAACTGAGATTTTCTCTAATTGAGTTGGTTCCCACCCTTTACCCCCGGAGTACAGCCTATAGCCTGTAGGCTATATCTCCGGTCATCTTTGCCACTATCCACTTCGTGAGTACGGGATAATGGAAATGTCGTGTATTAGTTTTTTTCGCGAGATTCTCCCATCCCGTTTTATTCTTATGAATCTTCCTAATCTAAGTTCTACTAGATCTAATTAGATATCCCAATTGAGGTACTTATGGTACATGTAATAGATCAAATTAATGACATACAAAAAGTAGAACTATTGTACTATTATAATTATTAAGCTTTAATCTTTCACGATTGCAGACTGCAAACAGTCACAGCTATGGGAAATACAAAATACGTAAAGGTAAAGTGATCCCTATACAGGCCATGGAGGCCCAGAGGGTTCCAGGAGGTTGAGGCTCCCAGATTTTGGACATTCGGCACATGAAGGTGGTAAGGTTGTCAGCCTTACGCACCGGCCGCCTTTACCCCCAGGATTGCTCCTGGTACTCATTTCTGTTAGAGGCTGAGTCGACCCCAGGGCCATAGTGCCACCAGAAGGATTAGGCTAATTGAAAAATCTCAACGACCTCGTCGGGAATCGAACCCGCGACCTTCCGGTTTGTAGCGCAGCGCCTCAACCACTACGCTACGGCGTACCCCCATAAAAAATACGTACAATAGGAATAATAGTCAAATAGCAGCAATAGGAGCATACCACCATCGTTAAAAGCCATTACAAGCAAACACGTACAGTGTGTGTGTTTTCTTTTTTTTAAATTTTTAAATCGAAGGTAATAAGAAAGTTCGATGAGTTTATATACTTTTTACTGTATGTTAATATTCTGTAGTTGCTTAATGGCGCTATCATAGCTGATGTCCCTAAGAGAGAGTAGGACTATAGGGGTGTACATTGTGCACCAAAACTTTCAAAACCCTTTATAGCAATTAATATAACTTACTAGTACGAAGATAGCTTATTAGAAACAGAAAGTATTTTCATTTTTATCTTACGTCATGCAATGGTTATTTTCGATGTAGTTGAAATATTTGTGTTTTTATTTTATCTTCCATCGGTTTCTCTAGACAGATAACCTAAAAGGAATACCGCCGCCAGTTCTGAACTAAGACACGAAGGTAGTTCCGGACATGGCCTCCTTTGTCCCCTTCAACTTTTAATGCCTGTCTTAATGATTCATTCTGACTATGAGCCTGATTTCATCAATATACTAAAAGCTGGGAATTAGTGGTGACAGCATTGCGTTAAACAGCCCGTAGTTCCGTTGATACGAAATGATCACGAAGCTACTCGCGAAAAGTTTTGGTACAGTGCTGCATCCAACTATCCCTGTTTATAAAACACTGTAGGCTTTAACGGCCGGAGTCAATATTAAGCACTTCTTTCGGGCTTGTAGGCCGTGGTCTATTTGACATTTCTGTGCCAAACGTTTCGTCCGCGACTGCGGCGGACATCCTCAGTGGCGGTGGAGTCTCGGGCGAAGCGTTCTGGTCGGCGGCTGGCTGTCGACCAGAACGCTTCGCCCGAGACTCCACCGCCACTGAGGATGTCCGCCGCAGTCGCGGACGAAACGTTTGGCACAGAAATGTCAAATAGACCACGGCCTACAAGCCCGAAAGAAGTGCTTAATATCCCTGTTTAGTTCCGCATTACAAAAATTACAACGCCTACATTGTGTATGAAAATATTTCTGTCCTTGAGTTTGAACAAGCTTAAAACGTGTAGTTTGGAGAACATTCGGCATCGGTACATTGATACCCATCCGTGCAGAATACCGGCATTTGAAGAAACGTCCCCCATACTTGCTAGGCACTTACGTTAGCGGTAGTTTAATGGTTGGTCTCGTTGGGATCGCATCTCGATAATGAGCTGGTGTTTCCGTGTAGATCGTATTCAATTGTGAAATGAATTCAAGGTGGCCTTGCTTGGTTGCCATAGTAACCAGGAAAGAAGAACATCGCTGAAATCGATTTTTATAGGTGGACAGAAGGGGATCATGAAAGCACACCTAAATGGGAAAACATTGAATGATTTGGAAGATCTTCAGTTATTGTTCAGAATTAGACAACCTGATATGTGTATTGAATATGGATGTGAGACATGGCCACTTACTGGTCGGGAAGAACATGATCTGAGAGTGTTCGAAAACAGGGTGTTTAGGAAAATATTTGGGTCTAAGAGAGATGAAAATGGGGACTGGAGAAAACTGCATAACGACGTGCTTCATGACCTGAATATAGTAAGGGTACCGTAATTAAATCACGGAGGATGAAATGGGCTGGACAAGTATTGACTGGGAGACCCGAAGGAAAAAGACCACCTGGAAGACCTAGACGTAGGTGGGAGGACAATATTAGGATAGATTTCAGGGAAATAGGATTTGCGAGGGATGATTGGATGGAGTTAGCATAGAATAGGGTTGAATGGCGGGTTCAGGTAAGCGCGGCAATGAACCTTCGGGTTCCATAAAGTAGATAATATTCCATTAGCTTGCTGAGGAATTGTGTATTGCCATTGAGTAAGTAAGTAATATGTGAATTGAAATGGATTGTGAATATAAACATATCTATAGCTTATTTGAAAGCTGTTTTTAAGGAAATAATCCTGGTTATTTGACTTCTTTCGCGAATAATGTTGATCATGATTACAGAATACCGTTTTGTTTACAAGTCTGTCATTTTGTCACAGGAGATCCCGTTTCCTACACCTATGAACACAGACTCATCTGTTCGTCTCTACAGAGTAAACCGGAACTGATGATCGTCACGGTTATCGGAAATCGTGACAGGTACAACCTCATGTCCTCGAATCCAATGCTCCAATTTGTTTCATTTCTATTGTGGATATAGGAACTACCCAATGATTGTCTTATCTCTTGCACTTTTATGTTCTCTACCTGTACCAGAGAAAGACCCAGAGGCGTGGTTCCGTCGGTTCCCACCACTTCACTCGAACCGGTTGAAAAATTGTCACAGTTCTCGGATCAGTTGTTAAATATATTATTAAAGATAATTTATAATAGAAAAAAATGTATATGAGAATCGGCACCTTTTATTTCACAGAATGCCATATTTACTCTCTGTAATCATATATTCATGCGTAACATGGTAAGTTCGGCTGATAATGTCTTACGCCATATTAAAATAATAGAGTGAAACCTTTCATGCCTAAATTTTAACTTAGTAGTTATATTCAAGTTTTAAATTATTTTTAATATATTCTTTCCGCTCATAAATACGTTTCTACATATTTTACAATGTTGAAATTTTGGTACCGGTATCCCCGTTTTTAAAGGTCTATAAAATATTTACGTTAACTCTACTAAAATAACATTTTGCCAAAGAAATACTACAGTATTTAAAACATAATATCATATTTAAAATCCCACAATGTTTTTACGAAAGAAAGGTTTAATACATATATACGATAAATATTTTGTTCTCTCTACTTTGAGATGAAACATTTGAGATAAACGCCAACATACCGAGAGCATCCTGGGCAAAGCTTTGAATATCGCTCCTTTTTTTTCTTACTTTTACTGCCACCCACTCCATTACATCCTAAGTTGTTGTTTTAGTATCAACTTTGAGTTTTAACAAAATATGAACCAATAGAATTCCGATAGCGTTTTATTGTTGCGAGTAATTCAATCACTACAGGCTACACAAAAAAAAAAATATATATCTTATATATACATATATATATATATTTATATAAAATAAAAGTAATCAAGATTAGTATGATTAGCATGATTAGTATTTCAATTACAAAAAAATCATAAAAACTCTAAAAATATTCGTAATATGTAGTTTTGCATTTTTACAACATTCTTGAATACATTTTATATTTTTAAAACATGGGCCTATACTAAATTATGTTCAATTACGTGATAAAAATGTGTATTAAAGTTATAATAAAACCCAATATTTTTATAACAAAGTAAAACATTGTGTTATTTCTACTTCACAATGAGAATCTAAAAGTCAATCTAATATTTTTATTGTTTAAAGGTTAATTGTTTTAAATTCAATTGGCATAAAGTTTATTTTACAAAAAAAAAAATCCCCCTAAAATGTGCCGTCCTTTCTAGGTTTGCTCCCCTGGGCAAATGCCCCGTCTGCCCATTTATAAGCCAAGGCCTGGTGACTGGATTAATTACAAACTATTTACTCTTCACCGTTCTTTTTTTGTTAGGTAGTCAAACATGACCTGGTCAACGTTTCCTTAGCAACTTCTCGAGAAGATTTGCATACCGCATTGCACGTATAAGTACTGTCAAGGACTCACTTAAACCAATACTTTGCGGACCCAGGGTTTCAGGAATATGTGAACTCTTAAGAGACGGAACCGCAGAAGATAACAGTAATTTTTGTTTTCGAGTGTAACGTTCTTAATTGCAGCACGTTGCGTTATAGCTTGCACATGCAATTAAAATTAACAATAGGACAGAGTTCCCGTGCAGATGCTAAGAATGTCTCTGGAAAGAATTTACTCCCACAATCTCAATGGGCTATATTTGCCATAGGTGTCAGAGGTTTCCTGAAACTACAGTTCCTCAGTTCCTCATTCTCTACTGTTATGAATTCTATACAATAATAGGATATTACCTTATGTTTTTTTCATAGTTTCCACAGAAATGGATAAAATTTCACGCAATTAGGAAAAGGAACGAGTGACTTTGAAATATAATTTTAATTACTGATAAATGTACTGTTGGGTAGGGAAGTTATGTCAGTGTATCACAACAGAGTTTTTTAACTTCTGAGCAAGAAATTGAATATTCTATAACTTTATTTTAACCCAGGTTTAATTTTCAAAAGAAACTTATTTCACATTCTATTAATTACTAGCTTAAAATAAATGGCATTGCCATGGTTTTGTATTTTGCTTCTATCTCATATAATCTTAGGGAAGGTTTAAAAAATTTATACCATTCTCTGTCATTCACTGCCATTTCTTGAGAGGTAGGAAAACATGAAAATCTCTGGGTGCGCGGTCCGAGCTGTAGGGTGGAGACTTCAACACCTCCCTGCAACTCTCCTGCAAAAGTTTGGCTAGGAGATGTTTCAACGTCCACCCTACAACCCGGACCTCACTCCCAGAGATTTCGATCTTTTCCTACACCTTGATAAATGACACAGAATGACAGAAAAGCGGAGATGGTGGTCACACAGTGGTTCAAATACCAGGCGGCAGACTTCTACGACAGAAGTGTGCAAAAGTTGGTCCCACGGTATGACAAATGTCTCAATTCCTGTGGCGAATATGTTGACAAATAGCTGAACACTTGCTATATATGTTGCACTAAATATTTCCATGAAATGTTTTGTTTGTTTAAACGGCCCTAGGGAAACTTCCTTTATAGAAGCGCCTCGTATATTCGATTCAATTGTGTTTCATCTATCTTAGGAATTTGTCAAGAGCATGAAATTCTCTTGCCAGTGTGCATTGTAGCTTGTATATCTTCCTCTATGCAACTTCGAGTCCTAGTCACGACAAATAGTTTGGTACAGTTACTGATAAAAGCAAATAGAATACATCCCGATTAGAATCGAGTATAAAACGCTCTTTTTCCAACAAATGTGTTAGACGTTCTTTCGAACCTGGCTATCGAAGCGGGTTAGGCTACACCATTCCAATGCCAGTACAGCCTAACCGGTATCCTCCCATTCACAATTCCCAGCATTGCTAATAAAATAAGATAAAATTCAATGACTTGATCAACCTTGGTATTAATATACAAATATGTAATGAGGATTTCTTGGATTTCAGAATAATGTCAATGTCAGAATCAGTTATGAATAATACTTCAAGGCCTCGAATGAAAAGAGAAATAGCTAAAATATTAAACAATCTTATGTGTTGCACTCACATAATGTTCTATACCCTAAGCATGTTCAATGCAACTTTCTTCCTTCACGCTCTGATATAGAATAAGAGGCCATATTGCAGGGATTGCATATTCGGTTGTTTCAGAGTCATGCCTGCAGGCTTTCTTTAACTATGAAAAATTGTGAAGCTATGTCCATAAAAATTGCGAACAAAGTGCCTGCTGGATTATTTAGGCTAAATCGAAACAATTTCAAATATGTGATCTCTGGTTGGTTGACTACAATGTCATTTTATGATATGAGTGAGTTTTTTAATTGTGATGTGTCTGATTTGATGTAATTTTATTTTTTGACCATGTCTATACACTATGTGTTCTCCGACAGGCAATCTAACATTAAACACTATATTGCTCCACATGCAAGAATTCTTGGGAAAAAGTCCAAATAAAAGTTTTAGCTTTAAGAAAGAGCACAACGTGTACAAAGTTTAAACAAAATCGTTACAGCTTCGAGAAAATTGAAATAAATGCAATTTTCTTCGTGTAGAGTCGTAGTATTTTAAGTAAGGGGAATGACGTTGCCAATCTTGTGTCACATTCCTAGAAAATATCTAACCCAAGTACAACGTTTTATAAGTACTTAAGTTCTCAATCTATGCTGCTTACAGACAGACACAATCGTACAGATAACTTTCTTCCCCTGAAAATGGCATTTTTTTTTTAATTCGGAGGACCTCGTGTTAATAGTGAAAACTCGATAACGAATTTCGGCTTATAGTACATATGATATGGGTCAAGATAGTAAAAATGACTATATTTTTCCTTAAATGAAAAATAATCGTTATCTGTTGTATAGTAGGAGGCACATTACTAGTTTTTAAAAATGTAAAAGAAAGTTTTGTGGAGTATATAATTTTAAAAATTTGTGAACTTTTAACTTGAAAGTAGGACTTACGTTTCGAGAAATGCTTCCGAAAGGTGAAGTTTCACTGCAAGTAAAACTGCCTTTTTCGGTCAGTCCGGCCCAAAAACCAGTTCAGCTTCTGGAAAGAAAGAAAAAAAAACGCACACTTAGATGTTAGCCAGTTGAAAGATTGGGGTGCATAATACGAAGTGGAGGATAGAATAGATATCATTAAGCACATTTTTAGTAACTAGAGGATTTGCTTACCCTTTACAAGGATAAGTTATTCAAAAAATTCATTATAAACTGTTGCGATTGACCTAATTTGAGTAGACTGAATAATGTTTTATTTTTAAGCTTACATCATAAATATTAAGATGATTATTTCTTGATCCTTTCAGAAAAATAAAGAATAGGTCTATTTAGATTTTCAGATAAATTATAAAGGTTGTGTGAATTTCAGAGCTAAAACCTGTTTGTCTACCTGTCACAGTCACAATAATTTATGCCAAATCGGTTGCAAGTAAATTGACGAGAGTTTCATATTCGGTATTAAACCTCTTCCGTTGTAGGGATGTTTATGCGGCCCACGCCACCCGGGCCTTACAGGACAGATACTTGTTGAGAGAGGAAATACCTTTGGTTCCCATACATACTTTTTTGACTCGACAAGGGCATGGAGGGCCTCCCCGGACAGCTGAACCCACAGTGCCTTTATTAATCGAAAATCAACTTTTCATACATAAGTTAACAATAATTTTCAAGGCTAAAAATTAACCACTTTTTGGAACTTTTCTAACTTTTTACATTTTTCCTGGCTTCGGTATATTCAATACAGACATGGACAGGAAGCCTACATATAGAATTTCATATATTAGCACCATCGTTTACATAAAAGTGGCCTAATAGCAATTAATATATTACTTTTTTGTTTGAATTTTATTCTGCGCTCTGTATGAGTAAAAATCCTACTTATTCATTTTAAATTATCGTGTAAAATACAAGAGAAAATAACTACATTTTACTGAATTGAATTACTTATTTATGTGATTATTTAAAAAGTCATGTTTTAAAATTTTTACTGTGGAAAAATCGATATGCAGCTTTATTTGTGTAATGTTAAAAATTATATCAAATTGTTGTTGATGTTTCCTATGAATGCTTGAAATCAAACATTCTGAAAAATCTTTCTGGCGTGCAGTTATTTAATAAATAATATTAAACTAACTTGCCATTTGATGAAATAATTTTTTTAACCTGTTGGTACGCATTTTACTAACGTAGTATTTGGCAATAAAAATAAGATTAGTTGAACACGAGTATTTTTTCTAAAATCTTTCGGCTAAGGGTCTCTATCATTAAATAAATTGATAAAGAAATTGCAATGTATTCTTACACGTGAAGTTGCTGTACTTGCATGTAAATACAATCAGCTTGGGTGGTGGATATAGTGGAAAGCCTTAGGTTACAACATTAACACTTGTTTCTCCTGAGATAATAAAAGTGCTTAATGAAAGCTATACTGGCGCCTGTACAAAATTTTAAAACATAAAATAACAGACAACGTGAGGTTAGGAATGTTTCACTCGGCAAACGAACCCGGAAAAGTTGGACAGGTGGTAATTAATAAAGGAATGACGAAAGTTGCAAAGCTTGAAAATGTAAACAACAGCTTGGAATGTACTAAAATGTATAAATTGTTAGCTTACTAATCCCTATGTTATATTATTTTCTAGTAATTAGTAGAAAGTGCACATTATTAAAATTCCAAGGAGATTCAATGTAATAAACTCTACATTGCACAAGAATACTTTAATTTACTTTCTCATACAGTATAGCCTATATATGTATATATATGTACCTTACTTTTCGGACCATAAGACGCACCTTAATTTTAGGATGGAAATTTAAAGGAAAATAAATTTAATGTGATTCTAAACGGAACATTTTAAAGGCAATAATATACTTCATTACATAAACAATGGAATCAGTGTAAATCACTGCTAACTTAAAATCTGTACAGGTGGCATCGCGTAGATTTTAACAACTGAAGTGTTTTCTCATGAAAGACTGAAAATACTTTTATACTCTCTAACCCTCAATTGAGCATACGGTAAGTGTAACGGGATAAGGCTGTTTAGAGGTCATTGCATTAATTTAAACCACCCGGCGAAGATACTCCTTTTGTATAAAAGAACTCAACATTCCTTTCTTTTCGCATTGTATATCTGGCTTCTAGCTACCCTCGTTTTACGATTGTGACACAGTCTGTGCTAAAATTTGTAACTGTCTTATCGTTTACAATACCAATAATTTTTTAGTGTACTTCGGACCAATAGACGCACCCAACTTTGAAGGCTCTGTTTTCAAGGTAAAAAAGTGCGTCTTATGGTCCGTAAAATACGGTATGTATGTAGAAAATGCCATATTTCCTTGTTAGACTCAAGGACCTAAGTCGTTACCACGTTTTGATTCGCATCCCCGAAAAATACAAAACCCAAATAAAATTTGATATAATGTACTCGAGTAACTTTCTTTACTCTAAGCATGGGCAATGCAGTTCACCTTTTTCACCGGTATAGAATAAGAGGCCGTATTGCAAGGAATGCGTATTCTTGAAGCCCGCGAAGTAGTTTGAAAAATATATTAATTTAATATAATACTGGTTAAAATATATCATCAATATGCATTCGATTTTAGTAAAATAAATTTGAAGTATCTAATTTAAATTTATAATCCTATTACTTTCAAACCTCTACTTAATTTTAGAAATGCCAATAAAGTTGAAGTGTGCAATTCAGAATTTTTATATCCAATGCTGATACCGGTACATGATATAAGCAAAATAATATTTTTTTCAAGACATCTTTTAAAATTACTTAAAAGTAGCACACTTATTTATAAAGTTTACTTCATTTTCAGTACATTATTTTCAAACCCAACTCCTGGACATAATATTGGGCCTCGGATTTCTTGAAATTGGAAACCCTTGATATAGATAGGTAATTTTCTTTCTGGGCCCGCTTGTACCAGTGCTCAGCACAAAATCTATAACAATACACTGCATGATAATATTATAGGAGAAAAATTCCTCCGACACTAATTAGTGTGCCTCACAGTATTGCATATAACATAACTTGTCTGTCAGTGAGGTAGACCATTAAGGGCAATCAGTCATAGGAGATAGGTTCCACCTGGCGTTGTGAAGTGAACTCTGGCTTAGCTCAGTTGGTAGAGCATTGGCACAGATAGCCGAAGGTTCTGGGTTCAAATCCCAGTGTCTGAGGAATTTTTCTCCTATAATATTATCATTTAATGTCCAACACAAACAGTAATCTTTGGTTCATGAATGCACATGCGTACATCTAATTCACTGCAGTTACTGTATCTCATTCTTTTTTCTAAGCAGGAACCTAGATACAGTAACTTGAATTTTCGTGAGAGGCTTAGTCATAATGTACAGAACAGTGGCTCCCTTCAGGGTCCCTTCTCCCGTGGAAAAAAAAAAAAAAAAAGAGAGAAAAAAGAAAAAAGAGAAAAAAGAAAAAAGAAGAAAAAAAAAGATTATATAGTAAACACTACACTCGTCAGGATTGAATAGTTTTAACACGAGTAGAATGTGTTAGTCACTGCAGTTGAATAGGAATATGAAAGCGAACCGGAACACTCTTTCCTGTGATCGAGAGAATTACTCTCCCGAGGTCATGGGTGTTGAATGGACATGAATGCAATTATCCCATTATTTACGTCTAACAGATAAATCATTACAGCGGCCTGCATACAGACAATGCAATTTTAAGTTTATTTTAAAGATAAAAAATATTACATTTCTAAAATTATTCTGCGCAAAAATTTATTTTATTTTTTATAAACTTCTTCTGTAACAAATGAGCAAATGGGGAAATTGTTTTAAAATTCCCTCAGTTAGAAAATTATGGTAAATTAGATGTCTCCTTTAAAATGATAATATATTTAAGCCATACAAAGAGTTTGAGTGTCTACTTCGAAAAGTTCTTCATAATTTACCCAAATAAATATAGGCTACTAACCAACATTGGATAACATTGTCTTGGAATGTTAGAGATCAGAAATTAAGGATTGAAAAAAAAGTGTAGATGTTCATATTATTTTTAAAAAATGTAGCTTATATGCCCATATACAATCTATACTGTGAAACTAAATATAGAATTGCCGCCGGAAAGAAACATTTCTAGTAATCTGAAGAGTGATTGTTCCAGATTTTAACATTTTAATAAAATGCATCTGTTTCTGTCTGGAATCAAAACGCAATAAAATTTACTGTGAACAGTAGGCCCTAATGCGGCAAAAAGACTTGCATTTAAAAGTCTGAACCAAGGAACATTTAGAATATTCCATCTGAACATTTTCCAAGGGCAGAAATACAAAAAAAAAAAACATTGTTTTCACACAATTTAATTGATTATATTATAAAAAAACTTAAACGAAAGCTAAATTTAACAAAAGAAAAAATACATATGTAGGCCTATACTTAACGCAATAAAATTTACTGTGAACAGTAGGCCCTAATGCAGCCAAAAGACTTGTGTTTAAAAGTCTGAACCAAGGAACATTTAGAAATTTCCATCTGAACATTTTCCAAGGGCAGAAATACACACCAAAAATAAAAATAAAATAAAAATACATATATATTCAATGTTTTCACACAATTTAATAGATTATATTATAAAAACTTAAACGAAAGCTAAATTTAGCAACAACAAAAAAAACATATGTAGGCCTATACTTAACGTAATAATGAAAGTATGTCCAAGTATCTTGATGTTGGAAGATTGTGTGAATAAAAACATAATTTTGACGAGAGTATGAAGCTAGGATTATTCACTTTCCTTCAAAGTGAAGATCGCTCATAAACTAGCTACCGTGTCCATGAAAGACGCGGAACTTGCAATTATTCAACCATAATGAATGCCACACGATCCCAACCTCATGGATGGGATTTTAAAATCTGCTACTGCACATGCACACCATCATGCTTCAGTTCGTTGAACTTCAGAAAACACGCACGCGGAATATTTCACTTCTATTTACAGAAAGTCAATTTATTTGGCATGTGAGGGGATATAAGAATAGTTTAATGCAAATATACGACAAATATAATTTAAGGTACCTTCAGGTACGAAAATTTTATTTTTAAATATTTGAATTCTATTTTTTCCAGATATTATGCAGATATACATTAAGACATTCCACAAGAAAGACTTTTGTAATTCTTTATAATTTGTTTATAAACATAGTTTTCTTGAAAGTTTTGACTATAAACTTGCAAACTGAATACTTAAAAACTCCGAAAGATAAAAACACAAATTTTTCATTAATTTGTATTTAGAGTAATTCTTTAGTGTTTTATATTTTTTTTTTTTTTGTTTACTTAAGATTTTTAATTCTTACGTGGATTTATACTATAAACCAAAAATTTTTTTGTTTACATAATTAAAAACGAAAATCTAGAACACACGAGAATATTCATGTATCAGAAATTTCTCAATGTCAAACACTAGAGAACATTTCAAACTTCAAAATGACACCAAAATCACCTTGATATGTTCATTTATATTAGAATTTATGGTTTGAAATAATTTAGTACCAAGCGATTTACTACTTACTTTGTGAACTTTCTCAAGGAATAATATATATATATATAAAAATTTAAATTCAATTCATTGGAAACTATAAACTTTGTTTTTACAATAATGCGTGTCAGGCAAGAATTTTTCAAATTATATAATTGTTTATGCAGTATACGCATACACAATTGCAATTGTTTCAAATTTATTTATTTATCAAAGTGTACATGGAACAAATTAAGGATGACATGAACTGTAAGACATACAAAGAATTAAAAAGGCAGAAAGAAGATCAGAATGGAGAATCGCTGCAAACCAATCCAAGGATTGAAGACTAAAGGAGAAGATATAATTCAGGCTTCATTTGCCTTAAGTAATATCAGAAGGGTATCTGTTTTTCAACGGAATTAAGGAGTTTAGTTTTTTGTAAATAATATTTTCTCTCTAAAATTAATTTAGTTTTATTGAATTTCTGGACCAATTAGCAACAATTCCTATCAGATAGCAAGAAAGCAATACAAGATAGTGAACAAACAATTTCGGAACTTGAGAGTAATTTTCAATTTAAATATTAGGGTATAGAAGTGAAGAATCATAAGATACTTTATAGGCAAATGCAAAGACTGTAAAATATTATAAGCATTGTTAAATATAATTCCTACTAGCTGACATCGTTGTTTATTATTATCATCATCATCATTATCTCTGTGCTATTAATCTGTTATTAGTTATTATGATATGTCCAAATAAAGGCTGAATTTTATTTAAGAATAGGTGGCTACGGCTTCGCCAGCGTATATTAATTCAATTGCTAGATGTTTTTAATATTATTTATTAAACATCAAACTAAAATATTGTATTTATTAACACTTCCACGTAAATCAATCATAAACAATTAAAATGATTAATAATGAAAACCTAATAATCCGGATTTGATGTGTATTTCACGATTAGAAAGCGCCGCGCGAAAAAATCTCAGATTGGAGTTCCTTGATTAAAAAAATACCCCACATAGCGAGTTTTGTCCAAATCGATCAATTGTCATCCCATTTAAACCTACATTCATGATCCCCTTCCGTCCACCTATGTAAAAAAAAATGTTATAAACAAATGAATAATTAAAATGTAATTGCGAAAACAGATGCTTTGATAGCGCAAAAAAGTCATATTTTCTGCCCGTATTTCGCTCACAACTTGCGAACGAAAGCAAAAATTAAAAATCCGGCTTCGAGATGCAATTGGACACCCTTCAGTTGGACTATGGTTTAAAAAAAATCAGATCTCTACATGCCCTAGCTTTATCTGGGCATTGCACACAGACAGACAGACAGAAAGAAAGAAAGACAGAAAGAAAGAAACAAAAAAGAAAGAAAAATAAAAACACTTCCTCTTATTACGAAGATGTTATGAATTCGATACTGCTTTGAGAGCGTTGTTTTCTGGACCGAAGTTCTCAGAAGTCGAATTATTAGAAATCCGCTTCGTGACTCTTTGGTGTTTTCTCCGATGCAAGTACTGCATTTTTTCAGCGTGCAAACCCGTTCAACTTAAGACAATGTTTTAGAATTAATAAATGTATTCTAAGGCAGGCTATGTACTGAACTTTCATCATACGGCCGATAAGAACATTGTTTTTTCAATCAATATTCCTAGCTTTTTTCTAATTGCACCTCCCTAGTTGATACAAATAAGGTTTGTTCGCAAAGCAAATCCGTGACCGCTTGAGAATTTGTTGTACCTTGCATGTCCAGTCTGTAACTTACCCGTGATTTGCACTTTGCGAACGGTTACAAGAATTTGGAATCGATAGTTTCTGCGTTTAATCGATATGATATGCAAATAAAATATATATTTCCCTTTGACATGTTAAAAATGCAATATACATCGACAATATAATCTATATTTTGGGAAACTTTTAATTATCTTCCATTATTCATACATATAAGTAGCCTATGTTTATAAATCTGGCGCAATGTTATAGGATGGAGGAGTCAGGCGCGTGAAAATAGGTTACTGCGCATGTCTCTGATAACAATTCATGCTAGAGCCTGCAAACTTTTCTTATAGTACAGAAACTGTCCGTGAGAGCTTTGCGAACAGAAGATTGAAATCAGAATCACGGATTCTCGCTTTGCGAACGCGTGTGGAGAAAGAGCGCATGCGCGAACGATATGTTCCTGGTTTCTGACTGCTTTGCGAACAAACCTATAGATAATCTAAAGTACACGTGTACAGAAGTATCTGCAAAAATAGTTTAATTTAAATTATAATCTTTTAATCTTACAGTCCCCATCAACACGTCACAACCCCACTACCACCATCTCACAGTCTTCATCACATTATGTTTCAAAGCTATTCTGGGTACCAATTTAAATAAACGTGCCAATTTTCAGGGTGGATTGGTTGTGTATTAAAATAAAGGTGATATCAGATTGATGGAAAATGTACAGTTTCCTCTAAAATATTTCACGAAATTTGTAATGCCATTTTATTCAATACCTGTTAATTCAGTTTACAATGGATTTTACAGATGCCATTACAGAAGGTAATTTTAAATGATTTATTTATATCTTTTTTATTTTTTCCAATAAAATTTGTTACTTTTTATTGAACTTGCACAAAGACCTCCAACTTAACAAAAAAAGAAGGTACATATGTTTTTTAATTTCAAATAATGTATTTTCTAATTTATATTAAAATAACGACATAGTCTCAAAATAGGGTTACTTGCCGATCAAATGTTAATGGTAGTTCAGTAATGAACGGTCGTGATGGAATCGTCAACTCTTCCAGTTTCTAGCAGTAAAAGGGGAACACGATAATCAGAAATGAAACAACTTGCGTAGGTATAACCTACTCCACTTCCAATGTGTCAGCTTCATTGCTGTTATCAGTGGCTAGGTTATTCTCTTGTAAAATGCACTTAAATGCCATAGTGAAACGAAGTACAGTTATGGTGTATTTAGTCCGCCTATAAAAATCTTAAGTTAGAGTCCCAGCGAAGTTAAAGATTTAAGTTCTATTCATCTATAATAAAATTATTAAGTCTCGTATCTTTCTTTCTTAGAAAGCACAACACACAATGACTGCATAAAAGAGAACTGACCGCTTGCCAGACAAAATACAAATTCAGTTCAACTGATATTGGGAAAAGAAGGGAAACAAATTAAGAGAAACAATCACACAACATTCTCTATCCTCACTTCTCATTCCTACAGTGACTAAATGTTAACATTGCGAAGGTGTACATTCAGATGTCACCATCTCAAGCAATGTTGTTTACGAAGCTTAACTTAAAAGTTTGTCTAAGATTACCCATCACACTTTTTAAAAGAAAAATTTCGGTAAAAACTGAATTAAACAGTCATTAGACATATATTTGAGAAAATCGTGGAAACATTTTTTTAAATGTATGGCCGTGAAAGTAAAATATTGTAATTATGTTTCTTATCATATCATCTAAACATGTACAATTCTGGTAACGAAACTATTTTGTTTTCAACTTAGAGAGACACTCTCACACAGAGACACGGACATGGGTTCACAAGCACGGCTATTTCTTAAAATGGAGTACTTTTGAAAGCGACTGATTCTAAAGCAAGTATTTTCGGTTAATACTCGATAGCGAGGTTCAGTGGCAAATAATACCTTCTACCTATATTATGAATTACAATAAGAGCTGCTCGGAGACATAGGGTTGTTTGTATGTCATAGTTTTTTCCGTCAAAAGCTCGGACTACGTAACCTTCTTCACCGGTTCGGATCCCGAGAAACTAACCAATCATACATAACCAACGCCAGGAAAGCCTCATGCCACTTATAGGATTGATTGTTTGCGAGATGTCACGTATAAAAATACAGACTGTACATAGTAATCTGTCAGCATGCAATGATGCTCTCCTTTAGGTCCTATAATTTGCTAGAATGGCTTATACTTTATACGGTATGGTATAAAAAAGACAAAACCATATCGAAAATTTGTTTTTATTCCATCACCCATCCAGCAAAGCATCCTGAAATCGAAGATAACGTTTACTATGAACTGAAAGTGTCAGTCTACATTTTCATGGCTTGATTATGGACCATACCGTAATTATAATTGAAACACGAATCAACAAACTTTAATTAATATCGAAGAGGTTTGAAGATTGGTTTGCGTGATAGACTGTTGAACGTGTTCTATATCATGTGACGATTTCCAGCCTTCCGGCCAATTGTTCCAGCAATCCACTGTGTTTTCTTTTGTCGCCCTGCCCATAGCTATGATTACAATAAGATTTGCCTTCTTCAGCATCATTCAACACAGAGATAGCGTATTTTACAAAGGAGCCATTTCCAACGGTTGTTAAAAGAAGTTAATCGGCGGACAAAATTTTTGGGTACCCGTTATGCCAAAAAACTAAACTCCGTGGAGCTGCATCCATGAAGGGACCAGACCTACCAGCCGACCCCTCCATCTTCCATCACAGATGGCAGGATTGGGGTGCATGTGGTTAGTCGTTAATGATGGTTTCCGTGACTGGAGCCGCTACTTCTCCAACAAGTAGCGCCTCAGTTTGTGTCACGGGGCTGAGTGCACCCCATTCCAGTCTTCTCTGCCTCATAAAAATACAAGGAAGTACCGGGAATCGAACCTGGCCTGCAGATCCGTAGCCAGCAATCACGAGACCACGAAGCGGTCACCTTAAGGGCTATGCCTAGGCCTACATCGATTTTGCAATTAGCAACTTGCCATTGCGTACGTTTCGCACATAGTAAACACAATTTTTGGGGATTTTTTTTCCATGATTACACACTGTGTTTATTCACATGAAAAAAGTTCTAATTCGGTGATTTTTATCTTGTTTTGTTCTTTATAAACCGTCCAAACCATAGGCCTATACTATTTTAGATTTTGTAAAGTGTTCGAAACTCTGAGAAAATGAGAATGAAGATGTCACTTTTCCAACCTATAAACGTCAGTCTCAGAACAAAAAATGGTTGTTGGAGGGCGAGAAATACAACCAAGCATGGTGTATAAAAGCAATGGGTTGAAAAATTCTAAGACCTGTATGGGCGATCAAAGCCATATCTAGCGTTTTCTGAGGGAATAGTTTGAGTGTAGTGAGTCGTTCTTCTTCGCTTCAGACTCTAGGTACCTATATAAAGGACTTAACAGCTTGAAAATAAAAAGTCCTCCAAAATTTAATTTTGAATTACAAAAATACAAAACCCGGGCGACGCTGGATCTTTTAAGCTAGTGTATGTGTATGTGTGTACTCACAGATGTTCAAACCAGGACGTCTAGCTATCCTATATGCAGCACTTTTCCTACTGTTTACCAACTCGCTGTCTGTATGGGAGATAGGTATACAAACGCGGACAGCTTACTATACCCTTGTCACTGCTAAGTTGCATACAATGGTTAAACTTCTAGACTCTACTAATAAGAATACTTCTGCTTCCACGATAGGATTCTTTCCGATAAGCAAGGGGAAATACAAAAAGTCGAATACTTTTTTATAACTATGATAAACATGGAATAAGAACAGTTTATATACAGTACGTAGATTTACCACAGTAACATAGGCGCAGAAATGGCAGATGGAACTATGAATTACAACACTATTTTAAATATAAATCTAAGTTGATAAAAAATAACAATTCTTTACAACAAGCACTTAAATAATTTTTAAAACTTAATCCAGCAACAACAACTAAGTCGGTTGGGTGCAAAGCAGTGCTGTAACGTAAATACTAAGCGATACTAGTTGATATGTATACATATATATATATATTTTGCAAAAAAGATTTATGTACGATAATGAAAGAGGTTCGAAATGCTATTTTTTTTAATACTCTTACTTACAAATTTCCCTGCATATCTGCAGATGACAACATTTTTTTTAAATTACATTCAACATGATATAACCTTTGACCTTTGACCTTTTTGGCACCCTCGAAAATAAAAAATCGGATTCGGTTAAGACTTGACATATAAGGTCAATTGTTTATGTTTGAAATCGGTGTCAATCGAACCTACAGCGCTTAGAACTGGCGTCAGTACTACTTTTTGTTTATGAGTAAACGCTTCGCCCTTTACGCTTTGCTCCGTTAACGAATTTGCATGAATTTCACAAAATCACTCTCGAAAAGTCACTACAATCAGGGATAACTGACCGCCTTGCCACCTTATTTTAGTGCTTCTTAAATTTGATAATGCTTTTTAGGAAAATATAGTATTGGTTAGTACAAGGAATGGCATTCACATCGTAAGGTTTTACCAATAGTCAAAATATGAAATAAAGAATTCTTCATTTGGACCTATACCACATAATATAATATATTACGCCTATTATGGAATTCTTGCAGAAAATTTAAACAAAATAGTTACAGCAGTTTTCAAGAAAATCGGCAAATTATTGACATCTTCATGTGGTTGTAAAAATGAATCGCATCTTCGAAGGATATACAACCCAAATAAAATAAGATGTAGGTCTAATGCCCTCATAATTTTCTGTACCCTAAGTACGGGCAATACACTTTTCTCACTTCAGAACAAGAGGCCGTATTACAAAGAGAGCGCATTCAATTGTTTCAACCTTTATGCAAAGCTTTATTGTTCACCAGGCAAGACTTAGTTTCTACAAACAGTGGCTGGCTTATAACTATCCTTTAGAATTTTTTTTACGAAAACATTTTTCAAATAAAAGTTTAGCTGTTAACACAGGCCTAATACTTCATCTACAAAATTTAAACAAAGTCATTCGAGACATTTTCGAGAAAATCGCGAAAATGGAATTTTCTTCACTTAAAATGGCATTAAAAGTAAGAGAAAGTAATCGCTAATCTTCAGTGTCACATCCCCAGAAGATACCTAACCAAAATATAAAATGTAGTTTTAATGGGATTTTTCGTTCTCGAGCAAGGCTGTTCACACACAAACATACACAGATATGTCTCTGAAAATAGCCTTTTTGGATTCAGGGTACCCCAAAACGAGTATTTATGTTGTTAACTCTACATTGAATTTTTGGGTTGAACACAATACTTTACCTACCTATAGTAGCTAAGGTATAGGGAGAGGAAGTAAAAAAATATCCTCATTTATTCCGGTAATAGTTAATAATGAATGTTAAATACGAAATACAGAATACTGTATGAAGCAGTAACTTTTCACGGAGTTGTCGTCCAGGGATATAAACAATGACATCCTAACCCACCACACATAAAAACCGGTTGATGTAAACACACTTATAATAGCCCATTTGAGAACCGCGCGTCTGCTTACCTTAGCGATGGCTGCAACGAACGTATCTTCACAACCTGTTATCCACAAACGTCACACCACGTCTGCCGGTCTGGAGTTGATGACCAGTGAGGTACAACTGACGAACACGCCATCTGGTACCTGAGCTGCGCATCATCCGCGATTTTTACGTAGACATGGTCGCTTCCCCGGGAAGAACATAATCTGAATATGAGAGTATTCGAAAACAGGATGCTTAGGAAAATATTTGGGCCTAAGAGAGGTGTTTATGAAGATTGGAGAAAACTACATAATGACGAGCTACATGACCTGTACTCTTCACTGGATATAGTAAGCATAGGCGTAGCCAGGCCGACCATAAGGGGGGGGTTATAACATTCAGGGAGAGGGGGTCCGGGGGTCCTCCCCCGGAAAATTTTAAAAGTTAAGATGCAAAATAACGAGTTTTAAGCTTCCGGGGGTCTCCCCCGGAAAATCTTAAAAATTAAGACGCAAAATAACGAGTTTTAAGCATCTGGGGGGTCCTCCCACGGAAAATTTTAAAAATTAAGATGCAAAATAACGAGTTTTAAGCTTCCCACGCTTTATACTTGTATTAAGTAATTTATGGGCAGACTGTAAAAAATCATACAATTTTCCTTTTTTTAATCAATGGGGGGGGGGGGGGTTCAAACCCCCAAAACCCCCCCCTCGCTACGCCTATGATAGTAAGGGTAATTAAATAACGGATGAAATGGGCTGGACATGTTGCGCGCATGGGGGAGGAAAGACATATCCCAAATATTGACTGGGACACCCGAAGGAAGACCTAGACGTAGGTGGGAGGACAATATTAAGATAGATTTAAGGGAAGTGGGCTTTGCGAGGGATGATTGGATAGAGTTATCACTAGGGACCGGATTCTTAGGTTTTTACCTATTTTTTTCCTTGCTTCCAAAACAAAAAACGATCACACACTTTTTCGAATCATGTCCATAGGATTCACCCACATTAATTCTGTGGCACCTAAAAATACCTAAATGGGGTATAAAAACCTAAATGTACCTAAACGGGATAAAAAACCTAAAATATCTAATTTAGGCTACTTTTTTGTCTTTTTTGTTTGTCATTTGAGAAATCGATATTTTGCGGAGAGACAATATTTTTGTCGAGTTGAAATTAATAGCACCAGCGTTTCGTTCAATCCAATGTCGTCTAGGATGACAGTATCAAGAGAGGAAGTGTAAGAGTACCGGCGTATTCCTTTTTAAAATATTCGTACTAACAACCATTGCTGACGTCATGTGAGGTTGAAAGTACATTTTCTGCCTTCAAATGTATTCTAAGAGATAACAGGAAGAACTTCACAGTTGAGAATCTTGAAAGATATTTAGTGATATACTGTAACCAGGAAATGTGAGACAATCTTATTTTCACTGCTTCTTTTGATTGTTTATGCTTTCTTTCTTCTTTCTTGTATAATATTGTCCTAAAGCAAGTTTACACAAATTTAAGTCAATTTTGTTAAGTTAAACTTTACAAGTATTATGTATTGAATCCTATGTAGCACATTCAAATTAATTAAACCAATTATTCTACCCGAAAACGATATTTTGGACAAAAACCTAAAAAAAACTATTTCACCTAATGGAAAACCTAAAACAGTGTTTTTAAAAACCTAAAAATCCGGTCACTAGTTATCACAGAATAGGGTTGAATGGCGGGCTAAGGTAAGCGCGGCAATGCACCTTCGGGTTCCATAAAATAGATAATATTCCTTTAGTTTGCTGAGGAATTGTCTATTGCCAATGAGATTTGAGTAGTTTACCAATCCCGAGAGTTCGAATGGATCATTTATTTTCATTTGCGATTTATCTCTATCGGTTTATGATTGGGGTACATAACTTAAAACGTATTGACACTTTCAACTGAGATTTTTGGTCACTCGTTTTATATGAAAATTTACCAGTTTTTGGTTATGGTAGTCCACCGTTGTGGCATCGGGGATGTGTTTGCTCCCCTCAGGCAGCGGGTTAGATTCCTGGTAAGGACAAGTTTCCCGGGGCTTACCAACATCTAAAAGGAGCATGGCCGTCATTATTACCATAATATCCGCCAAGTTCAAAGTAAATGTGTGAGCGACTGGTGTGCCCTGTGTTTGTAATGTCTCGGGGGTGGCCTCGGCATCGGACTAATCACTTATCGGAGATGGGTCCTCCATTGTCTTTGAAGAAAGGCCATCTATGCCCCAATGGCTAGTCCCTCTCCTGACAGGTCGCAGTTCTGTAAAGACCAGGCGGCGTGGCATAAACAGTACATACAACGCGGGAGATGCAACTGAAAGAAACAAATTCTGGTTTCTTAGAAATAAATTCTATTGGAAAAAACATTTGAGCCATATAGTTCCTGAGATAGTTCACAAATTAACTTTTACATGGCTGAATTATTATATGAACATAAGTAATCACCAACTAAAATCATCAGTGGCCATTAAGATTGAAATCAATTAGGAAAATTTCAGTAAAATATTTGATTTCCTTAAATGCCAATTTTAACGAAAGAATAAAAGCCCTCACATTATACAAATAGTATTACTTTGCTAATTTTATATTTCTACTTTATACGATATTTTTAAATAACAAATTTACACGTCAGTAGCAGCGAAAAGGTTAAAATAAAGATTGTTTATCATTTAGCTTGTTTGAAACACGATTTTTATTTCTACCAATCTGACTAAAAATGACTTATTTGGGTTTGTTTAGTGTGCTAAGCAGCCTTTTATATCCTTAGGTAAGGAATTCCATAGTTAAGCTGTCCCAATTATTGTGAAGATGTAGAATAGCATACAGTATTGTGAAGGATAATAAATATGGTAAAGTTCTGATGGGATCTTATTTATTCTGATATGTAATGAAAACGGCAGGCCAAGTAAGAAGGCTTTTTTGTGCACAGTAGTTTGTAGAGCATTGAAAGAGAACATAGTTTTCTGAGTTTGCAAACAGATAGCCATGTATACTGTATAGTATAGAAATATTGTTGGAATTAAATTTCTGTAATATTATTTTATACCTAAATCAGTGTTCAATCAAGTTCTTTGGTTTGGCATAGTACAGGGAATTACCTAGAAGTTTCACTTTTTATGAAAAACCAAATTTCGTCTGTCTTTTATTGGCTGCACCACCATGCATTCAGCAGTATTTTATAAGCTCCTAAAGACAATTTCACCCTCCACAGGACTAAAGCTATGCAATATCTTATGAACCAAGTGCATATGGTTAAGAATTTTCAGAAGTTTATATCAAACTTACCTCATATGGAGTTCTGTCACATAACCAACTCACAGTAGTTAACGTTTTTTTAAACTTTTCCATTGATGTTGTATCCACAAATGTTCTTCAACACAAATTAAGATAAAAATGAGTAGGAATTCATTTTGGTCAAAATAAAATGAAATGTCTGAAAATAAAATACAGAAATAAAGCAAATTTAGGTGGAATTTTTCTGACAGGTCTGTGCATTCATTCTTGTTTTGAAGTGAGTAGCGTAACTACGTACAGCCAGACAGAATACATTTTAGTTCTCACAGCTGTTAGATTTTAAGGTAGTTTCTTTTATCATAATAATTTTTACAATAAATAATTTTATCTTCAATGTTTTTGTTTCATCATTCTTATTACTCACACATTTATAAGCTAAGATTTTAAACTTATATATTGAATAGTACAAGAGGCAGGCAAACATGATTATGTTATTTATTCAGTATGGTAGTTACTTCAAACTTTATTAACTTTTTTACCTTTCTTAAAATACAGCTTAACCAAAACATACTAAAGGCACAAATTCGTGAACATATTTTAAGGTAGGTTTGTCGTCTTGTACTTTTAAACAAATTTTAAGTTATTTTTCATCAGATATGGGAATACAATACAATATAATCCCACTGCCTTTTTTGAAAGTGCACAAGTAAGCTATAAAGCAGGTCATTCTTAAAACATTCTTGATATCATAGCTTATTAGCTGCAGAGATAGAATCTCCCTAAGTTCCTTTCAACATAGTATGTCCTATACCAGCCCCGTCCAAAATGCTTCACAGTGTGTAAATCAGCACAGGTGTACAAAGTACGCAGCACTATACAGTGCAGTCAGCATTGGACTAGGCAACGACAGTGTAGGAGAAGGGTTTGGGGCAAGCAAGACAGACTTGAATGAATTTTATGAGAACTTTCCTCATCATGAATTTCCTCACCAAACTTATAAATATGTTCAGTTCTAAATATATAAATATATATGAACAATTTTTGTCATTATTAAAACTGAATAAACCAAGGTTGTAAGCAGACATTTCAGATGAAAATTTGATAAGTTATTTACACTTATCTATAAAATGTACATTTGCGCCTGATTTGCAGGCGATTGTTGGCTCACGAAAACAAGGCTAATTAAAATAAAAACTTGAATTTATATTTTGTTTATTAGCAAACATGTGCTACTTTTGAAGTTGTGTAAAAGTAGTATCTTAGTCCATTTGTTTTCCTACATACGTGCAACAACAATATTTTCATACTTTCGCACACAAAAAACTTTTTGAATTTACAAGTGAACAGTGTCACCACATTCCATACTTCTGATATGGAGTTCTTTGTTCTTCTTTCATAGCCCCTCCCATGATCGATAATTTACAAGGTCTAGATTAAATATGAATAATTTTGGTTTTCTCATAATATGTAATGAAAATTAAATGTACCTGGCCTCTCAAGTTCTGATTGTCAAGGGAGGAGACTTCCAAGCCAAACAGACGGGAATAAAAGGGGAACTGTGCAGGTTTGTGAGTCTGAGTTGCACACTGTGCAGAAGTTTGGACGCCGCTGTCCTATGCCAACAAGAAGCAATCTTTTGAATTTCAGAGCTACTTAGAATTTTCCTCATGCTAGTTTGAATTAACAAGACAACTTCATGATTCTTGGGCATAGCTTTACTTACTTACTTACTTACCTACTAAATGGCAATAGGTTCTAAGCAAGCTAACAGAATGTTATCCATTTTATGGAACCCAGAAATTCATTGCCGTGTTTACATGAGAATGCCATTCAACCCTATTCTATGCTAATTCCACCCAACCATCCCTTGAAAATCCTACTTTCCTTAAATATATTCTAATATTGTCCTACCAGCTATGCCTATATCTTCCAGGTGTTTTTTCTTCCTTCAGCTCTCCCAGTCAATATTTTTTAGATATGTCTTTCCTCCCCCATGCGTGCAACATGTCCAGCCCATTTCATCCTCCGTGATTTAATTACTCTTTTTATATTTGGTGGTCTGCCACTTTGGGTGAGTTGGAGCATGACTGCCTGCTACCCCAGCCCGGGTTTGATCCCGGTCGGATTTGAGATTTTTCAGAGAAGGAAAATTTCCTTCCTGTATCAGGACTGGATGCTGAGTCTCCTCAGTCCCATCCCACGAAAGGCACAGGAAAATATATGCGATATCATCCTTGTCGAGTAATTCTGGGACATGTGTTGTGGTTATTCCTCTATAGCTCCGTTCCAGGACCTTACATCTACCTCTGTGCAGAATCACCCATCATCATCATCATCGTTATATTTGGTGAAGAGCACAGGTTATGAAGCTTGTCATTATGCAGTTTTCTTCTCATTTCCTAAGCACCCTGTTTTGAACACTCAGATTATGTTCTTCCTGGAGAGTAAGAGACCATGTCTCACATCCATATAATACAACCGGCAGGGTAATTGTCTTATATACTTTTATTTTTAGATTTCTGGACAGAAGAAGAGAAGATAGAAGCATCTGAATTGAATAAAAACAAGCATTTCCAGAATTCAGTCGAAACTTAACTTTTTCCATAATATTATTTGTATCTGTGATTATTGCTTCCAGATACTTGAATTTCTCCACTTGTTCGAATACTTTATCTTCTATTCTAATATTTTGTAGTGTGTTATTTTGACGTTTCATGACCAAACACTTAGTCTTTTTCTCTATTAATTTATAACTACATTTAACTACACGTTGACAAAATCACCTGCTGATCAAAAATAATTGAAGAAACTACCAAATTTCCATTTTTGAATGACCTGCTTTCTTTCAACAAAGTCATCACGGAATAACTGTATGGTATTCTGTCACAAGAACACATATTTAACCATATTTATTTTAAATTTTGATGACAAGGATGGACTACAGTCAATGGTGGAGGGATTATGTTTCTGGCCTTCATAGTTATGCTACTACCAGTAAACAAGGCTGATAATTTTGTCTCCATTTGGCATTAACATAGAATGACTAACACTGTAAGCAATATATTTATTAAAGGCACTACCATCTATCAGCTCTTACGAACAGGTACAACTGGAGAAATGGTAAACTAAATTTAAAAAAGTATAGGATACTGGTAAGGCACAAGTTTTACAACAATTTATTAGGGTGACTGACTTCTTTTAACTTTTTTTGGGAATGTGGTTGTACTTCATCAGTATCAAACAACAAGTTGGCTCTTTACTGTTAAAGTGGATGGATACATGAATGTTACATAATTCTAGATATATAATACAAATATATATACTTTACAATAGAGCGTGGTAAAATATCGTGAATGGAAATCATGGCTCTGATGGTTTTACAATGAACATTGATTGTGGATTGCAGTAGCAATACCACATTACAAATTGTAGTTGGATATGATATATCAATATCTTATAAGCCTCAAAATATAATTATTCGTATTTCTTATTTTTCTTACTAAAAGGATTTCTCTTATAACAAAGTAATAGCAATTAATTCCCATTAGCATTTCACATTTTTGTAACTTTTTTTTTTATATATTCATGTCTAATTTGATACTGATATGCAAAATACTGATTAGTTCGTCTATAGGCTTCCATTCTTCTCATTACTATGAATGCTGGGAATCCACATTGTACCAACATGATTTACAAAATGGCAGCTAAACATTGTTCTATTGATTATATATTCATGATATAATTTGTTCGGAATTAACATTACTCGTATAAGAGATTAATTATTACAAGGAGTGAGGAAAGTGAGACGGTATGTGCCACTATGGAATACCAGCACTGGTTTCAAAGGCCCAATGGAATACCAGCTCTGGTTTCAATCATAAAATAGCATGCCACTGAAAATCAGTGGATCTTAAAAGTAAATTGCTAACCTTTGTTTGTAGCAAAGAGTAGACCCAATGTTTGCGTGGTAGTTAATATTATTTATAATGCTACATTCACACTGAGGAATTTATTGCAAGGATATGTGTCCGAACACATGTATCACAACCTATTTTCCACAAGTCGTAAACCTATTGAACATATTCCTTGTCCAAGGACACAAACAGTGAATAAAATGTACCAGAAACAAGGTTCCTCCACAAGTTCTTGTTTGCGCTCCAAAAGCGATAACATTGAACAGATCCCAGTAAGAATGCTCTTCCAGAATGTGTTGTGGTCATGTTTCTTGTGATAGCTGAGAAGATTGTCAGCTGTTTGTGATTATGATCAATCCCATGAGATATATTGCTATGTTCACGCTGTTTATTTTACGAAATCGCAGATATTCTGTTATGGAGTGCTCTAAACAGAACATAAGATGATCTAGAAGTGTTCTCCCTCACATTTGTAATACCTTTTTAGATAATTTGAATTTAGGCCTATACCGGTAGACACACTTTCTTCTTCCTTGAATATGTTCTGTGTCTAATCCCAAATAATCAAGAGAACATCCACATTTGGTTCTGTGTCTAATCCCAAATAATCAAGAGAACTTCCACATTTGGTTACTGAGAAAACTGATGAAATAGGAGAGATATTAGAACAGTCATAGAATTGAATTAGGCCTAGGCGGGATTCAGGGCAGATAATGTGTCCGTGTAGATCTTAAAGCCGATTTTCTACGAAGGTGTCACATGTGTGTAAATGAACGGGCAGCACTTCTAGCACCTTCTTGCAGTTTAAGCACAATCATATACAATTTTTATATCGATTACACTGTTTTTTGGGAGATTAAACCAACTCTTTCTTTATCGATTACAGTGGATCAAAGTTATCTGCTATCGCTACGTGACCTGCCAGGCAGCTTGACTCCGAGGCTCCGGGCTCACAAAACAAGACGCTCTGCTAAAGAAAGTTAAGCAAGTTTGAATTTACTACATCTGTACAACTGAACACAGCTTTAAAATTGAAATATCAATGTTTAATAAATAATTCTTTCCGTAAAATTCAGAATTAAAAATACTGACTGTCCAGATAAATATAAATCTCCGCTTTTTAATGGCCAACTAACATAAGACCATGACCCTACAGCTCGGAAGATATTATCAGCATTAGCACAGTATAATATTGTCATTTTCTTTTGCAAATTGAGTGTTCGTCGGTTACAAACTTGTTCTAGGTGAATCATCAATATGTTTAACACAAAAAGAAGCATTAGTTCTGCATTTAATCCGTACTTGTGCCTGGTAAAAAAATTCCTCAGTGTAAACATTCACATGGAATATTTGTGCAAGGAACATATAAATGGGATATGTATTCAGATACAAGAATCACAGAAATGTACATTGAATTTGTATGGAGTAATTGTGTCTGCAACAAATTCCTCAGTGTGAACGTAGCATAAGACAGTGATCATTGTAATTATCTATGCAGCATAATAATAACTCTCATATATTATTGTATTCTGTAACTGAAAGCTCGTATTTCTATAGGTTAATAATGACTATGATTTAAGCTAGATGCATTATTGAGTGTAAGGTATAGGACAATTTCCTGCATATTATATTATTTATATATATTTTTTTTTCAAATTGAGGTATGACAAGGAAAAATCTTGGGATAGCATACCACCTCTGGTTTTTTTCCTACTTCCTTCACTGATTACAAGTGCTGGTATTACAAGTGGGTATCGTCCTTTAGTGCAAGGGATTTTGTTCATTAACAAGTGCAAGAAACAAGAAAAACTAAGAATTCACTTAATGTGATCAATTTTCCCCATATGAAGTTGCATTAAGTGTCTTTTATGAATAAAATATGTACAATCCATACAAACTACAATTTCAGAGCTTGTTAAAACACCACTGATACTTTTTCAAGCCAGGATTGAGCAAATGGTACCGGTAGGCTACATGTTTAAGGTACCAAACATTTATCTAAGAATCTGCATATGAAACTAGAAATTAATATCAGGCAGAATAAATCTTATGAAAGAATTTCCCTATTATCTAAAATACTTTATTGTATCTTGATTAACCAGAAAATATATTTTAACTCCAGACGGGAAACTCGTTTTTGCCCTATAGTCAGAGACGGTGAGGGTATTCACATATGAGCCCCTTAAAGCCCAAGTGGTGTAACTCCAGTTTCTGGATTTTTTTAGTTATGGTCAGGATCCTATTCAGAAAATGTTCTTCTATTAATAGCGCAAATGGTGTACGTCATAACTTGTAACTTATAGCAACCCTGTAGGTAGGAGCACAATTTTGTGCTGTCCATAAAGCCATGTATTTGGTGACAGCTAAAACCTTGAATATCTCAGAACAGCAGTAATGTGAGTTACACCACTTGGGCTTTAAGGGGCTCATATATAGGTTTACCAGGGACAACAATTTTTTTAGATAATACATATTTGATATTGGCATCCATAGGTGCCAACTTGAAAATAATATTGGGGAGCAAGAATTGTAATATAGAATTGTTAGAATAGCCCTGAAAAAAAAGGCCTACATGTGCTAATAAATAAATAAATAAATAAATAAACCTGAAGATATTTACCTTATTTTTTACTGGCAAACAGGTTCCTCCTAAGTTCGTTCTTGCATATGAAGTAATCATTTATGGCATCAAGGTCTACAGGAGTCCCCCAATTCTAAATATTGCCCCCTCTCAAAGTCTGCGCCTATGCTGGCATCTAAATTTAGTTCAAGCAATATATTAGAAGCAGTACATGTATAGATAAAATTGTCTCCAAATAACAATATAAATACAAAATTTCTGGCATATTCATCCCCTCCACCATACATATACTATCAGCTAGTAATAGACATATTGCTCTTGAGCTGTCAGCAAGATAAGAAGATGCTCCTGGCGTCTACAGAGCCACCATCCCATGGAACTGGGAAGTTGAATGTTGATTTGTCCTTATATGATATAATATACACATACATCTATCCTAGTTGTAAGATAACAAATTAGAAATTTGTTTTGTCAAACTCAGTCACTGTAGAGATTAACTACCTCTCTTGTTTGTGAAAATTTGAACCACATTTCCTCCAAAGAAATGAAATTTACCTTGCTTCATCTATCCCAAATCCCAGTGCCTTGGCTATTCCTAACGACCCAACTTCTCCAACACCACAGTACCATATTATGAGTTAACAGGTTTCAGGACAAGCTAATTGAGGGGTATTAAAACTAAAGTAGACTAAAAAAGGTTCAGTGAAGATGAGAGTTTCAACTTTAGTGTGGTTCAAGTTTATCAGCAAATTTTCAAATTCTACACAACCTAACTTTCAATAATCTGGAAGTAGTGTTTAATCATTTATGATCATCTCTGTCACTTTACAAGAAAACATTGGCTAACAAATACAAAGCCAGAAAGTTAGGTCTATTAGATTACGGAATAAAGGAATAAGAATATTTAGTCAAAATTTTTCAGATGTTTTGTTCAAACTATTGTTTATCTGTTACCCATAATTTTTACCATCATATGATCCATTGTCAAAAGTGATTGATTGGTATGCTATGTCTATGGCAACTTGCTTGAAGCAAGCAGCTCATTTTATTCAATAAAATGTTTCCTTCTAACTTATTTAATAGTTATAAAGAATTGACTCTTGAAATTCAATCATTTAACATTTTAAAGTTATGTTTAAAATCAATATTTATCACTTTCTCTGGAACAAATACAAATATGAGTAGGCCTACCATAATTTATTTTACTGATTTATTTAAAGATGAGGAAATTTTTTTGTGCAATGTTTAGCAAATTTGATTAAATAACTTTTATCATCGGTTTGTACGTATTTGTAAGGATGGCCAAATTGTATTTATATGGGCTCTGTTAATGAGCTTTGGCTCATGCATCTTTTCATTAATAAATGAAGAAAATAACTTGAAAAAAAAATTATACTGGCATGCATTAACAAAAGAAAGAAATAGTTCTGAACTTACTTGATGACTATATACTTTCTACAACATCTCAACATTCAACACTTCAAAATCCTTAATGGCTGAATCAATGTAGGCCCATGAAACATTGGAGAGCTGAAAACTTCCCCCATTACTGACAACTCAAGAACAATTTGTAGTCAGGAAAACCTCAAGCTCATGTGCTAATCCAAGTTTCAATGCACTGAAGTTGAAATTTTTATTTATCTGAGGTTGTTAGGTTCTGGTACTGATATCTGGAAAAAAAAAGTACCCAACAAATTATTTATCTAAGGTTCGTAGGTTTTGATAATATCTAAAAAAAAAAAAATGGTACCAGATATCATTTCTTTGTAGGGGTGGGTAATTATAGTTTTATATATATATAATTGTCTCCATAAAGTAAATCTTATGAAGTAGCATTAGTTGCTTCCATTTATGCAACCAAAAACAAGCCTAACTTTGATCAACCTTCTGAATACCGGTACCTCAGTATAAAGTGAATCACAAATGCAGAGATGAAACAAACATAGAAGTACAAAACATGGAAACTAAAACAAACATTTGTATAGAAAGCTATAAAATCTTAAATTATAATAAGCCCAAACACAGAATGCAAGCAGGGCCGTAGCTAGGCGGTGGCGAGGTGGGCCTCCGCCAAGGGCGCAGGTACAGAGAGGGCGCAAAATTAACCATGAAAAATCCCGCTTTGTTTTAGACTGGTGCAAATTATCAAGCAATAAAAATTCCACGTTAATGGAAGAAATCTTTCAGGTTATTAAAAATGACTGCACATGAACTATCTGTAGTATTATGCCGATTGTCTACAAACGAAAAGCAGTCATGCAACGTTCTTTAATTAACACATTTTTTATTGACAGAGTATGATAACATAAATCATGAACGGTATGGAAAGATATAACTATTCGAAAAAAAATACCTTTACCTATATTAATGTGTTAAACATTTTAGTAGGCCTCAGGCCTATTATGTAATTTACTTTTGATACTAGATTTTACTTAATTCTTTTTTAAGTATGTAGTTCAATCATCTGAAAATAAGGTTTTAGTTCCTTAAAAGTCCAACACTTAGTTCATTTTCAAATTGAGGTTTAGGTTTTCTTTGATAATAACAGTGTTTTTATATTAAAATAATAAACAATTTTACTGAAATTTAAAAAAAAAATTATTGGAGGGCACAGATTTGTCAAACTCGCCAAGGGCGCAGAAGGACCTTGCTATGGCCCTGAATGCAAGAAGACTTAAGTTAGATGTGACTTTTGGCTTTCAATAACATTATTATACAATAGTACTATTTGTTTAGCTGCCATCTAAGGAATACATGTGCGCAGTATATGGGTCTAGTCCCACTAAGCTCATGAAAATAGTTGAATTTACGTATTTAGTAAATCACAATCTACAAGGAAGGTGATGAAAGAATACATGGAGTAGACAGATACTGAGAATAGCTACTTTCTTCAGAAGATGGAGAAGTTTCTTTTAGATTATATGAACACGATGCACTTGTAGACAACCCTACACTCAAGCAGACAACAGTACGTCTGAGGAACATGACTACTAGGCATTCACAGACAATAGATTTATACAAAATAGAATTCCGTCCAATATATCCACAGGATTTGGCCTGGAAGGATCTACAGCAAAGAGTTTAAAGACTAGAGGATGGCAAACTCATATGTATCTTTATCATCTGAACAATCAATTTCTTTTGAAAAGTATAATAAAATATATTATAAAGAATGAACAAATTGGAAGTGCATAACTTAAGACCACAAAAGCAGTACATGCTAATATGGTTACCCCTTTCCTCATGAATGAAGTGTGGGACATTTCATAAAAATAAGGGGCACTATAATATGCTTATGACATAACAGTATCATAATAACCATTATGATGCAGAAATACATTATAACAATCAATTATTAATTATTTTGAATACGTGATTGTATCAGAAATTTGCAGATCATTTAGAGGCAAATGTGATCAATACCAGTCTAATAGTCCAAGCTTCTGACTAAGGTTATGAGTTTGATTCCAGGCCTTGTTGTGGGAAATTAATTTTGTTAATGGTTCCCATTCCAACCACAGTATGTTTACTGTCTTAGTTGAGTTATGGTCATCCCCAAGTACATTCATATACGCTTATGCCACCATTGATAAATATACACCGATTTAGAGACTGGTACAAATCTGCCCAGCCGGTAGAATAACATAAAAATACATAAATTATATGCATTGGCAATGGTGAGTGGGAAGAAATTTGTTGAATAAAAATTTTTGTTTATATATTGACATTGGACGTAAAACTTGCACGTTTATAATACCTATTACATGTTTTTAGGAAATGAAAAAAAGAAATGTAACAATTGTTTAGCAAGAGTAAAATGTAAAAGTAAAACATCTTTCAGAATGTATAAAAATAAAACAAATTAATGTACAGTTTGATACATCTTGATCAATTAGGTCGTCAAGATTGTAGAAATAAGAAATAGAAAGACACGAATTGAAAGATGGACATGTGCTGAGCATGCTTTTTAAAATATGATTTAATTTCATATTATACATAAATAAATTTGAATAAAACAAAAAATCTTTATGCAAAACTTTATGCCTACATATGGCAACCCTGTGGTTAATTCATTTGTATCCAGGCAGATCTTATCAACAGAAGACACCTGTGGATTATATTATAATCCAGAAAAAATTAATTATTAATCTTGATCATTATATTCTGTGATTCTTAACGAAACTGAGATAAATTATCTCAAAAATGTGCTATTTGGTTACTGAAATCTGTTATCAACTTCACCATCCTCTTGCCTTAATAAATGGAGGAGACAGGGACGGTCATGGTGAGAGAGCATCTAGGAAAATGTTTCTAAATTTGTGATTGAGCGCCATTTGTATTGGATGAACAGTACGACTGAAGGGAAAGGTGATTTTGTTTTGTATACAAGCTCAGAGACTCAGTAACATTGCAATATTACAAAAAAACAGAAATATTCTTCTTCTCTATTTGATCTTCTGAGTTCTGAAATTTCACACATGAAAAGGTTCTTTCTCCAGAAGTTTGGTCCTCTTCGACCATACCATGACAGTATACATGTAAGTTATATGGTTATAGCGGGAGAAAGGAAAATAGTCGCCTCCCGTGCGCGACGTGACGTCAAGAGGTATGAGAGATGGGAAGTTTTCCAACCCAGCCATGGAGCAAGAGCTACTTATATAAATTTAGTCATCTGTTAAAAATCTATCTTCTTTATGTATGTTTTCAAAAATTTAAACTAAAATGTTGCCTGATACATTTTAAGATACAAAGGAAAATGGTTATAATCTTAAACAATGAAGTACCGGTACTGTACAAGATGTGATAGTTTGGTTATACACAGTGGCGGTTTACGCATAGGCACTGTGGATCTGCAGCACTCCCTATTTCCACTTGATATTATTGATCACATTTAATATAATGAGTCCTTTTTGTCTTTAATTCTTTCATTATAGTTATATCCAATGCAAAATTATTAACCTCAATAAAAACAAAGTCTTGTTTTTGGATTTTTCTAAAAAAATGAAGGGCGAATTTGGACTGTGGTTAATGTAAATAGATAAATTGAAACAGAACCATTAATTTTTATTTTAAGTTTTCTTTCATATAAATTCATTTATAATCGTAATTATTCTTTTATCGCTCATTTTTATAATATTATTATTCTATAACAATTTTTGGGAGATATCAAATTGATTCTAGGTATATTTATGAATAGAATTCAGTTAAAAAATTTCTGGGGCCTTATGACCTCTAAGTTTTGTACAGTGGCTTGCTATTGCAAGTACTACTGGTAGTAGTATAGATAATTTGCAACTGGCAATAACAATGTAAAATAGTATTTAAATTGGAATTAATACTTGTTCACAAACATACTGCATTAATGTACTCAGAACATATATCAGGACATATTGCTCTATCCTGGAGAGATATTATCCTAATTAATAAGTTTTCCCCATCATATTGGCAGGGTGTATTTATCAATCGCGTTATCTTTTGTTGGAATGTCTAAGTTCATAACATTGTCAAAGTTCACAATCATATTATTAAAATGCATTTTGTGAGTGCAGTCTTTAATACTACTACAATAAAACTGCTTTTTAATGATACTCAAGAGACTGAATTCTTTTCCCAAAATTAAATAGGAATTTTTCCTTAAGAGTTTGTTTGCCTCGAACCACATTCTGCAGAAAGGAACCAATCCACATGATTCCTAAATTTAAAGTTAAATAAACATTATTTAATACTTCTTTCATTAATCAATAGTACATGAAAGGGTGTATATTTCCTCAAAATAAGGACTCTTCAGTGCTTTTAATTATTGATTTATTATTGAATTTTGAGGATTGGTTCCATTTTGCAAAGTAGACTTTGCTTTGATGCTATTCTGCTGAACAGATTCAAGTAAAACATTAGTGGCTATTAGTGTTTTCCCAATTGTGTTCAGTTAAAAAAATTAATAAATAAATCCTGCGACTCTTAAAATAGAGGTTCCTCCCCAACCCTGAGAATTTGTTTTCTATTTTTGTTAGTCTGATTGCGATGAGTACCATGTTTTTCACTATACTATGAACAAAGTTTGCAGAATGCTTCCCCATCTTTATTACGTCTTTTTGTAAGGCCATGTTTGTATATAGACCCATATTTGTAAATCACTGAAAGAGCACTTTATTTTTGGTTCTGGTATTACGAAAAACTAACAAGGAGGACATGCTCAAATTATGCATAATAAGTACAGTCTCTCTCACGTGGAATAGCTCACCACTTGTGTTATTAGTATGGGCTTTCCCTCTTGTAGGAGGCCCTAGCCCTTCAGGGACACAGTGGGAGCATTCATTCACTCATTCATTCATAACACCACCATAAAAATGGTGAACTATTGTTCAACTTCAACAGTCTATTAAATTAAATTGAGAAGTATACAAATGCTTTCAAGAATGGAGGGCTGTTATTACATATAACCAGGTTAATAAATAGCAGTATTATGCTATGTTGCCAAATATCAACTGATGAAAGTACATGAAAATAATAGTTCAGTTAGTTGCTTGTTTCAGTCCTATATGGAAGTTTGTTAAAATTAAAATATCAGGGCCTTTGAAGTCCCCACTGAGACTTCTTGGAAAACCGAGACAAGATGTTTAAAAAAAAAAAAAAAAAAAAAAAATCTGATTAATTGGGACATATGATGGCAACCTTAATTTAACATCATAAAGGCAGTGTTGCTGCTGTTGAAGGTAAGGTTCACAGGACATACTGCAATGAGTTAGCCTAATTTTATTGATTATATACAGCATTTTTGTTTAGAAAACCTTAGTTTGGTTAATTTGAAATTTGGATAATTTGATTATTTTTCTAATTCCCTTCGAGTTTGAATTACTAAGAGTCCAGTGCATAACAAAATAAGCACTAAGGATGAAGGGATCTCGAGTTCATCTTTTGAAACATACAGGCTAACTAACATTAAGTATATACTTTGGGGAAATTTATTAATTCATGAACCTAAGGAAAAGATCAGAATATCTGATTTCCACGTAAATATAACATGATTAATAAATTATTATATCCACCCAATTTGAGCAAGGAAAGTTAATACCTGAAAATGTAAGGACGATTCAATAACTCCTTAAACATTTCCTGAGTAAAGTAAAGCCAAGAAACAAAGGTATGCATGTGAACATGTATTATGCTGTTCTCGTCAGCTAATAATAATAATACAGGTTCGGAAATGGTATATAAGTTGCTTGCTCTATGGCAGTGTTGTTCAAAGGGAAAGATCATCTAGAACCACTCGTTGCCATGATATTGCCTCGGACGTTTGATGATGGTCACGTCGCGCAATGGACTGTATCATTGTTTATGAGAGACCCGATATGACACATTCGGAGTTCCATATCCCATCTCACTGTATGTAGAGGGTCCATCGTTGTAAATCGCACTAGGACCCTCAATACTGCACACTGAATCTTCAGGTGTTCTAGATACTTCCCCTTCCGTAACTTCATGGTCCAGACCTCTGCTGCCACCATCTCCACCACTACTACCACCATCTCTGTGATGTCTGGTTGAACAGCGCTGATGCCTGTGATGTAGTGCCTGCAAAATCAACATTCATAACCGAATGCAGAATTTTGCATACACTGTTATTAACACATTGCTAGCCATCATAGCACCACAGCTTAACCCACATGGACATGACCCTTTAGATCTCTGTGTGCAGAGCCATTTAAATCAATTTGGCCCGGGCCATTTAGCAAACACCTATAACATGCAACATCTCAGTAATTTTACTTGTAAATAATAATTGCATAATAATTGTCTTGGGGTACACCATGCCATAGTGGTTGAGGCACTGTGCTACAAACCGGAAGGTCGCGGGTTCGATTCCCAATGAGGTCGGTGGGATTTTTCCATTGGCCTAATCCTTCTGGTGGCACTATGGCCCTGGGGTCGACTCAACCTCTAACAGAAATGAGTACCGGGAGTAATCCTGGGAGTAAAAAGCGGCCGGTGCATATGGCTGACAACCTTACCACCTTCCTGTGTCAATGTCTCTATCTGGGAGCCTCAACCTCCCGGAAACCCTACGGGTCTCCATGGCCCATACAGGGATCACTTTAATTTGTTTTCACTTTATAATAATTGTCTTGCATTCCTGTACAGACGAGTCTGTTGGGATTGCGACTGTTGCAATTGCAGACAGTGAACCTTTTGTGACAAATTTCCAGCTGATGTGTATGGCGTCACAACTTGGAAATATTCGAGGCAGAATGACTAACATATGGAAACACATGGGAGGTGATCAAGGTAACAAGTATAGTTTAACATGTCACTGTTAAACTAATATCATTATTGCTAACTGCCACTAACCAAGAGTTACCTGTCACAATCCTAGAGATAGTGTTAAAAATGATTTATGGGAATGTTTTGATTTTGAATGAACAAGCAAACAGTTTCATCATCATGAGCATCATTTTCAATATTGATTTCCTCAGTAAGAGACAAAAGAGACTGGTGATACTTCCCCTAAAATATCAAAATTGTTCAAAGTTTTTTATGCAGATGCCTGTAGCTATAAAGTCGGCCATGGTGGTCTAGAGGTAGCATGCCCGCCTTTAGTTCTGAATGTCGTGGGAGCAAACCCAGCCCCACGGAGTCCCAGGACTTTAAGCTGGGGCCCATGTTGTAGATTTACAGCACGTAAAAGAACTCCAAGCCTCTGAACAAAATTGCTCAGCCCTTTCACGTCCAAATAATACCTTAGTTTCCAGAGGGGGTTGAAAGGTGATGGGCTTACCACCTGTCCCTCTGCCCTCTCTCTTGGAAAATAAATGTAACAAAATTCACATAGTTAAGAGAAATCTCCACTTAAAGACCCTTCACCCCAACATAGGGGATTAACCAGATACTGTAGCTATAAAGGAAATACCTCCGTCATAAGAAAATTTTAAAACATTTTAAGCAAAGTTTACCTTGATCAAACTAATGGTTTTACCATCATTTTAGTAGGTTATAGTGAAAATATTATGTTTTACTCAGGAATTTTAAATGTATTTATCTTTGTATAACAAGTTTCTGCTTCTTTACATATAGTGTACGTACAATCTTAATAGAGGCCATAGAAATGAAAGTGACCAAATGGCAATATACTAAGAGCTATATTTGTAAGAGATATTCTGTGCTGAACAAAAAGTTTCTTGCAAAAAATTAAAAAGTTAAACAATTATTCATGCAAATACAGTGAGGAAGAGATACAGCTGCATAGATTTAACAGCTTATTTCATTGGTAGAAACAAATAAACACCGTGTTAGTCTGAAATGAATATTATGCTCAAAACATTTGTCCCTAAATGCTTAAACCTCCTTTAGTTTGTACAAATTGTATCACTGTGAATTCTACACACCTCATTAGAGGAACAAATAAGGAATATTTCAACTCCCTGCAGTTTTTCCATACAATTGATTATTAGGTGAACCACATAAGCTGTGAAATAATGCAATGCTGAAGTGAGAGTCTCTACATACCATAGTAATCTGTTTTTATATGCATTTACTGAGGTCATTGCCACCAGCAACAGCTATCTGGTAGTGTATTGTTGCAATTTAATGGAACTTTCGACTTAATTATCTCATAAACCATAAACATATTCACAAAACACAAAACATGTATGATATTAATTTTAAAGTTATCTCCTGTCACCTTGAACCTGTGCAGCAGTACCTTTCCACCCTGCCTAGATGAATATAAATGCCAAAACAAACAGGTGCAAAGGGAAACATTATCATGCTTTATATAATTTCTAATATGCTACTGTATTTGTGACTTTTACTTGTAAACTCATAATAATATGTGCGATCAGTGCTGTAGTCCTAAAATTTCACAGCCTACATGCTGAAATTTTGGGGAATTTTTATAGGACTTGTTTTATTTAAATTTTTGGACTGCATTTAATATATGAGTACTTATGAATACAATAATTTAATTTAATTAATTTGCAAAACACTTTGTTCATTTTAAAATGAGTCAGTAAATAAAATTTATACTCATCATTTTGCATAGCTGTAACATATTATCACAATAAAGAATGCATTTTAGATTTAAAAAAATAAAACATATATTTTACAGCGAGCATTTAAACACAAAAACTATAGCAAACAATGGATTTAACAGCAAAATCTTCTTCAGGAGCTGGTCCCAGCTGTTCTTAAATCAGATACTTCAAAAATTTATTTTTTGATGCATCACCAGAACTTCTTGCACAAACTCTTGAATTGATGTCTTTTGTAGCCACATCTTCAAACATTTTAAAAGTTCAAACTGACCAAGGAATGAATTTTATTTACAAACATAATATCCCTCTTAATGACCCAATAAATAAATAAATAATTAAATAAACAAAATAAGGCTATTCAATCCAAGACTATTAATTTATTAGCAATCATCCTGAATTAATTGGGTTAAACAACAAACAATTTATGTCTAAAATTATAAAATTTATATAATTATTTCTGGCAATAGTATAACGTTTTCTATATTATATTTTTAAATATAGGTATAATTACTTTACCTTAAAATTAATTTAGTTTAAAATTTTATATATTATTAATGTATTATTGTATCATTAACTCATATATTTCCATTGTAATTGTAACATGTTCTGCATGTTCGATCTGTTCCTTACAAAAGTTATACCACGCTGCTGTAAGGCTAGTGTTATTCTCATATTGCAGTCATATAGGCTATATCTGTAACATGAAAAGCATAACACATTTCCTTTTGATATTCCACAGTTCAGCCTCTCCTGTTTTCGTTCAGTGTTGTATCATAGTTGAAGATACTTTGAATATATCTCCATACCATATGTACTACATTACCACTGAGTTGTTTTGTCTTATATGACGATTGGAGATTGGAAGTACCACAGATTCGCAAGAATGTACGTATGCACTACCCAGATTCTTTCAATTAACACAGACTACGATGATAATTCTCTTTTGCTAAGAGCTTTGCTTTATGCACTGCATAGTCCCAATTATCATTATATTTGGATGACGATGAAAATATATTCCCAAAATCTTATGCGTTTCTATTGTTTGGAGCCCAAGTATAGTAGGGATAATTTCCCATGGACCAATTGCAATATATTTTGATTTCCTTTGACTGATTCGCAATCCTGATTATTCTCTGAACTTAGTTAACGTTTCCCTCAAAATATCAACATCAGCATCTCTTGTAAAAAACACACTGACATCACCTGCATATGATGTAACCAATAATGTTACTTCATCTCACAGTAATGCAGTGAGAGAATCAATTTGTTAAAGTAGTGGGTTGATCACTAATGCAAATAAAACCATTGACCTTACTGAAATATTGCTTAACCAAAATTATTTTGAAGAGAAAAATTTCATTACTTCAGCCACTCTATGTGATGAATATACAAAAAAGCAACGTCAAAAAATCTAATATTGTACTTAAGTATTGTAAGTTTGTCAATGCAAGCCACTGGAAATTCATCTACTTTATTCATATCTTTACTGATGTGGATAATATACTTTATTTTAGACAATAATAATATAATAATAACAACACAATCAATAAAAAATACAAAAACATAACAGTAACAATACTAACAATAATAAAAATAACAACAATAACATTAATAATAATTATAATGATGATGATGATAAAAATCACTGCATTATCTTTTAATTCCTAGCCAATAAACAGACTACAATGCCTTTAACATTGTTACAGAATGATGAGCATACACAATCACTCCTAAAAGCACGATCACGCAGCTTATTTTGCACAAAATCACAATTTTTATATTTTTATATCTTTTGCAATTGTACGTAATGCTGAAGAAATACACTAGATTGCATTTTGGTATAATGTAATGCATAATATAACTATTTCTCTCAATGCAAGTTGCCTGCATGACCATTAGCAAGACAAATTACAAAGTACAGTGTGACTGCTTGTTCATAAAAAGAAAAAAGGAAGATGAATTTGATTTTAGTAGGGTAAATTCTAGTGGCATTATGACCTGCAAAATAATTTTAAAATATACATATCTGTTAAGATAGGGTTCTTGCTTTATAAATCACATGCACATTCATATTAATATATTATTTTGTTCATCAGAATGTTTCAATACATTATGCTAGTATCTACATGCATTAAGTACGTCATAGAATTGTGCTATCCAGGGACCTGAAAAACCATGCAGGCAAAGAAGGGAGTATCATACCTTCTCTCTACTTCCTTTCTTCTGCAGCATCAAATGCATAAAAGGTAGTTATGAAATCTAATTATTATTTTTATTATTTAAAAATATAGTAAGATTGCTGGATTATATTATCCTTGCATTAAATACCAACTATAAGTTGCCCATTAATCTTTAATCACTTATTTTCCAAAGGATTTTTCGCTCATTAGTTTGCAACCCTTCCTTCATCTTCATTAAATCTTCATTAAAATCTTGATGTTAATAAAAGGAAAATGAAAAATATATAGCACTTAAAACAAACTTATACCCAACTTTTGCTATTTTAAAATTATTATTGTTCTTAAATAGGCCTACTGCATGCCACTTGCCTCAACTGCATTTGAATTTATGTGAAAAAACATTTCTTTAGAACCATTTTTCATGAACCAATTATATAGCAAAACTGGTCACTTCAGATATATTCCAAACAAAAACTAAACTAAATACTATTTTGCAATATCCATGAACAGACATCCAATTGCTGCATAAATCTTTTGACTTCTTTGGGAGATGGCAAATTGTGGGGTATGTGATCAGCATGCAGCCCACATGGCTGATTTTGATTATTGACTTGATCAGAGATGCTACTTATTTAAAATTAGCATGTTAAGTGTTCTTAAACAGGTGAATGTGCACCTTCTACTTCAGAAAATTAAATCCAGACCTACAGATTTATAACCACTAGTCCATGCAAACAATCAAATTCCTAACACTAGTGAACAGTAGCCTTAGATTTTCAATTTTTGAAAGGCCCTCAAGGAGTCTATTAGTTAATAATCTGTTAAAACTGCATAAATCAGTTGTTAAAACAGGATAAAACTTTCCTAACAACCACTTATCAGAAATGAGAAACTGGATAACATAAAAAATTACCTGTAAAGAAAAGCGACGGTGAGCAACTTTGCGACCACCTCGGCGTTTGGAAATATGTGGGTTGTCTGCCCTGATCGTCTTGTTTTTGAGCACTTCCAATTGAGTATACAGTCTCTTCAACTCTGCCTAGAAATTAATAATAATAGCTTATAATTTTTTTCTAAAGCAGGTAGAGTAAATTTCGTTATCTGTATAATGGTGTATATGAAATTAGGGTATCTGAAAAAAACTACAGAATACTTCCTGAATAGACAAAAAGCTGACTCAAATGAAGGTTTTCCTCCTTTCTGTAAAATCAGTGAAACTTGTGAGCAATACTATGAATTACCATACAATTACATTATTCAATAAATACTCACTGAGAACTCATAGCCTAACCTCATAGGATTTTTTTGTAAATGAAAACAACTCTTTTATCAACAAAATCAGATAAACTGATAACAAAGTTCCAGATGGAGTTAATAGGCTGTATTTTACATGCTTCTGGTATACATGGCACAGACTTTGTACTATTAATATTGTTATATAGGCATATCTAAAACGTAAATGTTTATTATTATTAATAGAGTACCCTATTTAAACATTATAACATTTAGTAAGCAATTCATTAGCAGTAATGTAAATAAATACCCTTCACAAACTATAAATCACAATTACTACCACTGTATGGGTTTAACGAAATACTGACAAATATTTATCATTAACGTGTGTTTACTTATCATGAGTTATCTGAAGGTATAAAATTTTCTCTGTGAATTGCAGATATACATTTAAACTGCCTGGATTCATTTTTTGGAAATTTAGACACTTGGTCAGACTCTTCATTGGCATTATTACTATAGTACAGCCAGAAACACAAAGCTTATTAGGCATTTTCCCTATTTTTGTACAAAAACACAATTTTCATCCAGCATAACATATTTAAAAGTTGACTGAAGAATTTTCACTAGCAAACCCGACCTGCTACAAATGATGTGTAGCCTATATTATCATGTCTTAACTGATGAGGCCACAGTTATGGTTAGCAAAAGAAGGCAATGCATCGTGGCTTTGTAGTATAGTGATGATTTGCCATTTAAAAACATGTGACCATTAATTAGTTGTTACTCCAGTACCGGTCAACCAATTTGGTTCAAAATCAATAGGCTTTGTCCCATAACGTTATAAATGCGTAGCCTATACAAAGTTTCATGGAAATCTGATAAAGCATATTCAAATTATTACATGTACAGACACACGGACAGATAGACAGACAGACAGACAGACATTTTCCCATGGTGAATGGGCAGTTCTCCCTCCTTTTGGTGTAGTCCTCCACGCCAAAGCCACACACACACATAAAATTATTAACACTTCTTAATATGCTTTCGAATCCTATTAAACACAACTAACATTCTTATTCACAGTTATGATTCAGGTATTGCATACAGTAAAATGTATTTGTTGTCCGAGTTTGTAGAGTTTATGAGTATAAAATAACAGACTTGAAAATAGAGTAACGCCTTAACTTGGTGGCAAGAAATTGATGCAAAATTAAAACGAAAGATTTTGGGTAGGCTGTTTGCTTATTTACCCTTATGTCCTCTGGGTTCATATCCGCTAAGTTGATTTCTCCAACATCCACATCACTATTGTTGGTCCCTGTGACGCCATCCTGGGGCTTGAATGCATCAACTGGTATTCGACAGGAGTATTCTTGTGTCAGGTAATGCCTTGTGCCTCTGGAATCTGTAACTTGCTTGTGCTGGTACCATAACTGAAAAATTAATGAGCTTCGTAAAATTATCATCAGTAGGCCTACATGCATCTAAAAATATCTAAGAACAATTCCGTATGTAAAGAGTTGTCTGTAAATCATTCTTCTGAATGAGAAGATTTTTTTTACCTTAATGGGTAAAATTTATTTCACCTGGACATTTCTAAATACTTTTATGGTGTGAAGACTTAAACTGTTGTGTTAGTATTTATTCGAAGTGAGCCGGTATGCACCATTATGGAATATCAGTACTAGTAAAAATTATTAGAGGTATACTACGCCTAGAATTGCTTTCGGTTGGCACAGTTATTATTATGACAATGCTTTTTTGGCTAATAAATAGTCAAAGAAACTATTAAATACTCAATTTTTTGATGTGTTTGCTTTTTATTTGACACTTGCAGCGTTAAAAGTTTAAATACCATTTTCTGAATGGATTACTTGAGTACTTTGCTTGCTGGTAGATCAGCCATACCTGTTTGGCAGCATCGCGTTATATTAATTTGAAATTATATCAACTGCAGAATGTGAAAAGGAATTTAGTGGAATTGAATATTGTTCTATCTGCTGCAAGAGGACCCACTTAGCCACTTAGCCACTGCTATTCAATGTACTCACATGATGGAGTGGAAGAAATAAAGAAAAAGTAAGAAAATGTCTATGTAATCCTATATACAGATGATATGACTTTGGCCTCAAATGATAAAGAACAACTTCAGAGGGGCTTTGATGCACTCGTAAAATGGGCAGAAGCAAATCACCTAAAAATAAACTACCAGAAAACAGAATTAGTTGTGTTCAGAAAAGGAGGGAGACTGGCTGAGGGAGATATAGTATACTGCAAAGGAATGCCTCTGAAAAAGAGGAACTGTTATAAATATTTGGGTGTCACCATTCAACTAACAGAAAAATCGTTTGGACTGCATTTGCAGGACAGAATAATTGGAGCAATCAGAAGTATCAATGAAATCAACAATTTATAATTCTTGTCACTAGATACAGCCTTCAGATTGTTCAAAGGAAAAGTGGTGCGGATTAGAAATAATATGGGAAAATCTTACAGTAAAACAACTGCAAAACCATCAAGAGCATAAAAGCTGCATTCCTTAAAAGAACCGTTGGTCTCTCCAAGTATACCCAATCCCGATTAGTATATGTGCTAGCAAGGAACACTTTCTTACTAGAAGATTTGATGTGGAAATTTCTGTTGCTGAGGACAACTGCCGTGAAGGAGGTGCTACGGATCAGAAGGGAGAAACAGAACATCATCTGGGAGGAATTTTACCTAACTGAAGCAATGAAAACACACTCATTAAAAAACTCTTATCCAGAACTGAGACATGTCATTACCCGATTGGCGGTGCATGGATTTCACAGCAAAGTGTGTAAGAATGGAATATTCCATGATTCCAACAATGAATGTGTGTGTACTCTATGTAATGAACATTGCGAGCATTATCATCTACTAGTGTGTGCCAAAAGGACAAAATTGTTTGTGAATTATGCTAACGAATGAACAATGCATATTTGTGGGCACCTATTATCTTATTATTATAAAATTGTTCTATCACCTTCAAGAAACCAACCTCCGATATTAACAGTAATCAACCTGCTTTTCTTCAAGCTGATAATACCTCCCATAAATAAATTCAAGCCAGAGAAATACATATTAAGTTATAGCCAGGCAAGGGTCACTGGGGTGCAGATGAAACAGAAGCACAAAATATTGCACCTCCAGGATTGAAATCAGTATAGGAAATTTGTATGGACTTGAGCTGGAGAATTATATTTCAATAATAGGTATAATTAAAGAACTAAATTGCAAATCATATTAAAATATATGATTTCAGTCTATGGTAGTAACAGATTTTGTATAAAATTGTGGTGAAATATATCACTCTGATAATTTCTCAGTTCGAACACTGGTTAGTACTATGGATATTTAAATTTCATTCTGGCCAAACATGGTACTACCATCATAGCTGGCTACTGCAATACAACATGTTACTTGTGATATTATTTTAAATAATTGTGTTGTATTAATTATTATCAGTACTGGAATTTATCTTAATTTCACATACCAAAAATTATATTATATTATACATTAGGAAACAATATGAATTTCAATTAAAAAATTTAAAACAAATACTTCTTAAAACACAGCTGTATGCAAATTATTCAAACGAGAATGAAAAAAATTGATTGATACCTTGATGCAATATTCAATTTGAAAAGTGTATAATGACAACAGAAATAATACACTGTGCTTCACTTATGAGTTGCCCAATTGTGCAGGTTTTTGCATTGTGGCGGCCACAACTGTAACTCCCAAACGATCGGGTGAAATATATATGCAAATAAAGCTGCTAAAGGTGTAATGATTCAGGATCTTACAATTACAGTTAAAATTACAATGAAAATAACCACGTACCTCATCACAAGAGATGCTGGAAATGTCCCCCTCTTGCATCCACAGAGCACTGGCACTTTTTTAGGAAATTTTCTTTCACACCATAAGTTCAGCTTCAAGGAGAGAGTTAATTTCTTGTGTTATATTTTCTTTAAGTTCTTCAGAAGATAAATTTTTTAACGTGATATTGTGAAATTGTGATATTGTCTTTAAGTTCTTCAGAAGAGAAATTAACTCTACCTAGGAAGCTGAACTTAGGTGCGTGAAAGAAAATTTCCTACAAAGGATGTGTTGTGTGGATGCAAGAGGAGGACATTCCCAACATCTCTTGTGATGAGGTACATGATTATTTTCATTGTAATTTTAATTGTAGTTGTGAAATCCTGAATCATTACACCGTTAGCAGCTTTATTTGCTTAGATATTTCACCCGATCACTCAGGAGTTAAAGCTATGTCTGCCGCGATGCAGAAACCCACATGATTGGCCAACTCGTACGTGAAACACACTGTATATATATTTACTGGTATGTCTAGGGAACTCAATATTAAAAGAACAAGTACATTTAACAACTTTCATTATTATCTAACCTTTGGAGTGAATATGACAAGAAGAACGACTGTAGATGTAAGTTGACTGCGGGTGAAATAGGCAAGGAAGCTGTAGTCTGGGTGTAATGATTTGGCGTACACGATGCGTAGAATGTAGAAAATACCACTGACCGTAGCTTCCACCACGATTGCAAGGCACAGAAACCTGCGTTCCTGGAACTGTGTCGTGGCATTCCTGCATGCATAGCTCAGATGGATCCCAAACACTAGTATCAGAATCTCACCTGTAATTTAAGATTCTCATTGATTATTAACTGTTTAAAGTAATATGAAAAGCCTAGATTTTATGTAAATACCACACATGTATTATATATCTAAATCACTTACTCTTTGAGGAAGAACACAATCTGAGAGTATTTGAAAACATGGTGCTTAGAAAAATATTTGGGCCTAAGAGAAATGCATAACAAAGAGTTTCATAACCTTTACTCTTCACTGGAGGTAATTAAATCACGGAGGATGAAATGGGCTGGACATGTTGTGCATATGGGGGACGAAAGACATATCTAAAAAATATTAACTGGGAGACCTCTTGGAAGACCTAGACATAAGGTGGGAGGACAATATTAGGATAGATTTAAGAGAAGTGGGATTTGAGAGGGATGGTTGAATGGAGTTGGCACAGAATAAGGTTGAATGGCATCTAGGTCTTCCAAGTGGAGAATATATGCTAGGTACAAAATACAGCATTATGCTACAATTCTCTTCAGAAATGAAGTTTGTTAATGAGCAAGTGTACCTGTTTCTGTAACGTAATCCCACCAGAGTGCTTTGCATGCCAGGAACTGAACTCCCTCGTACGTGGTTCCCATGGTGAGTATACTGTAGTTCTCCTGAATGAAGTTGAGATTGGTGGCAGTCCAGGCAGCCATATATCCGAACACTACCAGTATCATCCCCAGCAAATATTTGAGCAGGTCCTTGTCCCGAACCACCCAACGATGGGCCTTCCGGGTGCGGAATTCTATCAGAATCCTAAAACAATGCAAAGATTGTGTCAAGTGTTGAGTTCATCCAATGAAATAAAAACACATATTGCCATTAGTTTCTAAAATGTTAGTTTTTTATTAAGTTTTATTCCTACAGAGGATAGAAGGGAGGAAACTAACCAAACACAGGTGAATATGGACCAGGCTTGGGACAGGAACTTATGAGGGTAGCAGTTTTTTTATTTAACCTGGAGGTTGTATATTTTGTAATTAATTTTCACGTTGTACATATTTTTTATAATTGGAAATTCATATTCTTATTTGGAATTACAGTGCATGCCAGTTATTGTGATCACTTCGGGATGCAGCTCTCTGATAATTATATTAACCAATTGATAATAGCAGCCGAAGGAATCAAATGAAAGATATTTATTCATATATACAAACAGAATTTAAAATATTTATTCATAAAATAGTACGTAACTGTGTATCATTGAACCACTCATAGGCTAATACAGTAACAGACTGCAAGCAACTATGTTTTTAACCAGTAACAAAGGTTTTAATTGTTTTTACTTATCTTTAGGAGCCCATTAACCAATACTCCATTGTCAGTTACAAGTTACGAGTAGTTTTGGAAGTCTATACTGATTTGTGGTGAACATTGCATAGCAAAACATTAACGCCTGTCTGTTCAAGTCTTTTCATTTTACACTAGCAAACACTAAATGTCAACACTTTAATCTTCATAAATCAAAAGCTGCAGCTTAACTGGGGGGTGAAACATGTTTTATACTTGAAAGAGAAAGTTAGGTAATGCCCGGTAATGCCAACCTCTCGAACTGGTCACTCTTTGAGCTGGGAACAGAATTGCTACCTCCAGTACAATACAATACAGTTGACTTAGAAACAAAACCCGCACAGAGTACAATAATGGTTTGAATTACATCCTACTGTGATGCCATGATACACAAGACCGAGTAGGCTACACTTTGGAAACTTCCTATTTTTTATAGTGTAAACATTTATTAGTTCGCAAATTTGTCTGCCAGGAATTCACTCTGGGAAAGCATCACAGTGGCATCAAAAGAAGTTAGCAGGTAGCATCTGCAGCAGCATTGTGTAAATCGCCCTAACTATTTTCTTTGCAGTCTGCCATGGTTTTAAATGTTAATGGAGAAAATTAGTGCTGCCAAATGAAGGGATAATATAGAGACATTCTATTGCAATTAGCAAACTGAATCATTAAGCTTATTATCCACAGTATATTTACCTATATAACTTGAGGATGATGGCACCATAACAAATGACAAACCCTAGTTCTCGACACCAGGGTTCTAGTAGGCATTGTTCCTTCGAAGGGTCAAAGAATCGTACCACAACCTGCAGAACAGCAGAACTAATTACTCAGTTCTGTCAAGTCAAACTAATGTGAACAAATAATCAATTTATTTATTTACAGTAATACTGATAATAATCATAACAATAACAATACTAGTTAAATCATTTTCAGGAATTTTATTTATATTCATTAATTTTATTTTAATCTTTCATACCATAACCTAGAATAAAATGTCAACAGTTCATACCGTAGAATAAAGAAGAAATATTCCAAGAAGTATCATCTCCAAAATGGTCCACATTCCAGATGCAATAGTCTGAAAGAGAGAAAACATAGGATACTTATAGTTATTAATTTTTTAAGTGATGCCAAGAGCATGAGATTCCATTCAAGGCTGGATGGATGTCAACAGTGATGTAAATGATACAGCATAAACAATATACTTTTTTAATCTTAAGAAATATCTGGTGCCCCATCCATTTAAGGGCCCTGAGGAGAAAGTAAACTTTGGAACCAAGCAGCATTGTGTCATAACATAACATAATAAATTATTGGTTCATTCATTTATTGACACCATTTTCTAACAAGCATTTTGATATCATTGGATGTAGGTTTAGAGTTAATAATAATCTACAAATTCATCTTTCCTCCATGTGAATTTTGCAACAAATTTTCTGCTGTGTACAATGTTAAGCTGAATTCTGTCACAGAGTCTTTAATGTAGCCACTGTTGACATTATGAGTGTACTCTGTACATTAATTGTATAAAGTAAAAATAAGTCTTATAAAATGAAGGTTCACCGACTCAAAATATTTGTAATCCAAAGAAAAATAATAAATTGCTAATTTTTCTAAAGGGCATATCTCTTGTCTCCTCACGCTTGCGCATTTAAGCAAAAAACAGTTGTGAAACTTAGTTACAAAACCGAATTTCGTCGTGTAAACTAGCCTTAAGGCCCAAGACCCCGTGAGTGCATGGTCCTTGCTCCACCCCAGGCCTGATGTATGTAGGCCTAAGCATATTAGGCCTATTCACTAGACAAGTACTATATTGATTCTCAATAATAGCTACTTTTTTAAAAGACTCATTATTTGCTAATGCGTTCTATTTATTTATGCTTGGGTTTAGTAATTGGATATCTTAATGGAAACTGTTGTAAGCTACACTTTTTCCTAACGCGAGAATTGAATGGGGAAACTTTGTATGCACTCTGTCCTATACTTTAATAAATTAGTAAAATGAAAATACAACCAACTAAATAAGCGGTCAAACCTAGAAGATTGTGGAAAAAGTTACAACATGGCTAATGCAAAGGAATATTCACCACCTGACGGTGCTATAAAACAGTTAAAGTATAACAAAAAACGAGATATTAGTTTCGGAACAGGAGTAAAAGAGATTGAAGAATTGTGGGAAAGCATACACAACATACAAGAGTACAGCTACACCTCCCAGAAAAAAAACTATCAGATATGGAAAAACGTTAGCCTACACGAAAGTGCTGAATATTGTTTTAACATGATCTCTTTCCATACCATTTTGAGAAAACAAAATTTAAATTTTGTTTATTAACAATCCCGAAAATATATACAGATATAATTATGTTTGTTTTAGGTATTGGTTCAATCTTAATTCCGAATTTGAATGATAGTGTGTCTTTTGTAACTTTTTCTATTATAAAAACAATCAAAACCAGTTTTTTCCCCTATAATATGATAAAAACCTGAAGTGTATTAACCCAAAATGTATTTTTATTCTAAAATAAAGAGTATTATTCATGAATGATGTTAAATTCTTTAAGCTACATATATTAGGTGCTTTATCCTCTTCCTGTAAAATTTACAATTTGCCGCTTGCAATGTTTTCCCACTCAGGTATTCAATTACTGGATTTAAGATCAGCAGCATGATACCAGCAATTAAGCCTGCCTGGATGCTCTAGCAGTTAACATTACTGAAACAGATCCACAGGCCCAGGTTCGATCACTGGTACCTCCTTGGATTTTTCTGTGGTAGAGGGGTCTGGAACAGGTTGCATTCAGCCCTATGAGGAAAACTGAGGAAATTCTTCATAGCGGCTTGGGCCAAGATAACTATCAATAACGGCCGTGGAAGTTGACATGCTAACCTCACGCCCCAAAACCTGACATCTGCCAATAAAGTCAAAAGACAGGGGCAGATAACGGAGTTGTCAGGTGCTAAGCCCTGTCGCCCTTGCACCATGGCCTGCACATTGGCTGTTAAATTTTTATAATTAAAAAAGATATGACATAATAAATTTACAAATATCTACCCGCACTGTCGAGAACCTCTCTATTCAATGCCGAGAATGGAATAAGCATGCCAAGCAGTGGGGGACGGAGAATTTTTTTTCGGGGGGAAAAATTGAATAGGTAGAAAGAATACTAAAAAAATAGCTAACTTAAAAATATAATTAGTTTTTAAAACTGGCCACTTATATTGCCTTTTTTCAAATGTCGGGGGGGGGGGATACATTCCCTCAATCCCCTCTGGGTCCGCCACTGATGCCAAGGCCGAGGTTTCTGCAGTCATTTGCTCAGACTTGATGTGTTTCCGTTTCTTATGGTTTTAGCAAGCGATTTTAAAATGTTTACACGTCAAACCATGTCATGATCTCTTTTTCGACATAGAATTTGATTTTGTCAACGTTCTCCTCTTGAAAGACTGTAAATGGGTTCGTTTATTAGCGCTTGAGGGTGGCAGGCAGCCATTATTAGATAAGAGAAGAAGGTAAGCCTATAGTGTTAAGAGCTGGACTGCCTGAGATGAGATTTTAATTTTAACAGTATCTAATAAAATAAAAGAGTACAACATAATTTCAGTCAGAGTTAATTGCTTTTTAGCCGTAAAATAATTGCTTCGTTAATTTTATAATCTGGAAAACAAGTGGGTAATTCTTCATGGACATTATTCATTCGAGTAAATTATTTCACCAAAAGAGCGTCTTTCAAATTAAAGTACAGTTTGAGATGAATCTGCTATCACTAGTTGCTTAGGTTAGATTAACATAGCACTCCTGCGAATTTAAAGCTATAATATATCTCAAGTAAGTTTGATCCTGTTCAAAAAAAAGAGGCGTGGCTGTCATAGTCCACACGCGAGAACGCATGTCATCATCGTGATAATGGTAGTTTGTATATTCTCAGTACAACTCACTTCCTCTCTATCTTGAACAAATAAACATGAGAGGGAAATACAAGTACGGAGAGAGGAGTAAGATATGCGTGGGTGTCCAGCATTGTCGTCGTGAACAATGAATCCTTTATGTTTTGTTTGCTAATTGATACACTATAATAACGATGCCAGTGAGGGTTTGTTATTTCACGTGTAAATGTTGATATTGTTGCATGAACTTACGAACACTACTTCTCCACTAGCAAGCCACACCCTGGTAATGGCGCATGCTAATGACATTAACCACATGATGCGAATTTTCCGCGAACTCTCTGTGAGTTCTCCTCCCCTTTGTTTTGAACAGGATCAAACTTACATGAGACAGAGAATAGTAGAACATCACACTGCGGTATGTAGAGAAGTCTTTCACTATTTTATTGAGTGAATACCTTGCATTTGCGCTGTTTGAAGACGACAATGGCCAGTACGACAGTGATGGACATGCAGAGAATCTGCACGCCTAGGACTACAGAGCGAAGCAGATAGTCATGGCGGGCCATGCAGGGAGTATCCTTACCACATGTCACACATCCTTCAGGACACGGAACACATCTGCAACAAACAATAAAAGTCTCATAATCAGGGGCGCCAAGTTTTGAAAAATATTGGGTGGGCTCAAAGATTAAACATTTTTCATACTCCCCAGAAAGTTCCATTCTGGAACTTAATAAGGTTTTTGCACGACTTAACTAATTAGTGGTACTTACGAATATTGTTGCCGTGGATCGCAAGTTGACATTCCCGCACGCAATCTTGTTGCTATGTGCGGTAAGAGTTTCCGTGCGGTAAGAATTTACTTACTAAAAGCCCTTATGGACAAGGCCCCCCAGGACAAATATTCGGTTCCCATAACAACAAACACAAGCGAATCACTTTCTGAAATAAACATCTATCTTCAATAATGTATATACATAATATTTTCAGGTAATATCTCAATTAATAAGTTATAATTAAATTGATATAAATAATCATCGTGCAAAAAATAGCATGCAATACTCGTGCCGTAAGCGCATAACGGATCTCGGAAAATTCTTTCCTCGATCCGTATGCATCGCTTACGGCACTTGTATCGCAATATACTATAACAAATCAATTATATTGTTTAATGGAGTTCCTTGACTTGTGGAATGTATGCAATTTTTCGAATCGTTACCTATCGATGGTGTAACTAACGCAACCCCCTAAACATAATGTCAGAGAAAATGTTGAATTATCATAAGATTCTTGCCGCCGGAGTTAGAACTAATGATAGATATACTAATCAATTAAACACCAACATTGGGCGAAAACCCACTCGATATTCACATTTTGTTTCTCAGCGAAGCAGGGTGACAAACTATCCTTGTATATTGTCGCCGACTCCCGACCGTACCAAATATTAAAAATGCGAGAGTGCCCCTTGTACCAAATATTAAAAATTCTAGAGTGCCCCTTGTACCAAATATTAAAAATGCGAGAGTAAGTGCCTTGTACCCGCAGGTTTGCCTTGTACCCAACGGTTTGTCAACCTGTTCATCCTCGAAGAATTCGCTAGATCGTGATATAAAAGGAACTGGGCTGGGTGGGATATGTCTCATGCGAAGGTGCACCTTATATTTGTTTTGGCATAGTCCCAATTACGGGGACCAATTCACGCGAAATTCACATTTCCACGGACTGTGTGATGCTTTTTGTTTATGAGCGATACACGGTTACCAACTGTTAGGTTAGGAACGTTTATGTTAGTTAAGGAGCAATGTACTGAATACCTCCGATGTTTTGTTAGGTTAGGAACGTTTATGTTAGATAAGGAGCAATATAGGCCTACTGAATAGCACAACCACCATTTCTTACGAATAGCTAGTGGCTTGCGCGTATTCTGTGGTGGTTGTATCTTTGTAGGTTTGTCACACTGTTCATCCACAATCATATCTTGTTTAGCGATATGACGTCCAATCAGGAGGACGAGGACAGAAAAATGGTGGAGAAGAAGGGAGTTTTCGCTAGATCGTGATATAAAATAAAGTGTATCAATTAGGGCGGGTGGGTTGGACCAAATCATTCGCCAAGACAAAATCTCCTCTCCACACATCTATCTATAACAAAATTCGTGTGATATAAATGTTTTATGAAGAGAATCTCGGTTCTGAAAAATGGTCCCCGTAGATGGGATTTTACCTTTGTTTTTTCCCCAACATTGTTATTTTGAATCATTAACAGAACCCTCTCCTATGAAAAGTTTCATTTTACTGGCTGAGCCCGTTATGATAAAAGGTGTCTAAGCACGTTATAGATATTATAGAGCAGGGGAAGTCAACTACGTCTTGTGATGACGTTTGTGGAGCAAGAGCATGCGGATCCCTTGTGTGTGACGTCAGCAAGAGCGCACGGTAGTAGGGGTGTTTTAGAGTACGCTAGAGCTAGGTACTAGAGGACCTATTCACTTTAGCTCTGTGGGTAGAACAACTTCTGGTTGGAAATACGGAGCATTTTTCAAAGTTATTGCAAGTACGCGATCCTGATAGTGTTCTCTCTGCAGAACATGTGTTAGTTCTGCAAAACATTCTTCTTCAGTTCGAATCGAGGTTTCAGGATGTGGAAAACCTTTCTCCAATGTTTAAACTTTTTGCTACCCCATATTCAGTTAATGTCAAAGACGTTCCTTGCCGGTATCAGTTGGAACTGCTAAACTTACAATGCGACGATCTGTTAAAGGACAAATAGGCCTACGAACGTAAAGTGGTCCTGGGTAACTTTTACAGAAATTTCTCTGAAACCAGATTCCCGAGACTTGCCGCACGAATATTATGTAATTTTGGATCGACATATGTGACCGAACAATTTTTTTCACTAATGAAACGTGCAAAGCTCAAATCAAGAAGTACATTGTTAAATCACAACCTAAATGTAGTCTTCGATTAAATATTGCTCAACATTACGTCCCAACATTGATAAACTTGTTAAAGAAAAAGAGACAGGAAAGTCAGAAAATTGTTACTGTAATCTTGTATCATCTAAGGTGCAGACGAGCTTGTATGGTAATTAATTCAGTTCATTTTTTTTTATCATTTTTACTGTAGTGAATTATGTTAATTCAAATGATAGTAGCCTATTGTCTATTTTTGTCAAAGAACATAGATTTTGTGGAAAGGGAATTGTTCTCACAGAATAGAAAAATAGAATTATTCATAATATGTTAAACTGCTGCGCTGTAATTAACCGATAAACTATCAAAAAAATCGATTGATGTTTCATTAACTCGGAAACACGTATTACGTAAGTTCTAACCCCTAAATTCCCGCTGCCCGCAATACTAATGCCCCTCTCTTCCCCCCTGTTCACTGATGCCTACATTTCACATGCTCCTCGCAGAGATATAACGCGAGCAGTGAGAGCAGAAAGCAGTGACGTCACAGAGCAAGCTTCTGTCTTCCCCTGTTATAGAGGATATTCCCAGATGTCACTGTCGTTCTAATTTCTTTTGTACGAATTATTAATTATCCATTTCCTTCATTTTAATCACTACAAGTAAGTTACTATTATTCCTACTACTATTATCGTGTGCCTATTAATCATTTATAATATTAGAAGAACATAAATAGAACATAAATAACTATTTCGGCAATACAAATTTGGTCCATAACGTAGATACCGGCACTTATGTTTCTGAAAAAGCACAAAATTAAGCCACACAATATTTGGTTTCGCTCAAAACATTAGCCTACTTACGAATTTCATTTTTCTCCATTCATTCAAAGTCATAGCAAAGGTTTTTAAATAGCTTATAAGTTTATTACTTTCCTTTCTTATAACTTCAAGAGATATATCAAATTATTTTAAAAATATCACAATTCAATATACGCAGATGTTTCTCTTATGTTCCACTGTTTCAAATAAATTGTTGCCAACCAAGAGATCTTCAATTCCGCTACAATACGAAGTTACCGAAAAGTTTTTCGACTGCTATTCTAAGCATAAGCGAACTGAAATTATTTTAATTTAAAAATAAATACTATTCAAAATAACAAATAACTTCGTACAATGTTCGACAGTTATAAGTAGACTTCGGACTTTCAGGTAGCTAAAATGCTGTTTTAGATACCTAAAATTGGCTCTAGAAATTGGAAAATAGGTTCTAAAAATCGTAAAATGGTCTCTTACAAAATCGTTAAGTTGCCAAATTGCAATGCAGAACATTATATTTATTGAAGTCACCATTAATCAATAATCATTATAAAACACAGATATAGGCCTATGGTACACAGAATTATATAGACCTATTACTAGGGTCTGTATTACTACCATAACAGTGAAAACCTAATCCCTGGGCCCAGAAGCTACGCATATCATATTAGCATATTCAACACCTTGTATCCCTCAGTGATTCAGATAACTATTTTTTTTTTTTTACTGGATGTGGTAGTCGGAGAAAAACACTACATTTTTTTGTAAATTCCAAGGAATTTTTCTACTGAAGACGAAACATTCCTTACTATTTAATCACGTCACAAATGTGTCATGTACTGCATATTCCGAGCTAAAAATTTAGTAAGAACTGAAAATAAATGCTTGAACTTTAGAGGAAAAACAAGCAAAATGGCAATATTAGGCTCTAACGTAAACATAGGCTATTTTAGGTCGTATAAAAGTATCTGTTTTAGGCATAGTCACTTATGAAACATGCATATACATGTTTTCGTCCATATATCACTTAAGGATTAAAATAGGTTTTTACCTAGAATCCGAAGTCTAGTTATAAAACTTATCAAGCTCGCACGAATAAGAGAACGAGCGGTAGTGAGTTTTGTTAATTTCGTGCTTGCCTGTTAAGTTCCATATAGGCCTAACAGTCTTACACCGTAAATAACTACTTTTACAATAAAAAATTATGAACACACGAACAATCCGTAAAGCTATAAGCTACAACTTTCTGTGGATCCGATAATATCTAACACGCAGGAGATAAGCAGCTTAGCAGTAAATTCCCGAGGGGTACCTGAAGACAAACAATATGGGAACAACAAGCCCCGTGGGACTGAGAAATCCAGAATTAGTGGTATTCCGAGGTTGGTAACAAAACTTGTTTCTTGTCAGTTTTAACCTCAGATTTTAGTGTCTAATAATCTCTACTCTAAGTTGCTTAAGCTGTCATGGGTCCGTTTGCTTGGCATGCAATAAAGAGAACTGTAAATAAATTAGAATGAAACATGTTGCTATATGTACAACACGTTAGTTGACTCTGGCCATGGACAACACAATTAAAGCATTAATTATAAAGCTTGTTACGGAAGTACCAAGTGCTAATTGGCTTGCGCAAAATTAATAATATGACACCAACACATTTTACACACAAGTGAAGCGCGACTTTATCTAGCAAGGCATGCCTATATGATCCACGTATTATTATATTGCTTGTGAGGTACTATACAGACATTTGAAAAGTTCGAGAGACAACAGCAGTAATTACATTCCTGTAAAGTAGATATTCAATGAGTGATTTATAATTATGTTTTCAAGTAACCAAAAGTTACTTCTTGGAATAATATTAGGAAAATAAGTTTATATGAATAAAAGCGTTAAAAATGAACATAACTTGCAACGCAAGCCTGACAACGTAAATCAGCATTTTTTTTAACATTAGAACTTCCATAGGTAAACTAAAAGCGTTCTTTATACGTGTCATAGATCCGATTAGTTGTTAACTTATTTTGAAGATGGTGATTTTCAAATGACATCAAATAAAAAATATCCATAGGATAGGAGTCATGACAGGTGACATCGATGGCTTATCTAACAACACCTTCCCCTTTCTTTCAGTGGGCGCCAAAAGCATTTGTAAACCTTATTCCACTATCACACCATTAGACATACAACATAATCGAAAGAAGAAAATCATATGTTATGCAACATGTCTGCTTCAATAATGTAGCATTTTTCGCATAGTATTACGAGAGAAATACTTAGTTTTTTTTATTCATACTTCCTATCAAGGAATCCGCCCACGGTTTTGAGAACATTCGTAAGACCACTCTGCATAGGAAAATGAAATAAATAATTAACTTTTTAAATTGTCAGCCTTTGAAACATCATCTTCAAGAACAGTTAAATTTATAGTTATATTTACCTATCTTTAATGCAAACAATATAGTATGTTCAGAAACGAGCACAGATTGTGATGCTATTTCTGGGCTATGCTATACCACAATCATACATCTTAAAAATATATAAAACCGACACAAAATATCCTGATATAACAATAGTTATAGTGCATATTATAATGATTCATTTCCACCGCAATAACAAGCACAATTGATACTTTATGTAATCGAATATAAGCTGAAATATATGCTGAAACGTTTGATATATTAGGCAATATACTACAAAAATCTGAAAACGATGTAAAGATGAAAATTTATCACTTAATGAAAAATGGTTCTACTTAGCAAAATCTACTCATTAAATATTACAGAAAATTTTGCTACTTAATGAAAATAAAATGTGGTACGTAATAATAACCTATTCATACCTATTCATACCTATTAATGATAAACGGTGTTCATTAGTCAAAATATAAAAGTGTTAATGAAAGTAAGGAATCTGTTCATTTAAAATTACAATAATCTGTGATCGTTAAGAGAATAAAATATATAGGCCTACTCATTAATCAAAATTTGAAAAAAAAACTATACTCATTAGTCGATATATAAAAAATGTATTCATTAAACGAAAAAATCTCTGCTCGTTACAAAAATTGTGTTTATTAACCACAATAAAAAATATGTATTCACTCAACAAAATAAACATCTGCGTTCGTTACAACATACAAATTAAAATGAAAACGTACATTCATAAAATAAATTAAAAATCTGTTCACTCTACATTATAAAAATCTGTGCAAATTATAAAATAAAATATGTGGTAACGTTTAATTCATTAGCATCTGGGTATCTACATCTTAATAATAAGCTATATTCGAGCTACAATAGTGGGAAAATTGCAATTTTTGTTCTGTTATTTTGACCTCTTTAGAGCGACTTCTTTGTGTGCGTTAGAAATGAAATATATTTACAATCTTTGTATTCGGATTTTATAACTTTATAAAATAATATATAATATATTATTTTATAATTATATATTATTTATAACTTTATAAAATAATATAATATATATTATATACATATTTTTAACATATATCTTTTATTGTTACATTCAAAATATTAATGGCAGAAATATGTCAAGTGTGCTTTTTTGTAAAATAAATTTTATTTATAAACATATTATTGGTATTAACAATTTGCTTCTAACAGATAAATTCACATCTTCTTTGGCAGCATCAGATGTGTTCAAGTTCTTTTTTTCTATAGCAGAACCAAGGAGAGAAAGAAATATAATTACGAATATTAAAATTAAGTAAAAAAACTTAATCCATAGTGGTTGAATCTGTTAAGTCCCCATAATGCTATGTGGTTTTATGAATATTGGGTTCAAAACATTCAGTTCCTGTTGATGTGAAGATAATATATTCCAATATCGTCTCATGTATTCTATTCAAAGTTATATTTTGTTCCAAATTCGAACTTTTAAAAATATCGTAATTATTTTAACGTGTTTTTTAGTAAGTTGTATATTACGTGCCGGTAAATTAATATTATATATATATATTTTTTTAAATTTCTATTCAGGTATTCTACACATTCTGTTTTGCTATTAATTAAAAATAGTGTTGTTCTCTTATGTCTTTATGAGAAGAGTTTGTGGGGACATATTATGGGAACACACCCGCGCGCCCGGAAGGACTTGGCTTCGCCTTCCTCAGCTCTTCTCCTGAGCGAGGCGATATCGATTATATGCACCACCCACCCACTCACCCATTCATTCATTCCAAATTGCACTACAACACAAAAACTAAACCCTTTTTCTTGAACCACCCAATACTGGTAGCACCGTGCGAAGAATTTCTACTGTATCTCAGTTCTTCTATCATTTCACTGATATCGTTTATAAACTTACAAAATATGGGGGCTGTACGCGTAAACTTTGGTGCGTATTTAAATACATAATTAAAAAGTAATTTCTTTTGAAATCCCAGCTTTTTCTTTAATTCGGAAGCCTTTACAAAATATGGGGACTGTACGCGTAAACTTTGGTGCTTATTTAAATACAGAATTTAAAAAGTAATTTCTTTTAAAATCCTAGCTTTTTTAATTCAGAAGACTTTACAAAATATGGGAACTGTACGCGTAAACTTTGGTACGTATTAAAATACATAATTAAAAAGTAATTTCTTTTAATATCCTAGTTTTTTTTTTAAATTCAGAAGACTTTACAAAATATGGGGACTGTACGCGTAAACTTTGGTGCGTATTTAAATACATAATTAAAAAGTAATTTCTTTTGAAACCCTAGCTTTTTTTTAATTCAGAAGACTTTACAAAATATGGGGAGTGTACGCGTAAACTTTGGTACGTATTTAAATACATAATTAAAAAGTAATTTTTTTTTTAAATCCTAGCTTTTTTTAATTCAGAAGACTTTACAAAATATGGGGACTGTACGCGTCAACTTTGGTGCGTATTTAAATACATAATTAAAAAGTAATTTCTTTTAAAATCCTAGCTTTTTTAAATTCATTAGACTTTACAAAATATGGGGACTGTACGCGTAAACTTTGGTGCATATTTAAATACATAATTTAAAAAGTAATTTCTTTTGAAATCCTAGCTTTTTTTTTTAATTCAGAAGACTTTTCATATTAAAGAAGCGACATATAACATTGGATGCTAACACTCACATGAAATAAAGTTTTATGTTTGGAATATGATTATAATAAAATACCGGCACCTAATATCTTGCGCTGGAACATTTTACTTATCCTATAGAACGAGAAAGGTTATGATGTCTGAAGTGGAAGCGCTGCGTCGCATCTAGTCCTCTCTAGAGAGTCCCTTATGCCTGTGTCCTTATCCATGAGTATAATAATCCATGAATTTGTCTCCTACTCTATGGACAATGATGTGTAAATCCTACCGAAGGTTAAAAAAAAAAACTAAAATGGAAAACAGAAATAATACCTAATAACAAGTCCGCCTAGCGCAACTTGATTTTCATTATTTGCAACTATATCATTCATACGACATTTCGGGGCATATTTTAGTTCTTGAATCTATTTAAAAACCATTAAGATCTTAAAAAAATTGATTTAAAATGTTTTTATGTATGTAAATGAATACATAATATTTTCCCAAAGTTCTCTAAATAAAACTGGCGGAGCAGTAGGACTTTGAAAAATGCGCAATACTTTATGTATGTATGTATTTTTTTTCTATTTTATTTAATTCCTGCATGTTCCATTACATTCGTAATACTACATGCAATGTCTAAACATATTTACATTCAATATTATATGAAATCTAGAATTATAACATCTGAATCATTTAACAAATTAAGGCATAACTGTGGTTTCATGCATACATGTACATTTATACTTATAGTTTGTCAAATGGTATGGAGTTCGTGAATTTTAAGAAGTTCTTAAGGTATTTGTTTATAAGCTCGTGTTTCTCTATCGGTCAGTTTTCATTTTTTAATACTGCTGCTATTAATAAGTCTCTTTGAAATAACAAATAACAAATGTTCCACAGTTTGTTCACCTTTATTGCACACACATTCAGAAACGTCTGAAATTTTAAACCTTTTAAGATATGTTCTGAGTTTTCCGTGCCCAGTAACTATCGTAGTAAAATTTGGTGATACATTTATTTTCAGTTTTAACCGGTCTTGTATATTTGGGAAGAATGTCTTGGTGATTGCACCGTTGTTAGTTTTGTTCCAGTCTATTTGCCACTTCATCAAGCTCTCCTTTATCAACTCTCTTGCTATAGCGCTTTTTGGGATCTTCCTGTAGCTTTCACTATCTGTGCTGGCCGCTCCATTCTTAGCAAGTTGGTCTGCTAATTCATTTCCCTGAATTCCGACGTGCGCCATCACTCAATAAAAGACTATATCGCAATTAGCTTCTCTTGTCATTATCGAGACCATCTTCCTAATTTCGTCGATTAGATGTGCGTGGTTCTTTCTGTTTTTTAAAGCATCCAAAGTTACTCGGCTGTCTGTATGAATTAAAATTTTACTTTTATTGGTTCTTTGTGTTTTTATTTTCTTTAGGGCCATTAATATTGCATGTAAGTATGTGTGTATGTATGTATGTATGTATGTATGTATGTGTGTATGTATGTGTGTATGTATGTATGTATGTATGTATGTATGTATGTATGTATGTATGTATGTATGTATGTATGTATGTATGTATGTATGTATGTATGTATGTATGTATGTATGTATGTATGTATGTATGTATGCATGTATGCATGTATGTAAGTATATACATATACATATAGAAAATATACAAGACACTTAAGAACATATTCGGACCTAAGAGAGGTGAAAACAGTGATTGGAGAAAACTGCAAATGATGAGCTTCATAACCTGTGAAGTAATCATAAATCAGATGAAAAAGACTTTTAAAGTAATAGTACAGATCAACATGATATGCTATTTACTTCGATCTTCCGTGTCACGCGCCTTGAACTGGTATAGCAGTACTTCCGTGACGAAGTTGTTGCCGTGCAACTTCATCAAATTTGTCTTCATTCTGAAGTAGTTGATTTCATCTGTGACCGAATTTTCTGGACATTTCGAATTAATAAACTTGCCATATCTCTCTCTGTATTGTAAGGTGAAAGAATTTTTGACCCTACTGAACCCTCGTGCATTAGTGCTTACTGCACATTACTAAGGATGGTTTAAGAGGGGTTTGCTAGCCATTATGCGATCCGCTTGCACAATAAATTTTTCAGCTCAATGAAAAATTGGCAATTGTTTAAAAACAGAAATACTGTTGTTAAGATTAGAGCACATAGAGGCATTTAGATTGCAATGTAAACAACTTTAGTGATCTATAACAGAAAATCATGACAACCCTTTATTCAGAGGCTTGATTATTCAAAGAAAATCGGGAAAAAGGGGAGGAAAATTATTTCTTATTTAAATTATTATGCAGGCTATCACTAGCTATGAAAGAAGTAAACCAACATACGCAATTAAGAGGAAGTTCCAAAGTCGATGTAGTTCCATGGAAAATACCAGCTGCCGAAATTTCACTAGCCACATAAACATAAAGAACAGTGATTAATGATTATTATTATTATTATTATTATTATTATTATTATTATTATTATGAGGCTTAATTTATTATGCGGGTGGGTATTTTCTGAGGACAGTGATGTTCCTGAAAATACTGTTTTTCATGAAACACCAATAGGATGGGAATGGAAACATCCACGCTGCCAGCCACATCGTGATCTGATAATTCAATATGCCGCACTTAAAATGAAAGGTTCGGAGGATGCTGCTATCAATATAGGCCTGTGTGATTGAAAGCACGGCTTCCTCTGAAACTGAACTCCCTAAGTAATCTGTCCAATGGAAATTCCGACAGACTATTATTTTTCCATCCACACGTACTTCAGCTTACTAAATCAATGCTTGAAGGCTATTCCATTTCTTGTTCGATAGTTGCATATGCGTATGAAATAATCATAGTTGAAAATAAAGGCGGAGAGAAGAACGGAGAATGGTGATGAAAATAGAATTAAAAAGACAGAGACACAGAGAGAGGCATATTGAGAAAGAGCGAGTTAAAGGAAAGGTGATAGAGACAAAGAAATTAAGAGACCGTGTTAAAAAAAGAGAAAAAAATAAAATTGTAAGAGAAAAGACATCAGAAACTTATAGAGTAAGAGGATATCAAAATAATCTCATGTGGTTGGACTCACATAACCTTCTCTGCTCTAAGCATATAAGCAAATTTTGACATAAGGAGGCCGTATTCCAGGAAGTGCGTCTTCAGTTGTTTCAACCCTCATAATAAAGTGTATTGTTTGCGTGAGCTCATGAAAACGATGGCTGGCATAACTAACCCTCAGAGAATTTTTACGAAAAAGTTTAAAAAAATCAAGCACTTAATATAAGCACATCACGTACACAATTTAAACAAAACCGTTAGAGCCGTTTTACAGAAACTCGAAAAAAAAATCTTAATGTAGAGAAAGCAAGAGAAAGTCGTCGCCAATCTTCGTATCACATACCGAGAGGTATCTCTCACATTTATAATATTTTGTTTTCTTCGATGTTTCTCTACTTGCTGTAATACATATGGTAGAGAAAGTAACAAAAATAAAAGAGATAAAGACAAATAAGGCATATACTGTATATAACTATATATACACATATAAATGCTTTGTAAACCAAGTGAAAGATCCAGAGAAAAAGAATGAAGGAATGACGGAAAGTAGGAAGGCTGTAAATGTGTATAGGCCCGAAATGCAAGGAGAGCAAGTGAAAATGTAGAAGGAAGTATAAATACAGAAAAAGAAAATGTTTGATGGACAGAGGGAGGAAAAAAAAAAGATAATGGTTCTTTTAGGGGAAAAGATGGAGGATTGCGAGGGAGAGAGAAATTGGGCAAAGGATGGGGAAGGTAGAGCATGGATATAAAAGTGCGTGAGAGAATGAAGAGAAAGAAACTGTATATGAGGAAGACTTTCCTTTGTTCAAAATCGTATACATATTTAAGTAATAATAAAATAATAGTGTATTTAAGTTTCAAGATAATGCAATGTGAGCTGTTTGTTAGTGTAAAGAAAATTACCTATTCTAATAATTCTAGAGTGATAGGGGAAAAGCGAATAAGTCAAAATACTAGGGTTTTAGGAAAGACAAAAAAAGAATTTATTTTCACAGCTTTGTTACACTATTTAGATCAGCCCACGCAGATATTTTTATGTAGTATAAGATACTGTGTAAAAATATATGGTAGACTGAACTAAATATTGTAATAATACTGTGGAAATAAATTGTTATTTGTCTCTACTAAAACGTTTATATTTTGACTTATTCGCTTTTTCCCATCACTCTAGAATTCTAATAATAATTCTGATTGAGGGTTAGGTTGTTAATTATAATATAAATTCCCATGTCAAACATATTTATATGCGCATCTCGAAAATGCCTACAAGTAGAAGAGAACCATTTCATTTTGTATCACGTCAGGGTTGCCAGCAATGATGACCCCCCCCCCCATACACTAATGCTCAAAGACAGTATTTGGGCCACAACTAATTCATTTGTCCTTGTTCACTACTTTATACGTTATATTTCATACCATGCTATTAAAAAAAATTAATATTTCGGATTATATCGGTTTTTTTATTAAAAAGGTTAATACAATATTTCGCCCAGTAGTAACACACATTTCTGAACAGTAATATGATAGGCCTACTGCGTTTACATGGAGGTTCTGATCGCTTCAAGTATTTTGATCGTAGGCTATTAAGTACACTCCGAATCTTGAAAATGAGAACTTGTGTATCATATTGAAATTGATTTGAATTCATCGATAATACATAATAATTATGCTGGTGAATCCATTATCGTGTAATAGTGGACACGAACAATTTGGGCGAATTTTATAATTTCAGGTGAAATAGAATAACTTACATAATTCAAGCGAGTCTTCAGCATATCATTTGGAGAAGTAATAAGAAACGATACGTTTTTAGATAGTGTTGCTAATGATATTGATAACATATTATGTTAATGTGTTGATGTGTTATTTAATAAATCAGATACGAAGAAAGAAAAAAAGGCAAGGTATATATCATGGAAGAATATAAATAAATTTAGAATCTGTGATTCAATACATAATTTTACCCTACTCGCAATAACTGTTGAAAAATATATATCTCTTTTAGTTCAGAAAAGCTTTCACTTCACACTCCTGAAACTTTGTACGCGTAATAGTCTTCAGATTAATGTCAGAAGGGGGGGGGGAAGTAAAGAAAAGTTTACAATTAGGCCTAATGGGGGTGTGGGGCATGGGCGTACGGTGAAATTTTGTTTGGAAGGGGTTCACTGTAAAGTCGTCTCAGCTCCATGTCCTTGCACACATTATGAATTAATACCTTTTTAAATATTACTCAACAGTTGTATTGTGATAATTAATGCACTGTAATAAATTAATATGCAGCTCAGTCTTTGAAATTTTTTATTGAGATTTCTATAAATTTCTCGCTAAGCTAGAGTCTATAAATGAAAACTTTCTTTTGAAAAATTATCATAATACTGTATGGTTTTTAGGGCACGTTTTTAAAGTAATCTGTAAATCCACCAGTGGGAAAGTTCGATTAATGCCGATTACTTCATGATAATTTTGTGATAAGGTTGATGGATTTCGGCGGGAGTATTCGAGTTGTCGTTTGACAGATTCCGAAGGGATTTTTGTTTACTATTTTACATCACTGCTATTAAGCTGAAAAACTATCAACACTACAAGGTTTTGAAATTTGTATCTTAAATAAATTAGCCTACGATAAATCTTAAATAATGCTTTGATATGTATGAAATTGTAAAATATGTAACAACCGAACCACAGTTTTTTTTTTATTTATAATCTTTAAAATATTGCAGATATTTCTGAAGGAGTTTCAACCCCCTGAACCCCCTTTACCATACGCTCATGGTGTGGGGGTATTCTCAAATAAAGAGGGTTGCAGGGAACCTACCCCGAATTTTAAAAAATTACAAAGTGCAAAACGATGCGTTTTTAGGTCCTCTGGGAGATTCCTCCAAATTTCTTAGCACATTAAAGCTCTTCTTTCCCCCGAGTTCTAATTCTGTTGAGAATTTTGTCGGTTTTACATATCACATAAAAATTAAATAGTCTACATTAATCGAATATCAAACTTTTTATCTTAACTTTACCTAAGTGCTGATCTGTAATAGTTCACAAGAATGCAATTAAACATAACAATGAAATTAAATATAAAGCACTCTATCAACTGCTGTCTTGTGGGTTTTTCACGGCTAGTCTATGCATTTGAAACGAGGCGTCTAGAATATAAATACTTTTCAACTTGCATTTTATATTCTTCGGGTTGAAATAGGGCGAGTATACAAATGATTTTATTCGTGCATGTACTAATTTGAATGTAGTTTTATTAGGTGATTATTTTGGACGAATAAAAAGTCAAATCAGTGTAAAGGAAAACTAGGGGAGGCACCGTCCTCTACTGTCCCCCTCTGGATCCACCACTGGTATAAGGTGGATCAATTTATAATGTATGTGTTTGATTTTTTATAACGATGCTATTCACATAATTGTGTGAAATCCTGAGATATACATGCATACATGCACACATACCTACATACATTACTCATATACATTACATACATATATTATAGGTATATGCATCCATACATACGTACGTACCTACATACATCACACATAATGGAAGTAGAGAATACATTGTGAGACGTAAAACACTGAGCGCAATATAATAGAGAGCCGTATTGAACACGTCGCAGCCGTATGTTTAAATAAATGTCTATTATGATTCCCACCTGGCAGTGAATTCAACAAGTGGGTACTGAAGAGAATATAACAACTGTAGAAGAGTTATTGAAACACAAGAATATAAACAACTCTTTTAGTGGTTATACTGTCATTTCAATTCGGTAAATAATAATGAATACCCCGAGTAAGGAGGACATTGATAATAGCCTTCCCATTTCAATGGAAAATGAACACAAATAAATTGGAAACAACACAAAATGCATGCATGTAGGCTTCAGAATATTGTAGCAGGCAGTTAAATGGATTGGAATTAAAATACCAGCCAGAGAAATCATTCATCCAGCAATTTGTATTGGTTTCTATGGTTGTTTATAGGGGCTACTAGATAGTTTATCTGTAATACAACGAAGTGATCATAAAACAAGTATAGTAATCAATGAAAGTGTGAGAGAAATGTAAATAAGACAAGTATGCTCACAAGAAATTTTTACGTTAAATAAAATGGTTTGCTGCTGGACTATGCTTTTCGAAGAAATGGTATTACTGCATCGTAGTTTGAAAGTTTTTCCGGCTTTAAAAATTTCTAAATTCCGTGGTGTGACTTTAAATTTTAAGGGTTTAATGCTTATGTCTAGAGCCTGTTAGATTTTTTCAGTCTATTAAAAGGAGAGAACAAGCTTTTAAGAAACTAAACTTGTTCATTTGGCGTAGAAACGGAGGAGGGTTTACTGATTTTTAGGCGGATAAAATCACAAAGATTTATTAACAAAGAAACCAGAAGTCCGTTCTTGGCGTTGTTTCTGACCATTGAAATAGCTATTGGAAAATGTATTGATAAGCCTGTTTTTACGGAAATTTATCGTCAAAACAGATACATTTGTGAAATTTATTAGGCCTAAGCGAAACATTTCACAAACAAACTTGTTCATTTGGAGTAGAAACGGAGGGGGGTTTACTGATTTTTAGGCGGATAAAATCACAAAAAAATTTATTCACATAGAAACCAGAAGTCCGTTCTTGGCGTTGTTTCTGACCATATAAAATTGAAATTTATAGGCTCCATAGGTTAAAAGAAATATAGGCTACCCGAAGGGAACTGGCGAGTGCAAGAGCTGGAATAACATTACATGTGAACAAAATACGGGATATGCCATGTTTGTGTTTCAGTGGAAAATTTATTGAAAATTATTAATAGACTTCATAAAAGTTTCAATAAGAAGCTTACAGCATCACCTACAATTTTAAGTACGGTACATAAATAATCTTTTATGGATCTTCTGTGTAGATAATGTTTGAATTTGAACTTGAACTTGAACTTTGAATGTTAATTTTGTATTATTGAAATCAATTATTTAAAAATGGGCCCAAATGATCTCCTGTACTTCCAGGCAGAAGAATATATAAAAGCTTTATGTGGTCTGTACATAGATTTATTGGCAGGTAGTTCAATATAAATATATCTTCCGGAAATTGCGTCCGATTGGACATTTCGTCCATTGTGATATTTCAGACAATATAAATTCATCCAACTAAAATTAAATTTTATTCACAGTATATTAAATTATATGTGAGGATGGACCATTGTGCTCTATTTTCATGTTACTTTTTACTTTTCTAGCTATCCCGTCTACGCCGATAGAATGCTGATCAGTGATCACCCTTGTTCTATGAGATTATCTACAGAGCAACAATAATGCACAAAGAATTGAACATTTTGTAGGTAAGTTCAAATTTATTTACGATTAAATGTTACAGTGGAATGCAATAAGGTTTCAATGCACAGAAACTCGGATTCGGTATGACGTATAAAATTTCCCTTCGCCAAAATATCGAATAATCTATATAGGCCTATGTACGCTTCTGAATTGTTACTGTCTCACATCTATTTTATGAGTATCTGGAAATCTAAAAAGACTAAAAGATCAGTTACATTAGTTATATATTCACATTCTTTAAACATAATCTAAGAAGTACTTTATCAGCTCCCCAAAATTATCTAAAGGTGAAGGTTTAATACAAACCTAACTACGGTAGAAGAAATCACCATGATCTTGTTTCCATCCAACAGTGGAAAGTAGATCGTACAAAATTTACATGACATATATTGTCATGGAAAGTTTATGACTTTCTCTTCCCACATCATGTTCTTTTGCAGGAGAACGCAATAGCACTATTCCCAAAACCGAAGTTCTGTACTGATTACATATAGGTGTAGAGTTACCACTTTAAGGTATCCTAATATTGGCGGTAATTCTTTGCATTGCGATTTCTGAAGCGAAATACTTAGTGTAGAAAAATAATAATGGTCACATCTTCTCGCTAAACAGCTCGAAGTGATTAAAGTATTGTCTGCTCCAAACAAGCGTAAATTTACATTTATTTATACTGTGCACTCAAATAGGGAGTTTCCTGGAATTGAGGATGTTAAGATCTCCCTGTTATAGCTAATTGAGTTGCTGTTTACCTATTGGCTGGTGTAAGTAGAGTGATCAGATCTCCTTCTTTTCGCAGGATACTCCTCTTTTAATACCTTAACATTCGTCCCACGAATAGTATTTGAAATCTCATAAATATCTTGCGAAACGGAATTGCCTGAAATTTACTATAAACCTATAAGGATTTTGTTTACAACTATTAACGTTTATGAATGAAAGAGAATCTAATACATACAATGAAAGTGTGTGAACATTAATAATTAATAATAATAATAGGTATAAAGACACTAATTAGAATTAATAGTAAACTAAATTAATCTCCATGGCACTACATCCCTGGAGGGACTTGGCCTACCACCCGACCGCTGCGTCATCTACCACAGGCATATGGCAGGATTGGGGGCATGTGGTCAGCCACACCCACGGCCGTTCATGGTTTTCATGACCGGAGCCGCTTCTTTATCAAGTAGTTCCTCAATTTGAATCACGAGACTGAGTGCATCCCTGCCAGAAAAATCCGAGGAGGTACAGGGGATCGAACCTGGGCCGACGAATCTGTAGTCAGCAACGCTAACCACAAGACCACGGCGGTGGTCAAGAATGAATAGTAATATGGTTATATATGCAATACATTTTGGTAAATTCTAATGCAGATTATTTCATTTGTTAATTGCATCGAATAAAGGGAGAAATTATTATTAATAGCTTTAAAGTGATTGATGTAAGACTTCCTTTATTACCTATTATGTTAGTTAAATGAGAATCATCTAATGTGTTAAGACCACTTTAACGATTGGGTTCTGCTTTTTGTGGCTGAATTTATTACCATAGAAAGGTCTGAGTGAAATGCGTAAAATCAGTGCTAGAGGAAAAACATGGTCGGCGCTGTGAGATTGTTTGAGATAAGAATTGCAGCCATTAGGAAATCATGTTCAAGAATAGCATAACATTTTCACAGAATACTGCCAAAATTTGAGCGTCATATGATTAAGTAGGGCATTGTTGCAACTTACCTGTACAATGTGTTATCTCCGACCAGGAAAGCTTCCTCGACGTCCTCGCTCCGGAAATGTCTGTTGCTGGCGTCGGAGTCATGAGAGAAATATCCGGGTCGACACACACAAGTGTAGCCTCGGCGAAACCCGAGTCCTTTCACAGGTGTACACTACAAACAAACAATGCCATTTTTAGTCAGTGAAAATGAGAACCCAACGACCGTATTGCATTAATGAAGGAATATTTGGGATTTTTAACTATTAATGCAATGAAACTAAATAAGTAAAAGATTGCCATGGTTTTCTTCTCTATGGTACCATGAAGACTTCAGCCACTTCTCAATGCTTGTGCGCGTTTTGTCTATAATGTTTGTCATGATTAGGGCAAGGCATTTAATGACTATAAAATAGTGAAATAATGCAAAATAAAAATGCATTTATGGTCTAAAATAGTAAAAAAAATGACCAATAAATTTTCCAATATTTACTATATTTAGTTTTTTCAAGTAACGAATTGCTAAAGGCAATTTATTTATTTATTTATTGTACTAAGAATATTACAGGCTAATTCCCAATTACAATTTCTCGCTTACATTAATACACCAGATTCTAAAATTAAATATTTAAATTGATAATAAAATAATTAAGCTAATGCTATAACAATAAGGAAAAAAACACACAGAAAAGAAAACCAGAAACACAAACAATGACAATTACACAAGGGAACATAATATGAAAAAACAAATAATAACGGATGACAGTACGTTACATATGGATTTACAATATAAAACACACTTATTTTATTACTAAAAAGTAAGTAATCTATACTACTTGGACACGCTTAGCGAAAAAAAAAAAATCTTTCCGAACTGGCATGCCCATCAAAGTGCCCCTAGCAAATATGTTCCATTCAAAAAGAAAGAAAAAATAATTATTTATTGCTACAAGACAAACTGCTATAGTGTTTACAATACACCTGAATTAAAATTAACTATGAACACTTGGCAGAGATTCTCAAATAAAAACGACTGTCGTCTGAAAGTAACTATTTGTACATGGAAAAGCTCCTCTCTACCTCCACTGGAACATGACCTAAAATGCTGAAAATGACCTAAACATTCCCAAAAAATATCGTAAACGACAAAAAATTCAAAATACAGCAAAAAAGTCCTTATTTAATCAATTATTTCATGATACACATTTATATATATATATTCGAGCTATCTTTTAACTTTGATGTAAAAAATGTTCAAAATCATAAAATGCTTTGCACAATTTGGCAATGGCTCAGGATATGCGCATATTTAATTTAACGAAATGCTAAGAGATTAGTCTACTTCAAAATAATTACAGAAAAGTTCGTTTATCTCTCTGAACATTCTTTAATACTATTCCTGATGCTATTCTTTAATGTAACTTCCTACAAGCCAATCACAGTAAATAAATAATGTTAATGTAAAAATATAACCTTGGTAGTTATAATATTAAACGTGATGCTGACCTCGGTGCTGTCCTGATCGCAATTGTGACTGCCTCCGAAGATAGAGCCGAACGTGTCGTTGCACTGGGTGATGTCCAGATGCTCCGTAACAGGGAAGAAGATTCCAGCAGCTCCCCTGAACAAACAACGTCATTGTATTTGCTAATGGCATATGCATAGGTTTACACGTTACATCTCAAGGGAGTTTATGTCTTAGTGTCTTAGGGCAAAGAGTCCGATGAAAACAAATAGGCTCACGATTTTTCGAAGTTTGTAAACTTTCCTCATAAATGCGGCATTGGAAAAGTCATTTTTTGATAATCCTCATAAAATTTTATGATTAATTAAATATTAAGAATTTAAAGACTTTAGAGATGGATCATGCAAATTATGAAGTAAAATACAGAATCAGATTCTAACAAGAATTCCCACCTCCATGCCATGGACATTTTTTCACCTCAAATTTCTAATAACGTTTCCTAAATTGCATACCGGTACCAAGGAAAATTAAAAAAATAATTAATCTGAAGAAAAGGTTGTTTTTGTAGTTCAGGGTGGCATCTTGCAAATCAAAATAATAATGAACGACAAGTCGTTCCCCGAGACGTTTATCACTAGGGGGCGGATCTCTATGACATGCCTTATTTTCCCCCTTTGCATTATTTCAGGTTTTCGACTAATTTAAACCTGATTCCAAGCATCCTGGTGAAAATGGAACGGCTTTTATTGTGCATATAACTGCATATTTAGGAAATTTTCAACTATTGTAGCATATTTAGTATGAATATGCATATTTTGGTCATATTTTTGTCATATTTGTGTGCATATTAAAGAAATTTTGAAGTTTCATATCATATTTTGTAAATTTTGCATTATACTGATACTTTTTTGAGAATTTACAGATATTTTAAGTAATTAGCATTATATTTTATTAACATGAATTGTAATGAAACTTTAAAAAATATGCATAATATGTAAGTGGTAAAGCCATATTTTAAATTTTATTGGTCATATTTTAATGTTTTTAGGTCATAAATGCATGCATACGATATATCCTATTTTTTAGGTCATAGAAATCCGTCCCCTATTTATCATTAATCTTCATAAAAGCAATATGTATGCATACAATAAAATAATCAGACATATTTTTACTTTTAAATTATGGAATTATATAAGGTTTGTTCCCAAAGTCAATTCATGTGCTGTCAAGTACCACGACGCATGAGTACACTGTCAGTTTCCCTGCGTGACGCTTGCGCACATAGACTGTCATTTTCAGCGTAAATGACAGTACATGATTTAACTTTAGCAACATACCTACAATAAACTATTTAATACGGGCATGAAATAGCCTAAATATACAATACGGAAGCCGTATTGCATGAAATAGCCTAAATATACAATACGGAAGCCGTATTGCATTGAGAATTGCTTCCCAGTTTCTTCACCAATAGAAATCTGATCTTGTATATTGCTGTAAACTTTTGTTTGACAACAGAGGTTCGGTTATAATAATAAAGTATAACAATAGTTATTAATTTTTAAACTTAAAATAATATAAGAAGGTAGAAAATAAAAAAAATCGGTTTTTGTTATAATTAACTACTAAAATGTTCCCTGTAACAATATCTTAGACATCTGAAGTATTTATCTCCAGATTTTTGTTACAGGCTAAGGCTGCTCTTCGGCCGTAATGCGTTCAGAAAGATTAGGCCAACTAAAAAATCCCATTGGCCTCATCGGTGATCGAACTTGCAAATTTTAGGCTTTTAGCTAAGTCCTTAATCAAATGCACCACGGCGAAGCAACTTAATTTCCAACTAGCTACACCAAAACTCTACTGACAGTCAAACTTATGTGACATGCATAACATTGTACCTGCCGAAATCAAACATATAATTACAGTGGTTTAAAGTTTAAATTAACAAACTACACTAAAAATATGAATAATTTTACTGAATATCGTGTTGCTATAATGATTTTATTATAATGCTGACAGTGTCCTGACGAAAATAAAATTAATTAATTAATTAATTAATTTATTTATTTATTTAACACGTGGATTTCTCCTTTCAACGTTGGAACTTCGAATTTATCTTAGATTCTCTCATTCATTAGATTTTACACGTCATATTGTTTTATCTTATGTTTTAGTTATTTACGACGTAAGACCGTTATAAATAGAACTTAACAAGCGAGCACGAAGTTAACAAAACAAACGCTAGCTAGTTTTGTTTCAAGGTATATAAAGCTACTAAGGTAGCGCCATTTCTAGCGGCGGACTGCTTCATCAGCGTGTGACGTCATCCACGAGGGAACGATCGAGCATATGGCTGCTATTACATAGCAGTTGCATAGTCAGTACGTAGATTTGTGACGATATTAAACATATTACAAGGACAATTTTTGTGTCTTATTTTTGTCATTTGCCTCTATAAAAACAGTAACCTCTACGTGCGAATTAAGCTGAAACATTATAGTCCAGGCAACGAACGAAAAATATAACAAAAAATCGTGTAGTTGTCGGAGGGTCCTAGTACCGTTTTTAGGTTTTTCGCTTATATCTAAACAATGGTGCATCGTAGAGAAAAGTTTGCTATATACAAAAATCAAGCTGATGACATTTCCTACAAGTTTCATCCTAAACATTTCTTTCTATTCCCAATAGTTTTCGAGTTTTCCGCCAGCGAAAATAACAAATTTTCGAAAAACGCTCTTTCGCCTCACGCTTTTCGACACACTTTGCCTTCTAGCGCTTCAGCCCTTAGGTATACAGCAATATTCTCATGAAAGAAGTAGTAGGGAAATACATTTGCTTTAAAATGAGTTGCCATTTGTTATTTTGTCTTGAAATGTTTAAACGTTATAACAATTTAAAGTTTCGGTCAAATTTCGAGATATCGAAAGAAAACCGTACATAGCACTGTCTCTATATTTAGGGGTTATATCTTTGAATATAAGCTGTATATTGTGTATTTACATCATGAAACAAGTGAAGAAATATCACACATCAATTAAAGTTGAATTTATTAAAAATCCGATCACGGTACAAGCACAGTACATGTAATGGAAAATACATTAGATTCCAGGCAAGAAAGGAAAAATAGGCACACAAAAAATCATGTAGTTTTGAAATTTGGCAGAGATGTGGGGGAAAGTGTCCTAAACAACATAGTAAAAGTCCCCATGGATAGAGGGTGAGCGGGGGTGGGGGATGGGGGAACTTTTAAATGTCGTTTCTCTCAGTTTTCTCTAAATACACAAAAAACTATGGGTTCTACCAAAAAACAGTTTATGCACAAAATTAAACTACATAAAGTTCTTATAAAATTGATCTGACTGATATTTCTGTAGAATTAATAGTTCAAGAAATAGAAGGATATGAAGTATGGCAGTTATCGAAATTCTGTTTTACATACACCTATGTATTATATCTTTTAACAAAAAAGAAAGCAGACGATAATTAAATTAGCATGATGCCAAAGGCAAACTAGTTCTTAGGAAAATATACTTACTAATGGTTAATGTTACACATAAAACTCATTACCATTATAGTTATTATTATTATTATTATTATTATTATTATTATTGTTCTTGTTGCAATGCTTAGCCGTTTTATGTTTCGTTAAAAAAATAATCGGTATTTTGAAAGATGGTAAGGAATTAGATATATTTAGAAATTGTAAGAATAGTAGGCCCACCTATTACTTTAAATAAATGTTGACTTGTCTATGTGGCTCCTGGGAATATTTGCACATCATATTTTGTTACTGTGCAACTCGGTGTGGTGGAAGATACGGATGCCGAAAAGCTGGTATCAAATGCTCATCCACAAACAGTATACCATTAGAAGAAGATGAGCTTAAAATTGATGACGTCCAAGCAAAATAAGTTGTTTAGGCACTCTTTATTAATGTTGTAGGCTATATGTGTATAAATATTGAGTGTTCGGTAGATAGAAAGATATAACCCTAACTTATCATACGATGGACTAGGATTCCAGTATTGGAGACTGAAAAAAATAGACAACTAAACATTTATTAAAAGTACTAGGTAGGCCTACTAGGTTTAAAATTTCTAAATATTACAATTTTTCCAAATTATATTTTAAACGAAAAATATAACAGCAAATAGGCCTGATTTATATTTCTTTTAACCTGCACTCATACCATGTGATTTTTATAAGCTTTATAACAATAATCATAATAATTAGTTTTATGTGTGATGTTTACCTTTGTTACGAATATTATTCTAAGAACTGGTTTGCTTCATATCCTTCTATATCCTGAAGTATTAATTCTATGAAATAACATTCAGATCCATTTTATAAGAACTTATGTAGTTTAATATTGCGCATAAACTGTTTTTTGCTAGAAACCATAGCTTTTTTTGCGTATTTAGGGAAAACTGGGGGGAAATATTTAAAAGTGCCTCCCACCCCCGCTCACCCCCTATCCCTGGGACTTTTACTATGTTGTTTAGGACACTTTCCCCCACATCTCTGCCAATTTTCAAAACTATATAATTTTTTTGTGCCTATTTTTTTCTTTCTTGCATGGAATATAATGTATTTTCCATTACATGTACTGTGCTTGTAACGTGATCGGATTTTTAATAAATTCAACTTCAGTGGTTGTGTAAGTTCCATGATGTAAGTACACAATATACAGCTTACATACAAAGATATAAACCCTAAATATAGAGAAAGTGCGACACATGGTTTTCTTTAGAAATCTCGAAATTTGACCGAAACTTTAAATTGTTATAACTTTTGAAAATTTGAAAACAAAATAACAAATGACACCTCATTTTAAAGTGAATTTATTTCCCTACAACTTCTTTCCTGAGAACATTGCCGTATATCTAAGGGGTGAGGCGCTAGAAGGCAAAGTGTGTCGAAAAGCGTGAGGCGAAAGAGCTTTTTTAGAAAATTTATTATTTTCGCTGGCAGATAGCTCGAAAACTATTGGGAATAGAAAGAAAAGCTTAGAATGAAATTCTAGGAAATTTTATCAGATTGACTTTTGTATATAGCAAAATTTTCTCTATGATGCACAATTGTTTAGATATAAGCGAAAAACCGAAAAACGGGACCTTCTGCGGGGCCCCCGCTCACCCCCCACCTTCGGGGACTTTTAGTATGTTGTTCAGGACATTCCCTCCGACAACTCTGCAAAATTTCAAAGCTACACGATCTTTTTTCTATTTGGTGTTTTACGACCTTTATTGACTGGACTATTAAGGAGGCTCAAGATTCTGAATATGGGCGGGAATTTTAATGCAGTAAAGACCTACACGGTATACATGATTTAGAGTGATGATGTGACGGTGAAACCAAAAGTAAAGGTGATAAATCAAGCCTAATATATATATATATATATATATATATATATATATATATATCATAATAGCTCTAGCTATAGGTATTATTAATTCAAAATTACTTTTAAACACTATTGCAATCAAAACAAACTAATAGGCCTACCTTTACTACAAAAAAAATATGCTGTTCTACTGTTTTAAAATTTCAAAGTTTATTTTGGAGGGGAGAAGATAAAACTTCCTGGAATTTTTCCATCGGTTATAGGCTAAAAGCTATAAGTTTGTCAAATTTCAAGATTCTAGCTCAACTGGAAGTGAGTATACATCAATGTTAATAAGTGGTTGATTAGACTGTCGTAGATGTGGAAGATGTTACGGTTATCTGGCAAGTTTTCCCATACTTATGAGGCAGCTAGAATCACCAATTGTTTTACACTTAGGCTATGGCTGTTGTAAGTGCCAATATTTTTGCCAAATTTTACGATTTTATCTATCCTGTAAGTGGGTCAAAAATTACATAATGTGAGGAAAATATACAACATTTACTAAAAATATACAAATGGTGCAAAATATATTGCACAAACTTTCTCGCATATACGAGTTAAAAGCTAGCGCAGAAAAAAGTAAATTAGAAAATAATTTTTTCTTAATACATTTTTTTAATAAACTAACATGTATATAGAACGGAAAGCATCAAGGCCGATCTTTATGTACAATGCTTTTAACGTGAAATAATAATAAAAATACTAATAACGATAATAATCAATGGCGGAGTGTGGATATTTTGACTGGGTTTACACGTTAGTCAATAAATTTTGTTTGTCTACGTAAATTATGCATTTGACAAAACTTATTACCTGCCCATAACAAAAGAACTCTATTTGAGCAAAGAATGTTCACAAGAAAGCTAAAATATCCTAATTCATTAATAACCTAAAACACTAAATCATACTTGGAAACTTCTATGTGATTATAATTATCACCTGGGCCCGGATTATAATGACGTGTCATATTTTTATTGAAGCTGCATAGGCATTGTCAACTTGTAGATAAATCCTAATCTTGGCCTCTAGATTATAGAAATGCGTTTTTATTAGGTCATTTTTTGTCATGTTATGCATTTTTAGGGCATTTATTTCAATTTTAAGTCATTATTTTGTCATGTTCATGTCATTTCGTTCATTATTTAGTCATTTTCATGCATTTGCATTGAGTTTATTAACTTTTTTGTTGTCTTATTTTCCCATAGGGTAATATTTAAATAAATTACTTGGTTAGCATAATGCAACATTTTTTGTAGGATCTATTTTAAAAACTATTTTCTTACGTTTCTTCTCAAATGCTCCAATCAAGAACAAAGAACAAAGTTTTTAGACCTACAACATCCTTTCTGCGTTTACAGTTTTTACAATAAATTATGTACAACTTTGTGTGTACAATAATAATTTTTATAAATAAAATATCAGTTTTTAGGTCATTCTTTACAGTTATTAAATCATTTTCCTTAAAATTTAGGGTCATTTTATAGGTAATTTTTCAAACAACTTTAGGTCATCAGAATCCGGGCCCTGATTATCACGCAGCCATAGCACAAGATATGAACTTTAAATATTTAAGGACCATAACAAATAGTAAGGAAACCGACTGGCGAACAATGCTATAAAAGAAACTAATAATACATAAAACTTCACACGGAAACACTATGAAATGCACGTACTACGGTTACTGTTTACACCATTTCCCTCGCTGGCGACGTCATCATGCGCGCCGAACGATATTAGGTAACTGCGCATGGCAAATGAGCACCCCTTGGTTTTGTTTTTCCTTTGAGCGTGTTGAGTCCTATATAACAGTCGAACATTGTACGACGTTTTATGTATTTGAATCAAAAATTTAAAAAGAAAATAATTTTATTTCACTTGTGCTTATAGTTGAAAATTTTTTGGGTAATTTGTAGCGGAGTTCAGGCTCTTTTGGTTGGCAACTGTTTGTTGCGAACAAAACACTGTTTGAAAACAGTTGTAAATACCAGAAACGTTACGGAAAGTAATGAACCGTGGCGTTATTTATAAAGATGGATATCCCTCTTGAAATTATTGATAAGGCAATTAACGAACTATTAATGAAAATTTCTTCGCTATGATAAGAAGTAGCATGAGTTTAATGAATGAAGAAAGAAGGTAGTGGGTAATGTTTTAAATGAAACTGCCGTGTTAGTGTTTTGTGATAAAATTTTAACTATCTAGTTTATGGGCTAAATTTCCAAAGCTGAAATAGTTATTTAGTAAATAATTAATAGGTACACAACAAAAGTAAATATTAATTTGTGCGACAAAAAGGTAAGATTACGGCAATCAGATCTGGTGATATACTCAATAAGTATCATTACAGGATAGCACCTTTTGCTTTAAAGCTCATCCCAAAAATTGGAACTTGACAAGGACGGAGATAGTTCTGTTAAATAGTGTTTACGATTCGAAATAACACACTTTAAACACAAGATTTTAAAAGTTAATTTTATTTATCTTAAAACACATTCTAAGAAATATTATTAAGAAATGGATCGCTTCTTGTTGTGAAGGCAGCAAAAACGTCATTCCTACATCTAGATATTACAAGAGGGGTAGTGTTGTTTGAACTTTATTTATGCCTGATGCAAGAGTTGGGTTCGATGCTAGCGGAGACCTCAAAGTTTGCAAAATGCAGTAGAACGAAATGAAATCAGCACCCCCAAGGGATCCATATTCTGTGCACGTGCTAGCCTACGCCCATTAGGGTATACTGCAAAAATGTATTGCCGTTCCCATTGTGATTATAAGGCTTACTTAAATTAATCTACCCTTGGCGAGTTGAAAATAGGATTAAACTTTTTTGTATATGTTAACTGAATGTTCGCAGCTACATAGTTTTGTTGCTAAATTGTTAAGAATGTTTAAGTAAATTTTAGAATATCGTGTCATGCCTATCTTTAAGTATATGCCTTCTTTTTAAGCACATATTTTTCTTTTCTTTTCAAGAGTAAGTATGCTATAGTTTGTAGATATGCCTATTTATTAGTTTGAATCAAATTCATTTTTTAAAATAATTAATTATATTAACAACTCGTTCAAAATTAATTACATTATTTAAAGCAAAGTATGCAAAAATAGAACCGTACAAAGCAATAAATTTATGGATTCATGTGAAAAGCAACGGAAGGATTGCTACCACAAGAATAACATTGAGTCAACTTTATCATTTGTAATAAATATCATTATGCTAATGGTTTTTAACATCAGTTTTTGAATTTATTGGTTCTGTAAATAACTGAATGAGACTGTAATGGGCATATTAAAATAAAGTGCAATACAATAATAAAATATAAATAATAAATATGCTTAAGCTCACGTAAACAAAATTACAAACAGACCAAATACCGAAGGGTCGAGTTAAAACAGGACCTCACTTAGGTCTATTACGGTTTGTACTGATTTACCTATAGGATTTACTCCTCAGATTCAAAAAGGTTTGTAATTTCTATCATAAACTGTAATAACTTATAAATAATCACACAATTCACAGAATGTCATGCACTGACACTGAATTAAATAGCATACCTGTGCTGTCCTAAAGGTATAGATATGGTGTAGCCAAACAACCATTTCCCTGTGAGGCAGTCCAGGAAAGGTGAAGTCCAGTAGCCAGTAGCCTTCAGACTTTGGTTGCGTTCAGCGTCTAAAAAACTTCGCCAGCTGGAGTCCACAAGAAAAAACGTTTGGTTGTCGAGGCGGTGCACTTTAATCACACCTTCCTCGCGGGAGCGGTACACCACAGCGGCATAGTTTGGGGGGTTGGACATGGAGACGGCTATGGCACTGAGTTCGGGATGTTCCTCCAGCTTGGTGGTCAAGGCGCTCACATCTGGGGCCCCTCCTTGGAAGAGCGCGAACTGCTCGGCTGCTGCCACGGCTACCTTCTTCATCTCCAGCACCTGGTACAAGTTCAAAATGTATCAAGTTTCCCTAAATTTTACTTACATATTCTTGCCTAATGAATAGTTGCCGTTGAGAAAAAGTACTGTATAAATAAATTAATAGGCACAAATACAGATTATTATATTTTCTTTAATAAAGATTTTCAATTAAAAAAAGTATTCTGATAGGCCCATTGTACTACATTTGTCCATAGAAATATCCCAGCCTAAAATATCAATAGTTAAAAATGTTAAAATGGGCCTAAGTCATATATTATATTGACTTTGCTTAATTTTCACTACGTTTAACGAATTATTTTCTTGACCTGGGAACTCTAAACGGATAGTCAGAGCAATTATTTATTCAATTAATATGTATGATACTGTGAGGAGAAAATTAAATCCGGTAAGATCCCTAGATCTCTACCTTGGAGGTTGTACATTAATTTCTAAATGGTACATACCGGTTTCTTTCGCAAACATATAATCTTCAATAATCCTCGTAGAAATCTTAACACGTTTAATAACGCGACAAAGTTTATGCAACATACCTTGCATCATTTATTTCCACAATGAATTTAATGCTGATAAGAAATCGTCTTCTTTTTATCCAGGATTACGCTTATGTTAAATCATACTTATGAGTGACTCGGTGGGCAATCTTCACTTTCCGTGCTTAAAAACTTATTTCCAACTTGTTACATAAATACCTATTTATTCCCATTAAATACCTATTTATTCCCATAGGTATATGAAGTAGTTCTTTAGGTATTCCAAAGCTGCGTCATGTTTTCGATTTAAATTTAAACTTTCTTCGAGTGCTTAAATTAACAATATTAGTTATTAAGTGACCAAAGCAGTTGTGTTGATGTCTCGTCCTATAATGATGTTCTATGGTGGACAGATAAGAGATGAGTCTCCTCCAAAACTCCGTCTCCTGTTGCCACTACTACATCTTTTTATTGTTCATAGGCTAATGTTAATACTTTCCTACTCCTTTGGATTTAATAAATAAATATTAAGTCTTAATAATTCCAATATACCAAAAATATACAAACTTCATTGTTCATTAATCGACTCGGATTATCTCTGAGTACACTTCTCGTCTTTTACGATAAATTGCAAGTGACGGCGTGCATGAACTCGAAGCTTCTCTTGGCGTTTTAACCTCAAATCAACGCACAGTAAAACACATTAAATGAACGCAATTTAGATGATATTAAAATTAAAATGAACAGAACTGATTTTATGTGAAATAGTTTGAATTGCTGCTTTTAAGGCTTGTTCCGTGTACGATATAAACAGACAGTTGGACAACAGTGTTTTAATTAAATTCTGTATCATAGTGGATATAATTATTATTACAATGTAACATAATATAATAAGCGTATTATAGTAGCCTACGTTCGAACAAAAGTAATATTTATAACATTTCCTTATAAAACTTATAAAAGGTAGGGAATGTTTAAAATAGAACAAATAGAATACTATGCAATAAAATATACAAAAAATATTGTTACTCCCTTACTTGTAACATTTGGCATAAATCTAGCCTATATTTTTATCAGCCTGAGATTTATAGAGAATGTGCCTAGTTTAAAAGATTTATAGAGTATATGTCTGGTTTGAGAAACACACACGAAATTCTCTAGGATAAAAATGTTCACGACGGCTGTTGTTATTTAAGCTATCTCCAGCGGCTGTTTGTGATAAAACTGTCAGCAGCAATCAGAAAGTAGATTTTATCCTCACGACGTATTTGGCTTGTACGCGTATGTCATGTTATTAATTTATACAGCAGGATTAAACACGATTCAGCTGGGAAAGACCTTCCAGCATTTCATGAACAATGAATAAAAATACCCTAGGACAATAATAATTAAAGTGATCCCTATTACAGGCCATGGAGGCTCAGAGGGTTCCAGGAGCTTGAGGCTCCCAGATTTTTAGACATTCGGCACGTGAAGGTGGTAAGGTTGTCAGCCTTACGCACCGCCCGCCTTTACCCCCAGGATTGCTCCTGGTACTCATTTCTGTCAGAGGCTGAGTCGACCCCAGGGCCGTAGTGCCACCAGAAGGATTGGGCCAATTGAAAAACTCCGACCACAGCGGGAATCGAACCCGCGACCTTCTGGTTTGTAGCGCAGCGCCTCAACCACTACGCTACCCAGGACAATAATAATTAGGCATGTATTATTCTTATTCTTATATTATTATTGTTGTTATTGTTATTATTATTATTATTATTATTATTATAATTATTATAATAGAATCTTGTTCTGATTCGGAATCTTTTAAGATACTTTTTCAATTATTCTGTGCATGCGATTCACACCTGCTCCGGTAAGTCGTCCGCGGACAGCATAACGCTGTCCAGGATGATGGGAACGCACGAACCCGGGTCATCTGGTAGCAAGCTCCTGTTGGTTCCGCCGACACGCACCGCCACCAGGAGGAGCACCAACAGCGAAGTTCTCATCACGTCATCACTCGGCAATACGACTTGGCCCCTGTGACCTCATTGTCCAGCATCTGTATGCCTGTAACAATAAGAAAATTATTCATTTATGTATGAAGTAAATTAGGAAATAACGTTATTGTCCGGGCATTTACAATATTTCCCATTACTACTGTTTATTTATAGCCAATAACGTCAATGGCCGGCAATTTACTTAACAAACCAAAGGGCATTAGGGCATACCTGAATACTTCATATCACACATTGCTCAGACAATGACGTGAATGGTCAGTTGTAATTGGGCAATGTTGATAAATATAGAAAACAACCACATCGTCGTCTCAAAGTATACTATTTTCTGTGTGTTAAACAGAACATTTTAATACTTATATTGTATACCTAATACCTATATTGTAACTCTGACTTGTTTTCACAACATAGACTTCCATAACACCTTGAATTGCATGGAATGTTAAGTGCACAACACTTAAACTTTCTGCTTCTACATAGGGCCGCCACATGGCTGCCAGACCCAAGGGACCCGGGCCCGAGAACTGAGGGGGCCCGATTGGGTCCCGGTGATGTGATATAATTTAATGGAAAACTGGAAAAGTTTGATAAAACGTTCTGTTACACAAGTAACGAAAAGGAAACTTCACGGAGAGGGGGAAAGACAACTGAATGAGGATGACCGGCGGTCGGTGAGGGGCCAGTCACCAGTACATGGTCCTGGGCCTGACCCCGAGATGTGTCGGCCCTGCTTCTACATTTAATTTTGCAGTGACGCCTCTGATAACCCTCTGCTCATGGTATACTGTTACTTGAAACCGTTTTTCTTAAGACTTATTTCTTTTCTTTCTGCAGACTCCAAAGGCTTCCTCAGGTCTACAAAATGTTCAATACAGGGATATATTTCTGATCGGGTATATTTTTGTTTTGATATACCAGAAGGAGTGTCTAAAACGATAAAAAAACAGGAAATATGCTTCTCTTAGAAGGAACCTTTAATTATAAGCATCCGATAAGAAATTTGCCAATGAGGCTTGGAAAGTGACGAAATAGCCCGGACAATGTTGTTATTATCAACATCGCCCAACTATCTAGGACGTTGTCGTCAATGACCGGTCACTGATTTTACTACACAAAGTACTTCAACAACGACATTAAAGACCGGCCATTGACGACATCTCCCCAAGTTATGTCATTATCCATAACATATACAGAGTGCAATATTAACATGTTTCTGGGCCTCAAGTTTTTTTCCCCTCCATTCGTCTCTGTCAATCCCACCTATGCCTTGTACTTCTATTTCTTTCGTTCCTGTACTGATCTCCTGCATCCATGAGTTTAAAGGCCTGCCACTGGGTTTTCTTCCAGGTAGACACCATTCCCATATCTTTCTTGGTAGCCATTCTTTTACCATTCTTCTTTCATGTCCGTATCAATTTAATTATTTATATCTTACAAAGTCCAAAATAGAATTAGTGGTATTCTTTTTTCTCTTATAAATATATTTCTTATTTTTTCTGATTTTTAAAATCTTGCTAAAAGCCATTTCCATTGATAACAAATTTGACTTTAAATTGTTATTAATTCCCATGTTTCAGCTCCATATGTAACTACTTTTCATTATTGAATTGAATACTTCTATTTTTACTTCTCTAAGATATATTTTTATCCATAAAATACCTTTTAGCATTGCTATTGTTACTCCACCCTCATTAATCCTTAATATCACATTCCTGTCTCTCTTAATTGTCCAATTTCACTCCTAAATATTAAAATTCCTCACATCTCTTAATGTCAATCTTTCTAATCCTCTAACATTGAGTCATTAATATCTGTTCCACATCTCGTAAGCACTTTAATAACAAAATATAACATGTCTACCAGTCACATGTTTTTCTTTCCGAAGCATGTATTCTGGAATTTCTTCGCTTCTTATTCCGACAAAGAGGAAGTGGATATCTCAATCGCATACAAGGCATTGTTGCTTGAGAATGTTTACTGATTTTTTTGAAATGAAAGTTTTAGATCATAGTACAAGCTGTTAAAATACAAAACTGAAATAAACTCAAGCAGTTACTGATGGAGTCTTGAAAATCAAATTGCCTTCAGATAACGTGGAAATAAGAGTAAAAAAAAAGAAGATAAATTATTCGTCCATACTCATACCTTTAGTAGATGCCTAACTCAAATATAAAATTTTGTTTTGATCCTGTTTTTATTTCCCAGTTTTGCTGCTCGTAGGGAAACACAGACTTTTTGAGGATACTGAAAACTCAAGATAAGGTTTCAGGATCGAATACAGTATTTCCTCTGGAATGGATAAAGAAAGTAAAAATATAGAACTTTTCGAATCAAATTATTCCACGAGTTTCTGCTGCGGAAGCGTGAGAAATTTAAGAACATTTTGAAAGTAATGCATTACAAAAATAGTAACTTGAAAGCCCACTATCTTAGAAACTGCAAGATATACAACTATAAGTGAAATATGATTTTTTACAATTGTTAACGGTATGGTTTGAGATCTTACTACCTCCATACATTTCTTAATTCAAGAATAACGTATTTTATGTTTTACAGACATGCAGATTTCATTTCTTCATTTAGCCAGAATTTAACTTTTTAAGAAAGTTTCAACGAAATAAAGACCGTTGGATGATATCTCTATATACATAAAAGGCTTTGTCCTGACTGACCGACTGACAGGAATAAACATACAGTCGAAATATAAGTCATTTCAAGATGAGATCACGGGATAATAGTGCCTATAAATGACACTTTGCATTAGTACTTATTATATTAGCATAAATATATCATTACAGTACAATGTTACAGCATTTTATTTTTGCTTAACCCATGCATTAGCTTTAATCAATGAGAACGAAATACATATTATATACTAACCGGTTACCCGTCCTTCGTACGGGCGAGAAAGTATTTTGCACGGGTTTTAGCCTTGCCCGAGAAACTTCGTGTTTTAGTGAGCATGAAGTTCTTCCAGAGTTTGAGTTAGTTGTTTATTTTTGCAGTATTATTTCTATATTTGATATAGGAGTATGTGCTAGCCACAGTAATGTCGTCTGTGTTAGAAAATGATCTGTTTAAGCCTGGTAATAGAGTTTAGACTTAGACCTAGATGCTGGAAGAAACATCGCCCAACGCTCTAGAGAGGCTGAACAGAAGCTGTGGGAATTGTTTTGTAGTTTTTGCGACAAATTAGAACAGATATAAACCATTACATTTTTATATAATTTTATGATTATATAATATATATTATACAGAGTGTTAATGAATAACACCGCAATATTTCGCCTGTATATAGAGGGGACAAAGATAAGCAACTTTTATTAAGAGATTTTTGCTCTTTGGATTCAACTTTTCCTGTTACAGCAAAATCTCATAATAAAAGTTGCTTGTCTATGCCCCCTCTATATCCAGGTAAAATATTTCGGTGTTATTAATTAACACTCTGTATAAAGAGTTTTAATGAACAGCACCGCAATATTTTCCCTATTTATCAAGGAGTCCTAGATTAACAATAGATGTAAAATGTGTATGCTACAGGGCATTATAGTCATTAGAATTTGGTCTCAGTAATCAATAAAAAGGGTTACAATCTTCATTAAATTCACTTCACACCTCCTTAATGTTGCAAGATATTGATCGTCAATACAACGAACAATCATTAACGAGAATCAAGTAAGATTCTCAACTTATCTTCCACAATGCCAAAATGTTCAATGTATTAAAAGGTTCTCCTTTATTTAGCATCATTTCAGTTACTTTTTTTAAAATTAAGGAACCGCGCACAATGTGCATTATCTTAACCTAAGACTTAACCTACTGACAAACACCCAGTCCTGAACCCGGGAAAGGGATTTTTCACTACTGCCGGGAATCGAACCCGGGCCGCCGGCGTGGAAGGCAGGCGCGCTACCGACTCACCCACGGCGACGGACTTCATTTCAGTTACAAAAAGTCACTGGCGGACATATCTTTTGAATATTTTATTCTAGAGCATGTAGATTTGAATCCACATCACAAAAGACAGACAGACAGACAGACAGACAGACAGAAAGAAAGAAAGAAAGAAAGAAAGAAAGAAAGAAAATGAAAGGTGTAGTGGATGTTTAAGTCAGTTTAATAAGTATTTTTAACATTTCACAATGTTAAAATCTAGTTATTTTACTACTCAGTGATTAATTTTTTCCATACTAAACTACCTCTTAATCTTCATCTCATTCCTGAATTGCTTTAAGCGATGTCAGGCGCGAATAATGCTTTAATTGGACTTTTTTTTATTTATCGCACTCGTTTTCTAGTTCCTTTTATCTCTCTTTTTAATTCTTCCTTAGTCTCAATCAAATCGCGATTTAATAGAAAGTTTTGCAGTGTTCTTGTTTATATTTACTGACATTAGAAAATTTAAGTATACTCTGACAGCAATGAGTTACAGTATGCATTAGTCAAACGTGGTTTAAATTTTAAGTAGCTTCGCTTTAGAACATGGACGAGTCTTTGATCCTAAAGAAAGACGAATGGCACAATCCAATACTGAGTAGGATCGTCGTTCAACTTTTGCTGTCAAGATGGTTTTGCGTTACCACAGTAACAAATTGATCTACTGACGTCAAACTCTAGATTGTGCCGCCAAACCAAAACAATACGCGAACAAGAGACAACTTTGAAAACAAGTCTGCTTTGATTCAGAGCTGATGCCTTTCTACAGAGTAGCCAAGTAGTCATTATCGGCAGAGAATAGAGAACTACATTTTCTCTTGCACGGAACCATGTTAAATCGAAAACTTCGCAGAACTGAAGCATAGAGTTACATAACTTGCAGACCTCAGTGGGACGATCTTGAAGAACATTTTTAAAGTGTTGCTCTGTACACAGTGTTTACAGCCCAAGTTCGTAACTTCAATCTCTATTCCTTATTCTACAGAAAATATGAGAAGTTGGAAAGATCGATCAGAATTTATGTGTTTGTTTGGAACATGCGTTTTATGTAACATTGTCAAATTTCATCGGTGATGGTAAAAAAAAGTGATTTTTAAATTTATACAGTCTTTCAAGAAGGATAGGGAAATGTTTTATACTAGTTTAGCATTACAGTTATCATCACTGATTTGTGTATCAGTTTGTGATAAAACATAATAATCAAGCACGAATAGATACAACAGTTTTCATGTTAAATATTTGTCCAGTCAAGGGTTATTCTGATACATAAATTAACCAAATAAGTAAGTAACAAAATGACGAAAGAGAAATTAGTTTAATAGCTGCCTTTTATGCTATTCAAGTTGGCTACTTGGTTCAATCCCAGTTGATTGGAGAGAGCAGACAGTAGATCTGACTCAACCACCAAGCAACAACGTCTAGCAAGACAGATAATAGTCACACAACAAATTATGATTAATGAACAACATAAAAAAAAATACTTATAGTATATAATTTGTTTGGCATAATTTATCAAAAACCGTATCGTTTGTACATAATACTTGCCAAGCTGTACTTAGTACGGGAAGTGAAGCAGTGAAAAGTGTGACTTGAACAATGGCTGGTGTAATTTTAAAAATAAACACCGAAGAAAACAAAATCAAGCGCGAAGTAATAAGTAATGCTTGGAAACGCAAAGCTGTAGAAAATTTATGTGATCAACTTTCGAAATCATACGTTTTCATGTCAACAAATGCGACACAGTCCAAAGTAAAGACATAATATTCAGGAATTTTCAAATTCAATCATTTTCAAAACTAACCTAGATGAGTAAATTTTGTTAGAAACTTAGAAAATGAAGTCTTCATGTAAAATGTTTAATCACAATTACAAAGTTTTGTTCGCAATAACCAGTGTGCATAGTAAAATGGGAGAGGAAATTTGATATGAAGTTAATAGAAAGAAAACACAATGGTACGGTACATCTCCGTCTAGAAAATTTTGAAGCCATGTTGCCACGTACTGCCACTCACAAAATAAATTGTATTTCAACTTTATTTTTCAGATGAATGCTTTTTGTCGTTTGGCTAGGTAGATAATTCGGTAAACCAAACTGGTATCTGCAACTTATTTGCTTTTAGCACTAACTTTCGATGAAAGGGACAAAATATTAAAGAAAAACAATTGTTCAATCCGCGGTAACACAAAGGGTGAAATAATTATGATAATGAACGCATTGCCTGAATGTTCAAGTGGTCGTTAAAAATTCAGAGTGGAAGGGATATAACAGAAAATCGTTATTGATCCAAAATCCCCAGTTTCTTTAGAATAAAATTAAATACATTTTTAAGAAGCTTAAACTTGCAGTTTATTCACAGTGTTTGCTCCAACAAGTCAAGTACTCGTATTCTATACGTTGGTTGATTTATTGAAAAATGTTCTTGTTGAATTTATGTGGTGGAGATTGATACAAGCAATCTAGTCTTCATCAAGACAACACCTATTACCAACAAGACTGAAGATGGTATACACTTGAATAGGCCTATACCGAAATGTACATATCGCCTAATTAATAAAGAAGCCAACTACCATAATTCAATGTGGACAACCTTATCATCTGTTTATAGCATCAATACGAACTAAAAAGTTATTACATATACTTAGTGAATATCTCAAATTCAAGTAAATTATATGAACACACAAGTAATCCACTTGTAAGACCATGTGTGTTTTTTTTAAATCATCAATACGAACTAAGAAGTATTAAATATACTTAGTGAATAACTGAAATTCAAGTATAAATTATATGAACACACAAGTATTTCACTTGTAAGACCACGTTTATAAATGTAAATATAAATCCATGACTTTTATAATTTTAAGCATATGTGTTATCTTAATATGAGCTAAAACCAATTGTGCTAATAAGCCTTATAAAAGGTCATAGTTATAGATGATCAGATAATATTAGTAATCATAAACTACACATATATACAACTACATATACAAAACGCTACTGGTTGATTAAAATTGAATAACTCTTGATCGATAAATATTACCTTTCAGAGTATATTTCTCTAACTCATAAATATATCAACAGGAAAAAGTACTGTATGTACATTTGAATAAGATTTGCAAATTAGACTATAATTGTATAGCAGCATAAAACATACAATTTTTGCAAAGCCAGTACGCACAATTAATTTGATGGTACAACCATTTTTAAACTGTGAATACATGATATTTTTATAATTTTAACTCTTATTGTATAATGACACGATTGTGAAAATATTTCTAATCTAACACATGTTGACACCAAATTTCCTAATATATTTATTGCAGACATTTATATGACTGTTTAACAATTCTAACTTGATGTAATTGTTTTTTATGTATAATAATAACCTATACTAGTCCTAGATTATACATGTGTACAATTATACTAAGAAATTTTTTTTCAAAACAACAATTCTATCCTACCAAAACTAACAAATAGGCATAGTTTATCAATACATGTAATCAACTAAATTCTAATAAATTATTGACTTTCCAAATATATCACTTAATAAGATATTTGTAAAAGGTTTTCCCCACTTCCTTGGTTGACGGCATCTTATTAATGTAATTTTGAGGGTATAAGACTAAAATACTCCTTGATACTTCTGTATTTTAACATGTTTAAAAAACTAATACAGGGTTTATAAAAACATAAAAATCTGGGCCCTACTCATAAAAACCAGGAACGTATCTTTGCCAACGAGGGGTTAATATAAACTATAATGTGAAAATCAATCATATACCTCCGTAAACGCGTCAACCTAGGAAGCATCTAGTGTATAGAAAAATTGTCTTAATTTACTATCAGCACATAATTAGGAGTTATGTTTATTATTTATTAAAGACAATTGCTATTATTTCAATCTAAGCTTCCATTTACTAGTACTAATTTAATAAGATATTTTTTAAACAGTGTTAGTCTCAAGGATTTATCAATTTTAATTGTGGACTCGTGATTTGTGACGTTTTATAGTATTGTGATCTTACAACTTAGAAGTTGTTTTACCATTATACACATTATTGTACTTAATTCTTAAGTTCTGTCACAGAATATTTAGGCTTACATTCATCAATACTCTTTAAATTATTTAATTTTAACTTGCAGATCAGCGTACAGTGAAATCTTAATCTTTTCAAGTGTACTTCGATTCAGACTATACATTGTTTCACAATTTTAAGGTGTATTTTTATCCATGTAATCTAAATAAAATATTTATGTACACACTATTTTTATACGGTATTAATTTGCTACAAACTCAGTTATAACTCAATCCATACCACGCAATTTTTAATGTGAATCTCCTAAAATTAATTTTATTACCTGGTAATATTATTTTTTCCTAGGTCTAGCCTTCTTAGGTTGAAAATAAGTCTACTAACACAAGTACACTAAGGTGGATTTTCACATTAAAGCTCACAAACATTTTTAGACGTAGGCCTATTTTCACCTTTCAATATCTTTAAATTGCATTTTGAATTTTTATGAAGTCTTGTTAGTTTACTTTTCGTAAGTGCCTGAGAACGCTGATTCGGCAGTTGTTAGGGCATAGCCTAGTTAAGGCCAATGTTTAGGCAGGTTTGATTTCTCTTTGAAATTGGGATAGAAAAAGTTATGTGAGTGCGACAGATGTTAATATGAGAAAGTTGTATAGCCAAAGCTTAGGATAAAGAAAATTATGTCATTGTGACAGATATTTAATGTGAGGAAGTGTTACTGTCCATACTTAAGATAGAGAAGGTTATGGGAGTGTAACAGATATTTGAAGTGAGCAAGTTCTATTGTCCATGCTGAGGATAGAGAAAGTTAAAATATGAATGTGACATATTTGACGTGAGAAAGTTGTATTGCCTATAATTAAAGAGAAGGTTATGTGAGATTGGCATTTTTTGTATAAGAAAGCTGTATTGCTCATGCTATAGGATAGAGAAAGATATGCGAGTGACAGATATTTCAAGTGAGAAAGTTGTATTGCCCATCCTTTAGTATGAGAAAGTTATGTGAGTGTGCCAGATATTTAGAGTGAGAAAGTCGTATTGCTCATGCTTTAGGGTAGGGAAAGTTATGCCAGTGTATTAGACGTTCGAAGTAAGAAAGTTTCATTGCCCATGTTTTGGGAAAGAGAAGGTTATGTGAGTCTGACATATTTGAGGTGAGAGGTAAATTGTGCCGGTCTTGAGGTGTTGACTGTCCAATGTAATGTAAGAAACCGCCCAACCATCCGGGTGGTACCGGTCTTATAAAGCCAATTCCAGCATATTCCAACCAATCACACTCTACGTCTTAATCAGCCAATCAAATTTTGCCTACTATGGATTTCGGCCAATCACAGAGCACATTACATTTCCATATTCAAAGCCAATCAAATTTCTCCTTCTATATGACGCAACGATTGTGGTATATCCTGGTATATCTGTATTGTATTTATAGCAATATCGAATGTAATAATATTCACTTCACAATAAAATACAGAGAACAAAGAGAATTATTTAATTAAGATTTTAAAGACTAATAAATAGAGAACTCCAAGAGCGTAATAAGCATAATGCTACATTAGATGTGTGGTTTATAAATACCGATGTTAGGACATAACATATGGAAAAAAAGCATAATTAAGCATATTTTAACAAAAATATATTCCCAAAATCGTATTTAATAAGAAGCAGACTATTTTTCACATAATAAATGTACTACTAACAACTCCCTCCCAACTGGCAACCTACAACTATGAGTTGAATGAGAATAAAAAAAAAAGTGTTGCCTCAATGCGAATGCTGGTTTGGAGTTACTGTGAGAATGTATAAACTTTGTTAAAAGTCCACCGTAAAAACCATGTGCTAAATACATGAGAGAAACATGATTTTCAAGAGTCGAAATTCAGCTTTAGTTCGAAGTCTAATTGTTTGAAGTGTAGACAATTCTACTGGAAATATCACGCAAATTGTAAAAGTATTCACTTCTGCTGGTATTGCTGTCGTAATGAATAACAAGATTCAATTTAAGTTTATAGGTGTGTAAGATGTAGGTGCTATAAAGTAATTTCAGTTGGTCTTGAGGTGTTTATAGCCTAAATAAAAATTTACGAAGCCCTCATAGTATTTGAATAACACTACTATTAAAATGCAATAATGTCGGGCTGGCAAGTGAAAATAAGGCATAATTAAACCTAATGCGTGTTGCTCTGTTAATAACTAAAACACAGTTTTTGGGACATTTCATACTTCGGTTATAAGGTGTATCTTGTAGAGTTTCGTACGTACAAGCTGATCTTTTGCTGGATGGAAGCTTGGATAGGCCTATCCTTCTTGAAAAAAAGGGAAGTTTATACCAACAACACAAATACGAGAAGAATGTAAAATATCTAAGAGGTTTTGATGATCTAAGAACAAGCTAACCTCACCAGCATACTACAAGGTTTGATAAGTACCTAACGCAATATGGCAATTACAGTCATAACAGCTATAAAGCACAATATCCCACCTAGAAAATTGTAACAATATAATTAGCAATTACCTTAAAGTGCATTCACTTCCTGCTTGTTGAAGCACTAATTCACAATGACTAAAGTCAGTCAGGTCCTGTTTGGTGGAGCACTAATTCACAAAGACTAAAGTCCAGCCAGGTCTTGTTTGGTGGAACACTAATTCACAAAGACTATAAAAGTCCAGTCAGGTCCTGTTTGGTGGAGCACTAATTCACAAAGACTATAAAAGTCCAGTCAGGTCCTGTTTAGTGGAGCACTAATTCACAATGACTAAAGCCCAGTCAGATCCTCTTTCGTGGAGCACTAATTAACAATGACTAAAGTCCAGTCAGGTCCTGTTTGGTAGAGCACTAATTCACAATTACTAAAGTCCAGTCAGGTCCTGTTTGGTGGAGCACTAATTCACAAAGACTAAAAGTCCAGTCAGGTCCTGCTTCTTGGAGCACTAATTAACAACTGACAAAAGCGCCATTTGTAACTGAAAACGCGCTCAAATTAATCAATTTACATCACTGTGACGTCAATGGAAAAATGTTTTATTAGCAGTCGTTACTGCATTAGTGTCCCATGTGCCGATAACGTCATCAAGAAGTAAGTATTATTAGCCCCTAAATCAGCAGGAGCTTAACGTTTTGCTGAAATAAAATGACTGATCTTGGTGTTAATTTCCTTCCGTTTCGGAGAATATCTCGCAAAATAAGATAATGTACGGTCTACTACATTTGACATGAATATCACATAGGCCTATATAGGTCAGGAATGCAACTAAAATGATTATAAAACATTATTTGGGAATAAAAATAAATATTACTTTCAGATGAAAGATGAAACATAATGATTAAATACACCATGCTTTATGTACGGATTTTTATATCACTTTACGTTTGATATTAAACTTTTGATTTTAACCTAAGTTCTATGTATAGTAAAAAAATATCCATTTTCCAATGTTCGTCTTATTTTACACACTTCGTGAACTCCAATGAATTCCGCGGTATTTTGTGGATATAATTAGTTTAAAAGCGACATTTTACGCTTGTATAAAACTAAGGAAAGTTGTTTCATAAAATTACGCACTTATCGTTGTTAACAATAAAATACGATTTTTTGTAAGTGAAAAATGAGTCAATACGTACGATTGCGGTATCAGTAAAAAGATCTGATGCGAAATTCACATAACTTCCTATGCCCCCAAAAAGTTAGTCTTTTTAGTATAATATAATGATTATGTAAATTGATTGTAAAAAGGAAGAGAATGTCGTTAGCACATCGCATCCTCGAAGGATACATAACCAAATGCAATCTGATTAATGTACTCTCGTAACTTGCTTTACTTGCAAAGAGAACAAAATCGTAAGAGTTGTTTTGGAGAAAATCGCGAGAAATGAAATTTTCTTCGTGTAAAGTCCCCTTGAAAATAAAAGAAAGTCGTCGCATCCCGAGAATGTACCTAACCCAAATTCAAAATTAGATTTTCGTACGATTTTCCGTATTGCCAAGAGCGCATATTCAGAGTAGAAGGCTTATAACTACCCTTCCGAAAAAATGTTTCAAATAAAAGTTTTAGCTCTTGGTATAAGCAACACATATGCAGAATTTTAAGAAACTCGTTAGAGCAGTTTTCAATAAAATTGCGAAAAACAAAAATTTCTTTATGTAAAGTCCCTTTAAAATTACCTCCAGTTTTCGCTAATCTTCGTTTCACATACACAGATCCAATTACAAAATGTTTTCATACGATTTTCCGATCTGGAGCTAGTCTGTTCACACACACACATCCACACAAAAACACAGCCAGCGACACAAAAACATAACACAGACAGACATGTTTCAGAAAATAGTATTTTTGAATTCTGGGAACCTCAAAAGTCTATTTATGTCAAAAACTCAACTTCGAATTTGGGGGGTCAAAAACAATACTAACTCTACCTATAGTACCTATGGTATGGGGAAATGCCTGAACTTCCGGGCTCTAATGATCACATTTACTCTCAACATATTAACGACCGGACATATGACGCAATGCAGAAGTACGATCTTATTTCTCACAACCAGAACGTCATAGTGATACGATTGTTCGGAGGTTAGCTGATCCAAAGCCATGGATGTCATTATGGATCTTTTACTACCTCTTTGAATCTGCGCTATATACCCTTCTAATTTGACCTCTTCTATGTTTGTCCAGTATTTGCTTCTAGCGAATCCTACATTTCTTTGCGGAGACAGGAAGACAACTTGGAAAAGATGATTATCCAAGGCAAAATTGAAGGGCAAAGATTGCGCGGAAGACCAGCAAGGCGATGACTGGACCAGATGACGGAGAAGTCTAATAGAACATTGGGTCAACTGCTCCGAGATACTGAAGACCGTAAACGATGGAGACAGAGGTCAAGCGTATCCTATAATGGGTCACCATCTTTCAACTATGAAAGACAGAATATTGATGATAAATCTCTAACTTTTGACTGCATAATTAGCAATTACATAATTCAGTTATTGCAATCACATCATACAGATTCCACTGTTTTATACATACAATTTATAAGCCGCAGAAACTTTCGAAAAACAATATTTGAAGTATAGAAGCACAGGACATAATGGATATTTCTATAGTACAAAAAATTAAATGAATTATGGATTCATTATGGAAAAAGTGAACGGAAAAGGACTGACATCAGGGAACGTCACCCCTGTGATAAATGTCGTCTTAGGGGTTTATCTTATTCCGTCTAATGCATGCCTGGTATCAAACAATTGCGGTCGCAAGGCATGTATAGGCCTAGTTTATATCGGCTGCCACTTGCTGGTGACTAAATTACACCAACTGTACTGGGAACTCATCCCGGATTCCCAGTAGAGAGTCGTATGTGGAGTCAAATGGAAATATGAATGGATGAATACTTGTAACGTTGTAGGTACGATTGGACCTTGTTTCATATGTATTAAGTCCAAGAGTACAAATATGTCGATGAAGGTAAACAAGCTTTATTCTCAATTGAACAACCGTGTCTGACGTTCTATAACTATAGAACTACAATTTTATAATTTAGGTATCATTTATTATAGGGATGATTAAACACATTATTTTGAGAAAAACTACATTTTGCTGACACATGTCAAAGGTGAAGAAGTGAAAGAAGAAAAATGAAAAACTATTTCTGAAAAGGAGAAACTAATTTGCCATTTCCTTCTCTCTTTTTTCACTCTGGAATCCAAACTTACTTCCTTTCATTCGCCCACACCTTCAACCCCCCCTCCCCCCCACCTTTCAAACTCTTCTTTTTTTTCCTAGCTATTCGTCTTCCTTTCATCCTTCCTCGCTTCCGCACTTCTTTCCTGCTCTTTCCCGTTTCTAATATCTTAGGTAAAGTTAAGAAAAAAAGTCCTACAGAGCAATCAGTATGTTTTTTACATGGACATGAAAGGGCGACCGGAGACTTCAGATCTTAAAGATCAGTTAAATACAAACCTCCTCAAGAAAGGAACCGTCCCACTATCTCTTTCTATGGCTAATAGCCGTAAAAGGTACAGCAAAACCTCGTTAATGTAATAGTTCTGAAAAGGGGGAACCTTGCCCGGCTTGGAGAAAGTATGGATTTACTGAAACAATCTGGGAACTTGTAAGAGTTACATTTAAACCTTAGAGAATGCACTTTGAAAATGTTAAGTTCCAAATCTCAACGAATTTAATTTAACATTTTGTTACAGGTTTAACTTTCATAAAAATAATACGAGTTAAGGTGCCTTATTATTGAACCATTAATTATCTTGAAAGTTAAATGGGTGTTTTCGCTTCGACAACTTAAACAAATTAAAAAGAACCTAGTCTTTAGAGATAAAATTTATTTGATAAAAACTCACGAACACTTTTGTCAAATACGACATTTTATCTCTAACTAGGTTAAATGGTCCGGCGTCGCCCGGGTTTTGTATTTTGTAATTTGAAATTAACTTATGGTGGACTTTCGATTTTGAAACTCTAGGTCCTTATAAAATATGTACATGTAGAATTTGAGATGAGGAAGAACGACTATCACACTCAAACTATTCCCTCAGAAAACGCTAGATATAGCTTTTTATGGCTCATAGAGGATGTCGAATGTTGTATTCCGTTGCTTCTACACACCATGCCTAGGAGAGGTTGAAATAAGAAGAAAAAGAAATTCCAGTTACATAAGATTTTAGTCTCTTGACAGAAAATTTTATTTCTCACTCTCATATTACCATACAACCGTTTCGGGGCTGAAATAAAAAAGAAATTGAATATCACTTTCATACTTTCGTTCCCAAAAACCTGGGACATAATATACTGCGCGCGTAGGATTGAAAATGTTTCATCCCATTTTGTCTTCTTTTAGATGCTTAGGGCCTCTGATAAACATCCCTATTTCTCAACTATGATACTTGAAATGTTATTTCACTACAAGTATATTACCTATAGGCTATAAGATACAGTGACATGTGAGTCAGTTTGGGAATTTAATGTTGTACCGGCATGTTACCATGGTAGCTCAATGGTAGAGCAGCGGCACGGGGAGCCGAGGATCCTGGTTCAAATCCTGGCAATTGCATTGAATTTTTCAGTCTGACTCTATCTTTCTACCTTAGCCTACACACGGCCAGTGTGAAAAAATTATCATTCCTATAAGATATCTTGTTCCTAATATCTCGCACTCTTATAATAAACTCCTATCATTATTTTATAACACCAATAATACTGATATAGACTGGGTAAACTTAGCCTTATACTGTATTGCTTGTTACTATATTGCTCTTGAAGTATAATAAAAATGTATTGTAAGTTAATGGCAAACTTCTAATTGGGTATTTCGATATTATATTATGTATTGGTAATGAGAGTATAAGGTGGAAATTTATCTGATGAAACTCGTCAACTCGAGTTGGATTTATTAAGACTATTCCATTAATAAAAACGTAACGGATTATACAAATAATAATTACTTTCGTGCTTTGTTATATAAAAACAAAACTAACAGCTGCGAGATCTCGGCATGCTATGAAGCAACCACCATCTATGAAGCGATTCGAGTTACCATGTTGTGACCAGTGCTACCAATGGTGCATATAAGACATAGTTAACACAATTCAGGTAAGCTAACAGCAGAACAGAATAAAAGCACACGAACTGGCTTGCACCGAATCGAAATTATGTTTTTAATCAATGCACATTTGTATTATTTCCAAACAAGTTATGATGTATAAAATAATCTGTTTTCGTGCTGCTTAATGGCATCATGGTGACGTATTAATCACGACACATTGATGTATCCAGTAACGAGCTGACGATTTTATTAGATAACGATCGTGATTGGTCTATATCCGAGGAATTGCTAAACATTATTGGTCAATATCAAACACGAGGCGTATGAGTGGAATAGTCTAATTAATTATTTATAAAGGTTTTATGTTCACTCAGCACAAGAAACTGAAAGTAAGTATATCATGGAGCCATATTAATACATTGGGACAAGAAACTTAATATTTACTGGAAGTTTCTGTCTGCCCTTTACCAGGCCCGGCCGACCAAGTTTTATTTTTTACTTTCTAAATTTACTCTAAAATAAAACTTATTTTTTACTTTCTAAATTTACTCTAAAATAAAACTGGTTATAAGTCAATAAACAGCTTAAGTTATGTTTTATGTGTTTATTTTATCTGCATTATCCTGTCGTATAACGGTGACACGGAATTAATCGGTTAATCTAAAACGGATTATTCTTGAAGAAAAATTGCTATTTTTTGAAAGTAGAAGCACAAATCCTTTTGGACTCTACAGTAGGCCTCACTAACGTTCGGCATTTAAAATCATAATTTCCAAAAGATGAAACTGGTACATACAGATAAAATTGCTAATAATTAGAACATTTTAATGTATTTTTCCGTTCCGTGCCAGGCATCAGCTAACCGATTTGGCCCTAAATCAATAGGCTTCGTCCCATGGGCGCTATAAATGGTATAGGCCTACCAAGTTTTATGAAAATCCGATAAAGTACATTTCAGTTATCTCGCTTACAGACACACGGACAGACAGTCAGACAGTCCTTTCTACCAGACAATCTCATAAAATACTGGCACCATTCTGGCACTTAATAATTATGTAATATAATTACAAAATCTTTTTGTTGTATAACTTACATTATAAAGGGCGAGTTGGGTAGTGAATTTAATATTTGACGGGGCCCGGGAAAATTTGTCCCTGGGGCCCTTGCTTTCTTTCCACGGCCCTGCCCTTTACATTGTCAGGGTTAGACTACTTCGGGGCGTTCTTTCATCCGCATTATTAATCTAAGTGTAGCCTAAGTAAGACAATTGTTGAGATTCAGAGAAATATGAGCAGAATCAATGAAATAGACCTTTGAACTTCGGAATACCAGCTATTTTGTAAAACGAAAAGACATTACAGTATTCGTAAAATAATTAATAAACCGACAAAATGCAAAATATGTAGAAGTGACATACATTAATAACACTTATTTATAACATTGAAATAAGGAATGCAGGCTAGAAGTTACAGGGTAGTTACTGCAACAGATAACGTAGCGAACTTCATGCCACCCACACAGAGCAGACTAGGTGACCTGTGTTTAACAACATCAAGGTGCACCGAGATAATAACTTGGCTCACGCTTCGGGAAAGTGAGGGTAATGACCTGCCTCACGACCCCAGCTCAAAAGTCAATCACAGAGCTTCATTCTTAGGGAAACTATTCTGTTACTTTATGCTTATACAGAGTGGTTAAAAAGAATTTAGTATTTCTGGTAGTAGTATTAATCAAAAGAAAAACAGAAGTCTAGTCAACATGGGTCCTAAATTCGGAGTAAAAGCTTTGATATTTGGATTGCAAAAGAGCTTACTAAATCCTCTTGGTTTTTATGTATGCGGAACAATCGAGCGAGGTTAAGGAAATGTAAATCGACTCTCTCCAAAGACATTCTGCCATAGGTTCAAGAAAGGGTGTTTAAATTCTCCTTATCCTCTCATAGAAACACTCAGAGAGACTAAAGGTACGTTCACATTTACGAACGAGAGAACGAGAGAGGTTATAGTGGAGACAACTTCTACATATACAACTTTCTTCAAAGCAATGCCGACAGACCCTTACAATCCGCAGTAAAAACTTGAAATGAGGGTGTCTTGGACAATAGAGTTGTATATTCTGGATTTTCAGCGTGTTTTCTTGGGCGTTGAATTTGCCTGACAGCCAATAGAATTTCGTGTGCAACCAATCAGTGCTCATTTCTGAATTTTTGACATTTTAGCTATGACTCCACGTGGGGCACCAGACGATTGCCGTTCAGTCATTACCATATCACTCCTTAAGTGCCAGGCAATGGCTTAATCCTCAAAGCATCCCGACTGTCTACATAGGTCTAGCCTCCACTATACTTGAGGTTTCCTTCTTAGAACGACCAGACTTTAGGGTCGTGTTCCCTAACTGGTGAGTTTAATACTTTCAAATGACTACACAAAGATTTTAATGTAACAAAACGGATCTAGCCCTACCTCCTTAACATTACAGTTTTCAATTTAAATTTTACTAAACAAAAAACGTTAAAGATGTGTCCCTAGGGGCAATTATTATAATTAGGTGCGAAATTAGATGTACATAAGAATATATCCTCTAATTCTCGTACCTTAAAACACGTAATTCATGATTATAACACATAACTGACAGCCATCTTATGTGGGTAAACAGGTTGATCAACAAGGCAAACCTCGCAGGAGATATAATATGGCACATTTTCGAAATGCGTGAATTCGGTATGCCCTACTAAACTAATACCACTGTTCATAACCTAGCCTATCCTGACCTAACCTATCCTAACCTAACCAACCTACCTACATAACCTAACTGCCATCAAAATAGAATTTACGTGCCACTACATACCTTAATGCAAGGACAGTTGGTATCCAGTTTTGCAGTTGGCATCCTGCTTCGCTCAGAACCATAATAGGCCTATGGCTAGCTTGTTTTATGTGTAATAAAAATGAACTAATTGAAAAATGCAAAAGTACAAGATCAAGTTCTAGCCTACTATCCGTTCGTAGAACCACAAAGTATTCCTTCATCCGTATAAATATTACTAGGTCGCATTAAAATGTTTGTGAGAGCTCTCGGTAGGTGTGTTGTAAGTAAATGTCGCATACAGGATCTCTTTAACGCATAGGCTACAGAGTGTGCAGATTTTAACAGTTTATTCCATTGGTAGAAACAAACAAAAATTCAAGGTAGGCCTAGAAGGCCGAATGTTTGCACACTTTTATTTCAAATCATAATGAATAATGAATTTTAGAATGAAAAATGTGGATCTATGAGTCATGTTAGTATTAAAGATAGCATATTTAACTTTTTCAAAAACATATATAGGCCTATTTCTAATTAACAATTTTACTAATCCTAATAGCTATGCTATAGAAAGAACTTAACTATAATGAGATTATGCTTAAAAAAATGGGTACGACCTCCAAGTGGCTTTGAGGAACAGGCAATTAAAGACACTCGTGTTTGAAATATATTTTCAGAGATTTTTCATATCTGGCATAAAAATAAGTACGTAAGATTGAAACCGGAACTAAGGATTATAATATTCCCCAACACATTTTGATCCAATTAATGTCAACGCCTATAACTAGAATCCTCTAAACATTTTCAGGGTGAAAACATTATTTTAATTTTGTTTATACTAGAAAAGGAAAACCATTTTTGTTCAAATTTCTGCTACGATAAGAGAATATTCCATGAATTTTTAAAATATAATTTTGCCATATTCAATTTCAAATTAAAAATACATCCCATATCAAAGATTTAAAGAGTCTTTCTCGTCAATACCAATAACAATTAACATCATCCCAAGTATAACAAATAACATAAAAAAACAAATATAATAAAAAGAGGGCTATACATAAATAAACAACAATAGGGAAAGATAAGAAGATAAATTAATATTCTGAACTCTTATGGACTTAAAATTATCATTAAGTGTATTTAATACACAGTAAGCGATTTCAAAGAATCAAACAAAGTTCCTAAGCCTACGTGAATTAGATTTACTTACATTAACGCCTCGTTTAAGATTTTAACAACAAAAATACATTTTTAACATATAGCCTAACTGTAAACTATTTTACTGACTGACACAGTGTGCACTGAAAAAGATTACGTCAATCTATGCTTCCACATGTTTCTAGTTACTCAGTATACTTCATAAAATTAAGTAGATTACATAACACATGCTGGGAGAAAAACATACTCCTGCTCTCTGTTGGCAACAAATAAAAGCAAAACAAACCGTTTAACTTGTACTTCTATCACAGAGCCTAACAACTCGGAAACCTTTATTTATTTATTTGTTACATGAAAAGGTTATATGGAATTTAATATAGCCTACGTTCTGAAAAGAAACTTATCAGTAAAATAAGAACTTAAGATCCAGTTAAATAACGCTTTCTATGGTAGTTAAGACTGTTCTACAGTAGCAGTTATAGTTTTTAATTCCATAAATATTTAGAATTCGAGGGCTTTCGGCAATTAATGTACCACCGTCAGAACGATGTTATATTTCGTGTGTTAATCACTTTCGCCCAACAAGTCAAAACATTAGGAATTTAAAAACAAACAAACAAAATTTGGCTCCGCTTACGGGTGTAGGTAGATTCCGAAGTTCATTTTTCTGTATGATTTTGATAACATTTAGATTTACAACAATTTTGAAGGGACTCACATTGTTTTGTACTAAAGGAGTGGTGCATTTTGGTTCCGGCTTATAAAAATGGTTTCAGACAAAAGTTTTAGATGATATTTAGAAGGGTATAGTAACTTTGAACGGATTTGTTACTGTGCCTATTACGGAGTTAAGAATGTTTTGTCCTTCAACGCCTATTTTTTTCCAACCCTTGAGTTATTGGTTGTTTATACAAACGTTTTTGGTACTACTCTTAAACGTTTTCAATATTTTTCATATTAAAGGAATTATATTAATTTGTAGTTTGCAAAAAAAAATCTTCCAATTTCTACCCCTTGATCCCATTTTGTCCATTAATGAAATCGATCGAGATTTGCCATCCTTACATTATGTAGGGACCATGAAATGTAACAATTGCAATAGGCAGCCTTTCTTTGAAATCTAGCTAAAAGTAAACCCATTGTTTAGTAACTGTAATTTAAAAATGAATAAATTACATGTCATTTGTTTAGTTAATTCATGCACACTTTGACTTTATGTGAAATATATCGGTGACCTGGTTCCAAATATGGCTATCTGCAAAAACATAATTTTACAGTACAAGCAAAATAAAGTTCAGAAATAAATATCAAATCAACATTTTTCACATAACTACTTTGGTACTTTGGTTGGTTAGTGGCTCCATCTTTAAACATATCGGTTTGAAACATTGGGGACTTACAGATAATCTTATTGTGAGTCTGTTTGTGCAAAACTCCCAAAATTGAAAATTTTGCAGATAGCTACATCTGGAACCAAGCCATCGATGTAACTGATATAGGCCTACGACTTGGTTAACCGGTATTCCAGTTGTCCGTTTAACTATGTGCATATCAGTAAACAGTATAACTTTTGACGTTCATCGATTTCAACTGTCGTAATTTGTCGCCTGTTATTATATGGATAGCAAAAAAGTTAAATTAATTACAAGGATGAAATTTTGAAACTATTTTATTATTATTTAGATATATTTGTTGTCGAAAAATGATGCCTATAGCTTAGAAAAACATGGAAATTAATAACTTTAGCCCTGAAGACGCTTCATAAGTGATATCTGACGTCGATTGTAACTATTATCTCAAATCCACTAACAATCTATCTCCGAACGCTAGATAGCGGATTATCAATACTCTTTATTACTGAACTAAGATTAGTGTTGATGTTAGAAAACAGCAAACTTTCTACGTGAGGTTCAACTCCTTGGCGAAGTTGGACATAGGTTGCCTGTCGCATGAAAACAGTCATAAAACATAACTATTTGTTTTTTCGATGACGCTGCTTCCAACATTCTGGAGTTGGCAACAGCTGCTGTAACCTTTGTACTGGAAATAGAACCTCTCCCACCAGTTATAAGGCGTCGGACAGTTGAAGCTCTTCATTATGAGCAACAGCTTTATCGCCCGTTTAATTCCAATCGCTCATTCATTCCTCCTGCTACCAATTATACATGTTTTCTTGCTTTATTAAGGCATTGATGTCATACTTGACTTCATTACCTGTTACTTGTTTATCTGCACACAGTATTTAGACTGCTCCATTTTAACATTGAATAGTTTACGAGGGTGAAACTTGGACGAAGTAAGAGCATTGTGTCTATCTGTGTACAACATAGGCTATATGGGCAACGCCCGGCCCGCGGGCCGGATGTGGCCCGCCCCGACTTTTGATCCGGCCCGCGGAACATTTTAAAATCACGCTCGAAAAAGTAAATATTTTCGGTTCTCGCCAACAAGAGGGGGGAAACAAAAGCCTGAACTACGAGGGTGTTCCTTCCAGTCAGCACTAGAAAAATGCTGCAATAGGCCTAAATCCAAGTATCGAACCAGACTTACTGATGAAAATTTGGAAATCACTCTGCGCTTGATACCAACATTGATTATCTTGTTTCTCAAGTTCAAGCTCAAGCTTCTCATTAATTTCTGCTGATTGTAAGTAAATACCTAATCAGTTCGACATTGTTCTCATTCATGTAACTTTAGCAGTATATTTTATAAATATAAAAAACCGTATCATGATTATTTATTCACAACTACCTATTATCTGCGGCCCGCGACTTCATAAATATCGTTAAGTTTAGCCCGCATCTTTCCAAAGGTTGCCCATACCTGGTGTACAACATAGTTCGAAACCGAAAAATAGCATGAAAATCAAATAGCAAATCTATCGACTCTTTTGAAGATGTGAAATTAAATTATGTTACTTTGTTTCTGAAAAATTTTTCATTAAAATATTATGTGTGTGTCTGTATTGTATGTATATTGCTCCTGAAGTGAGCTTTCGTTCGTTTGGGTATTTGTGCCAATAGATAAATAAAATAAAATAAAAGTTTCCCTTGCCCTTGGAATTGACTTTAAAGAATTCTTTTTAATCGAAAATAGCTCTTTGAAACTTACATTTTAATATGTGGATGGTGTAATAAAGTTAAGTGACCCAGCAGTCTTCCCCTTAAGTTCACAAGACTGGTGTATACCTGGGATAAACGACATCAGATATTGTTTGTGACATAGTGCTTAAGATTTAAATTCACTCTATGTACTTGTAAAATAAATTCCTGGGTCAAGAATTGAAATCGGAACCATCTGATTTATATGCAGATGTTCTACCATTGAATTGCACCTAGGAACAGTTGAAGATAGTGCTTTTATTACTCTGGAAGGCCGAAGTCCCATGTTTTTTTATCGCATTAAACACTAACTCCTCTAATATTTTGAATGTAAATAAAAGTCATTAGATCTATAAACAACCAAAATTATTCTTATTAACTAGGCCGCGGCAGATACTGCTAGAGAGATAATTAAATTTAAATTATATGTAATAGATTAGCGTCAGAATTAAATGTTTTTGGTAGTAGGCTTATGTATATGACATAGCTTTATGCACAGACGAAAGTTTGAACCAACGTCTATAAATCCTGAATGTAAGCCAGAAACTCCGGGTTCGTTTTTGAGTCGGGACAGATTTTCCTCTATTGACTACAATTTTATTACGTTTACATAATATAGAAGGCGTGGTATTCTTAGGTGTTCCTTACCATCCGAACTTTTTACTTATTTCTGCTGTTCATAATGGTTTGAGACATTTATATTTGAAATTGAATTCTGGGACATCTGTATGTTTATATTTATTGATTTGTTTAAAAATGAACCTTTTAAAGTTCAAATTAAAACAATATTATTAATTTTTGTGGTTATTCGTTACTTTTATGACATTTCTATAAATTATATGCTACTTTGTCAAGTAGTTAAATTATAACTTAGTTTTCTTTTCATTTCGTTGCAATATCCTCATATTTTGCTAATTTTCTACATCATATTTAAGGGTTTCTTATATTGTTTCCGTATCGTTTTAATAAAATATTATACCCTTTTTCCTACACTAAAGAATGGGATGTTTTTTTCCCGTTAAGTCAATGAGATAATCCCGTTACAATTTCCACAGTTTCCTCTGAAATTGCTAACAATTTCATAATTTGTTGGGTAGGAGTTGTTGGACACTTGGACTTGATTTATATCAAACTCAAATAGTTTACCTTACCCCTTTAAGAGATACATTTGGATCACCTGTACACTGAAGAGCCGTATATTCTTTGTATTCTCCAGGAAGTCAGATCTGTTTAATCCAGTCTGTGTTTGGAGTGACGAATATGGCGATAGCCAGGTCTTCATGAAAATTAATTCAACTTCCTCTTTCACTCACCCTTCCTCATTAGCTCATCAATATTACCTCTATCCTCGCTTTGATCTCTCATCCTTTCTTCTTTACATTAGAATATCCTATGTCTTTATGATGGATAAAGGACTTTTCATTTTACAGTGTCATTATTTAAGAGATAAATTTGAATGCTGTAGCATGGGTAAAGAAACACTGTAGGACTTGAAGTTCGAGAAACTGCAGAAATTAATTTTAACATTTCCCCACACTCCGTAGCTAAGCACGAGCGTAACCATTTCAAATAATTAATCTTCTTGATGACTCGCATCTTTATATAATCCTTACTTATCTCCTGAATTTGCCTTGGCACTTTGTCGTGAAACATGTTTATTCGTTCAATATAACTACACAAGCAACTGGAAGTGATCCTCGTTGCGAAGACAACACAACGAAGTATCTTAGGCCAAGGTACTTGATGATTTAGCTTCTTTTTTATATGAATATAATAAGATAGCTCGAATTGTATAAATGTATATAATGAATTAAATGATTAAATAAGGGCAATTTTTTGGCATTTTATACTCTCAAGAAATATGCATTTTTTGGGGGAAATTTTAAGGTAATTTCAGCATTTTTTATAGTTTTTAAAAATTAAGCATTACATTATTTTACATTTTGAATTTTTTCATAATAGTTTATGTTTTTAATGCTTGTCTATAATAGCTTTGCAATCAAATAACGTCCGCAGGAAACAAAGTATTACTGGAAGAAATGTGGATTTTGAACTAGACTACATTTCCGAGAAAAAAATGGTAAAAGCTGCCCCTGTTTCCCCTAATTTAAAGGAATGTGCATAATAAACTCATCACTGATACTCATTTCAGTTATATCAGAAGGACTTGCACTGTCATATATTTATATACAAGAGTTGATAGAGGTATTTGCTAGGGACAATTGATGGGCATGCCAGTTCAGAAAAAAAAAATCTCGCAAAGGGTGTCCAAGTAGTATTCATTTACTTAATTCGTTAGGAACAAACTTAGAGTGTTTTATTTTGTAAATTTAAATTAACACACTGACATCCATAAAATTTCTCTCTAAAATCAACTCATTTCTAAACAAAAAGTAATAATAATTTATTGGTCATTCTTTTAAATTTTGTGTGTTTAATAACTATTCTTAGGGTACAACATTGAATTTTTCACTATTTTTATGGTCGTTAAATGCTTTGCCCTACCAATAATATGAACATAAGGATATATTGTGTTAATAATACTACTGTAAACGTTGCTAATTACATATATATATATATATGTGTGTGTGTGTGTGTATGTGTGTGTGTGTGTGTGTATGTGTGTGTGTGCGTGTCACAATATAATTTGACAGCCATGAAACCCAATCTTACATTAGATTCCCATGATCTAGTCTTAGTATTTTGACTCTACAGTAATAACTAAAAGGTATTCACACTAATATAGAATGTTATATGGCTCCTAATTTAGCTAAACATAGTGAGATCCAATAAATAAGGCTAGTTCTTCTATAGCACATGAGGAATTAAAATCATTAATAATATTTATTTTATAATGGAAAAATTATGTAATTAGAAGCTAAAATCTCATATTTCTTTAAACAAACAGAAGGGTGAATCAGCTGAAGGCCCCTATGGCATAAATATTTTTAGAAGTAATATTGGAGTTACATGGATAAACCAGACATTTTGAAATAAGTATATTTAATTTTCTATCAGAAGACATAAAAATAAAATAGAAATATAATGTTTTAAAAAAAATGTGCATGACTACCTTAACTTTTTTTTTTAAGCTTCAGTGCCATTTACTCAGAAAGTACTTAAAATAGAATCGTGGTGAAGATTTCGTTAAGAAGGTCTAACGATTTTTGCTTGAAATCTAGATAAACACTCATACATACACCAACATACAAATCTATATGAGCAGAGATAGCCTAAGTCATAACTTCTCCGATCACAATTTCTAGCTTGTGAAAATTATATCCCCTCTGATAAGACTGTCTGCGTTATCTACTGGCTACATTGTTATGTTAGATCATCTCGCCATCATATCAAATTTAGGTTATACGCTGGCAGAATGTTGAGATCACCTTCAGAATGAACTGACGTCAGAGATATCAGACAGGGATGCATAATGCATTGTGATTTCAAACGGACCGGAGACAGATACTTGTGTAACAGGGAGTTCATAAGAACACTAATTGAAGAGCTTCCATGAAGACAATATTTGTGGGCAATTTTATAACCAAAATAAAAATAACACAATGCTAAAAAAACAGCCTCAATCTTATGAATGAATATAAATAAAGTGTTCCCTATACTGGTGATGGAGGCCCAGAGGGTTCCAGGATACTGAGGCTTCCAGATTTTTTGACATTCGGCACGTGAAGGTGGTAAGGCTGCCTTTACACCCAGGATTGCTCCTGGTACTCATTTCTGTTAGAGGCTGAGTCGACCCCAGGGCCGCCAGCAGAAGGATTACGCCAATTGAAAAATTCCAACTTCCTCATCGGGGATCCGCGACCTTCTGATTTGTAGCGCAGCGCCTCAACCACTATGCTACGGCGTACCCCCACGAATGAATATACCGAAGCTTTTTTTATTCGTACAGAAGCTAGTATTTTTAAGTAAGAAAACTGTTAAAATTACACCATGTTAAGTTTAAATTGCAAAAAATGGAAAAGACGTTCTAAAGTAAATTTGAAAGAATGTAAGTTGGCATTTTACAACATAGGCCTATTCAAGTAAAGGCTCCTGGATGTTAAGAAAACTCGAACTTGAACACAACCTGTCCTGCGGATCTGGCTATTTTAAACTTCAGAATGCCTTCGAGAGGAAGAAGTAGAATCATGGATCATAGACAAGTGCACTTAAAAACGCATAGAAAGTGAAGTTCATGGACTGCTAGCAGTTAAACCCTAAGATACTTATTTTCTTTGGGTCCTTGAATTAGCAATGTACGATGAGGGAATGAAGGAACAGACAATAACCTTCTGACTCAAGATGTCCCGTTGGAAGCCTCTAGATAACGGAGTTTTGTTAAGTCGCACCAAATATATTAAGATATAGCGATCATCTCCTATATTTTTACTTCCTCTGCCGTACCGTAGGTATTATGTGTTCGACCCCCAGATTCAAAGTAGAGTTTTTAATATAACTACATGTTTTGAGGTCCCCTGAATCCAAAAATACAATTTTCATAAACATGCATGTGTGTGTGACTGTGTTTATGTGTGTATATGTGAGTGTGTGTATGCTTGTGAACAACCTAGATCCAGAACGAAAAATCGCATGAAAACAACTTTGTATTTGGGCAAGATATCTTCTGGGGGTGTGACACGAAGATTCCGTCTTACGATCTTCTCTTACGATCTTAATGCCACTTTGCATGAAGAAAATTTAGTTTTTCGCGATTTTCTAGAAAATGGTTCCAAAGATTTTGTTTAAATTTTGTCGATGAGATGCTTATACTAAGAGCTAGAACTTTTTATTTGAAACATTATTTCACATAAATTTTCTGGTGTATTTATATGCCATCCATTGTTTGCAGAAACTCAACTCGTTTCTGGTGAACAATCAAGTTTTGGATCAGGTTGAAACAACTTAATACAGGCTCTTTCCAGCACAGCCTCTTATTCTATATCAGAATGTGAAGTGAGAAAGATGTATTGCGCATGCTTGAGGTAAATAAAGTTACGTGAGTACATTAATAATATATTATTTGTGTTCTGTGTCCTTCTGGGATGCGATGCGATGTGGTAACGACATTCTTTCCATTTTAAAACAAACTTACATTAAAAGAATGTCATACACAAAATATTATGGCAAAACTTTTATTTAGGCAGAGGAAGTTATGTTTCACATCAGCTTTATTCACTATATCGTCATCAAACTAAGTTTACTTCCGAAGCAAGCAATATTTCTTTCCATACATTTTGCAATCCGTACATACATTATGATTTAGAAAGAGGTCATATGCCGTGCCAATTCCATAACGTTATTGGCGCGTGAAGTTTTTAGAGGTAGGAATGAACATTCTTTATGGTGTAATATCGTTAAGGCAGCTGAAAATATCGTAATAAAACTCAATGCCTGGATAAAACCTTTTCCGTAGGAATGTTTTAATAAATACAAAGAGGTCGTTATTGCATCCAAAAGAAATTTCGATTGAGTAAAAGTAAATTTCAACAAGTCGCCACAGACTTCAGGTTAAAGCAATTAGTGCACTGTTATAATTCACAAACGCCAGGCCTACTACAAAACTCAAGAGTGCTGAGAAGGAGCTAAGAACAGTATTTTTAGTAGCATTTAAATATTTACTTTCATCACATCAATATAAAGTTGTCATATTTTATTAATGAAACCGGGACACTTCTAGAGTTTAATAAAGAAGAACCAACTAAGTTACGTATACAAAGTAATGTTATAATAATAATAATAATAATAATAATAATAATAATAATAATTTTATAATAATAACAACCTATACAATACTAGATTTTAATATTAAAAATCATTTTAAACTTATTGACTTTTTACCTTTACTTTTACCTTTAAGGGTAAACAAATTGATTTTTAATGTTATAGGCTACTTATTTATGATATAGTAACTTAGGCTATATTATAGTTTTCGTGTCTTTATATCTGGAAAGTATTTTTAAGATATCTAAAAACCTGACAATTTTCTCAAAATACTTTCAATTTTAACTTACACGAATTTAAATATAATTACACTAAATTTTGAATAGTTCTTCTTTGTTGACTGGGCAATAAACTGTACATACATTTTTAACTTATTTCTAAAATAAATAAATTTAAAATGTTTAAAGAAATAATTTACTCAATTAAATCAAAGACGTAAAAATCCATTTTCTTCTTCTTGCAGTGCAGATGCAGATCTGCACAGGTTTTGACAATTATATTATAGATTGTTCATCAAATTATTACGTTTAATACAAACACTACTGACAATATAACATAATTCTGATGAATAAACTTTTTAACATCATTGTTTGGTTCGAATTTCATAGTGAAAAGTTTTAAAATTTCACACTAATAAAGTCGAGACAAACAGGAGTCCCTAAAACGTTTCTCGGGACATAAATTATTTCTTACAAAACCGGGATGCATGGAAACTTTACTTCCATGGGTATATTTAAATTTGTTTTTACCAGTACAAAAATTTAAAAGTTAACTCTGCAATATGATAAGATTGTTGTGATAATATGACTTTGGGATGGTAAGTTATAGGCGTAGAGCATTAGCATGCTAGATTATTACATTTATCATAACATGTAGGTACGGCTTCTTGAAGAAGTTTGCCGTTTAGAATGGGTGTACCAAGGGTATATGATTTGGCAGACAATAAATTGTGCATTATCATCACATATTTATTATATGAAACAGCTAAATTATGTTGCTGTGCTTCGACAATAACAGGCAAAGGAAAGTCATATGGCTCATAAAGCATCTCCGTACTTCTTGTTATCTCGAAGATGTAAGCCAAATCTTATATTCAGTCTACAGTTAAAAAAATAAATAAACCTGGTTTTACGAAAATTATAACATGCACAAATTCACAGAAAGATGTTTAATGTGAAATATGCTTATAGGCCTGTTGGAGTTTTTAATTTAGTCTTCTTTGACGTAGTAAGGTGCTGGTGTGTCACTGATATCCACATTTGTGCTGTTTTGTTCTATTATTATTATTATTATTATTATTATTATTATTATTATTATTATTATTATTATTATTATTATTATTATTATTATTATTATTATTATTATTATTATTATTATTATTATTACTAGTATTATCATGCCATTATTATTATTATTATTATTATTATTATTATTATTATTATTATTATTGTCATCATCAACATAAATTACAAGCATTTCTGCGTAACGTTCCAATCCATTTTAATATAACGGCTCTTCCTCATGAAAATATAATTATTTATTCTTGATTTCTTTCTTTAATAATTGTACCGTACTCATGTTTAATTACTACTTACAATCGATTATAACAGACATCGATGGATCATTCTGCCAATCCCATTTTGAAACTTTTCTTTGCTTCAAGTTTATACAATTTTTAATCTGATATTCCTCTCTATGTATGGGTAAAAATCTGAAACCCCAATTAGAATAACTGGCCGCATAATTTAAACCCGCGATCTTTAAAACGAAAGTCTTATATATATATATATATATATATACACACACACACAAATGACATCTGGCCGACAACTACGGCTGATCACGAGGGTCTAGAATGCAAAACATATTGTATTATAATACATAGAACCCAAACATAATGTAACATAAATATAATAATTTTTCCAATATACAGTATAATACTCCTATTAATTTTACTCAATACAATGCACTGAATAAAAAATAATGAAATATTTATTCCTGTCACAGTTGACTGTTTGGTGGCGAAGCCTGCCTTGCGTAAGCCCATTGGCGGCTCGTAAGATTTTGAGCTAGCATGCTGCAAGATAAAAAGTAGCCTGATAAATTTTGTGCATATTCATTTAAATGGCCTAGGTCTTTAAATATTAGTAGGCTAAATTACAAAATTCAATATTAAGGTAGTAAAAATGAACCAAATAAGTTAGGCGTGCTGTAGCACGGTAGCACGTACTGAGGAACCGCCCCTGCGTAAGCCTCTTGATTGATTACAGGGTGTAAATTTTCTACAGGGCTATCTGTGTAATTCATAGACTGGACTTCCGGTGGAATTGAGTTGTCTCACGGAAGGAGATTTTAATGAGAAAAAAGTTTATTCTCAAGGTCGATTCTGCACAAATTTAGTTCACAGAGATAATTCAGAAATAGACACGCTGTTCACTCCGTTATAAAATTGGAATTGTGTATCTAAAATATTTATTCCCAGTTAGCGTCTGATTCCGGCTTCTTGGAGACTTGTTGGGAAAGGCCACAAGCAGGAGCTTATGTGACGCACTGTGCAGGTTACATAATCGCAAGGCGTAATTAATAAATGAAGAATAGTTACATAGACGTTGGTGCTCAATGTTGTATGATAGGTCATAGTGCACTGACTTAAAGCAAAAGGAAATGTATTCTTTCTTCTTATCTAGCCGATTAAGTTTACAATTTAAGCTTAGTCTACTAACTAAGAAGACTTACTATAATTATACTTACTCCCGTAAAATGGCACATTATTTTTCTATGACTTTATTTACTACAAGTTTCAAGATGTCTTTTACTTTAAGTATAGCTATACATGCTTTAATATCTACAATAAAAGCAAGCGAAAATTGTGCCAATTTTTTCCTTTCTCTGCTATTAAAGCTAAAGGAACTATTCGAAGATGAGTTTTTAACATATAGTCCTACACGTTTTGAGTTCCTCTGAATCCAAAAATGATATTTTCAGAAACATGTCTGTGAAGAGCACAGCTCCAGAACGAAAAATCATATGAAAACAAAATTTTGTTTTTTCGCAGTTTTCTCGAAAACGGCTCCAACGATACTGTTTAAATTTTGTACACGAAGTGCTTACACTAAAAGCTAGAACTTTTATTTGAAATATTTTTTTCACAAAAATTCTCTAAAGGGCAGTTATAAGGCACCCACTGTTTGTAGAAACAGTCTTGCCTGCGAACTATAAACTCACATACCATTCTGTACCCGACCCATGGAACTTGTCATTTTCTCGCTGCTACCAGTAAGTGGCTGCATTACAGGAGTGTGCATTCGGTTAACTCAGCCTCTTGCAATGCCATGTTGTCCCCAAAATAATGTTTAATATTTAGAATGTTCTTGAAAATATTCCTAGCTTATATCTAGAGGTATGGCAATTTAAATGAATAAATTTTTCAAATAAAAGATATAGATCTTAGTATAAGAATTTAGTATAAAACATTTTAACGAACCCATTAGGCCTACATTAATTTTGAGGAAAATTCCGAAAGTTAATGTTTTCATATAAAATGATCTAAGAGAAAGTCGTCAGTTGTTTCATTAATTCTAATATAAAGGCTCATTCGATAAAATTTTAAGTTTTCAAATGGTTTTGTGCACACATCCATTTCTTTTGTCTGAAAATCATATTTTTGGACTCAACAAATCTTAACCGTGCATTATTGCTGGAAACTCGAAATGGTATTTTGGGTCAAGCACGATACTTCTAGTCGTAGCACCTATGCAAAGGATATAGATCAGTGGTTCCCAAACTTTTCAGTCCGCGGACCCCTTGAAAAAAATAAAAATTTCGTGGACCCCCTCTGGGTTTTGAAATAAAAAACTAAATAAATACTTTGATTAAAATGTATTAAATTCAATAGAAAAACTAACAATATCAATGGTAACAAACAGTTTACTCCTTAATGTGAACAGTGAAGCTGCTTTTGATTAATTATATCTGCAATGTTAGGTTTAATGTCTCATAATTTCAATATTAAGTCACTTTCAATTTCATGTTTATTCCTCAACTTTGATTTCAATTACGTGAGGTGGGAGAGTGCTGTTTCACATAGCCTAGATAAGTAGTGGGGAACACAGTTAGGCACTTCAAAATTACGGGATATCCTATTTCTTCTTAAACCACCTGCGGACCCCCTGAAACACCATCGCGGACCCCACTTTGGGAACCACTGATATAGATAGTACAAATAAATGTTATATCCACCACACATCTTGTAGGCTATTAGAAGTTTATAAATTTTCGTTTCTGTATACAGAAATAAAAATAAGATATTTTCAATCATTATTTTCGCTACATGTCTGTCATTGCCTCTAACTTTTCAAAAAGCTTATATTTAATTGTGTGCAACGAATAACTCTTTGTCAAGGGCCAGGGCGTTAATTAAAAGAATGTGTTAACTCTTTCCTTCTCCTACGAATCTTCCCAGGTAAATCAAACAAATCTAGACATCAAAATCGATGGCGCTTTTTCGAGAAAATTGTGGACACTGATAAGTGATAACCATCAGAAGCACACCGGGTTCACATATTTTGGTAACATATTTTTAACATAAGGTACCTAACTTAGTTTTTAGTAAACTTAGAGATTTTGTGTTTTTGTACTTTTATTCATGCACATTCACACACACACACACACACATGAACATACAAATCATCATAACATGGACCAAGATGTAAATAAAATATTATTGCAAACACAAAACCTCCAAGTGAACACTTTCATTAAGAGATAGAATTAAAATTTTTGCTAGAGTAAACAAATTTGCTTATTTGGTTATTGAAGTAGCAAGTGGTACTAAGGCAGATCACAATATATATTAAAAAAAAACTTATTTTTATGAAGGTACTTGTTAATGTTAGAGTGCTAAAGTAATGGACATACTGGACTCTTAATTTTTATAATAAATTATTCTAAAGATACTGGGTTTTGCCACCGTAGGCCTATTTTTCTTTTTCTTTGCCTTAGCACCATATCCTGACCTATAAAATATGCAGCTATTGTAAGAAATGAAATGAATACTCCTACAGATATGTAAATTTGAAAGTAACTAAATCAATTATTTCAATATAAAAATGAAAAGACTTTCTAAACATTTATGTAGCAAATTTTATGTGTTTAGCAATCTAGAAAGACTGAAATGTTAGTAGTTTCAGTTAATTCATTTCAATTATCGAGTTCGTTAGTGAATTACAATTACACATGGATAAATTTTTTTAAAAAAGTTAAGAGAATTTGCAAACATGCTGTAGAGTAAGAGAAGAAGTTTTAATGTGTGGAAGCGTGTTCTTACACACAGCTGATGGGACGATATCTCCACACAAGTGGGGCCACATCTCGGGGAATGAAGTGCCTCCCTACCCGATCAAGCGTTTTCTCCATTCTTCCCTTTCACTGCAGAATGAAAAGCAACGTCATTTCTATGTTAGAATGCGAATCTCGCCAACTTAGAGAATTCTCTCCGAACACCGGGCGTCTTAAAAGCAGTGTCACTATGTTGATGCCGAAAACATTTGAGGAAATATTATGAGCAGTGATGGGAAGTAATTGAGTAAAAGTAATCGGATTACGGTAACAATTCCTTTTTGGCCCCATTTACTTGTAATCAATACTTTAAAAAAATGTAATTTCTACTTGTAATTTACTTCTGGAAATAAAATTGTAATTATTACAATTTGGTAGTCGTTAGTATTAGTATCATTCTTGCTTGCTATATCGTCATCACTACTAATGTTTTTGCAACTAATATCCAAATTAGAGTTAATATTAACAAAACATTACTCAATGTTTCCGAAAATATTCTCATTGATGTGTTTTTTATTTTGTTTTGTTTGTTCATTAAAAATCTGGGCTAGTGCCCTAAACAAACCAAAAACAAGGAATTTTTAGGTACTGTCATTGTAAAGTAATTGTAAAGTAATTGTAAATGTAATTGTAATTTTACGAATTACTTTTTGAAAAAGTAATTTGTAATTGTAATTAAGTAAAATGTCTCTCAGGTAATTGTAATTCAGCCCAATTACTTTCTTTTTGTACTTTTCCCATCACTGATTATGTGTTAGGTAAATTGAGTCTGCAGTAGGTTTATCTTTCTCTGAGAAATAAACAGAGTACTTAAGTTTCCATTCTTTGTTGTAAATCGAGTCTGCATTGGTTGGTAATACTATTTTCACTCTAAGAAGAAGCCGATGAAAATATAATTATAAACTAGTATTTCCATTTTTTTTTTTAGGTATTCCTAAGAGAAAGTAAACTAACAGCTGCGTGTTAATTATTCTAAAGATAATAAACCTAAACGTGAAATTTGTTATCGTGCTAGTTTTAGATTTTTAGCTATGATGTTCACAGAGATACTGAACAAGACGCTCAAATTTTTACTCCCTCTGCCCGTACCATAAGTACTATAGGAAGAGGAAGTATTGTGTTCGACCCCGAAATTCGAAGTTGAGTTTTTTTTACGTGAATACACATTTTGAGGTTCCCTGATTTCAAAAATACTATTTTCAAAAACACGTCTGTGTGTGTGTGTCTGTGAACAGCCTAGCTCCTGAATGAAAAGTTGTCTAAAAACAAGATTTTGTATTTGGGTTAGGTATCATCTGGGGATGTGACACAAAGATTGGCGAAGACTTTCTCTTACTTTTACTGCCACTTTACGTGAAGAAATTACCGTTTTCGCAATTTTCTCGAAAACTGCTCGAACGATTTTGTTTAAATGTTGTACTTGAGGTGCTGTAGCCAAGACTTTTATATGAAAGATTCCTTTCGCAAAACAATATGTCATGATAACTGATTTTTATTTGATAAATTCTTTCTAATATATTACCATAAAATAGGCATTAAATTGGGTATTACTCCGGCACCGGTCAACCGATTCGGTCCAGTATAAATAGGCTTCTTCCCATGGACGTTATAAACGTGTATACATAGTTTTATGAAAATCCGATAAAGGAGTTATCGCGCGTACAGACACACGGATGGACGGACAGATTTTTCCGTCCCACACACAATCTCTTAAAGTACCATACTGGCACTTAATTTAAAAAAAAAGTGTGCGTGGAACGCCACGCGACAGAAGTGAAACTCGTTAAAATTTTTATTTCTTCAATTTTTTATTATTGCATTTTATCAATTTTGCATTATTGGATTTTTTAAATTTAAGATTTTTAAACTTTTAAATTTTGATTTTATTATTTTTTAATTTTTGGATTTTTTAATTTTAAATTTTGTTTTTTTTTAATTTTAGAAATTTGATTTTTTAATTTTTAATTTTTTAATTTTGGATTTTTTAATTTTTCAAATTTTGGATCTTTGAATTTTTTAATTTAGTAAGTTTGGATTTTTTAATTTTGGATTTTTTAAATTTTAGATCTATGAAATTTTTATTTTTTGGATTTTTAAATTTTGGATTATACATTTTTTCATTTTGTATTTTTAGATTTTTCAATTTTGGACTTTAAATTTTTAAATTTTTTGATTTTTTAAATTTGGATTTTTTATTTTTTAATATTGGATCTTTTAATTTTTTATTTTGGAATTTTGGATTTTTTAAATTTTGATTCTTTGCATTCTTTATTTTGTTTTTAATTTTGTATTTCCGTTTTTTTAGTTTTGGATCTTTGATTTTTAATTTTGGAATTTTGGATTTTTTAAATTTTGGATCCTTGATCTTTTTATTGTTTGGACTTTTTAAGCGCGGTAATGAACTTCCGGGTTCCATAAAATAGATAATATTCCTTTAGCTTGCTTAGGAATTGTCTATTGCCATTGAGCAAGTAAGTATTCTATGTCCAGTTTAAAACACAAGTTTTCTATTGTATCATTAAGATCGTATTGAGATATTTCCATTGCCCCTGCAAGCGCGCGACTAGACTACACGCAGTACCGGCATGACGGAGAAGTGGTCTACCGCTGCACAAGCTAGGAGGAATTCACGCACAGACTAATAATATTATAAATAAATTTAGCCTACAGTTCATCCCCTAAGGGCCAAGGCCTCGTGTTTTCACAGGGAAATGATCTTTATTTGCTCCTTAAGTGAGCAAGATTTAAGGATCTGTTCGGCTGACTTGTTGAGATATCCATAACAGTGACAGGATTAATGACTGGAGCACGTGGTACCATCCCAAAACTATTGTTTGACTTCTCCAAAAAGTTCGGCCTGCACAAAGTCAACCTTGTAGAAATATCACTGGTGGCATTGAAAGGGTCTATTGCCATATTTCGCAATCATACCTGTGGGCCATGACTTCTAATTTTAAGTTATCTATATACTAATTGTTAAAGCTTCAATATTAATTTAATCTGTTTTCTTTTACTGTTTACATATATACATATGTATTTGTTGTTGGTACTCTTTGTCAATGGCAACCTGCAGGTGTTACTGGAAGAAATAAAATAAATATTATTATTATTGTTATTGTTATTGTTATTATTAGTATTATTATTATTATTACTACTACCACTACTATTCCCATTTGCACCTCCTCGTACTAGGTCTGAAAAATTTCCTTTCCATCACCTATCGTAAGTTTCCCCTTTGAGTATTTTATTTTGTCCTTTAAATCGTATAGCAGTTGATTACTCCTAATCATTGAGTTGATTGTTTTCTGTGCAGTCCGTCCGTCACACCTCACTAATTTCGTGACGATTTTGAGTGTGACACTAATTTCGTGACTATTTTTAGTGTGACACTAATTTCGTGACGATTTTTGAGCGTGACACAAGCTTTGGATTTACCGCTACCACGGCTAAAGAAGTTTCACTTCAAAAATATCTGATAGGTAGTTATAAGCCACCCACTGTCAGTAAAAAAAAACTCGGTCAAACTCAGTCAAGCTGATAAAAAAGAATACACGCTCTTTGCAATTAGGCCTCATGTTCTGTGTCAGAATGTGAAGTGAGAAAGGTGTATTGTCCATGCTTAGGGTAAAGAAAATATGTTTTTATTTGAGTTGTGGTATCCATCGGGGATGTGATGCGATGTGGTAATGACCTTATCTTAATTTTTACAACCAACTTACATGAAGATAATGCCAGACATAATCTCTATATATATAAAAGGCTTTGTCCTGACTGACTGACTGACTGACTGACTGACAGGAATCAACGTACAGCCTAAACTATAACAGGTAGAGACTTGGAATTTTGACAGTACCTTCGTTTCATAATGTAGGTGCTCAGTAAGAAAGGATTTTGAAAAATTCTGATTCTAAATGCCAAAAATTAAATATTTTTGAAAATACTTAATCCCTTTTTACATAGAATTATCAATTCCAAATCACAGAATATATTGTTGCCAAATGGTATCAGATGGGCTTGGAAAAAACAAATGAAATGCACTTTTGACAAATAAGAGAAGTTATCAAAATAATTCATGTTATAAATAAATATTACAGAATGAAATCCACTAAAATAATGGAATCACATAACTTTCTCTACCCTGGACATAGAGAAAACAAAACGAGGTATGGTAATGTTATATTATATCGCAGGTTTTTGGAGAGAAAAGTATGAAAGTGATAATGCTTTCTGTTTAATTTCATCCCCAAAACGACTTTATGGTAACATAAGAGTGGGAAATTTCCCGCCTCGATATTACAATTTTATGTTACAGGAATTTCTGTTTCTTTTTATTTAAACCTCTACCAGGCTTGCTGTGCACTGTACAAGCGATGGGATGCAAAATTCTAGATCCTCTATGAGCCATAAAAAAACTATATCAAGCGTTTTCTGAGGGAATAGTTTGAGTGTAATAAGTCGTTCTTCCTATTTCAAATTATAAATGCCTATATAAGGACCTAGAATTTAAAATTGAAAATCCTTCATAAGTTAATTTCCAATTACAAAATACAAAACCCGGGCGACGCCGGGTCTTTTAAGCTAGTACAATATATTTTGCCAAAACGACGAATGTGCTAAAATTCAGATTTTGACTTCAGTGCATTGCTGGCATCATACATTAATCTTTGTTCTGTAGGAACCGCAAACGCTGTATTTTCTTTCCTCGGTGAATAATAGGTAGTTCCATTTCCATTAAAGTACAAGTTCTGCTTTATTGTTTATGCTACAATAATAAATGTAACCGATTCATTATTCCTTTATTTTTGCACATGCGTGGTTCTGGCATAACAGTGACGGTATTATACTAACAGGCAAGAGTTTTGTTTGGGCAGAGGAAGTTATGTAAATTTCACATCAGATTTGTTAACGTGGTTCTTTTTACTCAGGGCTTAGAACTAGAAAATAATTTTCGATCTCACAACTAAATCGTAGTTGCGCGCTATAACAACCAACGTTAAATTTTCAGACTGTTTACTGTTTTTTTTTCACTGTATGTTCTAAAACTGCTGCCGTTTGATCCATTGCCCTACTCTCTTCATGTTCTGTAGGTATAGAATAAGAACATTCACTGATCCGATGTTAAAAGAACAGCGTTAGTTTCTTACAAAATTAACGTTAGGCTATCGTGTTGTTTAAAATGGCTGTTCCAGTTGATGTATAGCAGATACAGGCGATGGAGATAGAAATAGAGCTGATTTGTTTCGCGCTTCAACACACACGGCCATGGCTTCCGTCTTTGTTCTCTCTTTCAGCCTATTAACTGTACTTTCCTTTGCCTCTCTTCGGAGGTACGTAATTTTACGTTACTTACAGCTATCTATGAAAAATAATAACGCATGTCTCTCTTTTTGTTAAGTGCTAATATGATAGACTACTGCGCGTACTGGAAATCTCTAAAATGACTGGTACACCAATCTGAAATATGTGTTTGTTTTTGCAACAGTAAGTTAGTTAGCTTGATAGTTTAAAAAAGTGTGCGTGGAACGCCACGCGACAGAAGTGAAACTTGTTTTAATTTTTGGATTTTTTCAATTTTGGATTATTGGATTTTTCTATTTTGGATTGTTGGACTTTTTAATATTGGGTTTTTGGACATTTTTAATTTTGGATTTTTTTAGTTTTTGATCTTTTAATTTTTTAATTTTGGATTTTTAAATTTTGGATCTTCGAATTTTTTTATTTTTTGGATTTTTATTTTTGGACTTTCGATTTTTTAATTTTAGATTTTTAGATTTTTTAAATTTTGGTTTTTTATTTTTAAATTTTTTAAATTTTGGATAAGTCTAATCATTGAGTTGATTGTTTTCCGTGCAGTCCGTTCCGTCACACCTCACTAATTTCGTGACGATTTTAAGCGTAACACTAATTTCGTGACGATTTTTAGCGTTACACAAGGTCTCGATTTACTCCTACCGCGGCTGAAGAAGTTTTACTTCAAAAACTTTAAAAGCGAGGTCAGGAACCCCCAAGAAAATCCAGATAGCCTAATATAATTATATTTCCAGGGCGTAAAAATCCTGGGCACGGATTCCTCCGGGAGGGACTTTAAGCTGGGAAATCAGTGTTGTAGATTTACGGCACGTAAAAGAACTCCAAGCCTAAATTAGAGCCTCTGAACAAAATTTCCCGACCCTTTCACGTCCAAGTAATACCATAGTTTCCTGAGAGGGTTTGTGAGGCAATGGGTTTACCGTCTTCTGTCCTCTCACGGAAAATAAGCGTAGCAAAATTAATCTAGGTACTGAAATCTCCAATTGGAGGCCCTATTCCCACCGTAGGGTTACAGAAAATTCAAATCAGAATTATATTTTGCTTCATTAAACGCTCCATAGCAAAAAGGCCTATCGGATTTGGTAACTGAGTCCCTTCACATAATGATTACAAGCAAATCCAAACTCTACCTAGATGGTTTGTAAATTAAGCCCCGCTCCAGGTGAAAGGTAAAAAATTCAGCCTCATCTTCCGCAGCTTATTATCATTGTTGCCCAGGAAATACCGCTTGCAAGCTGGCGGAATAGTTCCCACAATTCACCGTTGTCTTAATGTACTTACAATATGAGTAAGCGTAGGTTTTCAAGGCAGGAGTCCATATTAAAATTAAAAGGGGTTTCCGGACTGATTTGCCCGGAAGTAGAATGTGCAGACCTTTCATCCACCGCAGCAGTGAACGAAATGTCTGGACTGTTTAGTTTCAGCAGACCACAGCAAATCAGGTCGGAAGAACCTTTTAATTGTAATTACTTGCAACAGTTTGTTATTAGTTTCTCTGATCAAGTTTTTACATTCCCCTGGTAACAGTCAGAATGACAATTTTCACTAAATAGTTCTGGATATACTTCGTTAACTTATTAATTTTAATAATTCGTTATCTTAAGAAAGGGTTCTTGTCATAAGCAATATTTTATTTATTTAAATTTATTCCTGTGTTTCTTAGTTACGGTTTATCAGGTTAAGTTAGGTTTGATTGATTAATGCCCGGTTTCTATAAACTAGTGAAATAACAGGGTAAATTATCCCTGGGCAAATTAGTTCCTAATCACCCACAATGATATAATGAGGAAGACCTTGGAGTTGTACAGTTAATTTAATTCTGAAGGTTTTGATTCATGGTTTAAATTATTCTTGATCCTATGAGAGGTTAAATTTTATCCAGCCATCCATGAAAGGATAAATTAACCCAACTATTTACCCTTGGAAAGATCTAGCCCGAGTTTTTAGGAACATTTTTTCTGTCATTTTCATATTTACTCACAGGACTTTTATCTAGAAACTCGCCACAAGTGTATGTGATTGTTACCTTTAAATTATTTCAGTTTGTAAAAGTTATTCTTGTGTAAATTCTGTAAATTGGATAATTTACCCATAAGTTTTTCACAAGTTTATAGAAACCGGGTATAAATTAGGTTATGTTAAATTAAGTAAGTTAGGCCAGATCAGGTAAAATTTATGTGGTGCATGCTCTTTATGATGGTGTCTGTCGACATGGCAGAGGTTATTTGTATTTAGGTACTGTATATGCGAAACATAAGACGAAAGAGTCCCGTAATGGGTGTGACTGGACAATAAAGATGGTAAAAATGGACTTAAGAAAAAATTCAAATGTACCATACTTTACAACGCTTAAAGTATAATGACCCCCGGCAAAATAACCCCTTAAATATTTCCATTTTCGGCTGAATTTGGATGGAATTGATTGGTTATTTAACTTAGGGCCTGTAACCGTCGTCGGTAATGCCGAAATCTTTTTCTCGCAGGAGTTCTTTTACGTGCTTCTATATCTATTAGCATAGGCCGTTCAAATTTATGTACACACAAATATCAACGAGCTGGGTCGGAATGGTCCTCGAGACCATGGAAACAGCGATATAAGAACTGTGCTACCCTGGCCGACGAATTTACTTGTGATTCTTCGACAATAATTACGATGGTGGTGGTGATGGTGGTGATGATGATGATGATGGTGAGAATAAGATGATAATAAATAAGTTAATTAGTGCCATTCATAGAGGATATTGAACATTGTGAAGAATGAATTTTCCATTTAAATTTGAAAAAATTCTATTAGTAAAGTTTCCTTAAAATAACATATTATTGGTAGACCTGGGATTTTAAGGCAAATGCCTATTTTGTTCCTTATGAAATAACATGAATTTTTAAAAATATGTTGAAGTTTCACGATAAATCACTTACATTTATAGAGTTTTATAGTGTCCTAAAATGCCTATTTGGACCTTTAGAGTATTTTTGACTATTTTAGGCCTAAAATGCCTATTTTGTCCATTTAAAATAAAATTCAACTTCTGTAGTGTAGTAATCCGTAAATGTTTTTGATAAATGTCTTTTTAATTCTGTCTTAATTTTGCAGTTATCTCTTTTAAGAATAGGTATACCACGTTTCTTATAGCAAAAAAAAAAGTTACAGTTTAAGCGTATATTGTAATATTTTAGTCTATTTTCTGCCCATTCACACATTTTTAAAGCATATTTTAAGTGCCTATTTTCTTTTTTAAAAGCCTATTTACTTGTTTTAAAAGCGTATTTACTTGTTTTAAAAACCTATTTTAGGTGCCTAAAACCAATTTTTTATAGCCTAAAATCCCAGGTCTAAATTTATATGCTGCATACAAATATCCAGTCTGAAAATGAATTTTGAAGACTCGAGGAAACTCAGAACGTTTATTTTAGGTGAAATATGTTGCACGAAATAACATTCTTGAATTTACGCCCATAAAACTTAGGTTTAAAATTTGCAGTACCATGTGTACAAGTCTTGAAATGTTAATAAAGTCTATTTGAATTTATAATTCCATTTGTATAAAGATATTATCCTCTATCAGTATTTGTGTTCTTGCTCTTTAAGAGCAGAAGACTGGTTTCTGAATTGAACGTTCTCCTTAGGATTCGGTTCGGAGAATTGAAAAGTCATCGGTTTCGTTGCATTAATAAGAGAAGAATAGATCGATACACAAGCACGACATATGAAAAGGTTGTCTACCTAACGATTATCAGACATATTCCTTTCCTGAGCATAAATTATTCCCCAACAGACAAACTTCTTACTTCATCCTTACAGCCTGTGCATTATTTTGCTACTCTATCTGGTTGGTTGCTCAGAAAATATGTGTACCTAATTGAAATTAAAGCATGGACACATGTACGCATGCTCGTTAGGATGTACATGTGCATAAGCATATGTGTAAGTATCTATGTGCATATATGAAGTATAATTCAGTGAACGCCGCTTAATGTAATTGCGGATAATGTTATCAGTCCGGTAACATCAGTTTTAGGAAGTATAGATGATTAATACTGATACATTGAAAAAATGCTGTTTATTGTGATCAAATATTCGGTTTATGTTATCACACCTTTTCCTTTTTACGGCTTTATTTCCAAGTACTGTAGTCATTCAAAATTTTGTTTTTAAGTACTGTGTACTGGAAATAGCGACACGGTTTCTAGCTCACAGGATGACTAGTTCGAGGTAGTGGTATTCACTTACTTTCTCTTTTAAGCAATAAAACATGTTTCACCCCTCAGTTTAGCTGTTGCTTCTGATTTATGAAGATTGTCGTTTCAGTGTTGACATGCAGTGATTGCTAGTGTAAAATGAAAAGACTTGAAAAGACAGGCGTTAAATGTTTTGCTACGCGATATTTACCACAGGTCAGTAGACTTTCAAAAACGCTCGTAACTCGTAACTGAGTACGGAATATTGGCTAATGGACTCCAAAATGAAAATAGATACAATTAAAAACTTTGTTACTGGTTGAAAAAAATAGTTGCTTGCAGTCTAATACTGTCTTATGAGTGGTTCAATGATTCACATTTACATATTATCTTATGAATAAATAACTTTTAATTCTGTTTTGTAGTATAGCCTGCTATCTTATGTATGAATAAATATCCTTCAATTAATTATTTCGGCTACTGTTATCAATCGGTTAATATTATCAAAATAGTTTCATCCCGAAGTGATCACAATAAGCGACGTGCACTGATACAGTAATAATAATAATTTGTCATTCAGCATTGTAGGCTACAGCAATAGACGTCAAGATTATAATAATAGATAATTACTGTATCACATTAATACTTTACAAACTCGCTTAAACATAATATGCAATATAGTCAAGTTGCAAATTTAAAAGACATTGATTATAATATTCCATAGATTAAATTGAAAATTGTTAAAATCATTTAAGACACCAATGAAAATTACAAGAAATTAATTTAATTTTACCTTTTATCACTAAAGAATTATTGTACCCATATTTAATAAAGCGTTTGAACTAGCTATTAGGCCTAGGTAACTTTTATTTAAATATCACAATAGGTAGCTGTGAAAGGTCTTAAGGTAAGTGATTCCCTAATACTTCAAAACTATTCATGGACTTGGTCTCTTATACGGAATATCAGTTTTTCATTATTTCTTGTGATAAAAGAATGTATATCCAGTCTTTGTTTAAGTCCAAATAAATTGATTTTTACATAACTAAGTACAGTGTGTATGTATAAGTTTATTACAGTCATGGTCCTATCATTCTGCACATGCTGTCCGCAAATTTCTAGAGCAGTGAAGATTTTTTGGGTCAAGCCAGCATCTACTCCCAGCACCAGTTAAACAGCTAAGATGATGATGATGATGATGATGATGATGATGATGATGATGATGATGATGATGATGATAATAATAATAATAATATATTTTTTTATTAAGGAATATTCCACAATACAATGGTTTTCCTTCATCCCACAACAATCTTTTACCTCCATAAGTCCCTGTCCATAGCATCTTCTTCATTTAACCCTTTTCTCGCCATACTCCTTTTCACACCATCCATCCAACACTCTTTGGGCTTCTCTCTTCTTCTTTTTCCTTCTTCTACTTTCCAATCCAAAATTTTCTTGGGTATTCTATAGAGCGTGGGCTACTGTATACCCCCCATCCCCCCCCCCGTGGGATTTTTTTTGTTGGTATTGACATGTAGTTTCATATTTTAGTTGTTTGCCCCTTATCAATTACAGCATTTACCCGGAAACCCCGGAAATCCGGAGAAAACTAGTTTGTTTTAATTTTTCTTTGTTCTTTGCTCCTAATATGCCCAGCGAATTTCTGAATCACATATTTATTGTTGGTATTGCCATCTAGATTAAGTTTTTAGCTGTTTGCCCCTTATCAATTACAGCATATCCCCGGAAAACAACGGAAATCCGGAGAAATGACTTGGTTTTAATTTGTCTTTGTTTTTTGCATCCAATATGCCCAGAGAATTTTTGACTCGCATATTTTTGTTGGTATTGTCATCTAATTTAAGGTTTCAGTTGTTTGCCTCTTGACCAATTACAACATATCCCCGGAAAACCCGGAATACCACGTATATACGGAGAAAATGACAATGTTTTATTTTTCAATCTTTGTTTTTCCTTCTAATATTCAAAGGGAATTTCTGACTCATATTTTTTTTTTTTTGGTATTGCCATCTAGATTAAGGTCTCAGTTGTTTGCCCATTATCAATTACAGTATATCCCCGGAAAACTCCGAAAACCACGGAAACCCTGAGAAAATGACTTTGTTTAAATTTTTTAAAATCTTAGTTCTTTGCCCTAGTATTCAAAGGGCATTGGTGACTCATATGGTTTTGTGTTGGTATTGCCATCTAAATTAAGGTTTCAGTTGTTTGCCCCTTATCAATTACAGCATTTCCCCAGAAAACTCGGAAAACCACGGAAATCCGGAGAAAATTACTTTGTTTAATTTTTTTAATCAAAGTTTTTTCCTCCTAGTATTCAAAGGGAATTGGTGACATATATGTTTTTGTATTGGTACTCCCATCTAGATTAAGGTTTCAGTTGTTTGCCCCCTATCAATTACAGCATTTCCACATAAAACTCGGAAAACCACGGAAATCCGGAGAAAACTACTTTGTTTAATTTTTTTAATCTAAGTTTTTTCCTCCTAGTATCCAAAGGGAATTGGTGACATATATGTTTTTTTATTGGTATTCCCATCTAGATTAAGGTTTCAGTTGTTTGCCCCCTATTAATTACAGCATTTCCCCATAAAACTCGGAAAACCACGGAAATCCGGAGAAAATTACTTTGTTTAATTTTTCTAATCTAAGTTTTTTCCTCCTATTATTCAAAGGGAATTCGTGACTTATATGTTTTTGTATTGGTATTCCCATCTAGAGTAAGGTTTCAGTTGTTTGTCCCCTATCAATTACAGCATTTCCCCAGAAAACTCGGAAAACCACGGAAATCCGGAGAAAATTACTTTGTTTTAATTTTTTAAATCTTACTTTTTTCCTCCTAGTATTCAAAGGGAATTGGTGACTTATATGTTTTTGTATTGGTATTCCCATCTAGATTAAGGTTTCAGTTGTTTGCCCCCTATCAATTACAGCATATCCCCGGAAAACTCCGAAAACCACGAAAATCCGTCATTTTCTCCGTATATACGTGGTTTTCCGGGTTTTCCCGGGATATGTTGTAATTTGTAAGGGGCAAACAACTGAAACCTTAAACTAGATGGCAATACGTACAAAAATATGTGAGTCAGAAATTCCCTGGGAATATTAGGGGCAAAGAACAATAAAAAATTTAAACAAACCCATTTTCTCCGGATTTCCGTGGTTTTCCGGGGTTTCCGGGTAAATATTGTAATTGATAAGGGGCAAACAACTAAAATCTTAAACTAGACGACAATACCAACAAAATAATATGTGTCCCAGAAAATCCCACGGGGGGGGGGGGAGGGTTTGCTATTGGTAGCCCATGGTAATCCTGTGTCATTCTGAGTGCATGTCCATACCATTTCAAGCGTCTTTCTTCTACAATTTCCAAAATATTCTTTTCAACTTGCATTATTTCCCTGTGTCATTCTGAGTGCATGTCCATACCATTTCAAGCGTCTTTCTTCTACAATTTCCAAAATATTCTTTTCAACTTGCATTATTTCCCTTATTGTATTATTCCGATTTTTTTCTTTCCTGGATTTTCTTGCTGAATAATAATAATAATAATAATAATAATAATAATAATAATAATAATAATAATAATAATAATAATAATAATAATAATAATTTAAGGAGACTCTAACGAATGCATAAGAAATTCTTGTGAGTTGTAGCCTATGGAAATTTGAATTACTAGGTTCTATAATGTCATTTTATGAGTATCGGTTGCATATTCATTCTCTGCTGCATTGTTGTTGTTCATTTCCATTAAGCATTCAAAGCGACGCTGGCTTCCCGTTGTAAATTAACAGCAAGCTTCAAACCCGTCGTTATGTAGCTCAGACGTCCAAGTCGGCAAATTCTGCTTTAGACTGTGTGTTTACAGCTACACAATCAAAATGTGTATATGGATCTAAACAATGTGGTTGAATCATAATGCTAGAAAATATCCTATCATTCCATATTTCAACACTCAATTCCGGGATACATTCACAGGAAGAAATCATCTTCCATCTACCATTAAACAAAAACTCAGTGTTCAACTATTTTAATTAAGTTTTACGTACACTACTTGGTTTCTGATAGATGAAATTATGTATAATTTAATGTGCTTTCAATCGCATACTAGTGATATTAGTTAATTAACCAAGGAAAGCGAAGACCTGTTTTGATTCGACTGTTTGTAAATTAGTATGTTACTCAGATATGATCAAACGCGTTGTTTGATTTTATTCCAATTTGGCATGAACGTTCCTTCAAAGTATTAAAATCGACATTTATGTCAAATGTTTAGACAATGTCCGCCTATATACCACTATTGTACTTAAAAAAACAACAGCTGAAGCCTACAGGAGATATAAAAGACCAGTTAATTAAAAAAATACGTTTTAAAATTAACTTTTATTGTAATATTGTAAAAGTGCTGTTATAAGAGTCTATTAATTTGTCTAATCACTTAATATAAGAACAGAGCAAAATAACCCAAAGAGGGTTACACTGAGCTCAATGTATTCTTAGTTAAATATTGTTTGCAATAATAAAAGAATAAAAATTAAAGCTTACAAAGTTGATATTGACAGAGTGGCTACAATATAACTTCAACATTAATAATCACACATGAAGATTTGATCAGCAGAATATTAAAACAATACTTGTCAGTTCTTGTGAAAATACGAAGCATATCTCTATGCGTGTCTGTATATATATATGTATACTTGGAGAAAATACAAAAAAGACTGCACTCTTCTTAAGTGTTATGCAGCTATTTACTACAAAAGTGAACTTAGATTGAGAGTTTTTGTCTAAGTTGTAAAATGAATGTAGATCGGTGAGCTTTCTTCTGAGAATTGAGCAGAATTTCTTGAATTTTGTAAAAACATTTTCCTTTGTAGCTTCAGCATTCGTTGTTTATATTTTGGTGAGATGCATTTCGACGTTCATGGACGTCATCATAAGTCACGCCGAAGGTGTGGAAGAGGTAAACATGCTGTAACGAAGGCTTCAGCTGTTGTTCTTTTAAGTATAATAGTTTTATATAGGCGACATTGTCTAAACATTTTATTTATAATTATACCACTTGAAATATGAAGCTAATCAATTACGACATTTATGTGTAAGGACTTTTATTTCTTGATTCCGTTTCAAAATGTTGGCCTTTGTAATAGTTTCGTTTCATGTAAATTTAGCTTCTATTAACAATTCTAGCAAAAACGGTTCATGTTATAGCCTAAAGATTTTAAGACTCTCGAGAGTAACATTTTCTACAACTTTGTTCCAGTACATTTTTGACGTAACTAATTATAATTGTTCACCCTAATGTCGTTTAGTTGTAACTGTTTGTTACGCAGTCCCGACCAATCGCGTTGTTTGATATCCTCCAATTGACATGAATGTTCTTGAAGTAATTAAACAGAACGTAGCCAATGCATAGGCGTACCGAGGGGGGGTTTTGGGGGTTTGAACCCCCCCCCCCCATTGATTAAAAAAAGGAAAATTGTATAATTTGTTTAAGTCTGCCCATAAATTACTTAATACAAGTATAAAGCGTGGGAAGCTTAAAACTCGTTATTTTGCATCTAAATTTTTTTAATTTTCCGAGGGAGGACCCCCGGACCTCTCTCTCCCGGATGTTATAACCCCCTCCCCATATGGTCGGCCTGGTTACGCCTATGAGCCAATGTGCTAGGATTTTTATTTCTTATTACATTTTACGATGAAAAGCAGATCTTGATATTCATGAAGGTGAAGATGATTATGATGATGATGACAATATTTTTTAGCCAGCTATTTAGGCAGATTACAAAATATGCATACAAATTTTAGAACGGAAAATACCGTATGAAACTAACGGCCTAACTAAAAAAAATCTAAAATTAAGGAAGATTTACTGTACAAATTTGGCATAATTAGCAGTCATAATCAGAAACAGATTCCACTATTGCCAAACATTCAATTAAGAAGACTTTTAAGAATCTGTCGTACATCTATGATACACTTTGGGTTTGTTCGTCTAGAACAGGCATTTCCAACTGACTGAGGAATGAGGTCAGAGCTTGTTTCTCTTGCATAAGACCGGTACGGAGCAACATGCGAAAGCCGTGGACACAGCAGTGGCGCGGTAGTGTATTAGTCAGTGTTTCATGGTATTTTCAGTGTATAATCATGACTTCAACGAGTAGTATTACTGAAAAACCATTTACTCAACCCAGGGTTTGTGTGACTTCTACAAAAGCCTCCCCTGAACAAGGTTCCCAAGACTACGTCAATTGGCCGCTAGAATGCTGTGTATGTTTGGAACCACACACGTCTGCGAGCAGTTTTTTCCTCTAATGAAAATTAACAAATCTCGCTATAGAAGCCAGATGTCCGATGAGAGTTACAGTCTACACTTAGGTTATCTGTGACTCGATCTCTCTATCGAAATATTGAGGAACTTGTGAAGTCGAAACTTTTAAAGAAGTCCCGAAAAACTAATAAAAAATAAATCACAGGAATGTGACTGGTCAACATAAGTTGTTGTTTGATTTCTTTTTCCATTCAATTTTGTTTGTTATTCGCAAAAGAAGTTGTAGTGTTTTCCTTTTAGATACATTTTGTATAATTTTACTGTTATTTTTAAGTTCAACATGCTATGCATTTAATGTGTTAACATATTATTATTATTATTATTATTATTATTATTATTATTATTATTATTATTATTATTATTATTATTATAGTAGCATGGATCACTACTACATTATGTTGTATTTCCTTATTATACGCCACTGCTCTGACAGGGTGAATCTGCTCCATCTGCTCCGTGTTGTCTACCTGCCTTGCTACAGAGCACTAGAGACGCTCGCTATGACGTCACTGAGCATTTAGTTGGAAACCCCTGGTCTAGAATGTTAACGTTTCCTTCATGGAATAACATGGTACGCGTATGCAATGAAATTAAAGAATGCTCTAATGAGAACATCAGTTTATCGAGTCTGACAATTCTTGAATAGGAGCTGTTCTGAACATAATCAGACGTGACTTGCGAAATCGTAGCGAATATCATTTGAAGTCCGGATGAAATTAAAGCAAATAAAATGAAGGAATGAGACAAGCAATTAAATGAAGAAATGGACTGTCTTTGCTTACCTGTATGCACATAGCTGTCGTGAATTACTTGTGGTACTGGTTAAATGGTGTGTTATGATCTCCTCACCCAGGAACTGTTGCCACGTTCTGAAATTAGAGATACCTTAATCATATACTGTCCATCTAACTTATTTTCTACAAAACATCTTCCTGTTATTATTTCATAGAATAAAATACTTTTAATGCTTTGAATAGGGATTGTATTTGTAGTATGTAGGGATGGGTTTTGATTCTTTCTGTGCTATACTTTCGGCTTGCTACGCCTGCTACTGGGTGCAAATTCCAATAGCAGAATGTACCTTTCTGACACACTAAAAAGAATATCAATTTTTTTTCAACACAGCCAGTGAATCATTCATCTTGCAATTTGATATATTATGTAGTATATACTGTCTTACTTATTTCAGATTTATTAAAATTGTAAACTTTATGGGTGAATAATTTTGCAAAGAAGTTGATGTTTTTTAGCACAGAAGTTTATGTGACTACTCTATTCATAGAAGCGTGTTTGATATTGACCAATAATATTCAGCGATACCTCGGATAACGATCAATCTCAGTCGTTTATCTTATAATATGCTTGATATGAACACAAGGATGCGATATGATCCGATAAAAGTCTGCTCGTTACCGGGAACGTAAGACATCAATATTCGTCATATGCTGCCAGTGAGCAGAATAAAAACACATTATTTCATACAATATAACTTGTTTGGAAATTGAAATAATATAATATAAATGCATTGATTAAAAATAATTCTGATTTAGTGCAAGCCATTTCGTGTGCTTTTATTTTGTTCTGATGTTAGCAACGACGACAACGCCCTCTGCTTGTAGTATCGGTAGCATTGGTTAGAATCTGATACCTCGAATCGATTCATTTAGTATGCCGTTGAAAGAATATATATAATTTGTTACAGGAAATATTTTTTATTGTGAAACTAATATCCAGATTAATTACAGCTCGAAAGTTAGGCAAACGTCTTCTCTGTTCTCTGCTTAGCTGGATATATTAAATAGAGATAAACATGTTTCCATAAATTTAGGGACGGTAGGCCCAGTTTTTATTTTGCCTTTTTTGGCTTCTTTCCTATTTTAACATTTAAAATTTTGCCTGTTTTTCGTTATGGGTTTTTCTGCAATTATTTACACACTTTAAAAAGCAGATAAAGAATTTCAATGTATGAAACTTAAAGTTGCACAAATAATGAAATGACACATTCACGTCACGAAAATATTTATTGAGGATCTCGTTCACTATATATAGGTATGTTCTCTCTTACAGACGGCTTACTATGGCAGTTGACACCTTGAAAAAACATCATGTTGTTGCTTGTAATCAAGAAAATAAAAGTAAGTAAATTATTATCATAGCTATTTCCATTAATAAGGGGTGGGATTACACTCTGTTTTGACTTTTAATAAATGTGTATTTTAATTAAATAATGCCTATTTTCAGAATTTTAAGTGTCTTTTTGCCGGTCCATTTTAACGAAAATAATTGCCTGAACTTCCGGACTTAATTTCCCAAAAAAGGGCATTTTCTACATTTAAAAAAATCTTTGTACCTCTAGGAATTTTCTAGAAATATATCTTATAGATATGTATATTTCAAAATATATAATATTATATATTATTTTTTATGTCCTTTATTATTATATTTACAACAAATTTGGATCGTAAAATATCTCATCTTAGCACTATAGGCTACTGTGGAAAGAAAAAAGGGATAAATACGGGCAGTAATAAAGCAGGAAATTTCACCAGTGCCTCCACTTAAGTGTAAAGATTGTGAAGATGGAGGGTTTTAATATCTTTCGTCAGTGGATTTCAGTAAAATAAAAGTAAATTTTCAAATTCAAAACATTTAACAAATTGCTAAAACTCATATCACAAAATAGCTCGTTCATTAGATAACAGATACCACAACTGCAATGTCTTGAGGGATACGGAGCAATGAATTATGGGAAATAATACAAACGAACGCTAATCAATCAACGTTCACAGGTTTCAAAGTAAGATATCTCCTCTCGCTGTAAACCTAAAGAGCGTAGGCTAAGTAATGGTACTGTTGAATTTCATGTTCTCGATAATTTCATGAGCGCCTCATTTCTCTTCACACTTGTTGGCGAGATTATCTGAAGATGAAAATCGAGCTGAATTTTCTAGGAATTCAAGAATGGAGTATTCAACGAACAGTATTAATATATTAAAATAAGATGTTTTGTTGCAGTTAATTTGTTCGTTCTTTTTGTAATATGCCTAACTCCAAATGAAATTTCAAACACAATTTGAACCATAACACAGAACACTTATTTAATGCCGTTATTCAAAACGCTTATACAGTGAATCAGTACAATAATAAATTAACTTCTTGGCCACTCGTTTCGTCAAATCTTTTCAAATTGATGGCACGATCTTCATACTGAACTTATGAACGTTGTTTTCTAAATATTTCCTTTACTGAAAAAATTTAAGCAAATGAGACTTATAATTTCATTATCACTTATGACTAGGGTTCGGATGTTTATGACATGTCATATTTTTATCCTGACCTCCATTCTCGCCGCAAACACAAGTTAAACATGAATTGCACATTTTTATCCTAATCGGACCGTTTTATTTTGAATTTTGGTCATTATCATGGTCTTGGTCATATTTCGGTCATATTTGTAATTTAACGTCATATTTCAGTTATAAATCTGGTAAAAGAGCACAAGTAAGCAGTGCACTAAATAGTCGACTTAATTTTTTCCGAAAAAGAGTCACGAATATTTTGGTTTTACTGTAACTGAAATGTAAATGGATAATAAAAATAAATAACACAATTACCTCTTCCTCCTTCTTGTTAACGACTTCCAATAGACATATTTTTAAGAAGATATTCATTTCACATTTGCAGTGGTATCTGAATACATTAACAGATTAGAAATTTCTTACAAGTAAAACTGTAAATCAACTTTAAAATTGTTAAAAGAAAATGATTAGCTGATTTAGTTAATATGATGTAATAATTTAGTGTCATTAAATTTTTAAATTGGTATATTTCTTTTTAGAATAAAAAAAGCGTTATAATAGGTCATATTTAGAATTTTTGGGTCATATTTAGTCATTTTTAAGGTCATATTTAGAGTCATATTTTCCACTTTGTTAGGTCATAAACATCCGAACCCTACTTATGACTATTCATTTTAGTTTCTCTGCCCGTGTCACAGACGCTACAGTTAGAGAAATGTTTCGCTTGACTCTTACAACAATTTCCCATGAATAACCTTTGTGTTTAACGCCTTTCTATAAAATATTTGAAAGGTTCAGTTTTAAATGTCTTCTTATATCAATGTAAATATTCACGTAAAACTTTATTTACCATAGATACTTTGAAGCATAGGCGTAGCGAAGGGGGGGGGGGGGTTTGGGGTTTGAACCCCCCCCCCCATTGATTAAAAAAAGGAAAATTGTATAATTTTTTTAAGTCTGCCCATAAATTGCTTAATACAAGTATAAAGCGTGGGAAGCTTAAAACTCGTTATTTTGCGTCTTAATTTTTAAATTTTTCCGGGGAAGGACCCCCGGAAGCTTAAAACTTGTTATTTTGCATCTTAATTTTTAAATTTTCCGTGGGAGAACCCCCGGAAGCTTAAAACTCGTTATTTTGCATCTTAATTTTTAAAATTTTCCGGGGGAGGGCCCCAGGACCCCCCTCTCCTTCCATACTCGCCAGACCCCGCGGATGTTATAACCCCCCCCCCATATGGTCGGCCTGGTTACGCCTATGCTTTGAAGATTAGTTAAAGCGCCCTATTCCACGAACTGAGGCCTAAATTTTGCCTTGTAAACCATACGGTTTTGCATGAAACTGATACAACAGAATTCTACAATGCAGTCAATCTATGTTGGAATGTGAAGCGAGAAAATCTTATTTTCCAAGCTTGAGGTATAAAAATCATGTGAGCGGATGACATTTTCTACAATATTTCAATAGCAGATTACAGGGATTGGTTAAATTTTAACAAACTCTTCCACTTGATTGGCGGGTAGCAGATGTACGCAATAGAATTTAACAAGTTTTATTTTTATGGTACGCTTACTTATCTATATTTGGGACAAAGCGGGAGAGAATTAGCATTCCTTATACATTAGTTAAAAATAATGGTCATTTAATGCATACCAGGACTTGTTTTTATTCATTTCTTGTGGTGATTCGCAAACACGATATTCCATACTTTTAATTACTTTCAATTTTAAGAATATTACCATCTTTCACATAATAATCTTTGGCTCGACAATCTCTATTTGCTTAGCTAAACAGATTGACGAAAATTAAGTCCAATAAAAAGTAATTTTCTCTTATTCTTCCGTAAGTGTACTGTCGTATACGTCTTCATATTCCGACTTCCACATGCTATTAACCTTATAACGAATGGCTGAATGTTATTTCTCAGGGGAAATAAACGATGTTTTATACTGCGAGTAACCGCTCTGAAAGAAAGATACGCAGGGGTAAAGAGGGTGAGAGTGGTTCAAATCAAATTGCAGGTCCAAGGCTAATCCTATTTACATTTAAAACATTGAACTCAGGATTATGATATTCATCCAGGAATATCAGGGAAACGAGTGAGGGCAGAGAAATTAACTTGTAATTAAGTCTCGGATTCGCTTGAGTCAACTGACTGGTTTGAAGTGCCTACATGAACGAACGTCATATTTATGTGGAGTGAGTTCATTCTTTACAGTTTACGCGATAGCAGATTTGCATTTTTTTCGTGATTATGCGAGTACGGATTTCAATGTGTACTACATATTTCATTAACAGGTTCTGAGTAGAGCTGAGTAGGAAAGAGGAATTTCTGAAATAGTTTATATGCATGCATGTACAAAATATTAAGGGATGACCGAAGTGTTGAGAAAAAATTTCGAAACTATTTACGCTATAAACTTGAAATTTGACACACTTAACTAAAACCTGATCAGAAATTAAAGTTTCAAATATCAGTTTAATAATCTCAATTTGTTTCTGAGATATTACTTAATAGAACTTATTTTTTAAAAAAATTCAAGTTAATCTCCTCTGACAAGTATTAAAATATGAACCTGAATGTTTTACTAGCTATACAATATTACTGATGGGTGATTAATTCTTACTTATACTTTTTGGTTTAAAATATATATTTTACATAGAAAAATTAAGAGTTTGAAAAAAATTACGTATGAAGATGCTAGAATATTAAAGAAATCTGATGTGAAATTCACATAACTTAGTCTGCCCAAATAAAAGTTATCCTTTTAGTATAATATAATTATTATATGTGACAGTCTCTTCATGTAAATTGGCTGTAAAAATGAAGAGAATGCCGTTAGACTACCACATCACATCACATCACATCACATCCCCGAAGGATCAAAATAAAATCTGATTAATGCACTCACGTAACTTTCTTTACTTGAAGCATGACCAAATACATCTTTCTCTCTTTACATTCTAATATAGAACAAATATATTGCAAAGAGCGCGTATTCAGAGTGGGTGGCTTATAACTATCCTTCAGAGTTTTTTTTTTTTTTTTTTTTTTTTTTTTTAATTTTCAAAAAAAGTTTTAGCTCTAAGCACCCCATGCATAAAATTTAAACAAAATCGTTAGAGCTATTTTTAAGAAAATCGCGACAAACGAAATTCTCTTCATATCAAGTCCCCTTAAAAAGAGAAACCAATCTTCGTTTCACAATCCCAGAAGGACCTAACCTAAATAAAAATAAAATTGTTTTCATACGATTTTCCGTTAGAAGAGGCCGCATTGTGAAAAGAGCCCATATTCAGAGAGGGTGGTTATTACCCTTCAAGATAATTTTTTTGAAAAAAGTTTCAAATAAAAGTTTTAGCTCTCGGTATAAGCACCCCATGTACAAAACTTAAAGAAAACCGTTAGAGCAGTTTTCGAGAAAAACGCGAAAAACGAAATTTTCTTCATGTAAAGTTCTCTTAAGGGAAAGTTGTCGCCAATCTTTTTGTCACCATCCTCGGAAGGTACCTAACCTAAATACAAAATTTTGTTTTCATACGATTTTCCGTTCTGGAGCTAGGCTGTTCACAGACACACACACACATACACAGACAGGCATGTTTACGAAAATAGTATTTTGGAATCAGGGAACCTCAAAACGTGTATTTATGTTAAAATCTCAACTTCGAATTTGGGGATCTAAAACAATACTTCCTCTACTTATAGTACCTATGATACGGGCAGAGGAAGTAAAAATACTAAGGCTTACGAGAGAAATCTGATTAGCAATTTTTTTGCACACTTTGTGCAACAAATGCCAGTCGTGAAAGCCTAAGCTGTTATACAAGCTAGTGGGGTCTTGTAATTCCGTGTGTTGCTTTTATAGGTTGCACTAGTTCGGGTGCTGAAAATCGGAAATGCTTGCCACAAATATTTTGTATTTGCATTATTGAGCTTTCCCATTTTTTGGGGAGGATCGGCGCGCCTGTGTTTTAATTATTAAGCGAACGAAATACTACATTCAAAATTTAAAATAAATCTATATAAATTTAATATTACGTTGTATTACGTACGAAGGCCCTGCATTCTCCTTGTGTTTGGGACGAAATATGAAAATGAAAGCAGAAGTTAAACCCATATTGTTCTACTTACATATAAAATATAAACGTTAAAAAACTGACCGATTGAGAAATAGTAATGTTAATATTAAAGTATTGAAACAATTCCATGTTTTACAATGAATAATGTTATTTACATTTTCATCATAAGGAAGTTAGTGCCAGAAAAATGTTACGTTATTTATTTATTTATTTACTACGGTCCAAGCGATAATAGGCCTAATATTTTGGCTTATAAAAATATTACATTATGTTTATAGAATATTAAATTACGTATTGTTACCAAGCAGTTGAAATATAAGCAAAATAGTCTGACAACGCAAGGGGTTTGGTCTGTAGCTTGGTTCTAAAAGGGCCAATTATGTCATAAAACTTGTTTTTGAGATAACTGACTTTGAAGCCTTTATAGAAGTAACTTTTTTTGCTGAGAACTTCCGACATTGGCATCTAAGGTTTCTATATTATGTCTATTAATAGCATCAGACATTAGCATTTTTAGTATACGAAAAATAAAGACTAGCCGAGCTCAATAATGCATAGATATAATTTTTGCAAGAAAGTGACATTGGCCCTTTTAGAACAAAGCCACAGATATAATCGGAGTCAAGCCATGGGCCATCAATGGATGGCGGATTTCTATGACATGTCATATTTTTCCCCTTTGCATTATTTCAGGTTTCCGACTAATTTAAACCCGATTCCAAGCATCCTGATGAAAATGGAACGGCTTTTATTGTGCATGTAACTGCATATTTAGGAAATTTTAAACTATTGTAGCATATTTAGTATGAATATGAATATTTAGGTCATATTTTTGGCATATTTGTGTGCATATTAAAGAAATTTTGAAGTTTCATATCATATTTTGTAAATTTTGCATTATAATGATACTTTTTGAGAACTTACAGATATTTTAAATAATTAACACTATATTTTAATAACATGTATTGTAATGAAACTTAAAAATATATACACAATGTGTAAGTGGTAAAGTCATATTTTAAATTTTATTGATCATATTTTAATGTTTTTTTAGGTCATAAATGCATGCATATATCCTATTTTATAGGTCATAGAAATCCGCCCCCTACTCATAACTAGTGACAAGAAGTCCTCACGGACAGAAGGAAATGCTATTTCCGGAATCTGTGAATCAAAATAAGCCTACTTCCAAAAGAGTACAACATCATACGCTCCAAAAATTGTATTCTCCAGTGTAATTACAAATAATAGCGGCAAAATTTGACATACTTTCACACTGCTGACTTTGCTTAACGAAAAACTCGGATTCTACAGGGTGGGCCAATAGTCACGCACCATAGGGATTATACTATTCTGTGATTATGTTTTCAATGTGAGAACCGTTCAAATCAAAAAACGTCTGTAAACGGTCGCCTATGTTCCGTAGAACATTGGACACCAAGTTTGGCGTGACAGCACGGCACTCTGCTACAATTCGATCTCAAAGATGGTTTTCATCCCTGATCTTCACCTCGTAAATTTTTGCCTTCAGGTCCATATCACAAAATCCAATGGATTTAAATCAGGGGATCGAGGAGCACTCCACTCGTCCTCTACGACCAATCCACTGCAAAACAAATTATATCCCTATGGTGCGTGACTTTTGGCCCACCCTGTAGTACCTCGAAGTGACTAGTTGACAGACCCTGACCCACTCTATATAAATAAACCCGTAATCGTGAAGTATCAAAGGCACATGTCGGCTACTGATGATCAAGAGAGGAGAAGTGGGCTTGTGTCAGCAATGAGGTCTCTTTTAATCTTGGAAACACATAGTGAAGTTATGGTTTCCTTGCAGGATGTAAGGGGGCCGCAGCTAGGAAATTAGTAAGGGCAAATAAATTAGCTTCTATTTAGGACGAGCGGTGTGCTTTCTGCAATCGATGTGATGCGATCTGTTTATAAATACACATAGAAACATGTGTCACATGTTATGTCAAAAGTTATGCCGATCTTTCCGCGACTTTCCAAAATTTCTCGTAATTCTCTTTCGGGAATTTTTACAAAACAAAAAAGTTCTTAAAATGTTTTAAATCTTAGTATAAAGAGCGAATATACAGGTAGGGAAAAAAGGCGGACCGACTCTTGTAGCTGATTCTCTTTCGGGGATTTTTACAAAACAAAAAAGTTTTTAAAATGTTTTAGCTCTTAGTATGTCAGGACTAACCGACGTGGCCCAGCGCGCATGCAGCCTGAAGTGGAAGTGGGGTGGTCATGTAGCGATACTTCCAGGTACCAGATGGGGAAACATCTCTACTGTATGGGACCCTAGGATCGGCAAAAGGGAGAGAGGAAGACCAAGAACGAGGTGGGTAGATTTCTTCAGAAGGCGTGCCGGGGTACACTGGTCCAGCGTAGCAAAGAACAGAGATGTCTGGAGAAGCCTACACACCGAGTTGCTGGAAGAAGTTTAGTGAAAGTGAAGTGTTTACCAATGCTCATATGGACCAGCTCACCATATGAGATTCTAACCGAGCTACCCCTCATCAGAGGGAGGCCCTAGCCCTGAATGGGACACATGTGGCTCATTCATTCATTCATTCATAAAGAGCTAATGTACAGGTAGGGAAAAAAGGCGGACCGACTCTTGTAGCTGATTTCAGAGCCTTGTGATACATAAATAAATGTAAGAGATGTAACGGAAACGTTTGTTTTCACAAGCAATGCAAATTACGTTAAATTATTTCTTCATTCAAGCAATTTATCGGCTGTAGAACAAATTTCAATACATTCCCTGCCATCATGCGAATGTCGCTAGGCATGCGCAGTGGCTCATATCGAAAACTTACATTTTTAGTGGGTCCGCTTTTTTCTTCCCCTACCTGTAGGCTACAACATTTAAACAAAATCGTTGGAGCCGTTTTCGAGAAATCACGAGAATTGAAATTCTTCATGTAAAATGGTACTAAAAGCGAGGGAAACTCATTGCCTATGCCCATGTCACATTTCCAGATGTAGAGGTCCGTGAAATTCACGAGATGCGATAACACCAATAATTGTTCTCAATTCAACAAAATTTTGCATAATTTCATTTTACTTCTTCCTATAAGCCCAAAAGTAGCACTTCTGAATCGCGAAATAATGCGAATTCGCATAATAACGGGAAAAGTAATCTTAACTCAATTTTTTTTTACGAATTTAAGTAAAAATTATTTAATTTGGATGAAACCACACAATTAAGCCTAATCCATTTTTAAACAATATTTTGGCAATTTCCATTATTTCCTCGTGATGAAATGCATACAGAATTTTTAAAATAGCTAACATTACCCAATTAACAATAAAATCGAAATATTGAGATTTTGAAACGAATTTTCCCTCAAAATAAAACCACTTGCAAGGATCTCCATTTATCCATTTATATTGTGTTTTATTCAAGCTTATGCTATTCACAGACACACACACAAACACAGATATGAATTTAGGGAACCTCAACACATGAACTCAATACTTCTAGGGTTGGAGAAAATAGGTCTACTTCTGCTTACAGGCCTAGTGGTTTAGGCATAGGAAGAGGAAGCAGAAACATTGAACAGAAATAGTTAAGACTGTCCTTCCTTGCGGATAAATAACCCCAAAAAAAATATTAATTAGCAGCGGGTATTGAAAGCAACATGAAAGTTCTGAGCTAAAAGTAAAATATTTTATTTTATTGTACGAAGTGCCCCTTTTATAAGAGGCGCGTAGTGGTTAAGGCGCTGCGCCGGAAGGTCGCGGGTTCAACCTCCGATGAGGTCGTTGGAATTTTTCAATTGGCCTAATCCTTCTGGTGGAATATGGCCCTGGGGTCGACAAAGCCTCTAACAGAAATGAGTACCGGGAATAATCCTGGGGGTAAAGGCGGCCGGTGCGTAAGGCCGAAATCTTACAACCTTCATGTGCCGAATGTCTAAAATCTGGAAGCCTCTAATTCCTGGAACCTTCTGGGCCTCCATGGCCTGTATAGGGAACACTTTACTTTTACTCCTATAAAAATTCAGCGATATGATACAAGCGGTGAAGAAATAAGCGGGCTATGCAGCCAAGTTGTCAAACACATTATAGGCTTATCAACTCTCACTTATTCATGGCGTCATTCATTCTGGAACACCATAATGCATATTCGTCAGCTCTGAAAATTATTAATGAAATGTGAAGCTGATGTAATCGAGTTCATTAAAATTAAGTTCAATGAGACATGATTCATGAACTTATTAAAATGGCTTAAGAAGGTGGAAAAAATAGTTGTAAAGTGCAATATGAACACAGACAAGAATCCTTATTGAGTGCAGATCAATGAATTATCTGAAATTTTACCTAGAAATGTTAGGCGAGTACTGGACCATTTATTCTATTAAATTTCTAATTCATATATATTTAAGAAGTATCATTCATCTAATATGATGCAAGTTAAGTAGGTGTAATTTCAAGAGTGGAACTAGTGAAATAACATTGACACACTGGCCAATATTATTTCACGAGTTCCACTCTCGAAATTACACCTACTCAACTTCCTTTGCCAGTTTATTGCATTACACATACCAACGGTTGTTAAAGGGGAACCGAGAGCAACGATCTATGACTCAAAGTCGCTCCTACTGCTTCAAAGAAAAAAAAATTCCTTTAGGCAGGCCTACAAGCTGAGGTAGATTTCGAAGTGCTAAATCTCGCCTTACATGAGAGCTATCGAGAAACCAGTTATTGATTTGTAGAGTACTCATCAAGAGCTTTTCAACGATACCCCATAAGACGTGGTTTCAAAAATTTCGAATTTCCATCCCCCCCACCAACCACCCTCACTCGTACCCCCAAAACCCCCGAATCGTTGGTGTCACTGTGAACTCCATAAGGAGTACTCTAATTTATTCAAACAAAGTTTCCCTCTATACGTTTTAGGTGCCGAGATATAATTTTTTCAAAATTTCATCCCCCTCCCCCGATCCTCCCCTTGAGCCAATTTTGCTTATTAACGAACTTGTCCGAACTATTGTGCCTAGAAATAACATACTAAAATTTGGTTCAAATATCTTCAAAATTACGGCCGCTAGCGTGTAAAGATATATATATATATATATATATATATATATATATATATATATATATATATATATATACACACACACACACATATATATATATATAAATATCACAATTTTTTTTAACGGGCGGTGATTTCGTACTTAGGGAGGTATGAAACGTAAAGATATGAAAGAATTTTTCGAAAGTCATGACATGGTATCGATTGCAATAGGTAGATTTTTCTTCGAAATCTACCTAACAAGGCGAACTAACAAATTCTACGTAATAGTGAACGTTTCGTAATAATGGTACGGAATCGTCTGCTGTGTACCGGTGCGCTCTTTTTAGATTGAAAAGTTCTGGTACTCAAAGTTAAAATACAATATTTCGTACCGGTGAGTACAAAGTCAACTTAACGCCCAAAGAAGTGGAAATAACTGTTCCTATTAATTTCATATTTGATAGAATTATTTAGCAAGAACTAAGTGCTTAAGGATTCACTCTCTTGTACCGACAGGGAGGAGTGAACCGCTTACGAGTTTTCTGGGGTTGGTAGCTCTGGTAAAGAGTCATTCACTCACTTGGAAGAAAATGAAGAGTTAGCCGCTCTTTAAACAGCTACAGAAGCCGGTGTGTTCACAAGGACCACACCAATACTGTCGTCTTTTAGCAAAATCAAAAGATGGAAGTAGATGTCACAATTGTCAGAAGAGCCACTTTAAACCCTTGAGAACTTGATATCTTTGGCTAATTTCTTAATGTTATCGTAACGAAGGGACAAAGAGGTGCCAGTCAATTTTTTTAAAAATATTATTAAAATATATATAACATCACAAACACATTATTTTCTTTATTTCTTTTCGATCGGAGGAAGTAATGGTCTAACTGTTACATATTTTTATGGAATATATAAGAAAAACAAACAGTTGTTTGAGCGAAAGAAACCATCGGAAAGAAGGAAAATATAAAGGACACGGATGAAGGAATATAATGCAGAGGAAAGAGATCTGAGAAAACGGCAAAGGGAGGGAGAAATTTAATTAGGCCTACTCTAAAGGATTGCGGAAGGATGTTAAGATGACGAGAGAAATGGAAGGGTAGATAGTAGTGATGAACATCGATGTTGTTAAAATCGGCGGTAACCATCAATGTGACGATAATATCGACCTGAAAACATCGATGTATTTTTACGGAAAACATTGATGTAAAGCCTATTTTTTAAAAAAGGTTATGGTTTCAGAAAATTAGGCAAAATTCATAAATAAACTGAAATATTTCCATAAAAATTATCGGTGTAAAAATCGATGTTTTGGGAAATTAGGCTGCTATAAATGAAATTGTATCTTAGAACCAAGGTAGGCCTATTAATCTTATTTTATCACTGTAAATACTTTTAAAAAATCGATGTCGGGGAGAAACATCGATGTAGAAAAAATCGACGTTTTGAAAACATCGTCTATCGATGCTCAACCCTAGTAGATAGGCCGGTGGATGAATGGACAAAACAACGAACAAGAAACTTGTTAACTGCTGACAGCTGGACAAAATAATACAGTACGGCGATTGATAGCCATGGGTAATTGGACAGACAGACATTCATGTATGTAAAATACGACTGGGAAACTCGCAGACATAAAATTTGCAATAATGAACATAGGAAGGCATATGGGGTTACAGTGCATAAAGAATCAGAATTTCAAGTAACTCGTAGACAAAAGACAGAAAGAGATACACAAATACACAAATATTAGAGACAAAAACATAGAGACACAGATGGGCTGATAAGCAATACATACAAAGAAACACACACGTTGAAACAAGCAAACTCAAACGGCTTGCTATTTTTAGACCGTAATTACAGATAGAAACGAAAATATAAGACACGATTCAAATAATAAACCAGCAATCCAGTCAACAAAACTGGCAAAAAAATAAAATAAAATAAACAAGGTATTCAGCACTGAGTATAGAGCACCATGAACTCACTGGAGTGTGTAGCAAATTAGCAATGTGAATTTTAAGAGAGAATACAGATTAATAACTCGTATCCCAATGCTGGTAATCCGATAACGAAACGAAAATCAGCACTGAGTGGTCATACGTAATAAATCATATTAACAAGTTGGCCTTTACTCACGTTATTATATCATTTGCCTGCCATTAACTCATATACACGAAAAAAAAAGCATATTGATCCTTCCACTCTTGTCATTAGTACCAGTTTGGTGTACAGCTCAGAGAGATATTCTTGATTATACCAGGAAATACGATAAACGTATGTTTCCTCAGTATTAGACCTTGGAATTTTAGGCATGAAAGTGACATTTTAGACACCTAAAATAGGTTACAAAATGATGTAAGCTTAATTAGGCAATATTCTTTAAGTTTAGGCAAGAATTTATTTTTTTCTGGTATCAAATAGGGACCACAAAACGCATAACGAATAAAAGTACATAAGTAGATTGACGAATTTCATTTCCGTTTGTGGTATTTAGTTTAAATGTCTTGAAATGTTCCACCTTAAACCACAAAACATTAAATAACAGATATTGTTAACTGGATACACGGTATCTAATTAAATATTATATTCTTATAAACTTTTATAAAAGTTTGTAAAAGACATTTAAACATAAGTAGATAATTATTTTTTACATTTTTAGGTCCATGAGCATCGCATGTTTTTTTAAATTAATAATAATAATAATAATAATAATAATAATAATAATTTTTGTAATACACAAGAAGAAAATGTCTACGATTCTACATTTCTTAAAAATATCTAATAGGCTAATTTGTGGCCGTAGAAACTAAGGCATTATTTTGACATGAAAGGCCCAAGTAATTTTGTCTAGAGACTCTAATTTTGGCTTGGAGTTCTTTAGTGTATCATACATCTACGACGCGGGTCCCCCAGTTTAAAATCATCGATTACAGCCGGGTTTGAACACGCGACTGTTGGATCTAGGGCACACATACCAAATGACAGCAAAATCAAAATCAGACCACGTAGAAATTTGAACACAAAATGTATGCTTTAGTCTCTCTTGCACATGAACTTCAAGCCGTATTAATACAAATTTTTCAATTGTTGTTAAGTGAATTTTCCAGAATATATTATGAAGTTGATAAGCATACACTGAATTTTTCTACCACTAGGCTTTCTTCGTATGCACCCTTACCTTTAATTCCAACATGTTGCTGAAGGTGAAAATGAATGCACAAATAGAGCTTCTGCCAAGAAGAAAATTAATGTTGCTGAATCATGAGTAGTTGATAAGAGAAAAGGGGGATTCACGCAAACAATCTAAAATCCTAAACCAACAGCCATAAAATGTCAAGAATTGTTAGCATTTTATTCCACGCACACTTTAATTAATAGACCATGGGTTACCAATAGCAAACCCTCCCCCCCCCCCCCCGTGGGATTTTCTGGGACACATATTTTTTTGTTGGTATTGTCGTCTAGTTTAAGATTTTAGTTGTTTGCCCCTTATCAATTACAGCATTTACCCGGAAACCCCGGAAAACCACGGAAATCCGGAGAAAATGGGTTTGTTTAAATTTTTTATTGTTCTTTGCCCCTAATATTCCCAGGGAATTTCTGACTCACATATTTTTGTACGTATTGCCATCTAGTTTAAGGTTTCAGTTGTTTGCCCCTTACAAATTACAACATATCCCCGGAAAACCCGGAAAACAACGTATATACGGAGAAAATTACTATGTTTTAGTTTTTAAATCTTTGTTCTTTGCTCCTAATATTCAAAGGGAATTTCTGACTCATATGTTTTTTGTTGCCATTACCATCTAGATTAAGATTTCAGTTGTTTGCCCCTTATCAATTACAGCATATCCCCGGAAAACTCCGAAAACCAAGGAAATCCGGAAAAATTGACTTCGTTTGAATTTTGGAAAATCTTTGTTCTTTGCTACTAGTATTCAAAGGGAATTGGTAAATCATATGTTTTTGTGTTGGCATTGCCATCTAGATTAAGGTTTCAGTTGTTTGCCCCTTACCAATTACAGCATATCCCGGGAAAACCCGGAAAACCACGTATATACGGAGAAAATGACGGATTTTCGTGGTTTTCGGAGTTTTCCGGGGATATGCTGTAATTGATAGGGGGCAAACAACTGAAACCTTAATCTAGATGGGAATACCAATACAAAAACATATAAGTCACCAATTCCCTTTGAATACTAGGAGGAAAAAAGTAAGATTTAAAAAATTAAAACAAAGTAATTTTCTCCGGATTTCCGTGGTTTTCCGAGTTTTCTGGGGAAATGCTGTAATTGATAGGGGACAAACAACTGAAACCTTACTCTAGATGGGAATACCAATACAAAAACATATAAGTCACGAATTCCCTTTGAATAATAGGAGAAAAAACTTAGATTAGAAAAATTAAACCAAGTAATTTTCTCCGGATTTCCGTGGTTTTCCGAGTTTTATGGGAAAATGCTGTAATTAATAGGGGGCAAACAACTGAAACCTTAATCTAGATGGGAATACCAATACAAAAACATATATGTCACCAATTCCCTTTGGATACTAGGAGGAAAAAACTTAGATTAAAAAAATTAAACAAAGTAATTTTCTCCGGATTTCCGTGGTTTTCCGAGTTTTATGTGGAAATGCTGTAATTGATAGGGGGCAAACAACTGAAACCTTAATCTAGATGGGAGTACCAATACAAAAACATATATGTCACCAATTCCCTTTGAATACTAGGAGGAAAAAACTTAGATTAAAAAAATTAAACACAGTAATTTTCTCCGGATTTCCGTGGTTTTCCGAGTTTTCTGGGGAAATGCTGTAATTGATAAGGGGCAAACAACTGAAACCTTAATTTAGATGGCAATACCAACACAAAACCATATGAGTCACCAATGCCCTTTGAATACTAGGGCAAAGAACTAAGATTTTAAAAAATTTAAACAAAGTCATTTTCTCAGGGTTTCCGTGGTTTTCGGAGTTTTCCGGGGATATACTGTAATTGATAATGGGCAAACAACTGAGACCTTAATCTAGATGGCAATTCCAACAAACAAAAAATATGAGTCAGAAATTCCCTTTGAATATTAGAAGGAAAAACAAAGATTGAAAAATAATACATTGTCATTTTCTCCGTATATACGTGGTATTCCGGGTTTTCCGGGGATATGTTGTAATTGGTCAAAGGCAAACAACTGAAACCTTAAATTAGATGACAATACCAACAAAAATATGCGAGTCAAAAATTCTCTGGGCATATTTGATGCAAAAAACAAAGACAAATTAAAACCAAGTCATTTCTCCGGATTTCCGTTGTTTTCCGGGGATATGCTGTAATTGATAAGGGGCAAACAGCTAAAAACTTAATCTAGATGGCAATACCAACAATAAATATGTGATTCAGAAATTCCCTGGGCATATTAGGAGCAAAGAACAAAGAAAAATTAAAACAAACTAGTTTTCTCCGGATTTCCGGGGTTTCCGGGTAAATGCTGTAATTGATAAGGGGCAAACAACTAAAATATGAAACTACATGTCAATACCAACAAAAAAATATATGAGTCGGAAAATCCCACGGGGGGGATGGGGGGTATACAGTAGCCCACGCTCTATAACAAGCCATAGGTAATTTAAACAATTAGTAAACAAATCAGAACCGGCACGAGAAAAGCGCAACACACTGCCAAAAATAAATTTTATTTCATTAGTTCGACGCGGCCATTTTTATCATTCAATATGAGGCAGAGTAAAAAAGATTTGAATGTTTGTGTGAACGGACGAATTCCGTAAAGCTGGCACGAACGAATGAAACCGAATTCTCCTTCCAATCATCGTTCGTTCGATGTAATTTAAACGCACCTTCATATTTTCGTTTGCAATATCATCAAATTTGATTGGGGTAAAGTTAACTCCAAAAGAACGAAAAATTACATGATCACAGAAAAAAGCAACAAAAGAACACATTACCTATAAATATAAGTACTTGTTCAGGGTTACTGTTACTGTTTATAAAACTTATGGATTTCAAATGTTTAGGAAAAAATCCTGTTTGTGTGACTATCTGCTACAACGACCGTAAATTGGAGGTCCCTTTGAAGTCGTTATTATTATTATTATTATTATTATTATTATTATTATTATTATTGTATCTCCAAATCTGTATGAACCCTATTTTGCCAGAAAAGGCATGTTAGGGTTATAGCTTACACAACAATATATACAATCTCTATATATATAAAAGGCTTTGTCCTGACTGACTGAATGACAGGAATCAACGTACAGCCTAAACTATAACAGGTAGAGGCTTGGAATTTTGACAGTACCTTCGTTTCATAATGTAGGTGCTCACTAAGAAAGGATTTTGAAAAATTCTGATTCTACATGCCAAAAAATAAATGTTTTTGAAAATACTTAATCCCTTTTTACACAGAATTATCAATTCCAAATCACAGAATATATTGTTGCCAAATTTTATATGATGGGCTTGGAAAAAACAATTGAAATGCACTTTTGACAAATAAGAGAAGTTATCAAAATAATTCATGTTATAAATAAATATTACAGAATGAAATCAACTAAAATAATGGAATCACATAACTTTCTCTACCCTGGACATAGAGAAAACAAAACGAGGTATGGTAATGTGTATATTATTATATTATATCGCAGGTTTTTGGAGAGAAAAGTATGAAAGTGATAATGCTTTCTGTTTAATTTCATCCCCAAAACGACTTTATGGTAACATAAGAGTGGGAAATTTCCCGCCTCGATATTACAATTTTATGTTACAGGAATTTCTGTTTCTTCTTATTTAAACCTCTACCAGGCTTGCTGTGCACTGTACAAGCGATGGGATGCAAAATTCTAGATCCTCTATGAGCCATAAAAAACTATATCAAGCGTTTTATGAGGGAATAGTTTGAGTGTAATAAGTCGTTCTTCCTATTTCAAATTATAAATGCCTATATAAGGACCTAGAATTTAAAATTGAAAATCCTTTATAAGTTAATTTCCAATTACAAAATACAAAACCCGGGCGACGCCGGGTCTTTTAAGCTAGTAAAATATAGAATATTAATTACATATGGTTGTGAATATATGTTAGATACTGCATAAAATGATTATAATAGTATTGCTTCGTGAATATTTTTTGACACATGGAAATTTCGTCACAATCTTCAAAAAGCAAATTTAGCTGGAGTCTTTTTGTTCCGAACATAGGACAATCGAACAAAACATGTTTTACAGTTAGTATGGATTCCTCACGCAGTTATAACCACTATCTGAAATAATATGAAATCGTAAAAAATAACTCTCAAATTTTCCATGGCCTGTCATAAATCGTGTTAAAATAAAATTTGGTGTAAATATTTTAACATTTAGCCGAAAGAAAAGTACTTTAGTCAAGGCGCCATTTGTACTTTTTATCCAAATATCATTCCAACAATTAAATATGTAATGTAACATTTTGTTTTTAACGTAAGATATGGGGCTCTTGGAATATGAATAACGCAGACCGGAAGGTTTTGACTGTATTTCACACAAATATTCCTATTTGTTTTCCCACGCTGTATTTCTAGCCTAAGCTAGCGTCGAAGACGTTGTTTACTAGAGGCATAACCCCGCCAACAATTTGATCCGAAGACGCCTTCTAGAACCTCTAAGTCCCGAAGCTGGGACTCATTGATTTGTTTATAGCATGCGACGCGTGAAGTTGGATTCATAAATTTAATTATTGCGGCAGGGGAGGGTGGGAGGAGAGGCACGCTTATATCTTACAGAAATAGGGTTTGGGCAGGATCCAACACATCTGAAGAATTCCCAGCATCACGGAAACTACTGCATGCGTTCATTCAGTGGAAAATTGAGCATTCTTGTGGGGCCTACTACGATATTGAGAGCGAGTCTTTAATCTGGCTGGTTGGCATGCCACGCATCGGTAGTAAAAGCAATCGTTTTAACTCCTTGCCTACACTTCGCAAAGTAATTAACTACTCATTCAGATTACGCAAAATGCATAAGATTACTAAAAATTACACCATTCTAGTCTTTCACATCTCTCTGATAAGAAAAGCGTGAAGGATTTTATAAATCAAGTGATTTATAAATATTTTACGTAACAGTTTATTCTAAAATATAACGTTAGATATGCGTAGTACAGAAATAATTTTAATTCGGTGAATAACTTAAAATCAAGCTACAGAACCAAAGTTTTAAACTATTTTTATGCTGACCTAATTCAACAATGTTTTTCATCGTATCAGCTGGTAGAAATTGAGTTGTCATATGCAGGGGTTACTACAGTTTTGTAAGGATGATGTTTGAGTGATTTAAATTCTACAACATAACGTATTTTATTTTATTTTACTTTTTTATTAGAAGTATCAACATAAATTGTTGGCCTGATCAAATTTACTCTCGTGCTCAAAGCTTTGAATCGAGTTTCTATTTATAGGTACTATAAATAACAGTAAATTACAACTAACATCTTTAATTAATTCACCATGGTTATTTTTCACAATAAATATTATCACATATATTGTTGGCAACCAAATTACTTTCAGACAAAATAAAAAATTAATGCATTTACTCGCAAAAATTAGCCCCTCTAAGCTAATTTGCATGATTCCTCGAAAAAGGGTTCGGTCATTTGCTACATCAAGCCATGCTTTTAATTACACTAATAATAATAATAATAATAATAATAATAATAATAAAATAACAACAATAATAGTGAATAACAATGCTTATGAAAATTTAACACGTTAAAGAACCTGAAAATTACTATGGAGTAAATTCCTTAAAATCCAGGATAACTATGTTAAAAATTCTCGATTAAAAAATAACACTTCCTGAGCGAAGTTATTTACTATAGAGGATTTAAACACAAATTTTAACAATGTTTACATTAACCTTTGTTATTGCGCGGCGAAAATATTGAAAATCTGGGATGTAGGATTTCTGTTAAACGTGCTATGAATTAAAATTTAAAAAATTAAGCGTTCAAAAATCAGCTTTAAAAATAGTTAGGCCAAATCACGATAGTAAAACACTTAATTTAAATTAAGAAAATAACATGAATTTTCGAACAGAAGCAAAATATCATGCATAATCGCTTGTAGGCGTAAAAATCTTGAAAAAAAACGAGCATTTCATAAATTTTAGAAATGGTTGAAAACCTATTTGAAGCATGGCAATCCATCTGAAAAATTAATTTCGCGAGTCGCAAAGTTTCGGGGTTCTAAACGACGATGAATGTCATTGTTATTGATGATGATGGTGTTAATGATAGTGAAGGTGATAATGACGACGATGACGATGATGATGATGATGATGATGATGATGATGATGATGATGATGTGAAATATCAGAACTAATCCTGTTGGAATCGTAGTTTTATTTATGTAGTGATGGTGTCCATAAAGACATCTTCCACCACAAAACACCAGTTTATTAATTTGTTTTAATTCCGTTATCGTGGTCAAATTCTCAACAAAGCGCTACGCGTGATCCTATGGGATTCCTTTATATCCCCACTGACTTTTACCAAATACTATACCAGTACCTGGAGTTATATGCACGGCGTGCAGGAAAGAAAAACCCATTAACAGTTTCTGACGCACTATGTATTATTCCATATTAATGCATCATCCGGCAGAGACTGAATATAATTAGGCTCTTTTAAATACGCTGACTCAGCCACTGGCTCGAGATCGCTGTTTAAAAGCCCTTACTTCTAAATATCAAACAGAACTTCATGTTTGCAGATCAAACGAAGCTGAAACGATGAGAGATGCATAAAATCATTAGCAAAGCTTTCTTCAAGAGGATATGAAACAAGCATTTCATTCAAAGTATTGTAATCTTTTATGACAGAATACTAAAGGATCTCGAATTGTTTTTGAGATTACAATTTCATCTATAAGCTTTAATAAATCCTTTGATGCAGGCACATTCATCGTAGATTTTAAGTTTACGAATAAATACATTAGCAGTAGGCTACACTACAACGATCCTCATCTGTCTTTAAAACACCATTCCTAAAATAATCTTAACCTATGAATTAAATAAATATTTAATTTATTTATCTCAGCAGTTAATATGAGATACTTCGTATTTTCATTTTATATTTCCAAATTTCAAACTCCAAACCTCAATGACCAGAAGAATTTATGGGAGAACCTAACACAGTTTGGTGTCTCCGGCATTGAACCTCATACCATCTGTCTTAAAAACAGCATTTCTAAAATAATCTTAACCTACGAATTAAATAAATATTTAATTTACTTCTCTCAGCAGTTCATATGAGATACCTCGTATTTTCATTTTATATTTCCAAATTTCAAACTCCAAACCTCAATGACCAGAAGAATTTATGGGAGAACCTAATACAGTTTGGTGTCTCCTGCATTGAACCTCATACCATCTTTCTTAAAAACAGCATTTCTAAAATAATCTTAACCTATGAATTAAATAAATATTGAATTTATTTATCTCAGCAGTTCATATGAGATACCTCGTATTTTCATTTTATATTTCCAAATTTCAAACTCCAAACCTCAATGACCAGAAGAATTTATGGGAGAACCTAATACAGTTTGGTGTCTCCTGCATTGAACCTCATACCATCTTTCTTAAAAACAGCATTTCTAAAATAATCTTAACCTATGAATTAAATAAATATTTAATTTATTTATCTCAGCAGTTAATATGAGATACTTCGTATTTTCATTTTATATTTCCAAATTTCAAACTCCAAACCTCAATGACCAGAAGAATTTATGGGAGAACCTAACACAGTTTGGTGTCTCCGGCATTGAACCTCATACCATCTGTCTTAAAAACAGGATTTCTAAAATAATCTTAACCTACGAATTAAATAAATATTTAATTTACTTCTCTCAGCAGTTCATATGAGATACCTCGTATTTTCATTTTATATTTCCAAATTTCAAACTCCAAACCTCAATGACCAGAAAAATTTATGGGAGAACCTAATACAGTTTGGTGTCTCCTGCATTGAACCTCATACCATCTTTCTTAAAAACAGCATTTCTAAAATAATCTTAACCTATGAATTAAATAAATATTTAATTTATTTATCTCAGCAGTTCATATGAGATACCTCGTATTTTCATTTTATATTTCCAAATTTCAAACTCCAAACCTCAATGACCAGAAGAATTTATGGGAGAACCTAACACAGTTTGGTGTCTCCTGCATTGAACCTCATACCATCTTTCTTAAAAACAGCATTTCTAAAATAATCTTAACCTATGAATTAAATAAATATTTAATTTATTTATCTCAGCAGTTCATATGAGATACCTCGTATTTTCATTTTATATTTCCAAATTTCAAACTCCAAACCTCAATGACCAGAAGAATTTATGGGAGAACCTAACACAGTTTGGTGTCTCCGGCATTGAACCTCATACCATCTGTCTTAAAAACAGGATTTCTAAAATAATCTTAACCTACGAATTAAATAAATATTTAATTTACTTCTCTCAGCAGTTCATATGAGATACCTCGTATTTTCATTTTATATTTCCAAATTTCAAACTCCAAACCTCAATGACCAGAAGAATTTATGGGAGAACCTAATACAGTTTGGTGTCTCCTGCATTGAACCTCATACCATCTTTCTTAAAAACAGCATTTCTAAAATAATCTTAACCTATGAATTAAATAAATATTTAATTTATTTATCTCAGCAGTTCATATGAGATACCTCGTATTTTCATTTTATATTTCCAAATTTCAAACTCCAAACCTCAATGACCAGAAGAATTTATGGGAGAACCTAATACAGTTTGGTGTCTTCGGCATTGAATCCGTGACCTACCTAATACGAGTCCGTTCATATAGCCTAATCTTTGCGTATACATCTATGTTCTGCAATATTTTTACACTTATTCGTCACCTGTTTTCGGAAATATCGCCGACATGGTGTGAGAATGTAAGCCTGCTATCAACTATGAATGTTTCAAATCAATTAGTCTGCCACTCGGCCAAATCGTGATTATGAGAAGTGAGAAGGTGAGTGGGAGCTTGGGGAAAACACTTGCTTTTGTGTTGACATCCATTACTCTAATGTGAAAACACGACTCTTTTATTCTTGCAACAGCATGATCAATAATTCAGAACCCTACACTTGTATCATGTATCGAAGTATAGTCGAAATGAATTTTGCTAAGGGATCATATCAATTGCAAGATGTATATTTAAAAAGTTATGTAAAAGTTTGTGGAAGTCTCCAAGTAGATCGACAAGATCTGTCTCTCAGAGAATAAACTGATGGTGTTGAAATAAATATTAAGATTTATTTATTTTGCTTTGCTTTACATTCATAAGACTAACTAGTTAGATAAACATTGGTATAAATTATACAATGTATCCCAATTTGGAACTCAATACTAGTAAGACAACGGATGGATGTAAAGAAACCCGTTATGAAATCTCCCTTACTCACGGTGGTATGAGATACAGAAGATATACTTAATTCCTTAATTACACAGCATTTTGGAATCTTAAAAGTTTGAGAAAATTTATAGGATTTTTCTACGATAGAAGGAAGAGCAGGGACACATACCAGGTACCGAATTTTTGTGCTACCTCCTATCTATAGTGTAAGATTTTATGAATACAATCACCGGAGTCTATGGAAAGCCACGCACAAGATCTCTCCTCCTCCCATAAAGGTCCGTATTGCTGTATTTTACGAAGCAGTCCAGCCCCTTGTAAACTTGAACGTTTGTAAATCATGTTCCATCTCCACCAAGTCTTGTCTACAGCATCCTTTAAATTTAAGTTCCAAGTATAATGCAGTAACTGATGTCCACCTTGTACCATGAAGTATAGTATATCGCAGAAATTTTATCTGATACAAGGTTACACTACTATTCTTCAAAATATTGTTGATAAAGAGTTAGGTTATATCTTAGAAAAAACTGAAAATATGAAAGAGAAAACTCCCATAGGCATTAGATTGTAATTAACAAGATATATCGAGATTAAAAACTTTTACCTCTCTTTCATATTTTCAGTTGCCAGTCAGATGACTATTTGTGAGCTGAAACGTTGAAAATTGGATGAAGATATATGGGGAAAGGAAAACGAGCAGTTTCGGAAGGAATAGACCATACGAGGGATGGAGCAAAAGTCATAGCAACTTTTTTTTTCTTTAAATTAATGCGATGGTTCCACGAGATGTATATCACGGGAGACTATGGCATCTCTAGTATAAGGACACATATGGTAGCATTGTGATGTACGGTTATACGAATAGAGGCGACGGTAATTTAGTTGTGAGTCATCTGCTGTGCAGAATATATTTGACAAGACGTGAAAATAACTTATTCTTACGTCAAAGTAGTCACTATAAGAGGGAGAAATGCCAGAAGAAAAGCTGATGGAATCTTTTGGAAATAGTGCACATCAGTACCGAACTTTATGGGGTCATGGAGTGGGTATGTCCACTTTCATGCTTCCTACTACCGCAACACATTAGAGTGGCACGATGCAGTCGTGTTTGGTTGTTTATGGGTGTTTCCTTCACTATCCTACATAATACCCATAATCTGCATCATGAATACATTCCACACCCATGTCCTTTCATTTGCCTAATTCAAAATTTTAAAATGGTCCCAGATTTTCAAAAGAAAAAATAGTTGCCATGGCTTATACTCCAACCCTCGTATATTATAAAACCAAAAAGGTAAGAGGTTTTTAATGAAAAAGAAGTGGCAACGGACAGCACAGAAAACAAGTTACTTTCTTAGATCGGTAGGCCTATCCTCCCTCCTCACTTTATATTAGATATAGCCTACGTAATAAATTCTGTACCTCAGAGCCAAACGAGCGTAACTGCCAAAAACTAAATTTTACAGGAGGAGCGAAAAACAAAATTATGAACAATAAAGGGGAATGGAGTTACTACTTTTTGGCTCTCAATATCTTGGTTTCTAATGAAATTATGGATTTAATATTAATTGGTTCTATAGAGGTCAATAAGTTAGTACAGAATATGAAAAAAACAAAAAATATGAAATTTGGAGTTACGTTCCTTTGGCTCTGAGGTACAGAATTATACAATGAACTATTTTAATGTGTTTTACTTATTCAACTTGTGCTATAGTAATGTTCTTTCTCTACCTTTACTATAGGAAGGGATTAGCCTCTAAAATTTGGTGTAGTTTTCAGTATTAATACTTGTACCGAGGTCCCCTAAATGCAGAAAACATAATTTCGGAAACATAATATAATTATGTATGATTTTGGACCGTGTGTGTTTGCATGCGCGCGCGCGTTTGTGTGTGTACTGTGTATGACTGAACAGAGTAGGTCTAATAATAAAAAAGTAGTGATAGTTTGTAACACCAATGTTGATAAAAATATTTAAACATAAAATAAAATTTGTTTAAGCAAAAATTAGAACGTAAATAAATGAACCTTTTCACTGCTACTGACGCATTAATGCATCACATCACATCAAAACATGTATAAGATTAAACATGTTTTATGTATGTAAAATGTGTAAATTTTTATCCCCTTATTACGAATGTCATTTATGCAAACTCGGAATCCCAATGATTTTTTCTGATTGATTTTAAACTTAGAGCCCACTGGTGGTTTCTCTTGGTGATCGGTTATATAAACGTACAAATTCGCCTCTGGAAGGGATAAGTTAATTATTTACAAACTCATAGGGTACGTAATTATCTAGAGAGATTCTCGGCCCTATATAAATTAGTCTTTAATTTTTAAAACAATTTTAAAGTTATCAGTGTATTTAATAAAACAATATTTGCACCTACATCACAGTATATACTGTGCCAACATTATGAAATAAAGCATACAATTGCCAATGCCCTAAGAATTAATGGTTTCCACGAAACCAATCAATGTAATCGATGTAACCTGATAAGAAAAAAAAAACTATAAAACCTGGTGAAAAACTTATTTCATCCGAGATCCTACATTTCGCTTTGAAAATCATCTACATCAATAATGTTTTGTCGTCGACTTCAATTTAACGCTATTTATGAACCCTATTATATAGATTCCAACTGGAAATAACAGAAATAATGGTTTGATAATTGACCCCAGGGACACAATTCACAAAGTACTTGCCAATGAATTAAATATTTTTGGCAGCTAAATAAATTAATTGAAGAGTCTTCAACTCTAAAATGGTATTTACCTATATGTAAGATGTAAGTTAGGCCTACTTAAGATGAATTCAGGAAATTTGAAATTATTAATCTTAAACAATATTATTCATGATTCAATGTGTCATTATACATCTGTAGACATTTTACGAAAATAGTGAAATAGTGCAGCTGAAGAATTCAAAAGAAACCTATATAAACTAATATTTGATAAATATGAAACTGGAATTCTACTTGAGGATTTCAAAAACTGCAAAATGATACCAATACCAAAAAAATCAAAGGCAGAAAAATGTGAACACTGTCGTACTTGAACTTTGTCACGTGTATCTATAATATTAATTTATTGAAAAAGAAATATCTATATATCAATTTCAAATTAAATTATGTTACTTGTTTATAAGTTTATTAAATTCTTTGCTTGATGCAACCTCTCAAAGTAGGGAAAAACAATAAAATATATAAAATAAATTTAAATATGATATTATTTTGCAGTTCTTGAAATCCTCAAGTAGAATTCCAGTTTTATATACCGGTACATATATATCAAATATTAGTTCATATAGGGCCCTTTTTAATTCTTCATCTGCTCTATTTCACTATTTTCATAAAATGTCTACAGATGTATAACAAAACATCGAATATTGTTTATGGTTAATAATTTCAAAATTACTGAATTCATCTTAAGTAGGCCTATCTTACTTCTTACATGTATGTAATCCCCCACTATATATAAATACAATTTTAGAGTTGAAGACTCTTCAGTTAATTTATTTAGCTGCCAAAAATATTTAATACATTGACAAGTACTTTGTGAATAGTGTCCCTGGGAGCTTTGCTTGATGCAACCTCTCAAAATAGGAGAAAACAATAAAATATATAAAATAAATTTAAACATGAACTGGAAATTAGATAATATTGTCAGTTTTTAATATCAGCAAATAAAATGACTGAGTGGGTGTAGGTGCTAAGAATTTTGTGGACACCCTATTGCTTAATGGCGATGAGAGTTCGCCTTGTTGTCCTTCTCTCTCCTCTATTACTCTAAAAGTGTGGAGAAAACATGACGTACGAACTAGCCGAGTGTTTTCAAATTTTACACTCGCTAAGACCGCCGTACCCGCCAGTGTTCTCCCAGCGTCAGATCAATACTGTGATGCTGGAATATGACATGGGACTTGCCCATCAAATCACTAATTCCTCAAGTGATTGTACAGTAATTCTGACTGTAAGCACCAACTTCTTGCTGTTTCCCCACATCTTACGACGGAGACAAATCAACATCCCCAATCAAGTAATGGAAAGGGGGAGCTGAGACATTTCTCTGCTATTATTTCTAGTGACAGTCCAAAGACTACAGCCCTAACTTTTACGATAATTAAAGTGCAGAACTGCTTTTATAGTAAAACTGAAAACAAACTTTTACTGGCGTAAATATTTCGTTATTAGACACACAGTCAGAAATGTTTTTAAAATGATTTTAAAAGTGTCATGATTCTTTTCAGTGAATAATTAATTAATGAGATGATAGCAATAATAATTATAAGAAATAATGATACGAACTACTTAAAGAATTCTCTGGATTGTGTTAAATTATGTTGCTTCACTTTTTATTGAAATATCGTGAAATAAATATAATATCGAAACATGGGTATAATTAGTTAAACTATTTTATTTTTTATTAATCGGTTAGTACTCAATTATTTCCAATCCATTTTTTAAAATATTACGACTAGTTACATAAATAATATTCTTTAACATGTACCCTGTCTATCATGGACTATACTCGCAAAAAAAGAGGGAAGGGGAAATCTTTGGCTCACATAATTATAAAAAACATATAAAACAAATTCATTAGCGCTGTTTAGGTACGATATATAAAAAGTATATTATTCTTTGTAAAATAGTAGTTAAAGTGAGAGAAAGGGGTCTATATGTTTCTGTCACATCTCCAGAATATTCCTAATACAAAGTTTTTTTTTTAATATTTAAATAACTTTCTTCTTTTTATACTGTATTTAGATTTTTGTCTTTAGCAATTTGAATAGTTATTATGTATTTGAAAGGAATGATTTCTTTTGAATTGGTTTCTTATTAATTTTTTCTTTTAATTGTACAAGATTAGGATTTTATAATGCTAATAATAGATGGTTGGTCGTGGACAAAAGTTTAGACGAAATACCTCTGTTCTCGCAAAATAGACAAGGCTACAATTTTTATAGTCAATTTATATAACATAATATTATTAATATTGTATAATACTATACATTTTACAAATAAGTGATAAATGTTATCCTTACTATATGAAGGCGCTAACTATCTGATTGTATACTACATGTTACGTAAAGAAAAATATACAAACAGAAAGGATATGTGTGTATGTGGAACCTTTTTAAAGAGATATGCAGCATGATACCCTTATAGATCAAAATTATCAAACTTCAGTTTCATTTTTGTATAGGATCAACAAGTATTAAAATCTTACTAGTCTTTCAGATTACTACAGCGCCAAGTATAATGGCAATTTCTTGTGCATGCCAGCAACGCGCGTAACTGACTATTTCAGTGAAGGCACAAAGCGGGAATTGCAGTTGTTGAGGTTTGATACAAGAATGGGTTCATCAAATAAATAATTGAAATAGTCAAAAGAAAGATTACTTTTAGACTCAGCACATACAGGCCTATCACATGTAAGTGTTCAAGAAAGTATGGACTATTATTATTAAATATTACTACCAAAGACTTTGAGATTCATTTACACATCTGCCACGAACAAAAATATTTATTAAAATTATCATTAAAATAAGTCAAGACACGAGCATGTCAGTTAATGAGCCATTATTAAATAGCTTGTGGAGGCTGATTCTATGACATCCAACTTCTTCGGATGTTTTATTTCCGCTCTTACAAAAGATATGAATTAACACTTGATTGTAAACAACAAAAATGCAAGAAGCAAGTTATCAAACCATCTTAGTCAATTAATTTTTTTTTAAATCATGTTTTAGCCTAGCTAATTCTGTCTTCGTTATGAGCTTCCTCTTTTATTGAGTTATATTTTGTAGTGTTGTAGTTTTCCTTTTTCATATTCTTATCAGACAAGTTAGCAAAAAATAAATATATGTTTAGCGTATAGAAAAAAGAAGGGAAATGTAAGAATAAAAAATGTAAAATAGGAAACAAAGATAAAAATAGAAGAAAGAAAAGAGAATATAAATGAAGTAAATTTACATTTGAGATTTCGATAAATAACGATTCTGTAGAAGAAAAGAAGACCAGTGAACAGAACGATAGGAGTAACGAAAAATATAACTGAAGATAAACAAATAAAGCAAAAGAGACCAGAAACAAAGAGAAATCAATGAAAGAAAATTACAGTTAAGTAAAAAGAAAGTTTTTAGTAAACCTGAATAAGATGGAAGAAAAAGGAAATATTGTTAAACAGAATAAGCAAAGATAATGAAATATATAAAATAGAGCATGCAATAAAAAATATATAATACTGTTTGGAAGAATGAACAATAAGAGAAAGTTGGTAAGAAAAAGGATTGAAAAAATTAAAGAAATAAAAAATGCAGTATGTATATATATACGTACATGCATATAGTACGAAATCGTGCTAGCTACAATTTTGCTAGATTAGATTTTGTAATTTTTCATTGTGGGTTGTAGGATGTCTACTCAGCCATGGTACAGACAGAACTAGACACGAACGAGTAGAGAAAAATTACTTAAGTATAAAATCGATAAGTATAAATTTCCACTAAAGCTTATGAAAAACACTGTTTTAAACAGAAACATCTACGAAACGGACCAATATGGACCGACCAATGGCATCTTATTAAGTCTAAATTACATTTTTGAATTTACCAGATTTGTGACAGCTCGGTCACTGATAGTTGTCCTTGAGAGCCAATCAAAGTGCTTGGGGGTTTCGAACATCGCAAAACATAATATAAATATATACATATTATATCACAGTAATACAACAAAAAGACTCATAGACCTTAAGAATAATTAATAAAATAATTAAGATAGTTTAAAAATAAGACTGAAGGTAAAATGAAATGCCAGAGATCGCAATAATTTAATAAATAAGATAAAGAAAAGCAATACATGAGAAAATAGTAAAAACATTATTACAACTTTTAAAAAGAAAAATAATGACAGAACAACCAGGGAATGTAAACTAAAATCGTATATAACATATCCCCAATAGGTTTTACTATAAACTATATTTATTACTATAAACTATGTTGTTATTTAATGCTAAAAAATAAAACATAGAATATTTTCTCGCCTACTAGACTGAATAATAATCTTCGCCAAATACGAGTATATATCAAATTACAAGAAAACTTCCTGATATTTTCAATGCAGTACTTGCCCTAAATTGTGGATTGGAGAGTTCCTAACGTTACGGTTTGTGTTGGACAAGGGATAACTCACCCCGTGTCGCAAATGGACGTCGATTAAACGCTGGGCGACAGAGCGTTATGCGTCACTAACAGCATTTGCTTTGTTTCGCAAGGGAAAGTGTGTTCTTCACTAAAAAAAAGAAGAAAAACCGTGATAGTTAAAAGTTCTGCACGTTCACTTTAGCACTATACTGTATCTATAACCCAACGCAACACAGGTACATGTAGACACATGAAAATAATTTTTGGTCTCGCATTTTATTTTCAGATGAATGTGCGTATGGGCGTGTGCCTTGGCCTCTCTGTAAACAGACAGCGGTTATAATTGTAAGTGTTAAGAATCTATAGTAACCGTAAAGCACGTTTTGTTTAATTGCCCTATATTTGAAAGGAAAAGACTCTAACTAAATTTACTTTTGCAGATTGTGATGATACATCCGCATGTAAAAAAAATCTTCAAGAACCAATTTTGTTATTAACATTTTATGCAGTTTATAACACGCATTCATAATCATAAGTCTGTAAATTTACTGTGCATAATGGTAGTGTTGTGTAAGTTATAGGTAAGTTATAACCAGGGCCCGGATTCTAATGACATGTCATCCTTTTATTGAAGCTGCATAGACATTGCCAACGTGTGGATAAATCCTAATCATGGCCTATAGATTACAGAATTGCATTTTTATTACGTCATTTTTTGTCATTTTATGCAATTTTAAATTTTTAGGGCATTTATTTCAGTTTTAGGTCATTATTTTGTCATTTTCAAGTCATTTGCTTCCTTATTTAGTCATTTTCATGTATTTACATTGAGTATATATATTTTTTTTTTCGTCGCTAGCGGTGCTAACTTTGAAGTGTTTGTTTAATGCAAGAAGGACAAATTCGGCGTTAAAGTGTTGAAATGTCTCAGTCCGAAATGAGAATCAAAGAAACGCCAAAATTTTGTATTATATTACTATTGTTATTAGATTGACTTGGCACCAGAATCTGCCAGCTGCTTGGATCTGAGAGTGCAAACTACTGTTTACCCTCAATAAACAGCACTATAATCCATCAGACCACAAAAGGATGTGCCGAATTTTGACTCACCAGTGCCTCAGTGCCGGTACAAATTTCCGTGAGAAAAGAACATTCACAACAATACAGTTATTTACAATTAAGTACAAACTAGTCTATAACATTGTGTGTACAATAATAATTTTTATAAATAAAATATCAGTTTTTAGGTCATTTTTTACAATTATTAAGTCATTTTCTTTAAAATTTAGGGTCATTTTACAGGTCATTTTTCAAATAATTTTAGGTCGTCAGAATCCGGGCCCTGGTTATAACCCTAACATGCCTTTTCTGGCAAAATAGGGGGTTTCCAAGATTTGGAGACTCAATAAATAAATAAATAAATAAATAAACAGTTTGTTTGAAAACTACTACTGCTCAAATTGCATATAGAAAATGTTTCTTTATGTGGTTTTCGAAATTTCATAATTGCTTTAAATTTTGCTTATTTATTATAAATATAAACACCTACAGGATTCATCTCACATATTATATATAGGGAAAGGAACGGGAAGATATTATGGTATAGTTTAAAAAGTAAAGTGTTCCCTATACAGGCCTTGGAGGCCCTAAGGGCTCCAGAGGTATGAGGCTCCCAGATTTTCAGACATTCGGCACGTAAAGGTAGTAAGATTGTGAGCCTTACGCACCGACTGCCTTTGCCCCCACGATTTCTTCTAGTACTAATTTCTGTTAGAGGTTTAATCGACCCCAAGGCCATAGTGTCACCAGAAGGATTACGCATAATATAGTTTATGTTATGGAAAGGAAAGCCACTATTTTCCTATATTAAATTAAAGCCATATTGTTGCAACTGATTCCGATATACTCCTCAGATTACTTTTGATGTAAAATTACTGTAAACTAAATAACTAAATAAGTTTCAACTTATTTTTTACGATACTTGATGCCTTTATTCCGATTAAAAATTTGTTTTAGGTTTTCAATATGATTACACGTTTTCAAGTTTAGAACCTTTTTCAAAAGAATGTGTGACATCTTGTGTAAATTTGTCAATTTCTCAGGATATGTCAGGAAAACTTTAATTTCCTATTACAGTATATATAACATAAAATATATAAATATATGAAAATGTAAAACATCCAATCAAACATGAAAAGTATTTTTTTTTTATTTTGAAAATGGGGTATTATTTTAAAATATTAAAATAAAACAGCAGGGTATGAAATAAATGTATAATACAGATTATGGGTATTAGATGTAGGGTAGTGAAGGAAACAGACAGCCATAAACATCAATACGCGACTGCATCGTGCCACTCTAATGCATTGCAATAGTTGGAAGCATGAAAGTACACATTCTCACGCCATGGTCCCTTAAATTTCGGTACGGATGGGCATTAGTCCCCAAAGCTTCCATCAGCTCCTTTGAAGTATTCTCTTGGATTTCTCCCTCGGATAGTGACTATTTTGATGTAAGAAAGTTGTTCACATCTTACCATATCCATTCTACATGACGGTTGTCTCACAACTGAATTATCATCGCATCTATTCGTACAACCGTAGATCACACTGCTAACAAATGATGCGTCCATATACTAGAGCTGCCACACTCTCCTTACATCGCATTATTTGGAGAAAAAAATAGTTGCTATGACTTATGTTTCATCCCTCGTATATGCTCCCTGTTGTATAAAAAAAAAGTAAGTAAAGTGTTCCCTATTAAAGGCCATGGAGGCCCAGAGGGTTCCAGGAGGTTGAGGCTCCCAGATTTTTAGACATCGGCACATGAAGATGGTAAGGTTGTCAGTCTTACGCACCGACCGCCTTTACCCCCAGGATTGCTCCTGGTACTCATTTCTGTTAGAGGCTGAGTGGACCCCAGAGCCATAGTGTCACCAGAAGGATTAGGCCAATTGAAAAACTCCAACGACCTCATCGGGGATCGAACCCGCGACCTTCCGGTTTGTAGCGCAGCGCCTCAACCACTACGCTACGGCGTACCCCTCCTGTTGTATATCTGTATCTGTATCTGGTACCCTATGATCCCCAGGTGGGGCGAAGGGGCCTCCAATGGAGGTTTCATTACCTATACTAATTTTGATATTCTTATTTTCCGAGAGAGGGTAGGGGGACAGGTGGTAAGCCCATCGCCTCGCAACCACCCTCTGGAAACTAAGTATTTCTTGGACGTGAAAGGGCCGAGAAATTTTGTCCAGAGGCTCTAATTTAGGCTTGGAGTTCTTTTACGTGCCGTAAATCTACGACACGGGACCCCCAGCTTAAAGTCCCTCCCGGAGGACTCCGTGCCCAGGATTTTTACATCCTGAAAAATCCATCGACCGCGGCCTGGTTTGATCCCGCGCCCTGCGTATCTAGAGGCGGGCACGCTACCTCTAGACCACCGCGGCCGACTCCTGTTGTATAGGCCTATATAAATATCTTGTTAAATTAACCACACTTCAAATTGACTTTGTCTTTTTGCCCCTGGAAAGTACAACTTTTGTCTTCTCATTATATAACAACATCTATCTAATCTCCATGTTGACTTCATGAATTACCTTTGTTACACAGAGAGAGAGGGGGGCTGTTAATTCTACGCCCATGTCTCCATGTTTATGTCCCTTTAGAGAATGTGTTCCACCCATTTCTCTTAACTCATTTGTAAAGCATGGCCATTAATATCGTTCACACATTAAAGGCAAGGTATGCTAGTATGTCATGTAGTATTGGTCTAGTCTAGAATACATGGCATACCTACGACGTTAATTAAAATCAATCAATATAATCACTGCACATTAATTTTACAATGTTGATATTTTCATATGTTATACAAGACATTTTTAATACCTAAACAATTTCACAACAAAAATAAAATACAGCTATAAAATGGCATCAGATTTGAGAGAAAACAGACCTCTATGCAGTTTTGCACAGTGATGACAAAATAATAGACCAAACTATATAAACAAAAATTGTCGCTCTAAAAAAGAAAATTATCGAGAACCTTTTTGTTTAAAGTGTGAATACTAATACAGATTAACGGAAATGCCTACATGTTCAGAATATATTCATGTACTTATCCCTTTACACCGACATCATCCTATTCATCCTCATTCACCGTATCAGTTGCTCGCCTATTGAATTCGATCCTTCGCCAAGTCAGAGACTGTCGAACGCTAGTGAATTTCAGAGAAAAATTAGTAAGTTAATTCGAGATAATGTAATTTAGTTGTTTTTTTCTCATCATAATATAATAATAATAATAATAATAATAATAATAATAATAATAATAATAATAATAATAATAATAATAATAATAATAATCATAATAATAAGGACCATCTTCACTGTAATTTGAAACCTTTATTTTAAATCTTCTGTAACTTCCAGTTTTTCTTTTTAGTATTTCACAGACATCATAAAGTACAATTTTTAGTACTAAACTAAACTAAACTCCGTGGCGCAACATCCCTGAAGGGACAAGGCCTACCACCCAACCACTGCGTCATCTACCAAAGGCAGATAGCAGGATTGGGAGCATGTGGTCAGCATGTCGACATCCATGGCCGTTAATGGTGGTTTCCAAGACCGGAGCCGCTACTTCTCTATTAAGTAGCTCCTCAAATTGAATCACGAGGCTGAGTGCACCCCGTTTTAGACCTCCTTACCTCAGAAAAATCCGAAGGGTACCGGGGATCAAACCCGGGCCTACGGATCTGTAGTCAGTTACGCCAACTACAAGACCACGCAGACGGTCATTTTTTTAGTACTTTCTTTCAGTAATTTCCAACGTTCTATAGTAATTTATAAGTTGTAATATTTAGAAATTAATCTAAATTTATATTAAGAATATTATATAAACTTTTAGTGTATTTACATGTATTATATTAGTAGGATTTGAGTTTTTGTAAGTTATATAAGTAATAGGGATGTAATTGTAGTAGGCCTATGGTTTTTGACTGGTAGAGCGGAAAAGAAGGCGAAATGGCCTTAGCTTTGCTAGAATAAATAAACGGATTAAATAAATAAATAAACAAACATTAATTGACTTATTTAATTCAGTGCTTGCTTATTGAATTTTGTCAGGCTGATACGGGGAAGTAACAGAGCAGAGCTGCAGAGGGAGAAGTTAAGTCCCACTAATGCCACCTGACTGTCTAGCCCCTTGAGTGACAGATATCGCAGCTACGTTATTATTAAAGGGTTTTTAATCAGGCAGATGGAGAGTAATTATACGAGGGAATTGCATGTTCATGATGAATGCGATGCGAATTAAATTATATTAATGCTTCTAGTGAAACACAACATTCACATTTAATTATAACTCGTAGTAACCAGGATATCCATGTTGTCAAGTAAACTAAACGATTCACCAGTCGCTTCATGGGCCCTTATCCACCCTTAGCATATAGGCAATTAAAAACATACAAGACCCTAGTTGAAGGGTTGGATGCAAGAACCTGGTATTTTCTCTTTTTACCGTAAATGAATATTGCCACTGACAATAGAGAAAAAACAGCGAATATTTTGATGCAAGAACCATGCAATTCCAAGCAATAAACTCTATACAGATTGCTCGAAAGTTCCCCTTACAAACTCCTAGGACTAGAAGAGGGTACTGAGTAGACAATATTTTGAATAGGAACCCATGTCTGGAAACGTACCGTTTCGGTGTTACAATAATTAAAATGTCACGGATGTTGGTGTTAGGACTTTACATTCAGAGATATCTTAACCGAAGATTTGGACAAAGATGGGTAAGCCGAGGTAGTCAAACCGCGTGGCCCCCATGATCGCCGGATTTCACTCCAATGGACTATTTCTTGGTATGAAGAGGGTGATGTACGCGACTTCTGGGCCCTGTTTCGTAAAACTTTTACACTCATATTATTAGAAAATGCATAACAATATTAGTTAATATTATTATTAATGAATTTCACTTTCCATTGAGGGTGATATATTATATTTAAATATCCACCTTATACCCCAATTAATGATAATGCCTTTGTAGATTTGCCTATACCTAACATTTATTTATTTTGATCAAATGGTATAACATGTAATACAGAAACTATTCTGAATTTAAAGTATTTACATTCTCTCAGTATATTTTGTAAAACTTCATACTACTGTATTTGTAAAAGGTTTTGTTACCTGTCTATTAGTTTTGTTTCATAAGAATATTTTCTAATAATATTAGTTATGAGCTCATGGCCCTAAATTATTAGTAAATATTACTAATAATATTAGTAAACCGTTTCATAAACTACAACGGTAATAAAATGTACTCATAATATTAGATGTTTTTCTATCATTGTATTTGGACTAACAAGTTACTCTTAAGTCCATGTGACACAGATTTCGTGATCTTAAAATTTTAGAAAAATATTTCACTCTGGTTTATTATGGAATTAACGAAAAGTTTACATTATTTTGATATGAAAGAAATTTTTGGTATAATATTTTAGAATTTAAGGTTAGGAACAGAAGGCAGTAGGTGAAAAAATATATCATCACATATGCGGAATAATGAGATTTATTACATTTATGAAGGTGTAGACCTACATAAGCCGAGGTGCCTTGAAGTAGTACAGAAGGAACAAAACACAAACAACAGTCCAGACAACCTCCAAAGCAATAATTTGACTAATGAACAGATTTTATGAGTAGGGTTCATATCTCTATGAAACAAGATTTTAACTAATAAATAACATTATGAGTTCTAATATAATTAACAAATATTATTAGCAAGGGCCCTGTAGAGGAATAACTGCAGGCGCTAGTTATGTTCACTGCCCAAGAGACAAACGGGACGTCGAGAATGATGGTGCGAGTGTACCGGAACATGGTTTGTTGGTACAATGTGTGCAACGACGTTGGTTGTCGTCACTTTCCGTAAGGGAATATTCTCAGTATATTTTTTTCGGGGTGCACCAGTCCCCTAGCTAACACTTCCTAAAGACGACACAAAACACCCAATCCCCGAACCCGGGAAAGGGATTTTTCACTACTGAATGCATACGAATGAAATATATATAATAGTCGTCCTTTATTTCATTTATCCTGGCATCTTTAATAAAAGCCAGGACTTACTCGCATGGCTTTTATTAATTGCCTTTATACAAATATTTTTTTTACAATTATATATTAAGGACAAATTTTTCCATGTTTTAACAGTATTCTACGTTTTCTACATGTCCTTTTATTAAGAAAGAAGAAAGAAAAGAAAAAAATAATGATAATAATAAAATAAAAATAATAATAATAATAATAATAATAATAATAATAATAATAAAAACCTACTCTACTTGTTCCTTCTACTGGAGACCAGTAGTCGGAACTTAACTACACTATACTACACTATAAATGATATAAAAGATAAAACTACTGCTTCTAGAGCTATTTTACTAACACTACAGCTGAAGCTCACCGGTATTCATTTAAATTTACATTTCAATGTTTGTTCATCGGTGTGCTCCAGCTTCTACTCTAGTTAAATGAAAATTCTACTCCTACTAAAATATAATTTCACATTCTACATTTTCACTTGGAAATATTGTCTATAGTCTTCCTCTTTCCTCTCCCGAATGAAATATCAAAGTATCGTTAACTGTATTGGCAATTGTAGAACACTTTTTTTTTTCAAAATTATCTTTTGATATAATAGGCCGGAGTACAGTGATCCCTAAATCATGCAGAAATTCGTGTGATCCGAACTCGATCTCTCTCAGGTCCGTGCTATATTGACTTCCTTTCAATACCACACGAGACCCGAACTAAAGTGGAATTACTTCAAGATATCATGATGCCTTGCACTATCGCAGATCGATTGCTTATATCGACACCACTTCAGACTAAGCCTACTTATCTAAACCTTGAGGCTTTCATATTCCACCGCTCTGAAAGGTGCGTATTTACGAGTGGGCCTGATTAATATGTGGAATTTCCCATTATAAGAATAGTAGGCCAATTCCTTTAAAGCAACTTTATGTAAGATTCTCTTGAGGGAAATTTTATTTTATAAAACTACGCGGAGAAGGTAAGTTAAGTAATCCCAGCCACAATCTGGATTACAGGATCGTTACGAAAGTATACTTAGAAAAGTTAATGGCAATTTATAATGGAACGCGTATTTTTTTACAAACGTATTACAGAGCGTCTGCAACATATATATATATATATAACATAATACTAGAATAATAAAATCCATTGACAAAATTGGGACGTCTATAACCATTTTGTGGAACAGAAACCATGGCGTAGTAGGCCTAATATATGAAAGGAGGTATCATAAGCTATAGCGAATTGGATGAAATATTATAGTTTCATAACTATAAAGTGCCGCCATAATGGTGCCCAACAAAAATGGGAACACATAATGAAACAGAATGTTATCTATTTACATTTGCAGTGCTTCTACATTACGTAGTCAGAATTCATTATTTGTCTCGCGAGTGGTAGCTGTTTGTAGCATTAAATTTTTCGTTACTGCACTATAAACCAGTTCTAAAATTCTTCAGTGAATCATCGTCATATGGCACAGAACTCATCTAAATATAATGAAGACTGAAAAAATCTAACGCAAACACTATAGAAGTAAAGGATAGAAAATCCTAATGTTCCTACCGGCCAAGAATCTTTTTATGTTCGATTAATATTTGTTAAAACCTGATAAACAGAAATTTCTTATAGCTATTACAAAAGACTATTACTGGCATCTTCCAGTTTTGAAATCTTAAACCAGACCATAATTAATTAATAATTAATTCCCTGTGACCTAAAAGCATTTTAAAAATTTTATTAAAAGTGTGTGTCGGGTCTGGGTGTGTATCCGTCTGCTTGACTGACCTAGTCCGAAAAAGAAAAATCGTATAAAAAATTATCACTTCCTTGGAAGTGACGTAAATCTGGTAGACTACGATTTCTTATTCTTGTTACTCTTTTGCTCGTTCTCAAAAATGGCTTCCACGGTTGTGCTGTTTATGTTGAAACCCACTACTTATAATTGAAATATTTTTGGTAGAAATTTGAGGGGTAGTTATATGTACGCTTTGTAATTAATTCATAAAATGAAAATAATAATTGGTCGGGTAGCACTGCTTGGAATTGAAGTTCGATCTCCTGCACTCAACGTTTAAGTTGGTACAGTTCGGTGATAGATGAGAGTAGAATACGACTTGCATAGGCTGTTTTAGCTCTGTGAAATTCAACAAAATTTAACTGACAAAATAAATCTGCCAGTTTACTAACATTCCAAAACAACGTTGTTTACATATCCCTGAATCAGATACGGAATCTGTTTGCATTGACGAGAGTTCATGGCTACCCTAGTGAAACAATCAGAGCCGTACTGTGGACGTATTTTGGGGGAGGGGTGAGTCCGGATCCAGAACCATAGTAAGAAAATAAATTGGGAAAGTAAAGACCCGGTCTCATTTGAGCGTGGGCTATGCGGCGGGGCAAGTATTGAAACTAAAGCCTAGTAGGGCTAGGCCTACATAGGATTTGATCATCGCCGACAAAAAAAGAGGCGGGCTACTGCAGTGGGCAAGTCTAGAAAGCGGCGGGCAACGTCAAGTTATGTTTGATGCAGATTTATGGGCGGGCAAATCAGCCTTTAGTTACTGAAAAATCGCAGAAAAAATGTAACTATGTATTATACAAGTTACCTACTACAATAATATGCCTATGTTAATAAAAGTCAAAACAGGGAATGTTATGTCTGAACAATTTGACCACACCAGCAAATAGATGATTTATACTTCTTATAGCTAACTATAATTAACTAAAACTACAATTTGCTGTTTATAACCTCTAATATAAAGATTATTCCACTCATACGCCGCGTGTTTGATATTGACCAATAACGTTCAGCAATTCCTCGGATATAGACCAATCACGATCGTTTATCTTATAATATCCTTCCTCGGATCTCAAGGATGCAATTTTATCTGATAAAACATCAGCTCGTTACTGGACATGTAAGGCATCTACTTGCAGTGATTAATAAATGCTTCAGTGTAGGTGTGCCCCAAGGATCGGTACTTGGTCCCATGCTGTTTATATTGTATGTTAATGACATGCCAAATCATCTTGTAAATTGTAAGATAACTCTGTTTGCAGATGATACTAATATCTCATTCAATGGTGAAAAAACACAAATAACCACTCACATTAATGAGACAGAAATCCACCTACAGAATTGGTTCCATAAAAATAAGCTAATAATAAACAAAGAAAAAACACTAGCTATATATTTTAGACATATTAGGAATACACATTTGTTTTCACCTCCTATAATACTTGAAAATAAATTGATTAATTATGTAAACAGCATCAAATTTTTAGGGATTTGGATTGATGAAAATTTGCTCTGGAACACTCATGTTGAGAAACTAACCTCAAAACTGAAACAATTATGCTTTTTATTCAGAATAATAAGAGAAAAAGTGAGTACATCTGTAATGAGAAATCTGTACTTTGCCTATTTTCATAGTCTGCTGAGATACGGAGTAATTTTTGGGGGAAAAAAGGCGGAAAGTATCTTTAAAATTCAGAAAAAGGTATTAAGAGTGATCATGGGTAGAAAAAAAAATGAATCTTGTAAGACAATATTTAAATCACAAAAAATATTACCTTTTCCATGCATTTATATAGTACAAGTTTTATTATATACAAAAAAAATATCTCAACATTTCAACTAAATATAGACAGACATAATTACAATACAAGAATCAGCCATCAGTTAAGTAATATAAGACACAATACCAAATTATTTGATAATACTGTAGTATATAATTGTATGAAATTGTATAATAAACTACCACAAACACTGAAAGAAATCAGATGCTCAAAAAAATTTAAGAAACAAGTAGAATCTTTACTATTAAGAAACTCATTTTACAGTGTAGATGAATATTTGGAAGAACCTAGTTTATAAGTAGTTTTTAAGTTATTATATCTTTGACGTATCCAATATCATGTATATGATCTTACGGATGAATAAAATTATTATTATTATTATTATTATTATTATTATTATTATTATTATTTATGTGTCACATGCTGCTAATAAGCAGAATAAAAACACATTATTTTATACAATTAATAATAATAATAATAATAATAATAATAATAGAAATTGAAATAATATAAATGTTCATTGATTAAAAACACAATTTCGATTCGTTGCAAGCCAGCTTTTACAGCGTTTGATCTAAGCAACTACCACGTCGTCTCCATATTTGTCATGCGCACTATTGGTAGCATGGGGAACTCGGATCGATTCATCGAATCGATTCGTGGACTGTTTATGCATCTAGTAGGGCCTATGCTGTGATCTTACGGCTGACAGAATATCGATAACAAAGTAAGAAAATTATTACTATTTACAAAATCCCCTACATTTTATTCATGGAATAGTCTTAATAAATCCTACTCGAGATTACGAGTTTCACCAGATAAATTTTCTCGAACTTCGTTTTCGCAAATATATCGATCAAGTCGTTAATCTCTCGTGGGATTACCTATGATTAAACATCAACTTAATAGTGGTTTTCAACCCAGGAATAGGCTAGATATTTTAAGGGTAGGTATTTTTTCATGTTTAGACGTGAAAGATCGGAGATGGACGCTATGGAATTATAGTAAGTTATTGATTGAGCTGAAACTATTGCAGTGTTTCGTCGCCTGACAAATATTCAAACTTTCCCGCTCTGCTGTAACGGCACGCTTTTCTAAGAATTTTAAAATGTAAGCCTGTTGAACACGGAGAAATTATAGCAGTGATGTTTGTTTAAACCTTTAGATTAGTTCCAGGTTACAACTTGTTGCATCATATTTTCAAGCGAACTGATGATAAATTGTTTGTGAACTTTGCAGACTTACTAATGTCGAAGCTGCTGACCAGGATGTGCACAGTTTGAAGAGAGCATAAAATTTAACGACCTGCAGTCACGACTTTTTTGTATCTTTGTAACTTCTACTGTTTGAATTGTTCTGAATGTAACATCGCTTGAATTGTTCTGAATGTAACATCGCTTTTTTTCTTAAGTGTATACTTAAATAAAATTAAATGAAGGTTTATCACAAATCACAATTATCACAAATAATTATAATCTTCTTCAGGACGTAATTAAAAATGATACTTTAAAAGAAATTCAGCAACCACTTTTGGGCCAAAACCGATAATTATACCAGACATTCCGGGAAATTTTTACACTTTCTTACTAAGGGTGCAGCTGGGTGAAAGTTCTGTGAATTAAATCTAATTAATTCTAATTAAAAAAAACTAAACGGATTAATTACTCTAAATAACTGTTGAGAAGTGCTTAGAGCCCTAAAAGTACTTGTAGGTGCCGGAAATTCCATCAAGGAACTGCGGTCTCTCCACCTTTAAATGTCATATCATCCGACATTCTTTATTTGCTAGTGAATTTTAGTTTTCTAAACAAATTTACGTCTCAACTCACAAATTACAGAGTTATTATATTATCTACTTAGTCACTGGCAATATTGAAAAAGAAAGTCTGTAGATTTAGGCATATTGTGTTGTGCTAGAAATTGTAAGTTTTGTTGTGATTTTTTAAATAGAGAATTTAGTAATAACTTGTAATAATAGCAAATAATAATAATAATAAAATATAACAATAAAGATAATGAATAATTCACGAAAATCTGATATCGACTTAAATTGCAAGCTAACTTTAAATTACTTTTTCTGGCACTCTTTTCAAATATAATTTCTTCATGATCAAAAAGTTACAGCTTCCAGAAATTTTAAGATTTAAATCTAAAATTCTGAGAATTTTGTACTATCTTAGAGGGAGAATTCTGTACATGCTTTAGTCTGCTTTAGTCTGTCTACATTAATAATTCTAATTAATGTAGACATATTATAACAGATCAGTTTCACATGTTCCTGTTAATTATTTAATACACAGCACAATGTTGCTTACAAAATGGAAAGGTTTGATGGGTGAGAATGCGTGCCATTGAAGGTTTCCTCTATTTAAATTCTACGCTTACTAGATCTCGCAGCAAATATTTCCATGTAACTGATGCATCTAATTTGCCATAACGTTTGATTTATGGGTAATATAAAGCAAATTGTTTACATGGGGGCCATTAACATAGTTATTGCCCTGTTAAAGCCACCGCCATCTCGTAACGTAATTATTTTACAATGCACGCAAGGGAACAGTTACCGCTATAAGATGTTTGCCTATAGTCAGACAAATCAGAACTAAACATATGAGAACATTACAGAGCATTTTAGGTAGATTTCGAAGAAAAATCTACCTATTGCAATCGATACCATGTCATGACTTTCGAAAAATTCTTTCATATCTTTACGTTTCATGCCTCCCTAAGTACGAAACCACCGCCCGTTCAAAAAAAAAATTGTGATATATATATAAAAGTTGTTATATATATATATAGGCTATCTTTACACGCTAGCGGCCGTAATTTTGAAGATATATGAACCAAATTTTATTATGATATTTATAGGCCCAATAGTTCGGATAAGTTCGTTAATGAGCAAAATTGGCCTAAGGAGAGGGTCAGGGGAGGGGGTTGAAATTTTGAAAAATTTATATCTCGGCTCCTATGAAGTATAGAGGGAAACTTTGTTTGAATAAATTAGAGTACTCCCTATGGAGTGCACAGTGACACCAACGATTCGGGGATTTGGGGGTACGAGTGGGGGTGGTTGGTGGGGGATGGAAATTCGAAATTTTTGAAACCACGTCTTATAAGGTATCGTTGAAAAGCTCTTGATGAGTACTTTACAAATCAATAGCTGGTTTTCCGATAGCTCTCATATAAGGCGAGATTTAGCACTTCGAAATCTACCTCAGCCTGTAGGCCTGCCTAAAGGGAATTTTTTTAATTTTTAAAGCTTCTTCAGAAATTGTAAAAATAATTTTTATGCAAATTAACAAACCTGGGTATTTATGTTCTGTTGCAGAGGAACTTGAATAAATGGTGTAAATGGTGCAAAACATATTGCGCAAACTTTCATACGGATACAAGATATTTACGAAATTTCTGCATAGACAAAATTTTCATGAAGGAATCATGTAATAAGACTGTGCTAATTGGAACGGATCCACAGGTATGATCATTTTTAATTCCACCCACATAGTTTTTTCAAATATGGCAGTTTATTCAAGACAAGATTTATATTCTTCACACATGAATTAATTTGATACAGTTAAATTTAGGATGTACAGATGTTCTACTTGTCACAGGATACTCCTCTTTTAAAACACCCTATCATATGGTCCGCCGGAAGACTTGCAAATCTCATAATTAACCTTCTGTTTAAAAATATCTTGCCGACAGGCCTAAGTCCTGCGAAATGGAATTTGATCTAAAATTTACTACTTTACCATTCCATTAAAAAATTACATATAATAACGTATATGATTAAAATAGAATTAAAAGCAACGTCCATAAAGACAACTATATCTCATTAGTCATTATCTCCTTAAGAAATCAGTAATCATAACACATTGTGTTCTTCAACATCTTAATGTAACAAACACTGAACATCAATAACACAGACCAACAGCCATTTTGGTGCCTTAGAATTTATACCTATTCTTGGGTATATTCAGGTCGCTGATGCCAAATGTGCCATTAGTTTTGCCCTATCAGCCTTAGCTTTTGAGATACGGTATTACCATATGTAGATTATCCCATTTTACGTTTGATATAAATAAAAAACCGTGCCTATTTGTAGTTTCTAAATAATGAAGAAAAAAGCAACACACTAACATTACATTAACATTACATTAACATTACAATAACAATATAACATGGGGTCTTTCAAAAAATTTATATTATCACATACTGTTTATGACTTATGAGCTGTCAATTTGAGGGCCAAAAAATAATCAAGCTTTTAGTTTTTCTGTACTTCGTACAGTTTTCATCCTACGTGTCCAAAGTAGCTATATTATCAAGCAAGATTTTGTTTCGCTAGACTAAGAGTTAACGAATAAAATCCCCCCTTGACAAAAGTAGAGCTGGTAGAGAAAAACTGTTTACATATTTGGAATAACCACACCAAGTATAGCCAAAACCCGGTAAAACAACTGAGACACCAAACAAAAAGTTTTATATGCAATGTCTTTTTAATTAATTTCAATGCAGATTACTTCATTTCTTAGTTGCATCCAGTAGAGAGTATATTATCGATAATGGTTGTAGCGAGACTTTCTTTATGACTACCACGTTAGCTAGATTAAAAAAGAACGTCTCGTATGTCACAACTACTTTAACGAGTGGGTCCTGTATTTTTAAGTTGAAATTATGGTCATCTTAATTAAATTCTATTATTGTTTCAAAACATTGTCAACGGAAGGTTTAAAAAATGCGTCCCTCTGCTGCAATGAACGAATCACGCGTGAGTGAAACAACTTTCTAGTTCGTCCTACCAGACGTTCCCCCCCTTTCATAGAAGTGTTACGTCTCCCCGATGTGGTGATGTAGTAGAATGATTGGCAAGGACTAAGCGGGGTTCAAAGGGAATCTAGTCTTTGAAAATAAACAACAGACGACTCTTTGTAGCCTTTGTGAACAGGACATGCTGGTATAGATTTTTACAAGAAAATGGTGTTAGCTATTGTTTTATCAAACTATGCACAAAACTCATGAATCACGGTACGTGGTAAAGCTTGTTACTCAGTTTCTCTGTAAGTACTTGTAGTTTCCTATTTTTCTTGAATTTTGAATGGCTCTGAATCTTTCAAAATGTAGATCCTTTTATATTTCTATAGACCAATGACCTTTCAATGGTCTTTCAAAACTATGAAAATACATATACAGTCATTAACTTTCTTTGCCATCCCATCCAGGGCAATGGAGAGAAAGCAAGGGACCCAGGGACCAATTTTCCCGGGCCCCTGTCAAATATTAAATTCGCCACTGAAACCCAACCTCGTCCTTTAAAATGTATGCAACAAAAATATTATGTAAAGATATACGAGTATGTAATGTTATGTAAGTAACCTATTACTTAAAGATATATATTTTTGTTAGTCATTTAAAAAGTTAGTAAAGTTTTACAACAAATAAAACCATATAAGTTTAAAAGCTTTCCAGTTGTGCTCATAAGAGATAATAATAATAATATAAACAAAAGGAATTCCGGGGATAACTTAGCACAGGTATGTACCAATTTTATCTGTATGTACCAGATTAATCTGTATGTACCAAAATTAATATTTTGAAAATTACGTTAGTGAGGCCTACTGTTCAGTCCAAAAGGATTTCTGCTTCTACTTTTATATTAGCAATTTTTCTTCAAGAATAATCCATTTCAGATTAACTGACTGATTCCGTGTTACCGTTATATGACAGGATAATGCAAATAAAAATAAGCACATAAAACATAAATTGATCCCATCATCCCACACCGGAAATTTGAATTAAGTTATAACGAAAATTGCCGAAACAGGTGGTATAGGATATTTACGTCATAATAATACCCTCATTGAACAAAATTAAAATGGAAACAAGTAATATTTACTGAATTAAGTACGGAGAATATATATGTATATACAGGTATACACACACACACTAATAGAAGTCAAGTTCGAAATAAAACACACGGAAGGATAAGGAATTTGAAAAAAAAAGAGGCGCTTGCGCTGAGTTATGCACTTAAAGTCCGTGTATTTCATAGGCCTGCAATTTTTTTCGAGGATGGTGAAAAACAAAAATATTACCTACGTGAAATATAATTAACCGCTAACAGCTCTTTAAAAAGTAGTGAATATGTTTCAATCTTGGTGCCGATTGATGGCCAATTCCTTTCGCGGGATGGGAATGAGGTCACAACAGCCAGCCCTAACCCAGTAAGGAAACTTTACATCTCTATAAAATCCCCGACCCGGCCGGGAATCGAACCCTAGCTGGTAGTCACGCTGCCAACTCACCCGCGGCGGCGGACTTTCAGTAAGTATAAAAAGGAAGTAAAGAGATAAGTAAGGTTGAAATGGTAAAATTCAACCAGTAAATATGAGTACATTTAATGTCTTCAGTAATAAATATATCACAAGTTAAAAGCTTTGGTATAATAACGCATATGGGCTGCAAAGAAGAAATAGAGACGGTTAGATTATTAGATAGGTGAGACTATTTCCAGCACTGGTTCACAGACACATCCACAAACAAACGATTCCGAAAATTGTATTTTTGCATTCAGGGAACCTCAAAGCATGTTTTCTATTAATGCCAAAATCTATACATTGAATTTCATGGTCGACCACAATACTTCCTTTACCTGTATATCTGCAGTAGGTCTATATATATATATAGAGAAAGAAATAGATGTCTTTGAAAATAACACATAGACAGAGCCAATTTCTACTTTCATTTTGTGGAGGACGATCGGTCAATCATACATGACAACTTAACAACTTTTGTATGCCAGTTTATAAAAAGTGGAAGCTATCAGTTCCCCCTAAAACGATTTTGAAATAGGAGCTAACCATCTAGCCTATAGAATCTGCCTTCGTTTTTATTCCTCCCTATACCCTTGTTCGATTTACAATAATTATTATTCCGTTCAGCATTTTTTTTGTCTCCTCATTTCCATGTCAGAATTTCAGGGCTATTTTTGACTCTCATTGTTCATCTCTCCTTACAATAATATCCCTGCTCTCTACAGAACAGTTACTCCACACAATACACTTCGCAAGCTTTTCTCTCACATCCAAGATTCTCACTTCCCATTATGTGTCATTTTCACTCTGTTTACTCCTATTATAAGTAACAAATCAACAAAGATAGGACAGAACGAGACGACATTATCGGGTAATCGAGGGTTCAAATCCAGATACTTGCTTACATGAGTGACTTTCAGGGTTTCCCCATTCGCAATGGTAAACATGGAAAGTCGGAATTTAGATAGATATTAATGAAGGAACATTTTACTGATAGTCCTAACGTTGCAAATAGGACCATAGGCTTTGAATTAAGCACATAATTATAGATAAAATTATTGTATTCTAACCCGAAACATAACTTCAAGTTTTCATCATAAATAAAATTATGATGGGTCCAGCGGGACAGGGAAACAATTATACAAAGTCACACATATCATCTTAAATAAAAGAAATTAAGTGTATCGTCTCAACCTCAGTAACTGAACCTTGACAGAAAAACTAAAATTGAAAAGATGCACATTCGAATTAAACATAGGCCTACAGCTATTAATGAAAATCTATATTAATTAAAATCTAATGGTTTCTGTGAATCTTTCTATTACCCATTCGCGCCTTTACTTTCTACATATTTGATATCAAGGTTTGCACACACATTTTGTAAATATCAAGTTGTTTAATTTTACACCGAAAGATTGTATGGGCCTTTTACACATATGTCTTGTAATTTATTTCAATTATAATTTAAATCAATGAAATCAATGTAATATAACATAACATTCCAACAAAACATATTTCATAATAGTTCACTTACGTGTGTGTGTGTGTTTTTTTTTTTATTGTATAACTACTATATGCTAGTATTAGGTAGGTGGAGAACACATCAACCTACTCCAAATAGTTATAATTGGAAAGAATGTACAACCTATATAAGTTTCGAAATGTTTCATCGCTTCAAAATAATGGTCGTGTTAATGGCTTGCAGTAACAAACAGATTATTTATGTTCCTTAACGATATTTAATCTTACCATGGCCAAACCGTTGGTGAAATCGAATTTGGAGATCACTTGCATTATGTTCTACCAAGAAACCTCTTGGTAGTCCTTTTTTTATACCTCTTACAGTTATCGACCGAAGATAGTTTTAATGTTTTCTGGTGAATAATAGGATTGTGTTCCTTGCTGATATTTTTTTTATTTTTCAAGAAACTAATTTCCAAGGAGGCATAGTGTATTTTCTACAAAGTCGGTAAAAGTCAGAGCAATGTCGTCCGCGTAGAAAATGACTCGGATCAAGCCAGGCAACAGATATTAGAAAGTGCAAAACATCTAGAAAGACACCATAAGAGCGTTAACAAGCAGACAGACATGCTTCTTAGCGTCAATCTCAAAAACCGGAAGAATTTCGGTAGTACGGAGAAACTACGCTCGTTTAACCGTGATGTTTCCCTAATACGGCTTAAAACCGAGCAAAATATTGTACAAAAGACGGCTAACCAGCTAGTACATTATAAATTGAACTTCAGATTCCTCTTTTGAAAGCTAAGATCCTGTAAGTTTAACATGAATATGTTCATTCCCTAGAACCTTGCACTTGCTGAGATCTCTTCAGTACAAAATTACCAAATTCATAAAGCATTCAGTGTATCTGTGACTACGAAAAGTGTAACTCAAACCAAACAAAAAATAGTATCAAATGAAACGTTATATAAGAGCTATACATTTTCTGAAGATATGACACGAAACTTTTCTTATCCTGCCACCCATGAAACTTCTCTCGAAACGACTCACGAAACATTTTTACGCTAAAATTATCTTGACACATTGTTATAAGATGACCTTTTAACTTAATTTCAGTTCTGCTTAATGCAGCAGCTCTTTCTCACGTGAAGAAGAGAAAGAGGAAAATACGACAAGCCTGAACACTTGTAGGCCTACGTCTAATTTATTTCTTCTAAGATAGTGAGTCAAGTTGAAATTATGTATATACGTTAAATTATTGTTAATAATAAGATTAGCTAAAGAAACCAAGCTCTATTTACGCACTATTATTTATTTCACTCATCGAGAAATAAATCACAGCCATGAAATCGTATCCATATAACCTCTATTTTAAACCAAATATTTTTAGTTGGTCAATTTATGAAATGAAACATTTCTGTAAAAAAAATCAAATTTAATCTTAAATGAGATAACAGAATTAGCCTTAAATGCATAATGTATCCTGTGGCATACATTAGTTTTTCTTAAATTTGTAAATAAATTATGGAAAAGAAATAGGAAGACAAATTTTAATTCTATATAAAAATACAGAAAAAGGTATAATGAATAAACTATGGGCCTGATCATTATATTAACAGTTTTCTATGCAGTCCGGCACGAGTGTGTATCGACGGTGAGAAATTAAGTCCCATGCGTTTATGGATTAAAATCAGTACGGTTTGAAAAACGTTGAAGTCACTGGATTAACGGTTGGTAGTAGGGGAACAATAACAAAGTTCTTTCTTAATTCTTTTTAACGTTTCTCATTGACACAAGATCTGTGTATTGAAGTGGCGTTATTATCGCTTAAGGGATCCATCCAAATATTGAGAAACCACCTACACAATGACAAAAGTTAAGCTAAACAGGTTTCCTTTCTTAAATTTGTTTTACGTGATTGTTTTAATTTTCCTGTTATTATTGATCGTTTTGAAAACTTAATGATTTAACCGAAAGTTAATGTAATTTTTGTATAAGTGTACATTTTCTTCATGTATTTTTTGTCTGTAAGGCAATCGGCGTTGTGTAAAAAGACTGTCTAAATAAAATTATTTACAGAAAATCCGTAAAGTCCTAAAATGGAGTTTATAAAGCCCTAACTAATTTATTTTAGCATCCAAAAATCTGCTTCCTAATTATGAGTATTTTAGTTTCATTACGAAGCTCATGTTAGCACTGAAATAGTGCGCTATTCGGAAAATACCGTCGTAGATAAACAGATTCGTGTGAATTGTTTCCTTGTGATACTGCAAAGCAAGTCACATTTCTCCTGAAATATGAAATAGCTCATAAGTGAAAATACACTGGAAGCGGCTGGAACTTGTGTTATCGATCTGTTATGTAATCAGCTAGGAGGAATATTAGAGTAGATGAACTGACTTTAACCTGAACCTATGTCAATAACCATCCAAATTTTCAAATTGCGAGTGTTAGTAGAATACGTGAAATTAACAAGTTCTAGTAATTTTTGCATAAGGAATTGTATTCGGTTTTTTTAATTAAACAAGAATTACGTAACTTTTTCTCATAACCATTTTGCAACGGTCTCGGAATTGTTTTATTAAATAATAATTGTAGGCCTATATTAAACAGGCGCTTTTATGGGTACATCTTAAATTATTAGTATAATGTTCTAAGTAATAATTAATCCTTTAAAAATTATGTAACTCCAATATTACTTTTGTCTTTTCTTAGGGATAATCTTTTGCAAGAGGCTTATTTTTTAAAGAATATTTATATTTTCGGTTGTAATTAGTTATCTTTTTGTGAAAATATTTATTTACCATTTTCACCATTATTGTTTGACTTAATTATATTTTTGTCTCGTACTAAAATTTAATAAACTTCATTCATTTCCCACCATTGCAATTGATAAACCTTCCCAGCAATGTAAAATTACATTCATTATTTGAACATCGCTAAGAGCCGTTTTCAGGAAAATCGGAACAAAATTTTCTTCGTGTAAAGTAATAGCAGGCCTAAAGGGTTGTATGCAGTAGTGCAATTGTTTGAGGCACTATGTTACAAACCATAGTTCCAGGGATTGACCCCTTTAGATGTTTCAGTTGGCCTAATCCTTCTGGTGGTACTATGGCCATGAGGTTGATTCAGTCTATAACAGAAATGAGTATGAAGAGCAATTATGAGGGCGTAAAGTAGGCGTCCCCCTGAGACCTTACACCGAGAGTCGATTGTATAAAAATCCAGGTGCCTCAATCACCAAGAAACCGTCAGCACTGTTTGAGTTTATGCAAAACAATATTTTGAAAATATAATTTATAAACTGATATTAAGGTACTTTGACTTCGAAAGCCATCCATTTTTAATTTTCTTAATTTAATTTACAGCTACATTTAATGATTTTGATTATTTTGGTTGTTGTACTCCGTCATTTTTATTCACAATCAGTAACGGAAACCTGCTGACTCACTTTGATATTATTTGATACTCCTAAACATAGATGACCCTGTTTTACCTTGAATAGTGTGTTAGGGTTTTAAATATTATAAATGGTTACTAAAAACCTGAGAAAATAACATGCAACATTTAAACTAATATTTATAAAGGGATAGACGTAGAAAATCAGCTTTACAACTTTCCCTTGTAAACACTATTAGTGAAAGTATAGTTTTACCACAGCTAAGTTTGCACATCGCCATCTATTTTATTTTAAATCTTTGGAGATAGCTACCAAATTTACCAGGCAGATTATGACGATTATGGCGGATGTCGTCGACGGTTTTCATTGTTGCACGAGGAGCATGAGAATGGGCGTTATCATGTTGAAGCAAAAACCTGCACTCAGCAATCCCCTTCGCTTTGGCACTATCGAATTTCCACATCTTTGGCCCATTAAAGGCAGCACCTTGGAGGGCAGAAGTTAAGTCTGATGAATACCGTCCAATCGGCAGTGTACGAGTGGCTACAGCATCAACGAAAATAATTTTTCTCACTCGGTATCGAAGTACTTCCTATCCGATGGCTTAAGTGCGTTGAACTAGGAGGGGACTAAGTAGAAAAATAATGTACAAGTAAACATTCTTCCTGCAGTAAAATAGTGAGAAACAATTAATTGCTGTTTTCATTTGATTCTCCCTCGTACCATGTCCTGATACAAACTGAGTTAGTACTTTAATACGTATTTAACTGAAATCTAATTAGAAAGTTACAATTGTCTGATGATTTACATCGAAAATATTAAGTGAAGAAAAAATTACCATTAGAATATTTCACATTTTTAGTGTAGTCAAATTTAATACATGGAATATACATTTTTTTCTTAGTCGTAACTGCTAATTACTGAAAACTAGGAGAAAATGGAAATCATCTCCAAAAACTTTCCATTCGTATCTATTACTCGGGGATGTTTGAATTTAACAATGTTAGTGACCCATGCGAATAGTTATCAAACTGCCATTCTTCAAATAAAACAGCACTCTACCTATATTAATTGAACCATATTTAATTGTAATCAGATTACCTAGCTACATAAGTTCATTGGAGAATCGTGAAGATTAAAAATATTTTTCATCCTCGAATGATGCCCTTACGACACTAGTTTCGCAATATACCATTAAGATCAGGATAGTTTTAGATGAGCAAAATGAAACAGAAACAGAGGGTGGTCTTTCGGTAGGGGTGCAAATAATATTGACCTTACGTGTTGTAATGTCGGTTCCGGGGAAAACTGGCCTTTAATGGAGGTATTTCGTACAGGCTTTACTGTGTGTGAAGGGGCATCCCTCACGAGTGATTAGCTGTGTGCGGAAGCCACCTCCAGGCTAATAGACACAGCAGATATAATGAACTAGCAAGACGATATGGGAGGAAACGGATGACTATGTCCTTAAACTTAGAGGGAAAATCCAGGAATTTGCTTTCAAGAATCCGAGATAACTGTAGAAACTCCAGTCAGGATTATTAAACCCCTGAATGCGAGCCCAATGCTAGCGCATAAATAATCCCAATCGAATACTACGTAGGCCTATTTTACTTATTTGCTATAGTCTATATTACATGCTTGTGTTTTTTTTGTTGGTATACCTTTCGGAAGCTATGCATGATCTAAGAAGAATTATTTATTCTGTAAAAAATTAATCCTGAAAGAGCATCGAATATGTAAAAACTTCCTGTACTATTTTTAAACTGCTGTAATTTGACATACAACAGTTTTCAGCAGGATCCAGTGAAGTTAAACTTTTGGATTTGTACTTCAAGAAATTTTAAGACACTGCAGGAGAAGAACGCTCGCAAAGTAATGTCAAATCAATATCCAACCTTTCGCGAGTATTTTTCCTCTTTCTTCTCTTTTCGATCAATCAGTTCAAATCGCATGCTGCTTTTTTTACGTAACGTTACGAATCACAGCTACGGTGGGCTTCGAACTTAGTGAAATTTCCTAGACGTTCATGCTGCATCAAGACCACAACATATTAAGTAGAGTACCATAATTTGCATAAATTAAATTTTAATTGAGTTTTTGGTAGACTCAGTGTTCCAGTTCTCATGGTTTTAATTTTGTTTTAGGAAAGTATTCTGCATAACAAACAATGGTTTTTCTGCCTATCAACTTGCACGCCTAGGTAATGAACTCTGTGTGATCCCACTCCTACTCCTTTTGTCTGTGTCTACCTAGCTGCTTGTGTTTACGTATCATAATGTGCCTGTGGTCTGCGATTTGGCATTTATCAGTCCATCTGTTCGACTGTGCTTTGTCTGTCTGTCTGTCACTTTATCAGTTCGTAAGCCATCACTTGTAGTCAGTTAACCGAATAACAGTTAACCAGATAACTGGATAATTACGTAATTTTACCCAGCTATTTGTAATTATCCAGATAATTGTTAATATAGTTAACTGCAGTGAAACTGTTGGGATAATCCAGATAATTGCAAATAATGTCCAGTTAACTATGTGTTCAAATAAAGTTAACTGTTTTATCTACTCTACAATTAATTGTCTATGCAGTTAACCGTTAGACTATCCAGTTATTAGACCCAACACTAACTTCGACACACTCAGCCCATCAAATAGAGCTTAAACTAATTGTCATTACAGTTAACCGTTATCCAGTTATTAGTCCCAGCACTACAGACTTTATACATTCAACCATACAGGATGATGGTTAGTTGCACAACAATTAACTGCAGAGGAGATAAAACAGTTACATTTAATTTGGACTCATAGCAAATTGGAACTATTTGCAGTTATCTGGATTTTATGTCGTTTATTTTTATATCAAATTTTACAATTGCAGGTCTTTTCAGAATCCAAAGATGCTTAGTAGTAGGAAGTTTGAAACCGGTATTTTGAGTACTCTCTACAAAGAGGGCACACAAAGCTTAGTGATTTTTTTAAAATCACTTCGTTATTAGGCCTATTTTGTTTTTTCGATAGGATTGTAAATTACATATCACGTTAAGGTTCTTTTAATGATGTAGTAACTTGTAAAGATATTAAGTTTGATGCATACATAAATGACTTAGTATTGTAATGGACAAAATAACTAATGCACGTGCTTGAGGTTTGGAGTTCAAATCCCTGTCAATTTTAGTACGGAGAAGTGCGAAGAAGGGGGAGAAAAAAGATGGACAGTTCATTAATTCTCACTCTCTTTGGGTCTATGTACTATATGCTTCTCTTGTTTTTCATGCTCATTCATACGTACAATACCATATACAGAAATAGTCACATGTTTATTTATCAGCATGACGAACGTTTTTAACAACCTTTTTGTATTTGAACCAATGATTCTTCAACTAAACTTCCTTTTTAACCATTAATTGGATAAATGCAAATAATTTATTGGATAATTGCTTAAAATGACGTCATTATCCAGTTATCTGGTTAACTGTTACCCTGATAGTTAAATAAACTATATTGTTTTTTTAACCACTATTTGCTTACTTAATTTGTATCCGGATAATCCCAACCCTATCATCAATCCGTCAATCTAGCAATCCCTCAGTCCACGAGAAAAGTAGGTAGACCAAGACATGGTTTTATAGTTTTAATTTAGAATTCATTTATATATTTGGGATCTGAGATACCAGTTCCAGTCATCAGTAGTTGGAATTCTTCAGTAATGACGTTAACTTCAGCGCAGTATTTTACGATAATATCTTAGTGTAAACTCAATACAAGCACGCCTCACCCCTGCCTTTTGAGGGCTCAATAAGAAGTATAACAACACCGATATCTATTACATAAACTGTTTAACCTATTAGAGGGTCCTATTTATTAGCATATGTTATTTAATCTAATAGCGATGAAATGAAAAAAAAGCAAGGCAAAATTAAAACAAAATGCCGCAATAATTGGTATAAAATTCAATGTTTACTTTACAGCTGTGTCTAATCACTGGTCAGATAGGGAAAACATATATCAATCAGAACAAAAGGCAACCTTCTGAAGTTCACAGCAAATTACAAGCGATAAATTCTGAGGTGATTTCATGGTACTAGTTGAATTTGTTTTTAGGAGAGGAAATCAGATTGGCTTGTTCAGACTGAACAGTTGTACGCCTGACGCATGTCAACTAGGTTAATGCCTTGTCTATTGCTCCAGCGCTGTGCTGACAAATGTTGACCACGGTGATGACCACATTCCATGTACGGCACAGATCGTGTTAACTACCACATTCTTAATGCAATATATCCATGGAACGCTTGCATAATAAATGTTCTAAATTGGCTTGCATTTGCTACAGGAAAATAAACATTACTTACTTACTTACAACGAATAAACTTAATTACTTATTTATTTAGTTATTTCTAGGGGGCGGATATCTAAAACCTACAAAATAGGATATATGCATGCATTTATGACCTAAAAAACATTAAAATATGACCAATAAAATTTAAAATATGACTTTACCACTTACACATTGTGTCTATTATTTTAAGTTTAATTACAATACATTTTATTAAAATATGTCAATTATTTAAAATATCTGTAATTTCTCAAAAAGTATCATTATAACGCAAAATTTACAAAATATATGAAACTTCAAAATTTCTTTAATATTCCCACAAATATGCGAAAAATATGACCTAAATATGCATATTCATACTAAATATGCTGCAATAGTTGAAAATTTCCTAAATATGCAGTTATATGCACAATAAAAGCCGTTCCATTTTCACCAGGATGCTTGGAATCTGGTTTAAATTAGTCGGAAACCTGAAATAATGCAAAGGGGAAAAGTATGACATGTCATAGAAATCCGCCCCCTACTTATTTCTCTACCTATCAATTTATTTTAAATCACAGTAAGAGCACGATTTTCAAGTATGAAAAAGGCAATCGACAAAGTACTGAATTAGAAAATTGCATTCTTAGCAGAGTTTCTAGCGTTGTTTCAAATAAATGTTTCAATGTTTCAGATAAAAGCTTTGGGCCCTGCAAGCAGTTAGCAAAATTAAACAATATGGTCAGAGCCGTTTTAGAAGAAACCATCCAAACAGTAAAATTTCTACATATTCTGTGGTAAAATTTGTTCTGCGCTGAATCTACCGGTTTTCAACTTTGTATTGGCTGTTGTAGGTCTGAAGGGTCTAAGAACTCTAGGATTATATTGGAATGGGACTAGGCACGTCCTGAGAGAGCAGTGTGTCAAATTGAAATCCTGAATTCTATTCCCGCCTAGGACAAATTTTCCTTAAGAATACAATGCATTTCACTGAAGTGAAAACTTCAAAAAACAAACACCCACATTTCAGATTGTTGTAAAAGAAAGAGAATATCCACTACATGCTTTATTCTAAACCCCCGAAAAGTATTGAACCAAAATATTAAAATTCTATTTTGAAACAATTTATCACTTTCGAGCTACACTTTTGAGAGACAAAAACGCATATAGAAACACACACATAAATTTCATGAAAACTGTGTCTTTGAACTTAACTTTCCAATACTACGATGTTATCTTAATTACACAAAGTACCACTGGGTTCATCAAGACACCAACTAATTTACATGGTGGTAGTAATTGGTACTATTGTGATTGTTTTCATGATCTGGTGTAAAACATATATTTCTACCTTGCAAACAGGACAAGAATGTATGTACCCATGTTTACATATGTTAAATTCAAAAGGAAAAAGAGCCACATATTGACCCCAATGATACTCAGTGCAAAAACAATGAATTCATTTTAATGTGCTGAAAATATAAACGATAAAAAAACGTAATAGGACACAGCTGATTCAGAGGTTTAAAGTCATAAATTTTGAAAATTATAGTTTTAAAAACAACGGAGGTATTAATTTTAAAAGTGCTTTTGGGGTCTCCAACCTATGTAGGTTAAAAAGAGATTCTCAAAACTAACATGGAAAATTCAGCTTTGAATTTAGGATAGAAAACAAAACCTCTATCTACATTTCCAATGGTGAAGAAACTAAAACGTTTAAATATTGGTATCGGTTACACGCTAGCCCGTGTACAGTATGACCAAAGAGTGGTTTTTGTTTATTTTAGGTTTGTTTTTGTTAGATTGAAAGAACTAGTAGTGTTCGAGCTGTAAACAAGAAACATTGTCATAGGCTCGGAAAATAGAATTTGACAAAAGAAGCTTGAATTGTGTACAAAAATGTATATTGGAATAATGACCTATATACCCACGGTAGCCAAACCCTGGCTCGCAAGATGTATGTGAATCTTCTCACATTCTCGCGTGGCTCTTAAAAATTCTGAGGTTAAATGAAACTTGTGTAAACCGCCTTAACTGGGGTCAAGCAGATTTCAAGCAATTAGCAAGCAAAATGGACAGTATAAAAAGTTCATATTAATGCAAATTCTTGTAATTTGTGAAAGTTATACAGATGTTTATTAGTATGCTACATTAATAGTGATGAGATGAAAGTTTGTGGATAAATATAACTTTTGTTGCTTTCTTACAGTATATCTTTTTATTTTACCTCCAAAAATAAGTGTGGCTCTTTCGAAACCCTTCCCTCAAAATGTGGCTCCCAACACCGCGGTAACTGGCCACCCCTGGTACACACGATATAAAACCCAAGTTCCATTTTTAAAATTCCATTAATGAATGGCACATAGAATATACCGTAACCATTTTGTGTAAAATGTATTTTATGTATTTAAATAACACATTCAATTAAGTTTTGGTCTTCTTCCGGCAATGACCTAGATTTCACATTTTATATAACATCATTTGCTGTTTCATGTACCGTATTTTACGGACATTCCGTACCATAAGACGCACCTTGATTTTAGAATGGAAATTAAAAGGAAAAGAAATTTAATGCGATTCTAAACGATAAATTTTAAAGGGTATAATGTACTTCATTGCATAAACAAATTATAATCTTGTACAGTGGAATCATTGTAAATCACTTCTAACTTTAAACCTGCGTTGTTCGAAAATCTCTTTTGTGCAGGCGGCATAGCGTAAATTTTAACTACCGAACTGATTTCTCATGAAAGACTGAAAAATACTTTTACACCCTCCAACCCTCAGTTCATCGTACGGTAAGTATAACGAGACAAGGCTGTTTAGAGGTCATTGCCTTCATTTAAACCACCCGACTGAGACAACTCCTTTCGTATAAAAGAACTCAACATTCCTTTCTTTTCGCATTGTATACCTACATTTTACGACTGTGACAAGTGCACTAATATACAGTCTGTGCCAAAATTTGCAACTATCTTATCGTTATAACACCATATTTATAATTTGTTTGTGTTCTTCGAACCATTAGACGCACCCAACTTTCAAGGCTCTGTTTTCAAGGTAAAAAAGTGCGTCTTACGGTCCGTAAAATACGGTAACACGATCTTCACTGCATGAAGTATTCCACTGCATGTTTGTTTCATTAGATGTACAAAAGACTCCATAAGAAAATATGGCGAATGAATATTTGTTTGACTGACTATGCATGAAACGTTAGGAACATAGGAAAAGGAACGTATATTTGTTATGCTAGTTGCATCCACCCGGTCTTTAAAACATTGCATGCAGATGAGAGATATACTGAACAATGTAAAGAGACCATAAAAAACACTACTGTCTTTGACACGAAATCTTATTCTATTATCTTCGTTCTGCGAAATTTTCTTACGCAACAGGTTGGCTATACACAACGTTTTATACACTGATACCGTTCTACAGAAATTACGATGAAGAAATGTAAATTGGGCCGTAAAGAGGGGGTTGGTTCTTAGAAGAGGTAAAGAATAGGGAGATATGGGAATAGAAAGTAAGGCATTGTGTGGAGATAGAAGAAGTGAGAAAAAACGAGACGAGAGCCAGTGAATTTGGAGAGTCTACCGTCTAACTCAGCACCAGATGAAACATATCAACCAGAAAGAAGAGATTACAATCTTGTAAAAGAAAAAGAATCTGAAGATCATGTTAGTGACATCGCAATTACTGTAGGCGTCAAAAATCTCTTACGAGAGCGTTATCACCCCCTGATAATAAAGTGCATGCTAAATTTTTCAATATATTCGGAGTAAGACCTAATCTATCTGATCTTACGGAACGGTATGGAACATTATACGGAATCTCAGACCCTGATTTATAAATGGGTAGACTGAGCATTTTCTCAGGTCGGCAAACTTTTGGGGAGGAAATCTTTTTATCATATTAAAAAAATTATATTGTATAACAAAGTAGGGCGTTGTGGTTTCATGATGATGGCGAAAAAGAGAAAATGCAAAGAGAAAATAATGGAAAACATTTGTAAAATAGACTTCTTGCCAGTTAAATTTAAAAGATTCAAACTTGAAACAAGGAAAAATTATTAGATTGAGTTTTAGATGCTCTGTGAAAAGTAGAAATAAGACAAATATGTTTTTTTTTTGTTCTAAAAAATAGATTTTTATATAAGTTTAATACTTATATTTTAATTACATATAATTTAGTAATTGGTTTAAAATTACCAGATATATATTAAATATTTTTTGTAAAATATCAAAGATTGACTATAGTAGGCCTACGTATCACAAATATTTTTATATTTTAGGCAATTTTTTGTAAGTGAAATTAAAATGGCAATCATGCAATTTTAGTAAAGACGTAAGTAGTTTTAGTTTACGTTTAACTTTTTTAGTATTTTCAGTAGCCTAGGTAGTGATTGGATTATTCGCAATAATAAAATGCTATCGGAATATTATTCGTTAATACTTCGCAAAAACCCAAATGTAATACTAAAACAGTATTTTTGGGGTAGGAGTGAGTGGGGGCGTAAGAGTAAAAAAATGAAAGGAGCTGTTTTGCAAAGCTTTGCCTAGGGTGCAAAGTACCTGAAATCGGGGCCAGCGGAATCTTTCGTAGCAATATCTTAAATGAATTTTAAATTTCACGCGTTTTGCAATAAAACATGTAGAAAAAAACTACCGTTTCAAAAACAATATAACAAAATAATTGAAGACTAAGGGTGGCGTGCACCATCCAGGAGTAAATCTTACTAAAGTAGTAAATTTAAGACGGAGACCTGGAGTATACAAGAACCAGTACATCTGTCTCACTCTTAAGTCATACTAATGTATGTGCTAGAGTGAGACAGACAAACCGGTTTTTGTTACGTAAGGTTCCCTTCCTAAATTTACTACTTTAGTGCTACTCTTTTAGTAACTTACTCTTTTAGTTGGTGTTGGAGAGCTCAATTGATAGTTACTTCTTTAGTTGTTACTAAAGTAGTAAGCGAGTTTTACTAAAGAAGTAGTCGAATTCTGCGCAGAACAGAGCAGAAACGTTAGTGCAGCGCAGCAGAACACGTGCATTTCAATTGCCAGTATTATTCAAGTGCCAGATAATGAAAAGGAAAGGTTCGCTGAAACAATGAATATGAATTTGGGTTGTTCCAAATATTACTAATGACAATCTTCATGTTTTAAAATAGGTCTAATAGTAATGTTTTATTCATTACTAATTTTAATTCCTTCAATTGAGTATTTTCAGTTTAGTAGCCTACGTATGGGTACTGTGATTATAATTTTTGTGCAACCTATTTCTGTATTATAATGCAAACAATTGGAATTTCCAGTTGATTTTGATAATTGATTCACTGTCAATATTATAATTATTTCTCTCATAATAATAATAAAGTTCTAAAATATATTAAAATATTTATACTTCCTAAAGTTACATATTCTTCCCCAAAAACGAAAATCAATTATTCTATAATAGTTGTTTATCATAAATCTCACTATAATGAATTATGAATATTAATAAGAAGTATTACACAAAATCATGAAAAAGGGGGGATAAAAAGGATAACAAAACTAATAAGGGGCATTATGTTTCTGTCCTTTTTCAAATGCACAGAACATTTACTTAAAAAATATTACCTTAAAAAAATAATAATATTACAACTGAGAAATGTAATATTTAAACAAAAAATGGCGGTACAATATTTCGGAAGCTATGAACTCCAATAATAATTATGTAGATGGTTGTGTGTTTAAAAATAATTTCAGTGACTACTTCTCTAGATCCTGTGCAGCTTCAACCTCCGGGTCCCTCCTTAAAATTTTCTTTCGGCACTCATGTTGGCATTTTTTTTCTATATAGTTTATAATGCTTCTCACTTTCCTGTCCACAGGGTTAATTAAATAGTTAGCAGCATACTATAGACCTGCAGCATCTGTTATAGTTTATTCCCAAACATGAAAGTCTCGTCTCACTCCACCATTCGAGACTTGGGGAGTCTTTAAGGAATGGTTTTACAATGTGTCCCCTTCTCAATGTACGCTAATCCCAGAGTCAGTCAAATTTTCTTCCGATGTGGCCTGTTTGGACATTTTTACACCTGGGTTAGAAAAAAGGACATATTATTCATTAACACTGCGGGTGCAACTATTGAACTTTTAGCTCTTATAATTATTATTATAATCTGGCATTCGCAATGTTGTGCTTTAAGTTAAGCTATAGAAGTGTAATGTAATAAAATTAATTTACAATAATTACATTAAATCGTTTAACAATGAGAATCACCTATTGTTCAGTAATTCTATGGTTAAGTAGCAGGGGGAAGTGTTTTCTGGGTAGCTCCAAGAACGGAGGCTTTCATTCATTGGAATGTACTATGCCTCGCCGATATCTGTATCCATATGATTAGCTTGAAATACATCGTCGTTTTCTGACCCAAAGTTAGGGAGAACTGCAACATCTAAAGGCCGATCCAGCTACGAAGATATTTAAGAGCACATGAGCTCCTTGTACCGTGCAATGCAAACGTCCCTTCCAATCACTCTTCCCCTCACCTTTGGTGGACGTCTTCCTAGTTGGATCGCTCTCCGCAATGATATTTCCACATTTGACTGGCTGAAATCACATGGATGTAGCGAGAATCTGACATCGTTTCTTCCAAACGCCAAAATTTCATGTAAGGATTTATGAGCTTAATTATTTACGTTATTAAATGCCCTACTAGGTATGGTTCGCTTAATATTTATTAAATCACCTGCCACAACTCTCATTTTTGGTATACAACCTTCTTCATCTCAATAACTTATCCTCAGTTTGAACTATGTAATCCATTTAATGTGATATGTAACTCATAACTCACGCAAATGCCACAGAACACACTTACTCCACAACTTTACTCCACCCCCTGAGTAGGAGTAAATATTGGCCTTATTTACTCCACAACTTACTACGTTAGTAACGTACTCCGTGTTGGTGCTCTCCACCACTTGTGGAGTAAGTTCATTTACTCTGGGAGTAAATAAAATTTTTACTTCTTTAGTACATTCCTCTATGTTGAAAGCCGCCGAGATTAGTTTACTCCTGGTTGGTGCACGCCGTCCTTACTAAAAGAGTACGGTTACTAAAAGAGTAGCTTACTAAAGTAGTTAGAACTAAAGAAGTAAGGCTTACTAAAAGAGTAAATGGCATGAGTTTGGTGCACGCCACCCTAAGGCTTTTCAGGGGATCGAATATGATTCTTATTATTATTAATTTGGTCTTTGCTCATGTTCTATAGACACTAGACAGATATCCTTTGCATTGGTAGAATTTTCCTGCTGCCCATGAACGTCATTTATCGATCAATCCCATACTTTATATTTAACCTTCAAAAAAAAATTAGAGCTATTATGAGATACGACGCAATTTACCATTGAGATCCTTATCTTGTTTTCTCTAATGGAAACAATAATAAAGCTACGATGAGATATCTAATATCATACGATCTTTTAACATTTTCACTGCTACAGACGTATAAATTCGCCACTTTAAAAGACTGCATATAAGAAGAGATCTGAGATTACTAGAGTAATACTATATATAAAACGCGAGGATATTTATTTTGCGTTACGTTTGTCATTTATGAAATCTAGCCATCCGTTAAAATTTTCCTCATTAATTTCAAATATAGTAGATTTAGGTCGCAGGACAATATCAGAATAGAATTAAGGGAAGCAGGATTTGTAAGGAATAGTTGGATGGAGTTGGCACAGAATAGGATTGCATGGCGGTCACATGTAAATTGTCTATTGCGATTGAATAAGTACGTCAATAATTTCAAACTTAGAGCTTCATGATTTTAATTGATTGCTTATATTAACATATAAATTCAGCCTTGTAAAGGTTATTAGAGGCACTTCAATCTTATGCAAGTAAATTATTTAAAACTGAAAAATTAACACTGAAATTTCAAATAAAATAATGCGAGCGAAGTGTTAACAAGTAAATAAAAACTGTAATAGTTCTTATCATTGAATCTGAAAAAAAATTGCCTACAAAGAGCTAAGGTTTTGTATGTTGTCACATTAGTCTCTTTGAACGCCAACTGTTTGTCACCCTATCCCGTTTTTAATGTTCAGTCGTTTAAGAAAACACACATGTTTATGCAGTACAACCAATATAATAAAGTCAATAGGATGTTTTACTAAAGTGATGGTAGAGGTTAATATATCATTAATTTACTTCAATAAAATTAATGCAAAAACAAAATTTGGATGTTAGCCTATATTGCTGAATGAGGCCACAAAATGTAGGCCTATTATATTTGAGCCGAATTGAGAATTCGGAAAAGTGTAATTCGAGAGATTTTTTTAAGAGCAGTACATTAAAATAAACAACAGTCTATAAAATATTAAAAAGTTTCAGTTAATGTGTACCAAGTTCATTTTCGTCAATTGGATACAAAAGACAATTCGCAGAAATCAAATACGAGGAACGCACTTTCTGTGAAATAGTTAACCAAATCTGTTAATAAGTACGGGCAAAATAGGCTATGTCAGTTCTCTAGTCCACTAAGAGTAAACAAAAACCAGTTGATCTGTCTCACTCTAGCACATTACTCGTATAACTTAAGAGTGAGGTAGACATATATGCTTTTGTTCACTTTAGGTTTGGTTCCTAGAATGGAGGGGTTTTAGTGATAACAGCATTAAAACAAAGCAATTAGAGTTAATTTTCGACAAACAGTAACAAAATAAAGAAATGAGAAGTACATTTTGCACCGAGTTACTAAAATAATAAATTACAGTTCAGAAAATCAAATATTCTGGTTAGAGCTTTTTTCATAATTTGAGCCCCCTTTGACTATTTTAATTCAGATCCCTCCGCACGTACTGAAAGTAATGTACGTTATGAAGTAGAAGACTTTTTCCTCACTTGTTTCCTGTTGTACACACTACTAACCTAACTGAGAATATAAAAGTACGATCTTAATGGTGATGCCTTCGTATACATCTTACAGAATGCTTGTAAGAGCTGCAGGAAGAGACTAACAAGAATGCAGGATTCTTCACCTTAACTTTTTCACTCCCAGTAACGCGTATAAATTCGACATCTAAAAATACTGTATAAAATGAGATATATCAGAATAATAGACTATTTTTAATTGTAAAATGCGAGGATTTTTTCCTCTTTTTATAATTGTTATTCGTGAATAGGAGCTCTTTTACTAAAAATGTCCTATTCGATTCTAAGCTTAGAGCCCACAGATGATTTTGCTTTATGATTGCTTATATAAATATGCAAATTTAACTTTGTAAGGATTAATATTACATTACTATCAGGTATTCATTGCGAGTCACAGTACAATTTATATAGGCCCATTTTCTTACTAAGATAAGGTACCAATATATGTGTTCTGTGCTAATGAGCATAAACAAGATTAACTTTATGCTGGTATGGTCAATTTAACCTCATTGACTATTGACAAAAGTAGACTTACCTGTGATCACCGAATTACGCCGTAACATGACACCAGCAATATATATATATATATATTTTTACATTTTCTTGTGCTTCTGTATTTGCCATAAGAAATAGATTGTCTACTTTATACTTAAATATAGGATTTACACATTCCTTCTAGTTAATTATAATTCATAATCTGAAAATATGCAGCAATTTTATAGGATTTAAAGAGAAAGATTTGTTGAAATTGCATGATGCTCTATATACTTCTGTTGACTAAAAATCGCCGAAGTAATCAGAAAAAGCACATAGGCCTATTATACCATTAGACTTATTTTGTAATGATGGAAAAGCCTGTCTCTTTTTATTCGAATTATGAATTTAATTACAAATGTTTTATTATTATTATTATTATATTTTAAATACCCGCAGGCCTACCTATTTCTCAATAACTGTTTCACAATATTAAAGAAATAAGAAACAGAAGAGATACTAAATTAAGAAAATATTTGAAAACGCAGACTCAAACTTCAGCGAAATGATGTGTAAAATTGAAATAGGAAAATTTTATATTTATTATTTGGCAATTTACATTTGTTTTATTGGGTCATTCTTAAGTTATATTAATTTTAACAATGTAATGAGAATTCATCGACGGTTTTTTTATTACGAATTCCTTTTTTCGCTAGTGTCTGCAATAGTTCATCGAGAATACCAAACTTAACTTACAGCGTGCTAATAACACTGTAGTTTACAAATCAGTTATTTTTATTTCATTTTTTATTTTAACCAATGAATGTCTGTCAATCCTCACTCGACAATGGGTAGAGGAAGCACTTAGATCGACCCTGCAATTCGATTTCAGTTTTCAACATTAAAACATTTTTCAGGATCCCTGAACCTAATAGTCGGTCTGTATGTGTGGGTGTGTGTTTGTGTGTGAGTCTGTGAACAGTTCGAGAACGAAAAATCGTACAAAAATCCACTGTTTATACTTGAGTTATGTATAGAGTATTTTGAGGTTGTAGCGAGACTTTCTTCTACTTTTACTACTGAGTTTTTCGAGATTTCGTCGAAAAAATCTCTAGAAATTTTGCTTCCAAATTGGTGCAAGGTGGTCGTAATAAGAGCTAAACTTTAATTTGAAAAAAAAACCTCTGGAAGGTAGTTATAAGTCAGCAATCGTTTGCAAAATCTCGGGCTAAAAAGCCTATAATGTGTGAGATGAAACAACTGAATATAGTCACTTTTTTCTATATTATCAGAATTTGAATGATAAAGTTGATTTACCCATGTTTAGGGTAGAGGAAATTGTGTGAGAATTTCACATCAGATTATTGTATTGAGATTTTGATTTGGCTTTCGTATTTCCTCTTACCTACAATTTTCAGGAGTAATCATACCTGATCGGAAAAAAAATAATAATAATTTGAGTCCGAATTCAGGGGCTACCATATTTCACATAAACTAGGTTACAGGTTTAGTAATTTGTTACAACGTTCATATTGAATATTAATTTCCTCTTTGGTATTATACTATCATTTTTTCAAGGTAATGAGTACTATATCTTATCCCTGAAAAATTCCATTTTACAATCTTGATTAATGTTTTTATTTTAATTATGTTAATATTAATGTGTAATCTTTATGTGTTGTATGTAAGATTTAGTGTTATATTAAATGTAATCACTTGTTTTTGGAGATTTCATAATCAATTATATAAATATCATTATAACATAGCCTATTGTATTTCATACCTAATACAATAAATTTGACTGAAATGATAGTACTAAACTATGGATTTCATTAAATTAGTAAACTTACAAACAGCATATTTCTATCTTACTCTTACGTTAGTTTGCAGACTTGATTCGCTTTAGCTCAATGATGCATCCAATAAAAAATAATCTTCATTCCTTAAGTCAAGAAACCGCATGAAATTCATGAAATATATGCTTACTGGATTTGTTATACAAGATACACTGTCTTTAGGAAGATCGGATACTTATCGTCAGCTCAGAAGACGTGTTTACAGTAAGTACTTAAAACAGCCAATATTAAACCTAGACTATTACAAAATATGGGGATAAGTATAGTCTTCTGTGACAATTTGAAACTAAAGTAGTTACAGAACATCGACCCAGGAAATAATGTTATGGTTTGCTAAGAATGTGAAGTAATTTGGCATAGAGAATGTGAATGAAGTGTTAATGTGGTAATTGACTTTTAATGAAGCGCTTATTATTATGTTTTAGGGAGGGATATTATACCGTAGGGGGAGGACAACGATCTGCCATTTTGAAGAGCGAGAAAGAGGGTGGTTGAAGAGGGTAGTGAGTGGTACATTACCTTGAGAGAGTTGGCCGCATGCAGGTTGGGAAGTCAGTTCCAGCAGCAATAGCAGTACATGGCGAAGTTGTGTTAACTGGTACTCACGGAACAGATTCACTGCACACCACAGTCTGCTCAAGTGCCCCGGCCGGCCACATACACAGCAGCGTCTCCGGGCGTCGCTCGAGCTTCTGTCCTCCCCGTCACTCGAACGGCGCACAAACGCAGCGCTGCAGACGCCGTCTATCTCCTCACGAACTAGTTCCACATACCCGATCCAGACATGTGTTGTGTACCAACATTTACTTAGAAATTACGTCACATTCACTACATCATTATAGTTGCCGTCCTCTTCGTCGACTGTCATCGTCATCGTTCACTTCGTTGTACTTAACATACTCCTCTTCTTTCGTTCTCTATTTATCATTCTTGACATGCTCTTCTTCGTCATAGTCGTCGTTCCCTTCGTCATAGTCGTCGTTCCCTTCGTCATAGCCGTCGTTCCCTTCGTCATTGTCGTCGTTCACTTCGTCATTGTCGTTCCATTCGTCGTCATTCTCTTCATTGTTCTTGACATATTTTTCATCGTCGCCGTTGTCGTATTGCCACTGATGACGTGATTTTATTCTATATGACATTACTTCACATTCACTTCATCATCATCGTTGCCGTCCTCTTCGTCGTCGTGTCATCGTCATCTTCTTCGTCCTTGTGATCGTTCACTTCGTTGCACTTAACATACTCCTCTTCTTCGTCGTTTTCGTTCTCTATTTATCATTCTTGCCATACTCTTCTTCGCCATTGTCGTCATTCCCTTCGTCGTCATTCTTTTCATTGTACTTTAGATACTTTTCATCGTCGCCGTTGTCGTCCTCTTCGTCATCGTCTTATTTGCAATTGATGACGTGATTTTATTCTATATGCCATAGCATTAGAAGTGGCCGTAAGGTTCTTCTCTGCACTCTGCAGTTTTTAACACCGAGTGTTCTGGCAGTTTTAAAATTCTATCACAAATTTGAAAGGAATCATTGAAAATGTCCAAAGGAGTCATGGAAAAATTCCATACTCTTGAAAACTGTTAAAGCCACGCATGTGCATAGAAGTAAAAGGGTTCTTACACGTTCTGTATAACGGATCAACGATAATAGTTTGTAGGTAGCGCTAGTTTTGTTAGCTTCGTGCTTTACCTGTTAAGTTCTATACAACGGTTTTACAGTAAATAACTATAACTGGTACCACCATTCTTAAGATTATTAATATTTCTATAGGACATCGTCTGAGAAATTGACCATTCAAGACATGCTTATTCAAGTTCTATCTCGACAATTATTACTGTGAATATTAAAAGAAAATATGTTTGACAAAAGAGGAAGTACATTTCATTTGTGTTTCCAAGATCCAAATTGACTAACTAAAAAGTTCAACAGAACGTGATTAGTTTCCAGAGTCAAAACAGAATTTTCTAAAAAGGTATAGGCCTAAATTTTGTTAGCAAGAAAACGTTGAAAACCTTTCCTTAAATAACGAATTCTAATATAGAGAGTAGAGTATTTTCCGCCTAATCACCACTAAATGTTTATAAACACAATTCCAAGAAGGCACGTCATAGATTTTATAATTATTGTGATGAGTTGGAGTTATTGTCTGAGTTGTTAAAAAATTACAAAATTGTACACTTGAATGTTAATTAAACAAATATATTACAAAAACATACGTACAAATCTTTAACAGTATTTACATACTAAGTCAGTATTTAAATAACTTCTGACGTTTCGTTTTTAAAAACATGTTTAACAGGAGTCATGATACATAAAGTTATATATATATATATAAACATGAGATCTGTTTTGTAATATATATTTTTGATACTTAGGTTTAACCTAAATAACTTTTGGTTGAATCCAATTTTCAGGAAATTTATTTTCTGTAAACAAAATATTTCAGCTGCCAGTAATAAACGACTGTAGTTGATCATTTTGGCTGCTGAATATAGAAGTTTCTGCAAATTTTAATGAAAAGAATAAAAATGCTAAAGTGGAATTAGCTACTTTGATTTCTCATCTGTCTGCCTAGGAGAGGCAGTTAGTATCGCGCTGGCTTTCTGTAGATTTCTGTAGATCTGTCTGTAGATTTACAGGCATGCAAAAGAAATCCCACAGGACAAAATTCCGGCACACCGGCGACGATCACAGGCCTAAGAACTTCTGATCAATATTACCTTTAAAAATTTACTGTAGAAACATTTTACGTACACTTTTCTATAATCGACGTATCCGAGAGAACAGATACGTACACTATCCCCTTCTAAAACCATAGGCGGGTAACTCCATGTCACAACACAAAACCATTGTCAAGTTGAAATCATAAATGACCAGTTTTACCCTGTTTACAAAAACGAAAACGTTACGGTAGGTATCAGTGGTGACAAAAGCACAAAGGGATTAGTAACAAGCTATAAGATAATTGATCAAAGCCTAATTCAAGTTAAAAGAAGATTTAAACGAACTGGAGCGATAAATATTTTTGTTCAATCCTAGAGGGGGATTTTTATGTATTTGCTGTGTTTAAAAGCTCTTTAAGATTTTGGCTATGTTCACATCAACATGTCTGCGCTAACAGTTGTTTTCTCAAGCTAAACATATAAAATCAGCCATAAAATTCCTTCTCTAATTGCATTAGTTAGCACAATTGAAATGAACTATTAAAGAAATGAAGTTAAACACTTGGGATGGGTTTCGAGACTTTACATATCCCATTGTTTCCCTAAGCCAAACAACGAACATCGAACTTGTTCCATGCAGTTTTCATCCCTGAACTCTCTTCCCCACGTGTTTCTCCACTGCTGCTAATGCTGATGGAATTCGCTCACAGTAGCAAACCGCTCTTTCGAAAGTCTCCGAGGTCTGGATACCCATCCTACTAAAGACCCCATTTTTCGTTATAGGGGGAACTACAGTGCTAAGGGGAACTACTTACGGAAAAAATTCTTTATTGGATTTGGAATTGATAAAATCCATGTAAATCCTATTGTTGAGAATATTCTTAAAGATTCTGTGGCAATAAGTCCATTCTTGTGGCTTCTCGCTATCAGGCAAGGTTCGATTCCTAGTCGGGACAATTACCGAAAGTCTGATGGTTCTAAGAAGGAAACCTGAAGTAAACAAAACACCAGTACATCTGTCTCACTCTAGCCAAATACTATAGAGACAATACCGGACACTTACTGGTAGAGAAATGGGGGACAGATTTTGCAGCACTCCTGGTGGCACAACCTAGAAACTTGGGGCAAAATTAATATATTCAAAACATATATAAACTGTAATATGCTATTCTGAGCCATTAGGTAGATACCCCTTATACATAACATGCCGAGTCTGGCTATTTCGGCTCTTCTATTAAAAACTGTTTAACATATATGTATCTAGATACTGCAATTGTATTCAGTAGTAGCAGGTTGGGCCGCTAGATGGTGCTCAAAATATTGTCCCCCGATATATCGCAAAGTGTCCTGTATTGGTCTAGATTGTATTTGCTCTAGCACATTACTCGTATGACTTAAGCATGAGAAAGACATTCTGGTTTTTGTTTACTTCAGGTTTCCTTCTTAGATCGTCTCGGGTATAGGTGAGTTTTGGGACAGATATCGGGTAACTTTAGGCCCTGTAGTCCCGGATAAAATCTGATCGTCATTGTAATTTTCATCCACTCCGCGGCTTTGTTCGTGTGCCTGGCCTATTACATGGATGCAGGCTTTTTTTTTCAAGTGAGCTATAAGTTTTTACTACAAATTTAAAACAACCTAACTTGACAAACGAATCTATTAGTTTAAGTATTGCAACGACATTTTTAACCAGTCCTAAGTAATGTCCGTTAAACTGGAAGGAAAATGGTGAAACACTGGAGCCAATTTCGATTTTATAATTTTATAATGTGGAAGCCAATCCCGAAAGTGGGAGCCAATTCGGATGCATCCAAGAAGAAATCTATTTCATGCATCACCATCCCAATCTCTCTATAAAACACAGCATTGCAATTGTTTTCACTGCTTGACGTGAAATCCGAACCATGATGTGTTTCTGGTGAGCATTCTTAAAATCAGGCAAATGTCAGATGGATGTGGAGAAGGGGTTAGCCTACCCGTCAAAGTTCCGTTTCGACCTAGCTTTCTTAATCAAATTGGTTTTGATTTGGTGTCACAGGAGAATCATAATAGGTCCTAGCCATGCAATAGAAAGAAAGTACGATTTCTTGTAGGGAAAAATGTTATAGCCTACAGATTGAATAAAGAGTGGAGTTTTAGTTAGAGTACGTTAAATGTGTTCAACAACGTGATTTTATTAGTAGTATCGAGCCGTATGTCTCAGCCAACAGAACACTGCCAAAATAATTACGTATTAAACGTACAGTGCAGTACTTTCTGCATTAATAGAATCTGAGAGAAAAAGATGTAATTAAATGTTCTAGCATAGGACGTGAACCCTTACAGAAGGTAGCATAGATTGAGACAAGTTCATGGAATTGTTGAGTACGGTAGGTCATTTTCAGTCATAATATGAAAAATAGGATGTAGGCCTACGATATATGTTCAAACATCCTCTAAACCAGGAGTTCTGAAAGTGTTGCCCGCGGACCCCTAGGGGTCCGCATGCATGGTTTGAGGGGTCCGCGGGAGACATTTGAATATTGAAGTAGATTTAAGGATGAAACTTTCAAAAATAAAACCCAATATTTCAGAGATTGTCAAAAGCAAAAAACAACACCATCCTTCTCACTGAAATTAGTGGTATTTTACTGTATAACTGTTCCATTGGTAATTTTTTATAATTAATACTAAGTTCTGTCGTTTTGCAATTGAATTCAATGTTAGAAATATAAAATGTATTAAAACAAACAGACCGCTTTCTTTTTCTATCCTATAGCTTTTCGTTTTGTATTAAATATATTTCAAATGGTTAATACTACAAAATTAGTAAAAATAGTAAAGGGTCATTTTTTAGGGGTCCGCAATGACAACAATAATAATTAAAGGGGTCCTCGAATAAAGGAAGTTTGAGAACCCCTGCTCTAAACCAGCAATTCTCAGACTGTGGTTCGCGAGTGATTGAAGGGGGGGCCACGGGAACATTTTATTTTCTTTAAACTTTATTTTATGATCTCGCTCACTCCTGTGATATTTGTAAAGTACATTTCAGGTTCTCGAGGCTCTTACTTAAACCCATGAGTGGTCGCGTGTGAGATATTCTCTCACACTCATATATTTGCAGGAACATTTTGCCATAACTCTTCAATGGTACAATTAACAATTTTGAGGAGCTTTGCACTGGGTTCCTTAAGTAAAATTTAACAAGAATACCCGTACCATTGTGAAGTAGGCTAGAGGTGAATTGCCGACATGTGGGTGTAGGTTTCTTCAAGTACACTTTCTTCTGGCTGGTCAATTCTATCCTAAACCCCTGTTTCAGGGTGGGCTGTTGTCTTTCTTATCCACCTCTCTATCAAACCTATCCCTCTCTTTTTTTTTCCGAAAGAAGTTGGAACCACTGACCGTCTCTTATTCACTTCAGTGGCAGAAAGGAGAGTGAATAACCTGCGTTTCTTTAGATTTTTGTTTGCAGTAAATTTTATAATATTATAGCTTACAATTTAAACTTACTGTTAGTGATTTTTTCTGCTTTTGATCAAATAATTAGTTCGCAACGAAAATAGTTAATTTTAATTTGTTCACAATCGCATTTACTTATGGATCGGTGGTTGAAATCTGGATCGTTGAAATACGAGACAGGCGATTAATCCAAATGTACGTTGCCTAACTGGTATGATCGTACTTTTTCGAATATCTCCATTCAAAATAGCATTGCATTATCAAAAGTGACACATTTAGTGTTGTAAAATTGTAGTTTATAACATCTTTTTTTTTCATGTGTAAAATATATTTTTAAAATCTGATGTGAAAATCACGTGACTTCTCTGCCAAAATAAAGTTTGCCTCTTGGTAACTTATACTATATTACCTAAGACATTCTCCTCGTGTAAATTGGTAGTAAAAATTAAGAGATTGTCGTTATCACATTGTATCGCATCCCCGAAGGATACAAAACCCAAATAAAATCTGTTTAAGGCACTCACGTGGCGTGGCCATTACATCTTTTTGACTTCGCATCCTGATAAAGAATAAGAGGCTGTATTGCGAAGAGCAGGCATTCATTTGTTTGAATCTGATGCATAACTTTACTGTTCACCAGGCAAGACTGAGTTTCTACAAACAATGGCTGGCTTATAACTACCCTTCAGAGAATTTTTTCGAAAAAAAATTTTCAAATAAAAATTTTGACTCCTGGTATAAGCACCTCATGTAAAAGTTAGTCGCTACAGCCCTTTTCGATTAAATCGCATAAAACGAAATTTTCTTCATGTCAAGTCCTCCTTTCTTTCTTATTTTAAATTATAGCCGGCCATAGACCAATTTTTCCTGACTTATTTATGTTGTTTACCTCTTCGTTTTCCTTGTTTTCCATTTTTCCTTATTATACACAAACACCCATTGCCCAAGGCGGTACTCGAACCCACAGCCTCCTTCACCACGGCTCCACGCTTGTAATCGCGACTAAGGAGTCCAGCTTCTTAAAAATAAGTTAAAGTTGTCGCCAATCTTCGTGCAGAAGGTACCTGACCAAAATACAACATTTTGTCTTCATACGAATTTCCATTCAGGAGCTAGGCTGTTCACAGACACAAAAAAAAAAAAAAAAAAACCACGTTTCCGAAAATAATATTTTTGGAATCAGGAGACCACGAAATGAGTATTTATGTTAAAAACTCAACTTCGAATTGGGGGTCGAAAACAATACTTCCTATAGAGTACCTATAGTAGCCTACCTACGGTAGTGAAAGTAAGTAAGTAAGTAAGTAATTTACTGTCACAAACATTTGCAAAATAGCTTAAAAGCTGGTAAACTGGTGACTCGTCAAAAAATAAATAAATAAATAAATAAAAATAATAATAATAAGAAGAAGAAGAAGAAGAAGAAAAAGAAGAAGAAGAAGAAGAAGAAGAAGAAGAAAATACAATGGTATAATACTAGTTCTATATATACAAATACAGATTTTGAAAAATGTAAAATATGAGGTGAAACATTTTTTTTTTTAATAACAATATAGAATTACACATTTTTGTCATGAAAAAATTCACTTAATGAATAGTAAGCTTCCTCCAATTTTGTTTTAAGTTTTGCTTTAAATTGTTTATCATTCAATTGTTTTGTTTCATCTGACAAATGATTGTATGCTTCCATGCCCATGTATCTAGGAGATCTTTCAAATAGAGGTAATCTATGTACTGGAAATTGTAATTGTAAGAGGAAGTAAAAATAATTTTTGAATTCATGGGGGTCCGGAGAATTGACAATCGCGGAAACAGAAAAGTTGGGAAACGCTGCTTTAGAAGACGAACACTGTAACATTTTAGGAATAAAAGTTACGTCATTTGATAGAGCTAATTAAGGCCACTCTTTCGTTACAAGGCAAGACAATATTAATAAAATAACTATAATTTAAATTAAATTCTGGCCAGTTAGACCAATTAACTAATCCGCTTCATATGAAATTACATGTCTAAATTATTATCTTTTCACATTCGATAAAAATTAGAATGTAATATTTATTAAAAATGTTACATCAAGCAACTATATCTTAAGACACCTTTCTAGAGCTAAATTCATATATTTATTTAAGCAATCATCAACTGAAGTCATCATTGGGCAATAATTTTGAAATCATTAAGGAGAATTAGAATTAAGTAGATGATTACTAGGAATAACAATTCTAACATGCGGATAAAATTCCTCATATTTTAGACTAAAACATTTCTCTATTGAACTAATATATCTTCTTTTATGACTTCTTCTTCTTCATACGTAAGTAACAGGGAAAAGGTTAAAGACGCCTAATCCATCTAACCACACGGCAAACGCTACGATTCCGAATAGTTCTCAACGGAAGGTTTTCATAATGTTAGCGTGGCCACTCTAACTTAATTTCGAACAGAGAATTTCAGTATGAGAAACAAAATGTACTTAGATCCACAGGAATATGGTATAAACCAGATAACCAGAGCCCCCAAATCCTGAATCAATTATCGCCGCATTTTCGCCAACGATACGACGTAGGACAAAAGACAGACATATAAGGAAAATGTAGTTGCGTCAGACAAAGTAATTGGTAGTAATTAATTTAGTTTATTCGATGAATAAAGTTTTGTTATCCCACGCAGGGCCGTAGCTAGGCGGTGGCTAGATGTGCCCCCGCCAAGGGCGCAGGTACAAAGAGGGCGCAAAATTAACTATGAAAAATCCCGTCTTTTTTAGACTGATGCAATTTATAAATAAATACTAATTATTTTTCATTTTCTCATTGTATGTTGCAGAAGACGTTTCAAAAAGTTTCTATTCTAAAAAAATAATTTTACCTATATTAATGTGTTAAACATTTTATTAGGCCTCAGGCCTTTTACGTAGGCTACTTTACTTTTGATACGAGATTTTATTATTTAATTATTTTTTAAGTAGTTCAATCGTCTGAAAATAAGGTTTTAGTACCTTGAAAGTTCAACACTTATTTCATTTTCAAATTGAGTTTTAGGTTTTCTTTGATAATAACAGTGTTTTTATATTAAAATAATAAACAATTTTACAGAAATAATTTTTAAAAAAAATTGTTCAGACCTCCCAGTATTGGAGGGCGAAGATTTGTCAAACTCGCCAAGGGCGCAGAAGGACCTTGCTACGGTCCTGATCCCACGAAAATTGTGAGTGATAAATATAAGTAGGAAGTAGTCCTATAATTCTGCATCGTTAAGTATTGTGTTTGACCGATGTATAACTCCGACAACAAAAGAAGTGGTATGTGTAATTGCGAAGCATAATTTCGCATCCAATAATAGTTCCGAAAAATAAAATATAAACAAGCACGCGGAAACAACAATAGCGATATATTAGTAATGCCAACTCCGTACCATTAGACAGCTGTTTGATGAACAAAGTACACTATATTCCATGACCTTAACTGAATTTATTGTGTAAGATAATTTAAAAAATTACGAGTTCATAATAGCATTCTTCACTAATTGCTTTAAGAATGTTTTATTTCACAATTTGTGATTTAATTCTTTATTTCTTTTTACTGTTCAGTTTGATATATGAATTATTTCGAATTATAATAAAACAACAAAATTAAACTTATTGGGACGAGCGGAATAGAACTTTGAATTCAACCTTGGATAGAAAGAATCACAGCTGTTAGTTGAATGGCAAATAGAATTCGAAAATATCTGGGAGCCAATTCGGATGTCGGATTTTAATGTAGGAGCCAATTCGGAAACACCATTCTTCTATTAGTCAGTGAAAATATATCGAGTTTGGAATATGTATCAGAATAAATCTTACATCAATCGTAATAGTCCTTTTCGATAAAATATCCATCCTTATTATAGCTGAACAGTTATCATACCTTCCATTTTATTGAGCAGGTACGAGGAATGAATAGACTGTGACGAGCTGTGGATATACTATAAACAACATTACTTTTACGTTAAGAGAGGGCATCAAACGAGATTAAATTATACGAAATAGTTTAGCAGGCAAGGCCAGATAATGAAAATAAAATGATTCTGTTCTTACTTCCACAATTTGACTATCTTTCAAGTCATATAATTTTCCAATATGGAGTGCTGGGTCAAATAATAATATAATCTTATAGTTAAGTGTTTGTATTAATGGAATTAAAATATTTATTTTTGTAAATGAAATGAATTAAGTCTACAACAGTTCGTGAACAAATTTTCATATATTTTATTAACTCATTAGGCAAACCGGAGGGGGGGGGGAGACTAGTGCTGCCTCTGTCTAGCAGCATGTAAAGAATGCATAGAGTTGGTCACTGCTCCTTTCCATTGGTTAAATTTTTAACAGAACTATTATCCCTAAAATTTAACTGCTTCCCAGTACTTGTATGTTTGTTTCTGGTTTGTAGGATGCTTACAATATTATTTTATATATTTTGAGTTAAATGACAGGTTTCTCGAAAATTATATCAGTTTTTAATAGAAATATAACCAATGTAAGATAGTAGTATGTTTTCATGAAGAGTGCTTTAATCGCATTTGTGTATTTCAATTGAAACTTTTGAACTCTGTTAACTTGTATTTGCTCAATGCAATTTACTCTTTCTCTGGACAATATACAAATGTTATATATAGAAAGTTTATTGAACATATTTTTAAAGCCTACACAATCGATATAGTCCAATAACTACATACAAAAATATGCAATATACTTCCACATCTCAGATAAGAACCTAGGCTATTCGGGAAACTACATATTTTAAAGATAGGGGAGAAAGAATGTTATAAATTAAGTTACTTAATCCAATTAAGTTACTTAATCCAATTAAGTTACTTAATCCAATAATGAAGCGTAGATGGACGTAAGAGGGTAAACAATTTGAAGATAGATCTTCGAGGCACTAGAATGTTAAAGATGTTCAGAAACCAGAAACGAAGAAGGAAAGTTGGAAATCTGTTTAGGGTACTGCGATGCTGAATTCTCAGTGTTGTTATTGTTATCCTATTATTATTATTATTATTATTATTATTATTATTATTATTATTATTATTATTATTATTATTATTATTACGTTAAGAATGTATTACAATCCTAACGGTTGTCCCTTACTCTTAGAGAAGAACATAATCTGAGAGTATTCGAAAACAGGGTGCTGAGGAAAATATTCGAACCTAACAGAGGTGAAAACGGGTACTGGAGAAAACTGCATAGGCTTAATGTCGAGTTTCATAACCTTCATAATATAACAGGGGTAATTAAATCATGGATAATGAAATGGGTTGAACATGTTGCGCGCATGGGGGAGGAAAGACATCTCAAAAATATTGACCGTGAGACCCGTAGGGAAGAGACCACTTGGAAGACCTAGACGTAGGTGGGAGGACAATATTAGGACAATGTGGGAAGTAGGATTTGCGAGGAGTGGTTGGGTGGTGTTAGTTCAGAACAGGATTGAATGGCGGGTTCATGTAAGCGCGACAATGAACCTCCGGGTTCCACAAAATAGATAATATTTCTTTAGTTGGCTTGAGATTTCTCTATTGCCACTGAGTAAGTAAGAAATTGCTAACAATTAATTCCACCTTTCGAAAAAAAAGTGCACAAGACGATCGTAAATATTCGGCTTTACTCGCGGAATCCTTTGGTCTGTCTCTAGATCTGAGTGTGCCACCGACCGACACCCACCGACGGCAAACGAGCTTCGACCTGGTAGGTAACCATGGTAACAACTAGCTCCGTCACAAACACCACCGAAACAAGGAAAAGGATGAGATGGAACAACTCTACGCATGAGAGCAAGTTAAAGGGGCAGAACATTTCTTTCTCTCTTTTTCGCGCGTACCACCATTTCAAAAAACAAAAAGACTTGTCACAGTTCCAATAAATTCTAGTGAGAATCCTGATACCACATAGGAGAAGTGTTTGCATATTGACACTGTTACTAAAGGTTCATCATGACAATGTCTTATTCTACTCAACATTTTCTCGATCAAATAGCGCGGCAGCAACGAATAGTACTTTCTAGAATCTTTCTGGTTTAAATTACACGTTCATTTCTGACCCAAAAAGTACACTTAAGCCTACGATTACCTTTAGTCATAGCGGTACTATATTGAGGCAAGGCATACCGGTACCTCAGTACTTACTGATTTTATGTTTGTGATGTATACGACATTGTACATTGCTCGGAAACTTCCCGATTTTTCTGGTTTCTGCTGGTATTATTTTTCATTTAAAACTGGCACTGAATCTCCGTATCATCTGTGATCCACACTAGCCCTTGGTGAGCCAATCTATTATTGGTGAGCAGTAAAAGAAGGTGGGGTAAAAGAATATTTCATTTCAGTGGCTAAAAGGCGTGCCTCACAACGAATATCCACACCAACCCCTGAATGAGTGTGACTCGTATTGGTTTGATGTCAATACATATGAACATAGGTCGGATTCAGGTTCAGGAGTGGAGTGACAGCCATTCCGTAATTATGGGTGGGACATTCTAGAAATATTATGAAACCTATTTTTGTTTGTTACGCATCATAAATGCGTATTATAAATAATGAATTGGTTCTGCAACATTCCGTCAAGTTTACTATGCTTTCTCCTCCATGTATATGGAAGGCATTATTTAAATTTTGTTTTAAATATTTAAAATTTGTTTTCAAAATCTATAACGGGTGGGACATAATTTGGACAACGACTTTAATGGTGCCCAAAAATAGATCATTTGCTGTTCTGCTGTTACTGTTAGAATCTTAGAGTCTTGTTATAAATGAAGATATGAGGGATTAAAACATTTATAAACTGTTTCCAGATTGTCAGAACATTTATTTAACTTGTCAATAATAATATAATAAAACTATCACCATTACGGGTTGGACAAAAAGTCACTGTTTGTTATTTTACATAATTTAGTAATTAACCACACATTTTTTGTGAAGTTAATCTTATACCAAATTGTACCTTAAGACGTATATTTACTCAAATCAAAATGAACATCGCTGATTACTCTCGACTACTTGATATTAAAGAGTGTTAAAGTCAAGCTACAAATGTCCAAAAAATTAACTGCAATGCAATAAATAACTAAATCGACAGATTTTACACATGAAACAACTTCAAATACACTTAATGCTTTAATATTCAGTGAATTTGAGGCTTTATATTTTTATTAGACCATCTAATTAGCCTACACTAGTTTTATAACATCTGTCTTTTAGGAAACATTTCCATATTTTGTTAAATGGCTGGTGACGGGGATAAGGCAAGCATTAATTGGAGGGCTATGTTTTTGTTGCGTATCTACCAACGAGAAGAAAATATGTGCGCAGGGGTGGGGCAGAGCAGGCATTAAATCGGAAAGATTCCGTGCCCTCGACTGTACACTTACTTGGTGGTACCAATCGGTACGGCCTGGCTGTCAAGAACTTCTGGAATTTAGCTAAATATATTATAAATAGACAAAAACTTGGGAAACTTGTCTTGAATATATTGAACAATTTATCAAAAGTTTCGACTTTATCAAGAGCTTTCGATTTATCAAGAATAAATTTAAAATACTTTTGAATTATTTCAAAATACGGCCTGTTATTTCGAGGAAATACATTTTGTCCCACTTTACAACTGAAAGCGGTATGCATTTTGACAAATAATCTGGCCCTAGAGAACACTGCAGGCTACCATTTATAAGAGGAAATAATGACTATGACTAGCTATTATATATAATTATTTTAACCACGTTGAATAAATATGAATGCATGGTAAAGCATTCCTTCATGTGATGTGATTGAGTTCTTCCATTTGATAATCCCCTTTATATTTTGTAATCGTGATTGTAAGAATGACTTAAATCTAATTAACTGGTAATGTCTGTAAATAAGCTAAGAACTGTGTTAAATTGACTCTACTAAAATAGATATAAATACTGTTTTCCTAGTATACTGTAAGCTTAAAATAGTTTGCACTCACCATTGTCTCCTATGATAAATGGCTTCGTCTTTTGGTAGTTGGAATGTTGAGGTTAGTACACCGTCGAGATATGTTTACTTTCTACACCTAAAACAAACCAGAAAATTATACTGTAATACAGTAGACCTACTGGGCTACCTTATCGTTCAAAACTATGAAGATGCCAAAACCTGATTATGAATTCGCTGAAGAACATAAAATAATAATTGCTGCAAAGAAACATTGTCAACGAACATTTAAAACTCACACAGCTTATTAGCTATCCACAAGAAAAGACATCATTTATATTCTCATTATCAGCATTCTTGGAATAAGATATTGGGCACATGATATTATTGATAACGTAATAAGTCCCGCCACGAGCTCCATGAAATCTGAAGGTCCCCACCAAGATTTGAACCCGAGACTACTTGCACCATAGGCATAAACACTAGTATTGATCTAATCGGGATCTAAATAAGTTTCAGGGCTGTTTCTGAAACGTTGGCAGCCATTAGCCACGAACTGTGTTGCAGTTACTATTCTATATCCCATTCTAGTTTGATCCTAGTCAAAACAAAGGGGAGGAGTACTCACAGAGAGTGCACGTGTTCATAGCGTTTATGTTAGTTTGTTTATTCTCAGTACAACTGATCCGCAGGGTCGTCGTGAACAATGGATCCTTTGTTTCGTTTGATAATTGATATACTATAATGATGACGATGCCAGTGAGAGTTTGTTATTTCACGTGTAAATGTTGATATTATTGTTGCATGAACTTAAAAACACTCGTTAGCCACACCCTGCTAATGGCGCATGCTAATGACATTGACCAATCACGTTTTGTCACATGATGCGAATTTTCCGCGAACTCTCTGTGAGTACTCCTCCCCTTTGTTTTGACTAGGATCAAACTAGAATGGGATATAGAATATCCATGGGCCACAAATTGCTTAAGTCATGAGCCAAGAACTGACTTAGCTCCATGAAATCTGGATCTAAACATGGGACCGATTGCACAATTGGCAAAAACGCTAGCGTTATTAATAACAACTACTTGACTATTAATATTACTAATTAAATTGATAAGACAGTTGATTTCGTGATCGAAACGTTCGTGATATTTAAATACGTACGCAATAATTGTCATTTGTACCGGCTTAAGTAAAATTGGAAGAGGAAGTTCCATCGAGTCGCGTAGGCTACGAGCCCTGATGATCCCGTAAGGAGTTATTCTCAGGGGATTTGTTTTCGGGGTGCGCCAGCCCTATACCTAACACTTAAACCTAAGGACGACACATACACCCAGTCCTGACCCCGGGAAAGGGAATTTCACTACTGAAAAATCCCTAACCCGGCCGGGAATCGAATCCGGACCACCGGGATCGAAGGCCTGCAAAGTAAATTTAACAAGAGTCAAATTCAGTATTTAACCACTGTAGGTAACAATGTATTGTTATTGAAATGTTCTATAAAGCACAATAATTTTTAGCTTGACTGCCTACTACCTAGGTACAATCCATAGGCTACGATACCCCAACCAGAAAAAGTGAATCAAAATAATTATTAGAATTAATTACTACAATTAATAATTACAATAATAGTAGGCCTAATTATAATAATATTAATGATGATGAAGATGATAGGATCGCGGACAAGTGTTTGTTATGATTATTTAATGACGTTTGTGTACTTGTTACTTAGTTCTGTATCCGTCATTGTATGCCTTAATTTTCTCCCACAGGCACTCTTTTATATGCATGTAAATCTATAGATATGGGTCTGTCGCATTCAATCAAGTATAAAATAATACAATCCACACGGGGATCGAACCTGCATGCTTAGGAATTGATTATTCCATCCAGGCCGATTGTGGATGAACTAATATTATAAGAGCTAAACAACAGGCATTTTCAGGGACATTAACAGACATTTTCAGGGACATTAACAGACATTTTAAAATGTATAGAGTACTGTGTAGGTCTATAAAACATTGATACATATATCATAACGTAAGCGTCAGAAGATAAAATCATTTCAGACTGATGCCAAGGATGTTAGATCCTCTTCATGGAAAATATAGAACCTAGAAAACTTCAAATAACATACAAGACCTTCATAAGAAGCAGAAGAAATGAAAAATGTGGAACGTAAACTCTCCGTCTGTCCTAGATGCTGCGCACGCTTTGTACGTGCAACTACTGAATCCTGTTGTAAATAAACAACATTCTCTCTCGCAATAGAGTATATACAGTATAGCAATACAGTATACAATAGCTACTTCAGAGCGCAATACATCAAACTTGCTCTGGGATAAAGTGATCGCACAGCATGCAGAATATATTTTTCAACAGTTTCACAATTATATAAATATTATAATATATACAGTATATATAATATTATATATATATATATATATATATATATATATATATATATATATATATATATATATTAGGGCTCTCGTTTTCATCGTCCCCACTCGGCGAATCAAACGTCGGCATTTCCTTTTGTGGTCTGCCGGATTATATTATTGTTTATTGAGGGTAGAAAATGGCACTCTCAAACCCAACCATGTGGCAGACTCTGTTGCCAAGTCAATCTGATCTCTCTATATATAAGAGGCTTTGTCCTGACTGAATAACTGACTGACTGACTGACTGACTGACTGACTGACAGAGAATCTACGTACAGCCTAAACTATAACAGGTAGAGACTTGGAATTTTGACAGTACCTTCGTTTCATAATGTAGGTGCTCACTAAGAAAGGATTTTGAAAAATTTCGATTTTAAATGCCAAAAATCAAATGTCTTTGAGAATACTTAATCCCTTTTTACACAGAATTATCCAGTCCAAATCACATTTGACATTAAAACATATTGTTGCCAGTGGGTCTCAGATGGGTTTGGAAAAAAAAATGAAACTCGAATTTGACAAATTAGTGAACTATCAATATCCACGAAAATAATGCAATCACATAACTTTATTTACCCTGGACATAGAGAAAACAATACGAGGTATGGTGATTATCTATATAATATATATATAATATATTATATATTATATACAGTATTAGTATATCGCAGGTTTTTGGAGAGAGAAGTATGAAAGGGATATTACATTTCTGTTTAATTTCATCCCCAAAACGGTTTTATGGTAACATGAGAATGAGAAATAAAATATAATTTTATGTTACAAGAATTTATGTTTCTTCTTATTTGAACCCCTACCCGGCTTGCTGTGTACAAGCGATAGGATACAAAATTCGGTATAGGATAATTTCCACGCTTGAGAAAATTTTGTTGTGATCACAGGTATCAATGTAATTCATTAAAATACGTTATGTTCAGGTACTGTGGACATTATGCGATATCATTATTATTATAAGAGGGATAATCAATATAGGCCTAAATATGGTCAAACGTTGTTCGATTTGGACGAAACTCACTATACAGGGGTTTTCTGGGCCAAGGACCTCGAATCTGAGGTAGCTTTTACCAGGCGACGCTATCTAATCGTGGTATGTAATTCACGTGATTTAAGTGTTAATAAATATAATGATTTAACTATTATGCTCTTAACTTTTAATTTTTGAAATAATTATCGCGGGCACATGCTAGTATAATATACAATCTAGGCGTTTCTTTGATTCTTGTTTCTGAGACGTGAAAACACTTCAACACGCGGCTATTAACGAGCATGTCCTTGCAGTAAACAAACAACACTTCAAAGAGAGCACTGCTGGGGACAATGATAGCGAGACGACTATAACGGAGGCACTCTTCTTCATTCTGATTGCATATTCTAATTCAAACATTTGTACTTACACGGGGTGCATATTAAGACCATTGTCAGTATTGAGCATTGTTAACATTTTCAATTCAAGACATGGGAAAATAATCTCTCTACCGCTCACATTCTCTCTGTCATCCTTCTACGTTTCTCTTTCGCGTTATTATTTTATTAAAACGTTGTGATCTATATTAGATAGCGGTAATATTGAAATACCCAGCGACGAAAACCATGAGTAACAGCCGTGGGTTTCGGCATGCTGACCACATTCCCCACCCTTTATGCCTGACTCAAAGTTGGATGGTAGGCCTAGTTCATCCATGGATGAAGCGCCACGGAGTTTAGATTGGTTTAATATCGAAATACACTAGTCGCAGACAAAAGACAGATAAAGTGTAATTGGTAGCCTACGTAAAGCTCCTAAGCCTATTCTAATATAATCTGTATGTGTGATAACTAAGTTAGAAACAGTACTGATCCCATTGCATTTATCCTCCATTTTACTATAATTAGGGTGAGTTCAAGAACGCAATACAATGATTACTTACAAAATAGCCCTACTGGTCAGTTTCAGGGATGATAGATTCTGCCGTGTGGTTAGTTTTTTCAGTTCCATCCAAAGAACTTATAATAATTATTTTATTACACCAAATGGTCATAGTATGAATCGAGTTCTAGTGGAATGATATATGGCAAGGAAAACAGAAGCACCCCGAGAAAACCTGCCCCGATCCATTTTGTCTACCACAAATTCCGCGTGGATCCATTGAGATTCGATCCCGAGCCTCAGCGGTGGAAGGCGAAGGTGTAACCACTCAGCAATGAGGGATCCACAGAAGTTATGAGCCATGCTTCAGTTCCACCCAATAAATTTGTATGTCGCTACTTATCCCGTTCAGGCGTTTCTATCTTAATCGTTAAGTTAAATAACAATCCCTTCTCATACTGCCTGCACTGAATCTACAGGGTCTTTATTATAAGTTGAGACGGGGCGACCGGTGTTTTCACTCTCCGCTACGGAGTCCGCATTAGCCGCGGGCGGCGCGCGCGCGGCTTCCCTGCTTAGAGTGTAGGCTATATAAAGTATTACATATCTTACCTTATAACATATGTTGGAAGTGTCGTCCTTCCTGTGTTATACAGGCATTGTATCTGGAAACCACATTCTGGCTGACGCGAGTGAGTTCTTCCACTGTAATGCCCCTAATTTAATTCGTAATGTTTTCTTTCAGCTCCTCCAATATGTGAGGATTTGTTCGATAAACCTTATCTTTAAGAATGTGGTTTCCATATACAATGCCTGTATAACACAGGAAGGACGACACTTCCAACATATGTTATAAGGTAAGATATGTAATAATTTATATAGCCTACACTCTAAGCAGGTAAGCTGCGCGCGCGCCGCCCGCGGCTAATGCGGACTCCGTAGCGGAGAGTGAAAACACCGGTCGCCCCGTCTCAACTTATAATAAAGACCCTGTACATGTAGGTCTAGACTGAAGTAATCGATGTATCAATCAAGTGGGTACTCTTGGCATTTCACTCATCTTTGTAGTGGTATTCTGACAACCGTTTAAGTGATTAAGTGATAAGTGATGTAACTGTTTAAGGGATTAATTAATTTCTCATAAGTAACATTTTTATTATCAGATAAATCGCTATCCTAGAAAAAATAGTATGCAAAATAGTATTCCATGGCCGAAACTGCTTCTTCTTTATCAAATAGATCCTCCGCCATCATGAAGTTGAGTGCACCCTGTTCCATACTTACCTAGCCCAGAAAACCGTGAATCGAACCCAGACCAAAGCTAACCACTAGACCGAACAGGTGGCCAGTCAGGATACAAGGTAGATCAAAATACATATAGTACAATTCATAAATGTGACAGAAAAAACGTTTGATATTGGACTGACAGTAGGCCTATGGGCCACAGATAGATCTAACTGTTCCGGAATGTTAATTGTTCGATATTCGTTGTGTTCACAGGAATTTTATTTAAATAATTTCGTTGAAGACCCTCACTATCTTCAGAATTAGATTTTGTTAGTTTATATGAAAAATCAATACCCTATCAGCCTATCCAGTAGCACAGCGATTATGGAGCTGGCTTTTATGCTCAAGATAGCGTGTTCGATTCCGGCCCAGGTTGATGGCATTTATATCTGTCCAAATGTGACAAGTCTGCTAGTTAGTCCAGTCACCAGCTACTTTTGCCTGGAAAAAGGTCCGAAGTTAATGGGTTTTTAATATGTTGTATGTGGGTATTCTGTGGTGTAGAATCCAAGTTTTCCAATTCGAGAACCCTGTGCGAACTTCAGGGCAGCCAAAAAAACCCGAATTTTTGCGGTTTTTTCAGTGTTTTCCTTATAATTCCTAAACAATGCATTTTAGTCTAAAACTCTTAAAAAACTCCTAAAAAAAATTTGCGTTTTTTTTCAGTGTTTTCCTTATAATTCCTAAACAATGCATTTTAGCCTAAAACTCTCCATTACAAAAGTTAAAGAGCATGAAAATGCCTATTATTTGCACTGTTTACACGTTTTCTAAAACCAAATACGTACCAAGATATGGCGCTTCAAAGTTTAAAAAAGAAAATCAAAATATTGTAAAACTGCGAAAAATGGAGCATTTTCCCTCGTAAGTTTCGTCTTTAAACATTTCTGTATGAATAACGTTCAATAACCTACACAATAGAAAACCCATTCTTAATGAGATGCTCATTTAAGAATAAAGTACACAACTATCGATGTATAAAAATGTATTTTATAAAAATTTATACTACATGTGATGATATGTGGATATATTAACCAAGTAGAAAATGTGTAAATTATTACAAATTATCCATTAATATTGATTCATAAAAGCCTTGACCTCTTTGCTCCCGATGACAAATCGGCATCATCTCTCAGTAATTCCTCCTGAGCAATGACCTTATCGATGATGGTAGTCTTTCAAGTAACTAGCAATAATAGAAGCTGTAAACAATCGTAAATTATCTACCGTAATATGACAGAAAAGTGCAATGGATTTAAGCGGATGTAGTGAGGAAACGTCCGAATCAAATTCCGTGAACTGACCGGTCGGCCAACTTGAGTACATTTCTAGAGGGATATCCCCACTCGCAAAGGCAAATATATTTATCATTGTAGCGAAATACAATTGTCCCGTGTTATTTGCAAAAAATAAGCATAAATAGGCTAACATAATTTACACTACACACGCATAGCCTACAGTTGTTATAATTTGTATACATGCGAGAATTATTGATCTATAACATAATTTTTAGTAAGTTTTAATAAGTTCTAATAAAGTTTTAATATTTTTCTATCTGATGTTTATGCAAGTAAACATTAAAAGAAATGCGTTCGCATACTACATATAATTCATACTGTTTTGTCCCGTGTGATGACTGATGACTCATGGTTCTGCCATTGGCACATCATGCTGTGCCCTAAAATGTGCACCGAACATTCCTTCGACTTCCATCGCGATCTCACTGCAGTCGCCCAACTTGAATATTTTTCTGGGCAAGCTGTTGTAACCCCTTGTTGAAATGTTAACTTAAAAACTTCTTCGAAATGTTTAAAAACTTCCGAAATGTTTATCTTGTCCGGAATACATATACATATACATATTTGAAAGTCCCGTCTATACCTATATGCATATTCCACACGACACATTTCTCAATTGCTTTCAGTTGAATAGGCTACCTTACTAATTTGATTTCATTTCATAAGTAAACAAAAATTAGGCCTGCTTTTATTCATGTATTGATGGTTATTCGAAGGAAACCCGTAGCTTCATGTCGTAACCTCGAAAATTATTATCGTAGTGCACGTAGTATTATTACGTAGAATTTCTACTCTTCGAAATACAGCAATCACCCGTTTTAACTTCGCCATGGAATACACTACTAGATAAAGTGAAGTGATCCCTATACAGGCCATGGAGGCCCAGATGGTTCCAGGAGGTTGAGGCTCCCAGATTTTGAACATTCGGCACATGAAGGTGGTAAGGATTGCTCCTGGTACGTACTCATTTCTGTTAGAGGCCGAGTTGACCCCAGGGCCATAGTGGCACCAGAAGGGTTAGGCCAATTGAAAAATCTCAACGACCTCATCGGGAATCGAACCCGCGACCTTCCGGTTTGTAGCCTCAACCACTACGCTACGGCGTACCCCACACTACTAGTTGGTATTTCATATAAATTGATATCAGCTCAGTAGCCTTATTCAACTTCATTATGGCTGTGTTCCGGGTAATTCTAACCTGTTTCGTGAGAAATAACGTAATAGAACACTTACCTGAATGCACATGGCAGGTCCATTGCGAAATATTTATATCCACTAAGTACAATTTACATGTCACCGACTCCATAGCTAATGCAGGACTGACGACTATCGGTATACAGACACTATCAGCGCCATCTCCATACTGTCATCGCGTATATGACAGTGGCGGTGCTACCATCGTCTTGTTTACAAATATGCTACCATCTGTTCGGCTCTATGGACTAATCCTTTCAGCACTTAGAACATTACATAGTTGTTGCGGAAATGTTTTAGACGGTGGGATGGGTAACTCTTGTCCTCTCCAGAAGTGGTCCTAAAGTAAACAAGTGTGTCAATCTCACTCTAGCGCATTACTCGTATTTACTTAAGAGTAATACATATTTACTTACTTTAGGGCCAGTTATAGAGCGAACTATATCAACCATCCCACTGTCTAAAACATTTCCGCGCCGACTATAAATAATGTTATATAAAGTAAAAATAGTTTAATAACTTCCAAGTAGTAGGCCTACCGGTGGTAGTAGCTACTGTAGGTTACTTATCTCTAATTGTACGTAATGTTAATGTACTAATGTGATCCCGGAAATCAGTAAGAGCTGGGTGCGAACCTGAAATACGCTTTTTCGGATTTTCATGAAACTTGGAAAACACATTTATAATGTCCATGGGAAGAACCCTATTGATACTGAACCAAATCGGTTCACCGGTACCGGAGTAATGCCCAATTTAGTGCCTATTTTATAGTATTGCAGTAAAAAGGCGCCATAACTCAAATACGCTGTATTGGATTTCCATGAAACTTGGTATACGCATTTATGACGTCTATGAGAAGTACCCTATTGAATTTAATAATAATCTGTTGACCGGTTCCGGAGTAAAACCGAATTTAGTGTCTATTTTAAAGGCGCAATAACTCAAATAAGGTTTATCGGATTTTTATGAAACTTTGTATACGCATTTATGTCCATGGGAAGACGTCTATTGATATTCGACCAAATCGGTTGGCCAGTACCGGAATAATGCCCAATTTAGTGCCTTTTGTTAATATATGTCGCGATAACTCAAATATGCTTTATTGGATTTTCCTGAAACTTTGTATACCCATGTATAATGTACATGGGAAGACGTCTATTGATATTGGATAAAATCGGTTGACCTGTTTCGGAGTAATCCTAAATTTAGTGCCTATTTTATGGTAATATACGTATTCGAAAAAATTTATGAAATGCAAATCAGTTATTATGACAACATAGCCTATTGTTTTACTGTGATCTTATAAGGCTTTGGAAATTAAAATAGTTAGCTATGACAAATAACACTATTGCTTTACATGCGCTTATCCAACTAGACCGTTAAACTGACCCAGGTGGCCGAGATGGTAACGTCTTGGTTCAAATCCGAAAACCGGCCAATTTGACTTTTTTTTTTTTTTGTATTCTGCATATCATAATTGCAATCATGACTGATTAAACAAAAACATAATGGCACTTTGTTACATCAGTTTACCTGATTTTATTCATATACGGCTTTGGAATTTGCAATAGTTAGCCATGACATATCCCTTTGCATTTGATTATCAAACTAGTCAGATGTTTATTTCCTTCAACAAGTTGAGTAATGTTATCTACAGAAGATATATTACTCTGAAATAATTAGGCTTACATAAATTATGTGGACTTCTTCACCAGTGTATTCTGTGAAATGTTGTCATACTTGAAGAATGTCTTATATCAGTATACGGGTTTGAATTAAGGTTAAGTATCAAACTTTAGTAGTTTGTTCTTCCGTAAGCAGGGCCGTATTTCTAAATAGGCTAAGTAGGCTGCAGCCTAGAGCGGCAAATTTTCAGGGGCGGCAGTTTGGCAATTTATTCAAAAGTTGAAATGAAGTATTTCAGACGTTATTAATATTTTCCGTGCGAATTTAAGAATACATGTTACTTAAAAATATGTTTTATTCCTTCTACATATCCTACTTTAACTTAATTCAAATTGAACACAGTTGTTCAACCAGGGCCGTCGCGTGATTTTTTGGCGTTCGGGCAAGATTTCGTCAGGCGCCCCCCCCCAAAAAACTTAATCCCACGTGCACCCACCCGACATTCCACCTATCTGTAAGGATTCAAACACAAACACACAGCGAGCGACGTGACGCGACACTATCAAATACATATAAACATAATGGGGTTAAACACGCATTATTATTAGGTTATTATTATTAACAGTATACAAGCAAATCCAGCTGTTCAATTTTGAGCAAATATTTATTTTGGGATAACTTAGAAAATATAAAGTTATTGGTGTCAAATATTTATTTGTTCAATAAATACAAACAACGTAATATTCAAAATTCAGTTATACTTAACTTTAAAAAATACGTTATGTACATCTAACATATTATTTCAAATTTTGTTGTTTTATTTTTGCCGTTGCCACGGCGCCCCCCTGGTCGCGGCGCCCGGGCGATCGTCCCGGTCGCCCTGCCCACGCGACAGCCCTGTCTTCAACTACGCAAAAGATAGTCATTAGCATTGAAATGTAAAAATATGTTTAAAATAGTGATCACTCATCTTCTCGAACAAATTAATTAACTAATTAATTTCGAAACCCATTTCATTTTTAACGAATCTTAAAAGAAGTAAAAAAGTAGATAACTAAGCGTAATTTGATTAAATAATTTATTATGTAAACCATTAAAATTGTACTTTTATCTAAACTAAATGAACTTTATGTTTAAAAAAGATGAAAACACCAATGAACTCTATCCTTTTGTTGTATAGAACAAATTTATTAAGCAAATATGAACTATAGAGGGGACGGCAAACGGACTTTAGCCTATAGGCGGCATATTCTTAAATCCGGCCCTGTCCGTAAGTCCTGCTTAATGAATCGATCTGCAGCTTAACTCAGAAATCAATAACAAAAATAACTTATTCTCTGCATATCATAATTGCAATTAACTTTTTACTGATTAAACAAATGCACTCTGGCACTTTGTTATATCAGTTTACCTGATTTTATTTTTAATGAATCTATCTTCTGATCTGATTATGTTACATTGATTTATTTGCGTATTTGACAATTCTGCCATTTACTCAAGAGACCAATGCAAGAGTAGTCTGTGTACAAACGCTCTTGTTTTCCATCAAAAGAAGTTCTGTGGGGTGTTTTTGATTACATAGCGGAACCAAATCATAAAGATTTTATCTTAGAATCAAAATAGTGTAGTTTCCAAACTAAATTTTATTACAGCCCTTTTGTAGAAATGTGATCAATAAGATGTATTTTGAAATCTCAGAAGTCCAAATCTATAATGATATGTCTATTTTAGCTAAATTAAGGGTGTGAATGCATTGCTACTGCCTCACTGTATGTTTTGTATAAATTAACATTTTTATTAATGGCTCCCATTAGCTGCTTCTATCAAGTCCAAGAATCCAATTAAATATAGACCTATGACTTTCACTAAAATTTTCCCCGAACTTGGGAGTATACCCAATTAAAATTTTGAGATTACAACACTGATTATAGGATCAAAACTGATATGGCCTAATCCATTTTTACTGGCATTTATCAAGATATCTCGAATCCCAGCTGGCTGAGAATGTTGAAACTGCCCGAACTTAAGACTGCTGCTTGGTTTGCACACATCTCCTGGGAAGAAGTGAGCAAAGCTCGCTTGCTGTCTTTTATACTGGAAACACCTAAGTCTACAGCAATTGGCACCTTGGCTGCATTGTTGGCATTTAGGAAATATACTGATATTATGTTGAGGACTATAAAGCAAAACTTGATAAGGCTCGTTCTAAGGGGGAAAGCCCACTCAACACCTTTACTCCCATACATAGATACCATTAACTCAGTGAAAGTAGAATAACGATTTGCTAATACTAAAATAGGACCGAGTTCCCGTTAACGGTATGATTGAGGTCTTCTAATACATTAATGCAGAGCAGTTTTAAAGAAATATAAAATTTGGTACAACTCCCAAAAGGTTCTCGAATAGATCTGTATTTTTTTATTACTGAAAACTGACTGGATTGATTTCAGTGATTTTTCTTAACTGCAATCTAAGTTATGCACTGTTGATCTTACAGATTTTCTTAAAAATTGGTTAAGCAGCTTTTGTTATCCTGAAGTAAGCAATGTTCATAAGATAGGTACTTACTTGCTGTACATTCATTCAGCCCAATGTTAGCGCAAGGCTGCTGAATCAGGGCTATGGATTTAGCAGGTCTTCTTTAGCACTCTGCATGGATTTCACCGGATGTTTCAGTGCAGGTTATGCAGTCCGTAGATTGTTTCCCCAAGACTCTGATTGGTTGGCTACGATCGTTAAACTTATTTCGATTGAGTCGTACAATGCTGTCAATAGTGTTACACATGGAATGAACAAGCGGGAGGTTAGTGACAGCCAGAAGTAGGTTTGCGACATAATCTATGTATGTGATATGTTAGGTTAGGTTAGATAAGGTTAGTTTAGTTTAGTAGCAACACCATAAACGTCGTCAATATCATCAGACTGCCTACACTGTGTCCGGATGAGATCGAATCTCCACACCATTTCCCGTCATGACCACCTGCTGTAATTAATACAAATTACACCATTTTTAGGTTATATACAATTATTCTTTCATTTTGCAAATGACAATCGTAATCGAACGAAGGTGGGCCCAGGCCTTGTCCAAGCATCAGTAGCATGACCTTCACTGCAGCAGCGGCAGGAAACATGTGCCCACACGCCCAGTGGAAAAATACTGCACAGCTGGTTCATAGTTCATTGGGTCTCCCTGTATATACGAAATTACAAAATCAAAATATTTTGGCAGTAAGCATAAAATATTAAATTTCACAATTTTTAGCTCTGGTTCACTATTTCCATTTCTTGCTGAATATTTAGGTATGAAAATACCCTAAAGGAAAGAAGAATTTCATTATTTAACTCAATTATCTTAAAGTGGATGTTTAAAATGCTCTCCTCTCTGATCTATACTTTTCTGAGAACACAGTTGATAGGATTATAACCATGGGTTTTGAACATGATTATAATCAGAACCAATATTAAATATTAAGCATTGATATTACCACAATAAAATGTCATAAGAAATAAATATTAAACAATAATAATTAAATAACTAAATAAGTAAGTAATATTCTAGTAATATATTTTTCAAGTGAGCAAAACTTCATATTGTAACTTCAGAGACTCAGACGAAATTCATGGAAACCTAGTAAGGAAAGTACACTTTACTATTCTTTCACCACGGGACATAAGAGAACTTAGCTGGGAAGCTAAGTTCTCCACGTGGGCTAGCATCTAGACGCTCAAATTGAAATGACCAATAAGAGTACACCTCTTATTTGAAAATAAGGTAAAATGCTCTAACAGTAATTGTAATTGGTAGTATAAGGAAGAGGGGATATGGACGAAGGAATGATGGAAGGTGGAATGGACGCGTAAGATAAGAGACACTGCTTCAAGAATCCTCAGCCGAGCTAGTCGGTCTGAGAGAATAGCTCTTGCTTCTTGGCATTCAATTGCCATTGAAGTACATTGTACGTTATAAAAACATATAATCGTGATCGGGAAGGTCCCGCTCACGACATCAGTATCATTATAATTAAAAGGAGTTATTATTAGGGTTGAGGTATAACTTACTTACAGTTAATACCACCTTAAATTCAGTGACTCACGTAAGTACTTGTGGTCTACGAGGAATAATATAGACATTATCAACGAGCAGCAATTTGCATCTCAGAACGATATAGAATCACCGTTGTTAGTACGAGTATCAGATAGCGTTCTACCATCCTGACGTCCTTAGCTCATCGCTCACAAATTCTAGTTTATAGAGTAATTAAGAAAGACATTATTGAGAACAATAAACTTCACTCATACCAGTAAGATTGTGATATCATTGCTAGTAAATATAAAAAACCACCCAATTTTCCCCTGTTGATAAGATAGAGCAACTCTTCTGCGTCGACTGAGCTACCGAGGCCGGCTTTGAACTTCTGTGTGCTAAAATTGAAGTACATTAAACAGACAAGATTCAATTCACAAAATCCATAAACTATTATAGCAAGGTGAGCCGTTTCACATTATAAATTTTAATGGACAGAAGTTCAACCTTCTATGAACCTTAATACTGATGTTTGGGAAATTCCAACGTTCTGAGATAAATGACAACTAGACATTTTTTTCTTTCTATGTGACAGGACCAATTACAACAGAGCATTGAATAGTGAGATCCGATTGGCTGGCCAGGAGAAACATACTGTCCCTATATATACAGGTCTTATCCTATTGAGTCGAAGTAGCCTTGAAAAAGACCATGGCAAGGCAGTCGAAACGTCAGCTGTCATCTCAAATATGCGGCAGATACCTGAAAGCCAAGAAGAATCTACTGACATTGGATAACCTCTTTTTTGAATCTTCAGCGACCAGGAGTGAAGTAGCGGCAAGAGCTAAAAATTGTCACAGCGACTGGTTGTCCAATGTCCAGTGATGGCATTATGCTATGCACAGTAGAAGTCTGGTGGTTCCATCTTTGGTCCCCACTGTACAAGCTCAACTTTCCTTCCTTGTTTGGCAAGCAAATCCTTGTGCTCGCTAACATTTTCAAATAAGAAGAACATGGATACGATTCATTTTAATGGCATAAATCATGATTGCTGCATTCAATTCTCCTTTTGCTTAGCCTAAATGGCACAATCCGTCACCAAAAGTTCATATTTTTCCCGTAATTTAGGATTTTGCAAATTTTAAGATTTTTTACTTTATTCACGTAGTAGCGTGAATGCTATTGCTTTTTACCTACCAGAAAGAATAATGAAAAAGGATATCTTTGATACTTTATTAAAAAACATTTGCGCAATGTGCTGATGTATACCTTTAAATATCATACAATAATGTTTTGACAAAAAAGGGAAAGAGATGATTATAATTTCCATGACTCCTGGAAGTTACTACGAAAGCAAAGATTTCTAATCATTATAGAACACAAAATGTGTATACCTCATTAAATCACATCTTTTGAAATTCTGCAATGAATATAACTTATGGAAATATTATTCCAAGCAATGTGTCGTGTTTCAATAAATAAAATATTAACCATTTTCCATTTTTAATTTCTCTGCCCGTACCATATGTACTATGGTAGAGGAAGTATTGTTTTTTAACCCCCCAAATTCGAAGTTGAGTTTTTAATCTATATACATGTTTTAAGACCCCCTGAATCCAAAAATTCTATTTTTGGAAACATGTCTGTTTGTCTGTCTGTGAACAGGCTAGCTCCAAAACAGAAAATCGTATGAAATCAAAATTACTTATTTGGGTCAGGTACCTTCTGAAGATGCGAGCCGAAGATTGGCGACAAGTTTCTCTTATTTTTGAGGGGACTTTACATGGAGAAATTTTCATTTTTTGCAATTTTCTCAAAGACAGCTCTAACGATTTTCTTTCAATTTTGCACATGGGTTGCTTATACTAAGAGCTAAAATTTTATTTGAAACAATTTTTCGAAAAAATTCTCTGAAGGGTAGTTATAAGCCACCCACTGTGAATACATGCTCTTTGCAAGAAGGCCTCTTGTAATGGAAAGTTGTAAGAAAACAAAATTTTGTATTTGGGTTAGGTACCTTCTGAGGCTGTGACATGAAGTTTGGCGACAACCTTCTCTTATATTTAAGGAGACTTTATATGAAGAAAATGTTTTCTGTGAATTTCTCAAAAACAGCTCTAACGATTTCCTTTAAATTTTGTACATGGAGTGCTTATACCAAGAGCTAAACTTTTATTTGAAACATTTTTTCGAAAAAATTCTCTGAAGGGTGGTTGTAAGCTACCCACTGTTTGTAGAAACTCTGCCTTGCCTGAACAACTCAATACATGGACATTCACGGCCTTTTATTCTATATAAGCACGTGAAGTGAGAAAGATGTCTTGTTGGCCATGCTTACAGTAAAAAAAATATCTGAGGTGAATATTCTATAAATTTCGGTAATTATTCTTAACGGCGGAAAGTTCAATAAATGTCTGCAGTCACTTTTTGTTTTTGTTTTTTTTTGTTTGTTTTTAGCCTGTGTTTTTAGTCGCAACATTCAAAGAAGGGGGCTATAAGGCATTTATAGCATAATTACTAGTTAGCGTAAAATTGTGTCTTGCAATTCTGTACAAGGATATGTGAATACTGCTAATTTTTATTTCGGCAGAGGAAGTTATGTGACGTTCACATCAGATTTTTCTTTCTATGTTCCTTGTTACAAATCCCCGTCATTTACAGATATACAGATTAATTATGCCCTAAAACCTTCTCTGGAGAGCACTAATTCAGTTCAACTAACATTAACAATAGATGAAGGAACCCATACAGTTCTAAGGATCTGAATTTGTAGGTTTTAACCTATTTTTGTCCATGCTGTTTAATTAATTGTAAGACACATAGGTGTTTCACACTTCCTGAACAAAATATGGGAATATAATTTAACCTAAAAATGTCTAAATGAGATGAGGTGACCTGAAATGTCCTAAATAGCAGTTTTAACTTATTCAAATGATAAACTGTTTTTCCTAAATGAAAGCTATACAATGTACTCCCGATTTTTCGTGTGGGATTCTTTGGTTTGCAGATTATTTGTGGTTGCTTTCAACTTATTAAAAAATCGAGAAAACTATTTCACTCTTAACCACGCAGAACAGTATTTAAAAATTAATTGGTGTGAACTGAGGTCTGCAGATGCGGGCTTACAATGTTTGTTACTACGAGGGCTATTTTTTTTCACCCTCCGATGGGTAGGGCCATGATTTATTGGTGAAATAAAATGTCTGATTTCGGTGTAAACTTCCTTCTATTTCGGTGGGTATTTCGTGAAATAAATTACTTATCCTACATTGGGAACATTGCGCAATGATAAACTTTGCTTCTTTATTTACATGAACTAACACCCCCCTCTCATTTCTATATTCTTCTGCCCTTGAATGAACTGAAGTAACTTTCGATTTAGACATGATTGAAGTTAATGTTCAAATATAATGACGAGAAATATTATCGTAATTTCTACTAAACACCATCAGATAGCCATTTGCAAACAGAAGTGCCAAAAATACCACTGTGGATAAAAGACGAAATCTGTTGAATACAAGTAACAAACATTCTACACTCTTCTGCTATAATCGATCATAGGCATCGCTAACTTGGCGAAGAGATAGCAGGAAAGGAGTGTACTCAACAGTACAAATCAGGTCACAGACAATCTTTGCGTAAATTCTGCAATCTTTGTAATCGATCACAAATATCTTCGACAGCCAAAGAAACAGCAGAAAAAAAGCATGCTGCTAAGAAATAAAAAATACAGTACACCAAAACACAATATTGTGATTTTAAGGCACATTTTCGTGCTCATTTCTCACTTTACAGACAGAAGGGGCATATTTCGCGCTTATAGACACATTTCGCGGAATCGAGTAAATTTCGCGATATTTCGTGGATTCAATTTGGTTCATATTGGTATTTTAAGCATATAAAAGCTAAATATAGCTAAGGGAGGTTGTTTTATAAAATTTCGCGTTTATCGTTGTTACCAAAAAATACGGCCCCTACCGATGGGGCATAAAATGAAAACCACAGCAAAAATCAAAACTGTTTTATTTTGAACATTTAGGTACACCTTCTAGCTACTTCTCTACATAGTCGCACTCCGATTGAGACATTTGTCGAAGCGTGGTGCACACCCTCTTTATAGAAGCTTGCTGCCAGCATATTGAGAAGGGTCTTCACGATATTTTGAAGTGTTTTAAAATTCCTTGTTGGTGTGGAGGCCAGATCTTGGGTTTGTTCGGGAAACTTGTGGGCATCCATTGTTTGGATTGTTCTTTTGATTCTGGATTGTCGTAATGAATCCACGTTTAATCCCCTGTCACGATGGATTTCAAACACTCGTTCCCATGCCGAATGACTTTCATCTTTTTCGGCAGGTGAAGAAAGATCTGGGAGGACAGAGCTTCCACACCAATGAAGAATTTCAAAACACTTCAAAATATCGTGAAGACCCTTCTCAATACACTGGTGGCAAACTTCTATGAAGAGGGTACTTGAAAGTTGTACCACACTTCGACTAATGTCTCAATCGGAGCACGACTTATGTAGAGAAGCCAGAAGATGTACCTAAATGTTCCGAATAAAACAGTTTTGATTTCACTGTGGTTTATATTTTATGCCCCATCAGAAATTGAAAAAAAATAGCCCTCGTTCAATGGGAGTGAGTACTGAAATGCAGAGAATTTTTCAATGCAATCCTGGCTTCAAATATATATCTACAGGCAAATTAACTCTGGAACCTGCAGCATTAGCTTCAATGGCAAAATTTTCATTATATATAAAAATGTATTCAAAGCCAATAGAAAATTTGTTAATATACATAGTTGTCTACTGTAAATGTAATGACAATTTCAGTAAAATGTGTATGATTCATATGCTTAGTTTATTAAAAAGAAAAATTTTGTTTTGTAGATATTATCTATATTAATAAAAGGAAGTGTGTGTCTTTCCTTCTGTCTGTCTGTCCACGATGCCCAGCGAAATCTACTCAACGCAGAGATCTGAATTTTTAAACATAGGTGGACTGAAGGGTCGGAAAATGCACCTTGAAGCCGAAATTTTAATTTTCGCTTTCGTTCGTGAGTTATGAGTGAAAAACAGGCAAAAAAGTGCATTTTTTGCGTTTTCAAAGCATCAGTTTTCAGTTATACATTTTAATGTCAAATCAATTACAGTTGGCTTTGGCTATTTTTGTCATACCTTGGAAATAAAACTTTCGCGATCGCTTGAATGTTGTAAGCCCTAAATATGGTCAAACATTGTTTTATTTGGACAAAAGTCACTATACAGGGGTTTTCTGGGCCAAGGAACTCGAATCTGAGGTCGCTTTTACCAGGCGACGCTATCTAATCGTGGTATGTAGTCCAGGTGATTTAGGTGTTAATAAATATAATAATTTAACTATTATGCTCTTAATTTTTAATTTTTTAAATGACTAGCATGTGCCACGGGCACATGCTAGTCATTAATAAGTGAACATAAGTTCACATTAATTTTTAAGCAAAGCATTTTCAGAATAAGCATTCACAATTTATTATTACTATAAGAAAAGAGAACAAAAATACTGTGAACATTGAACAGCAAAGATCTTACAATCACTTCCCGATACACATATTTACACTTCTGTAAAACCTCTGTTCATTTAAAAACATTTTAACTGCTCTGTAAAGTTACCATCTGAATTAACTTACACTTAAGTCTGTAGAAGAGCTGTAACACGAAAATAGATTGGAGATAAGATGAAATTCATTACCATCCTATCATGATAGTACACATCTGCTAGAGAACAGTATATTCCTCAGGAAGGATCTAACAGCTGTACCTGCAGTTATAATCCAAACTTGCTTCTACCAGTAGAGACTTTCATGTTGGTGATGAAATTACATCTGTTAACTTCTTGACAGAATCACACCTAAAAAAAACATAATTCGGTTAAAAACAAATAAGGAAAACGAAACTTTCTTTAAATACCACAGATATTTTTCCTTGTAATTAATACAGTAACAAATGAAATCTTGGTATAATATACACCAAAATTAATTTTATTTACACTTTATACAGAAAAGTATGTTATACTGAACAAAAGTAAATTTTGTAAAAAAAAGAAGACGAAAGAAAAACATATTGTTCTAACTCATCAACATGGGCGTAATTTCAGCTTCTCAACTGGGGTGGCAAGGTCTGGGGGTATGGAAATTTTTTAAAATTTGTCGGTAAAATGATGTAGTTTAAGCATTTTTAAAACTTTTTTACATACCACACCAGCATAAATGTTAAGTTTAATAAAGTTTAATAAAGAATCAAGATTGTGCCACGTTTATAAACTGCAATTTTTCACTTGTTTCCAAATAACTGATATTTTTACTGCCAATTTTTGGGGTGGCAAAAAGAGGGGTTTGGGAATTATGGGGTGGCAACTGCCACTCCTTGCCACCCCGTAATTACGCCACTGCTCATCAATGTACTGTATTTAAAAGCAAAATCCACTGCACTGAGATTTCACTTTATATTATGATACTTTTTATATATTTTATATAATATAGTACCTTAAATTTGAATGATGTATCAAATACGTAGGAATGATGAGGAAACGAAACTTGGTTGAGAATTTATCGGAACTGCAATGGACTAATACGTAGTCCGAGAGTATCCTTTCCAACTTCAGCAACCATGCAAATATTGCAAACTGTGCCCTTGAACTGAGGCATATAGCTGGCCCCACATAGTGGGCATTTCTCTTCTGGCTTTCCTCGGTATATTGGTCTGAATGTTTGACCACATAATGAAAATGGGTTATGTTCATCGTACTGAAGTTGGTGCTCATCTACAGGATTCTTGTCACAAGCCTAGAACAGAAGAAAGATAACAGATTCGGTGAAGTAAAATATAACAATGGCAATACTAAAAAGAATATAGCCATTCAATCTAGTTATCTTCATGTCCATCATTATTATATTGCAGTTCCTTGTAGAAAGTATTTCTCTCAGGAAAATTTCAAGTATTTCTTATAATACCATGAGAACATTCTGAATTCCCTTTTCTATTCTGTGATTTCAGGATCTAGTGATTAGTTTTTTCATGTCAACTGGCAAATATTCTTTATAGTTGTAGTTCAGATGAATGTTCATATTTCCTAAAATTTTCTCCATTTAATATGATAAAAAAAACTGTTTAACATATAGTAATATAAGAATTGAGTCAATTTTTGTGACACTTACTTCACTTGAGTCCTCTATTTGGAGACTAGTTTCGGGAAGTTATTCCTCCCATATTCATTCCATTTTGACTGCTGCCTACTTGACTGCCCTCTGGTTTCTTTAAGATGAATTTATTGAACAGGTCATTGGAGGCGGGGATTTCAAAATTCATGGCTTTGTCTTGATGTTTGAGGATGAAGATTTTTTCCCAATTGATTAATTCTGTATGTCCTCTTGCAGATTTTAACAGTTTTGCTTCTGGTTTAAAGTCATGGTTTTTTATCCAAAAATGGGCTGCAACTGCCGATTTATCTATTTCATGGTTCTTTATGTTCCTGAAGTGCTCTTTTGTCCTGATTTTTAAATTTCTTTTAGTCTTTCCGATGTAAACCTGGTTGCAATCCTTGCACTCTATTTGATATATTCCTGATTTGTTGGAATTAGGTATTCTGTCTTTTAGTGAGGAGTTTAGTAAATTTCCAATACTATGTTTGTTTTGTGGTGCCAAAATTATGTTTTGTTCTTTGAAAATTTTCTTAAAACTATTGTTAGCCAAAGGGTGGTAAGTGAATTTTTTAAATTTTCTATCATCTTCTTTACTGGTCAAAGTGCTAACATCTTTGACATCTTTCTGTCTTTTTTGTCTGCCAATCTTTCTATCTACCAGATTTTTGGTGAATCCTCACCAAAAATCTGGTAGATAGAAAGATTGGCAGACAAAAAAGACAGAAAGATGTCAAAGATGTTAGCACTTTGACCAGTAAAGAAGATGATAGAAAATTTAAAAAATTCACTTACCACCCTTTGGCTAACAATAGTTTTAAGAAAATTTTCAAAGAACAAAACATAATTTTGGCACCACAAAACAAACATAGTATTGGAAATTTACTAAACTCCTCACTAAAAGACAGAATACCTAATTCCAACAAATCAGGAATATATCAAATAGAGTGCAAGGATTGCAACCAGGTTTACATCGGAAAGACTAAAAGAAATTTAAAAATCAGGACAAAAGAGCACTTCAGGAACATAAAGAACCATGAAATAGATAAATCGGCAGTTGCAGCCCATTTTTGGATAAAAAACCATGACTTTAAACCAGAAGCAAAACTGTTAAAATCTGCAAGAGGACATACAGAATTAATCAATTGGGAAAAAATCTTCATCCTCAAACATCAAGACAAAGCCATGAATTTTGAAATCCCCGCCTCCAATGACCTGTTCAATAAATTCATCTTAAAGAAACCAGAGGGCAGTCAAGTAGGCAGCAGTCAAAATGGAATGAATATGGGAGGAATAACTTCCCGAAACTAGTCTCCAAATAGAGGACTCAAGTGAAGTAAGTGTCACAAAAATTGACTCAATTCTTATATTACTATATTAGAAAAACTTCACTGTTACTAACTTCCTGTAATAATTAATACTGTTTAACATACTTAGGCCTACAAAGTAGAAAACGTATAGATATTTACAGTGTTTTGCAGATGACAAGCTGTTTTGTCCTTCTCCTGCTTAGATACACGGTCCAATCAGAGACAGCGAGACGGAGGGAAGACTCTTACTGCTAGCGGCGCTCTGTTAGCTCGTACACGTGATTGGCGGTGAAGGAAATGGCTTCTCATTTGAAAAGTACTGTAAGTCCTTTATGATATTAAAAATATTCTACAGCGTCTAAATGCTTTTAATCTTTTCACTGCTAACTTATTATTCACCGTGCAAACCGGTGATGCTAAATTAATTTTCAAATTTCTTTTGTAATCATAAATGGATAAACAATCACAAATAATGTGTCAGTTTCGTCCAAAACAAGAGCATAGCACATATTTCTTGATATATATATATATATGAAGGGTACAGGGGAAGAAGGCGGAATGTCAAGAAAAATCGGAAATTTAGTTATCAAGCCCATCTGGTAGCTGACTGAGCACTCTTTTAGTGTTGCTTATGAAACCGGTGAAAAAAGTGTACGGTAAGGAGAAAATAGCAGTTTAAATTTCACCGTACAGGGGATGAAGGCGGAATGTCCACGCGTCACGGCGAAATAAGGCGGCGAGTCTGGAGACAATGGCACTCACTGTCCTCTAAACGCACCGATGCAGGCTATGAAATGTTTCTTTAATGCAAGAAGGACATACTCATCAATAGTCGCGTGCTGAAGTATATTTACAAAACGTTGCCAAATGTCAGTCGGAAACGAGAGCAAAGAATCGCTGAAATTTCGTATTATATTACTATTGTTATTAGATTAATTTGGCAACAGAGTCTGCCATCTGCTTGGGTTTAAAAGTGCAAACTACTATTTACCAGCAATAAACAATAATATAATCCGACCAGACCGCAAATGGAAATGCCGAAAGGAAAATGACGTGACAGTTTGGCGCGTTAATTTCTAGGTGGTGTAATGTTACGTTTATCCAGATTCCATTATTATTGAGTGTTGTCTGACAATAGTAAAACAAACTAGAATTAAACTATTTTAATATGTTTAAAAAATTAACACAAGGTTTATAAAACCTGTCCGCCGCCGTGGATGATTTGGTAGCGTGACTGCCAGCCATTTGGGCGGCATGGGTTCGATTCCCGGCCGGGTCGGGGATTTTTCAGTAGAGAAAAATGTCTTTCTCGGGTTCAGGACTGGGTGTGTCTGTGTCTCCTTAGGTTTAAGTAGGTAGGGGACTGGCGCACCCCGGTAATAAATCCGCTGTGAATATTCCCTTACGGGATCACCAGGGGTCGCTCGCGAACCTGAGGAATAACTTTTTTTAATAAAATCTAAAAATCGGACCCTAGTAATGATATTAAAAATTAATCATTGCCTTCGATTTTATGCGCCTAAGTGTTTCTATTTTACTAATGACACAACCCATGTTTGTTTACGTGTAGAAATATTTTTTCGTCCTTTTACTGCACAAAAAAAATCAGTAATTCCTAAAATTTTAAGGAAATATCTTTTCTACTCCTTTAATTTTTATAAACCTAATCATTACCTCCTTTGCGTTTATTAGATTTTATCCCACTTTCAAAGGAGAAGTACGCAGATGTAAACCATTTGACGAAATTTTGTTCGACACTGATCAGATGTTCTATCAGTCAATTCCTCATAAGGAATAATTAATGTACTGCAATTAATGTTTAATTGCAATTTTTAATAACTTAAAAGTTAAGTAAAAATGTAGGCGATGGCCACATAAAACATAACTATACCTTTTCACTACCTCAAAATGTTTGTGCATTTCATTGCATTTAACGATTTTTTTACACGTTTGAGTTAATTTCAGAACTTGATATTCACATCACGTGTACAAAACACATTATTCTTACTGTAGAATTAAAATGTATTCATAATTGATTTCATACATCAGCGTTTAGAGTACTCAAAACTTTAAAAATCGTATCCTGCAAAGCTTTGATTTATTGACATTCCGCCTTCTTCCCCTGTACCGTTGGACATTTTTTCGTATTTTACGATTTTTTCACATGATTGAGTTAATTTCAGAACTTGATATTCACACCACGTGTACAAAACACACTATTCTTACTGTAGAACGAAAATGTATTCATAATTGATTTCATACATCTGCGTTTAGAGTACTCAAACTTTAAAAATCGTTTCCTGCAAAACTTTGATTCGCTGACATTCCGCCTTCTTCCCCTGTACCCTTCATATATATATATATTGAATGTAATCACAACACAGCAGAGTTAGTTACTACGCATTTCAATGGATGGTGCAATATACTGCCTGAAATATTTAGTTACAGATGACAGCCCAAGACAGAAAACAGGAACCAATGGTGTCAGGATGTAGACAGCAGATGCCACTATAAAATGACACACTTGAATTCCCTATCACTGAGAAATTCTTTTGTCTATTAGCATGCAAATTGGTGCATTGTATATATGTGTACTTCTTCTGTTGTACCATCTATAATACTGTAAACATACAATAAGAAACAAATAAATATTACAGCAGAAGAAATCATACCTGCAAGATTTTCCTGGCTTGCTGAGACACTTCCTGCCGAGGACCCAATTCTAGAAGTCGCCTTGCAAAAGACGCAGCAGTTTTATAGTTCTTAAGCTTGAAGAACAGATTCAAGGCTGTGCGAAGAGTAAGAATTTGATGTACTGCCTGTAGATTGCAATGTGTGAAGTAAGCTGCCATCTCACAAAGACGTTTCTGGTCTTCTAACGTGGCTTTTGGCAACTCCTTTCGTGCAGTCTCCATTTTCAGACCTAAAAAAGCATATATAATACTCAGTATAATATACAAATCTTATATCATAAATTACTAATTGAGGGATAACTAAAAAGATACATATTTTATGTTACTTTAGACTCAATAAATCATTAAACACTTCTGGTAGTAAACTCCACATAAAAAATCAAACCAATAATCCATACGACTGAGGCAAAACTTTATTCATTTACAGTGGACTCATAATTCGAACTTATTCAAAGTTCAAATCACCCAAAGTATCATTTCTTAAAGAAAAGTTCTATAGAGCATCTATAAAATAAACTGCAATAAGTATTAATTACTGTGCAGTGGATCTTATCTTAAAAGCTGTTACACTGACTTTATGATGTTAAATGAAACCTTTTTTCACACTAAAATTTAAACCCTAGATTTACCAAAAGAACACAATTTATTTACACTTCAGGTAACAGCAAATTCTTCCACTTTAGGATGTATCAGCGGTCCACTTAATGGTACGTTACAAACATTTGCTATTTCCTCCATTCTGTGCAACTCATGCAATCAATGACTTTGTCTTTATTTTTAATGTTCATTGATAAAGTGTTGGGCAAGATACCATTTTCTTTAGGAATGTCACACTTTTTTCTTACCTCTCTCTCTCCATCTTTCTTAAGTTTTAAACTACCACCAAGCTTCGACATTTTCAAGTCACATTAACATGTTGAGATTTGAATGGTCAGTAAAAGAAATTTTTCACAAAAATCCTGTACCACTCCAAGTTACTGACTCATTGAGTGGAGAGGGTGAAGGTGCATGCCAGTGAACAAAAGCATTCAGTCAGAGAGATAACGCATGTTAAAAATACTGTACAGAACCTGCCAATAACTAGGATTCTGCAGAAAAATAGTTAATTCTTGGGCATTCATTGAAGCCTTGAATTCTTGGAATCATCACAAAGTTAGCATTAAATAAATTTCTGGCATGGATTTATCCAAATTTAAGCTTAAAAATTTGAATTAATGGCAATTTCTTTAACAGACATTTATACAGGAATTTCAAGGGGAATAAATATTTATTTGGATTGTACAGTATTTTGAATTATCCAACATCGAAATATCAAAATTCTACTGTATTATGAAATTGTGACTATGGAAGCCTTCTTTTTCACCCTCCAAGAAATCTTATGATCTAGACTGAGTACGAAACATGAAAAGCATGGTAATAATTCCATCTCTTATGCATGTGAGTGTGATCATGATTTAAACTTAACAGACTGTTCAGAATAAAAATAATTAATAGCGCAGATTTACCGAGAATGTATTCCCTGCAGATTTGAAGGAGCTGCTGTGCTTCTGTGATTTCCTGTCGTGTCTCTACTACGAGCAGCGGAATGGTAAGCACCAGGGCATGCAACTTCTCTATGGCCTCGCTAAATTTACCTCCTGTTGTCAACTGGTAACAAACCTGTAAAAACAGTAACGGTCATTTTCAAAATGCCACTTGGAAGGATTGTCTTGGTGAAATAACACACTATTTGTCTAATGTGACCAAGTACATAATACGGTAAATGTGATCCCTTTACAGGCCATGAAGGCCCAGAGGGTTCCAGGAAGGTGAGGCTCCCAGATTTTGGACATTCGGCACATGAAGGTGGTAAGGTTGTCAGCCTTACGCACCGGTCGCCTTTACCCCCAGGATTGCTCCTGGTACTCATTTCTGTTTGAGACTGAGTCAACCCCAGGGCCATAGTGCCACCAGAAGGTTTAGGCCAATTGAAAAATCTCAACGGCCTCATCGGGAATCGAACACGCGACCTTCCGGTTTGTAGCGCAGTGCCTCGACCACTACGCTACAGCATACCCCACATAATATGGTATACACAATTAATACCAGAAAATGTTCACCAAATGTTATGATGCAATAATCCAAGCTGAACTGGAACATTATGCTGAACCTAAAGATGTATTAGTGTCCTTTGTGTTAGTGCTTAGTGTGAATCAGACATTTCAGACTCAAACCTGACAAATGGTGAGAATTTTCAGACATGGTAACAGCTGGCCTTCTTTTGGAAGGGATGTAAAGCTCTTAGACCTTTGTCGTAGATTTACAACACATTAAAAAACCCCATATCCTCAAGGGTCCCTAAGGAGAATGGCCAACCATTTCATGCCCAACATGGGCCTTACACCCCTTTCTGGTCACTCCATAGGCCATGAGTGGTCCCCTCATTACTACAGGCATTGAAAGAATGAAGATCATGGAAAGGTTAAACTGATTTTTAAAAATGTTTTGGTGGGAAGCAGAAAATAATTTAATGTGGAAATTTTGTGTTTTGAAGTTTGTTACAAGGGCATTTCACTCTATTATATTGGTGCTATAACAGTATCAAAATATAAATCTGGATGAGAATATTATAATAAAAGAATGTAGGCTATTAAGTATTTAAATAATGGGGAATGGGGAATATTTGGCAACAAGGAAAAGGTAATGTATTTGGAGGGAAGTTAGAAAAGAATAGCAAATATAGAAAAACAAGAGATTTGGTCTAGACAGAAGTTCTATAAAGTAATTAAATCAGAGTGGGGAAGGGAGAAATATGTGGATTGTTGTGATAAGCTTGGAAGTAAGTGATACGCATGGATAAGAATGGGGGTGATGTTTATAAACAGGTTAATGAAAGACAAAGAGGAAGGTTGTGCGGTTTGCAGTAAAGAGGAAGGAATATCACACTATCTAACAGAATGTGAAGGAGTAAAAAGGTGGAGAGAAGAATGTGAGGCAAAATCGGAAAATAAACATGCAAGATAACAGCCACTGAGATATTAAAATTCAGGTAAGATGTCAAAATTTTGAAAACTGCAGAGTATTTAGGAAATGTGAGAGAGAAATGGTTGAAAAAAATTAAGAGTGAATAAAATATGAAAGTTAATTAGAATCTTCAATCATGCATAGAACCTAGGGGATAAGGCATGAAGGGATTTGTAAGATATAGGGCTAGACTTGTAAGTAGAGATTGAAATTTTTCAGTGAGGTGAAAGCATGGAAACTAGCATGTTCAAATGTAAAAATCAGTGACTTGCAAAAAGGGTAGGGCAAACATCAGGATTTTTTTTGTTTAACTGAAACATCAAATTTTATGAATGTTTTCACAAATTTATCAGAATTCACGAACATTTTATGGAAAACTACAAATTTGCAATTTTTTGAGAGATCAAAAATTACTTACAAATTGAAAATATTGTATATTGCTCCTAGTATTCAGTCAAAAAATGCTTTTTTTAATTTTCAAAATTCACAACCGTGAATTATTCCAATCTCAACTTAAAATTAAGATATGTAAGATGAATCAGTATCCTATTACAGTAGGCCTATGTTACATCACTATTATAATAATGTTGCTTTGTTACCTGTAATCTCTGAACAAGATCAGCTAATTTGATACTAATTGCAGGCTTTCCACCTTTCGGGCCTGCATCTTTCCAGTTACGATGTGGATATCCATATAATGGCGACAAAGATGGAAGCGCTGTGTATGATGTGCGAGCACTGGCAAATATGCTCAAGAAAAGTTGACGATATGCTTTGAAATCAACAACTCCAACCTGGAAAATGAGGGATGGAAAACCAAATTTAAAATAGTTTTCATTCCATGTTTATCCAGGTAATTACACACAAATATAATATGCATAAAAATAGCTCTTTAACTTTTATTCTGATCCTTAACATCTACAGACCTTTCCACAAGAATTTTTTTTTCTCACTTTGTATTTAGCTTCTGATATTTTAGTACCAGTACTATTTCTTGCAAACTGGGGAGACTGGTGCATTATTTAATTTTGTGTTTGCAAGAATCAATGCAAACGTTAGCAAAATTGCTAAATCATAACTTTACTAGAGGTACGGGGATCATATCATGTGGTTGTGTTTAACACATTTTCACTTAGGCCAACGTATTTCAATGTGATTTCATAATTAACAAACTCCTGTATGCTATTAATAAACATTAATAAATAAAATAACTTCACAATGAACTCCTGGTTCCAACAAACAGAATCTTCATAGTCTTTTGTTTCAGTGGCATATATTGACATAACATTAAGAAATATGCCTATTACTTATTTTCTATGTTGCCAGTTGTTGAACAAGATACTTTGGTTTTTATCTAGACAGTGCCTGTTCTTTGCTTTAGAAATAACAGAGATTCGGACCTCTGCCACTTCTCAAATTACGATAAAGACCCCATTTTAGCAATTGTCACAGAGCCTAAGAAAATATTGATAAATTTTACCCACTCTAGATATCAATAACAAGTTATTTTCTTTCTGTCATCAAGACATGGGACATATTTAAGAAGTGGCTTCTATTCTGTCAACTCTTTAGACTTAGATTTTTTAATGAGTTTTCAAAGTCAATTACAATATTTGTAATTTCTCAAAGTATTTATTCCTTAGAAGCAGGACTTCTTTTTTTTTTAGCTGGAATTCACAAAAAACAGAAATTAATTACATTACTCTTATGGTTAATAAGCAGGGACTTAAAAACATGTACTCCTTAAAAGAAGAGATATTAAAAAGAAGTTTAACTACTTGTAATATTCTACGAAATATTTATTTACGAGTTCACATAATTAAAAAGAAAATTTAGTTTACTGGTATTTATAAATTTTATTTACAGACTACTGGGAGCAAAAATTATTTTAACATATTTTACTTTTTCTATCCACACCATACTAAAGGAACTCTAATTTTCTCAAAAAAGCTATTACATTTTTCTTTATGATTATTAAATTATTTAATGAGAGCAGTGTACTACTACTTAAATCTGCAACAGTCCCTCGTGTGCTAGAATTTGTCCCTAGGATTCCACTTTCATGCAAGTAAATCTACAAATAAAGGATAGGCACATTTACACACACAAAGTGGCATCTGGGCTGGAAACAAAACTGTGAACTTGGGACCAGACAGCTAGCTAGAGCCATAATGACTTCCCCACCCAGGCCGAAACAGATTTTTAAAACTTCAAATACTAACTGCTTGCCTCACAAAAAATACACATGTTTTAGGAGTACATTTTAAATATAAATCAATCCACATGATATTGCTATCATACAGCATTCGACAAAATTCAGTGGCCCAAATGCTCTCAATTACAGAAATATTTTATGGGTGTCCCTAAGCAAAACAAAAAAGGATTTTAAAGGGCTGTAAAACTTAAAAAGACTAGAAACCACTGGCTTATGATACAGAAAGTTATGTGTATAGAGTATCTTTACAACAAATATTTCTTCAGTATACTTACTTGTTCATGCAGCAATCGAAAAGCAGATTCAAATGATCCAGCAAGCACATGATCAACTGGCAGTTGTGAGTTGTTCACCCACACTTGTAGCTGAGATGTTCCCTTAGTGGGTGGAACAAAGTAACCATCATCACCTCCTGATGTCGTGGCTTCTAGTTCAGGAGGAAGGTCAATATCATCTTCAACATCCCAACCACTTCCAGCTAAAACAAAGATATTCACAATTTATAATGACCATTAAAGGATCCCTTCCAATCTGTATGTTCTATGTACAGTCAATTGCAGGGAATCTTTCCGATAAAATGTGCAGTGATTGTAAGTTGGTAGGTGCCATTCCCAGCCCTGCGTATATCCTTTATTCATACTGGTGGGTACACAGCAGAGGCTAATACTCCACATAATGTTTGACTTATTCCTCTCATCCTTCTTTCCTGAACCAGAAAGTAACCAGTGTTAATAAGTTAATGTTGAGCGCCAGACTAATCATAACAAACCAATAAGAGTCATTTGCCATGAGGCATGCCTTTCAGCCACTCAAATGAAATGTTTCTGTTCTCCACACCATTTCACCATAGGCCTGAGCATTGTTCGTAGGCTAATGTGAGTGTTCAAACTTGAATTCAAACCAACTAAGAGATTGGTTCACCAAGGGTTGGTGTGGAAAATAGATGATATGGAGATTCAATGATAGCTTTATATGAAGAAAAACAATGGAAGAAACCAGAAACATCGAAAAGTTTCCACGCACTCAACTGCAAGTATGTTATAAGATAATATTAAAATTATTTGTACATGAATTGAGTTCATTGGCTACGAACTGGAAGCCAGAAATTGATTCCAGGCAGCGGAAGGAAATTTTTCACCCCATATTGTTTCTAGAACTGCTACAACTCATTCAAAATTTACCCATAATAAAATATGTTACATCAAGATGAACAAGAACTGTCTTTACCTTCAGGTTCACCAGCCCCAATGTTTTCACGTTCCTCATCAGCACCAAGACCATCCTCATCAAGTCCGAGTTCAGCATCAACTCCCCAGCCCTCTACAGCCGTGTCCTCAACAGCATCAGGAGTGAGTGCAGTGTTCACAATACTTGCCTTTCCTCGTGACATTGCTGCACCCTCAAAGAATCCCTGTAACGTGCAAGCATGATATTGAAATAACTACTCAAGTGTTCACAAATTCTGATAAACTGAAAGATAGGTGTATGCACAGGCACTGCCTTTTAAAATTTATTGGGGGTACATGTGTGCAATACACCTCCCACCCAGTTCTCAAAAATTCTACACATGAAAAATACTGAAAGCGATGAGCCTACCTTTGAGACAGTGAGAAGGGGCCAGTTGGTTTCAGCCTGCATGATGGGAACAGGAGGTCTGAAGAACTTGGCATTTGGTCTGGAGTACTTAGTGTCAGATTCATCATCAGGGTCTTCGCTGGGAGGAATAATACAATGAGTCTCTCCCAGAAGATGGTGCAAAGACTCTTGTCCACAATCCTGAAAACATAGGTGTATCAATTTCTAAATGTTCTGTAATTCACAACACAGTAATGCCTATATAAAAAACCACTCCTCCCTCTGACCAAAGATCAGGGTTTTTGTTGCTTTTAACCCCTTTATCGACCAGTCATAAACTAATTACTTCCACAGCAGGCTAAATATACACGATTAAATGTAATGTTGCACTGTACGTCAACATTGCAAATCATTTCTGGAATGTTTACTACTTACAGTGTGAAAAGAATGATTAACAGGGTTGAGGATGATGGTCTGAGTAAGAACACACAGGCCTATTCTTATAACTGGATGGCAGGAAGATACCACAAAGCGATGAAAGCAGGACGAGGGATTAGTCTAAGCCCACTCCCATGACAACCTTTTGCTATTTTTACTATAATAGATGCTCTGTGCTCGTGTTATTCTTGCGTGTAGCTATTATTTTATTTTTGGTATGCCAAAAGACGGTATGGAAAGTGAAATAGTAAACAGAAATAATTAAACATAAATAAAGAGGCTTGAACCATGGACTAATTTCCTCACAAAAAAAAAATCAATAACAATTACCAAAAACAGCGTAAAATATAATTTGAAATTGCAATGGTACATAAAGATGTGTTACTTGTATTTCCATAATTACATAAAAAAATATAATTCCCTTATTAAGACACCATCCCTCTGACCAATTTTGTATTGAGTCTTTATTAAGGGTTTTGCTGTAATTCCTTTATCGCTCATATAACTCACACTACTTTCTCAAACATTAGAAATGTTACACCTTTGCTCTTATACACTCCTGGAAAACTAAGCCTTGTAAATTCTGATTTATTACTTTTTTAAAACAATAAAGTCAGACATCCTCTGATAAAAGCATTGTACTTAATTTGCTTAAAGAAAAATAATTTCACCGATTAAGTTCTCTAAGTTATGAGAAAACACAAAACAAGTTCTCACACTGTATAATATTATTTTTGCAGGACAAACCTGATAATGGGGAAGGGGAAACATTTAGAAATGAGAGGGCAGATGAAAAATGTCTTCTAATTCTAGGCTCTTTTTGTTCATTGTGATTGCAGTTCAGTGTGACACAGTGGCCCACTTTAGTGATGAAGGTCATGAAGTCGATAGGGATCCAGAACTTATCAAATGTGTACGTAATCACAGAGAACTTTCAATCTGGGAGAATATTTTTATTCATTAAGAAGAAGAACTTATGAACTTCACGGCATCCCACCTGATGATTAGAGGAGTAGAAATTGCAAAGGTTCTAAGTGCAATATTTTGGAAAAATGTTTTGCACAATGTTGTTCCATGTGTCAACACCAATAACCCATGTAAGTTCTATGTGCCATTCACTGTTACAGTAGTAGCAAGAATACTACAGACTCAGATATAAGTACTGGTACTGTGAAGTCTTTTCTCTCCTGTACAAGTCTCTAAAAGGCCTCAAAACTTCACAATTTCCATTCCTCATTTCATCTCAAAATTCACATAGCATCCACAGGAGGGTGCAGTTGAAGCATAGCTGTTGAAAACGGAAAGGACCATTTCCAAAACCAGTACAGAAAAACAAAAACAAAAATAAAGTTTAGTTTTAATTTCAACTTCCTTTATATATATAATTATTATAGACTAGGAAGGTTTTTCAAATATATCATTGTACTATAGGCCTAAGTCTTTTTTAAAAATCATTCCTCCAACTTCTTGTTCCCATATATTAGTGTAAGATCCTTTTTACACAATATTATATTCTACCACCAATTACAGCATATACAACCTCATTTTAATTTATACCACAGCTTCCAAATGAAAATCACAATTCTACTTCTTTCTTACAAACACAAGTTAACTTACATGCAGGATATTAAGCCTCTCATTGACCGCTCCAAGGTACAGGGCACTCTGATAATGTCCCGTGGTGTCTTTCCTGATCTCTGCTATCTTCATCATCTTGCGAAGCTTGTTCAAGTTGCCAGTGATTAAGTATAAGAAAGACAGCTTGTCAAAATTTTTAGTTCTCTGGTAACACATTTCCACTACCTAGGGATAAAGAAAGAGAACATTTTATAAGAAACTCGGACAAAATTAGTTTATTATCTTTTTTAAAAGAGTTACATATCTACAAGTTTTTACTGAACAAACTAAATTGTAAAAAAATAAATACATAAAAATATAAAAAAAATATAAAAAATAAGAAGTTGGAAGTGGAAGTTAAGTGATGATCAGTAATGACATCGCAATGCCTAGACTGATATTGCTATCAGTAAATTTTACCTATTCAGTATATTGAATAGAAGCTATTTCCTTTCCCCTATCATGTTATGAGAAATTGATACAACATTCAAATAGTTGTTTCGTTTTTGCATGTCTATTGAGTTAGACTTGTTTCACCAGCTTCAGAAATTCATTATTACAGAATAAATATTCATGAATTCTAAAATATTTATTTATTCCTTGAAAATGGAATTATTTTTATAGTGTCATTTTTAAAATGAAATAAGGATTTTACTGACAAAAACACACACATAAATACATAAAATGAATTCAAGATTCTGATAGGCTAATTAAATATTTAATAACATTTTAATTGGAGTTGGCATAATTACATTTTGCCTCTGCAATATGACAACTGTACTGGATATCAAGAGTGTCACTCACTTGGTGGTTACCCTGCATAAGAGCAGCTTGTCCCAGTCTCTCCCAGCAAGCTTTGTCATCCAGTGCACGGGCTGCCTCCAGAGCAACCTCGATGTTGCCACACTCCAGAGCAAGACTGAAACGTGTCTTCTCTTCCTTCACAAAGTGAAGAGCTACTTCTGGATACCCCTTCTGTTGCAAGTATGCAATAATGGACTGTCCTACCAGACGAGCATTGCGTACCATGTGTAACACCTGCAAACAAATTACATTTACATAACTTGGCTTAAATAATATTTAGTACAACAGAATTGAAGCATTCAACAATAGGATGCATTTTGTTTCATCTTTGCTAGATAATCTGGTCGGATGTTATCCTTTGACAAAATAATAAGCAATCTCTGAGTTAGCTCAGGTCAAGAGGGAGGTCAACTGAACGAGACTGATGCATCATGAATGTAATTTGACCACAGTAATAGTTTGACCGGGGTAATGGTTGAGGCACTGCGCTACAAACCAGAAAGTTGCGGGTTCGATTCTCAAAGAAGTTGGTGGGATTTTTCCATTGCCTAATCCTTCTGGTGGCACTATGGTCCTGGGGTCAATTCAGCCTCTAACAGAAATGAGTACTGGAGTATTCCTGGGGTAAAAAGTGGCCAGTGCGTAAAGCTGACAACCTTACCACCTTCCTGTGCCAATGTCACAATCTGGAAGCCTCAACCTCCCAGAAACCCTAAGAGTATCCATGGCCCATACAGAGTTCACTTTACCTTTAATAGTTTTACCATGTTCCTAGGACCCTCATTATTGTGCTTTCTGATCAAGAATTGTGCATATGATCAGTGTGCCTCACAGTACTGCATATGACATATGACGTTCTCTATGGCCCCCCCCCCCAAAAAAAAGATAAAATTAAGTGTGGTAAATTCAAAATCTTTTCATTTCGCTTAAGGATATATCCATATTCTGCCTGCAAAAGATTAAATTATTGTTTACAATAGCAATTACTAAGATCATTATGTTCAATTATCATTTATGAGTTATGTTAATATGAATATCTATACTTACTTCATCATATTTGCGATTGATAAGGGCCAACTTGAATTTGAACTCAGTGGGATCAATGTTCAGAATGCGAGGTTTGCACTCTCGGTCCAAGCAGAAAACCTGATTTCCCTTCACTCTAGTTATGTAAATGGGTAAATCCAATGTTCGGATAATTCCATGATCACTGCAAACAAGATGTTTGAAAAAGTTAGGCCATCAATTATACAACATGAATCACTTGGAGATTGTGAACTGCAGTAGAGAGCATTCAACAGTATTAAATAGTGCACATTAAGAACTTAAGGCCTCTACAGCATACTATCTGAAATCCTATTTCAAATAGGAAACAATAGATGAGCTAAAGCAGAACAATTAAACCATTAATATTAATAGCAGGCCTAATAGGGGAATAGCACAGTGAAATGGGTTGATATCTGTAGCAAGATTAAATTCAGAAATAAACAAACAGAAAAGTTAGCATTAGCAAAGAAAGAAGAGCATGAAATCAGAGATGAAATAGAATTACTAAAACAAGTTCAAAAGTCATTAAAGCACACGGTCAGGGAGAAAATGTTAATTCGAAAGGATTGCTAAAAATTATTGAAATTTGATATCTCAGTGGGCATTCAGAGAACTTTGATCAACAAGTTATCCACCTGCCACCAGGGGCCTATTTCAAGAAGCGACGGGTGCGACAAGTGACGGGTTGACGGGTGTTGTCGGTTCAGCTGACAAGGGGTCAGAGTTTCTGTTTCACTAACATTTTTGACGCACCCGTCACTCGCTAGATCTCGCGCGACGGTTCGACAAGTAAGATGGCTACCCCTATGAGAAGAAGATTGCAGTGCTCCAGAAAATCAGGGAAGAAAAGTCTATTCTTTTGGTCTATTTTCGAGTGAGTTAACTAAAAAATAAACATTTGAAAAGTTTCTGCACTTGCTGAATCCCTAGAGTTGATATCCGGGAAAACTTGACAGTATGTCAGGGACACTTTATGGTGTAACTGGAGGAAACGAACAATGCTAAGTGTTTATAGTATGTTCGTAAGTCAATAACAGTTTTTTAAATATGTATCGGTACGTGAATGTATACTATTCATAAACATGTAGTCATATTTATCCCCTAAACTACGTGTCTTATTATGTAATGACTAGAGCCCGGATTTCCATGCAAATGCATGTTTTTATATGCGTTGGATAGACTTCTCAAACTTTGTAGTTACTCATTACATGACTTATGGTTTCCAAATAACCATATTTTTTCCGTGCATGTTTGCATGTTTCGGCCTTTTTATGGCAAAATTCATGCATAATGCATGTTTTTTGGATTTTTTTGGTGTAATGTAGCATATCCAGACGTTTTTAATGCATATAAACCCTCATTTTCTGGTTTTAGTACATAATATAAAGTTACCATGCATAACTGTGCATATTATGAATGTGCCTCCATAAAATCTCGGCTTTTCAAAGAAACGTAAAAATGTTGTATTGTATTACCATTGTTATATTTTGATTGACTTGGCAACAGAGTTTGCCACCTGCATGAATTTGAGAGTGCAAACTACTGTTTGTCCTAAATAAACAGTAATATAATACACAAGGCTACAAAAGAAAATTCAGACTCGCCGACCCCCACCACCTTCCATTGAAAGAAAACTGCTAAACAGAATGTTCACTGCTTGAATTTGTGAGTCACTAGCCATTGTTGAAGACTTTAGAATGTGTTGTAGAGAAATGGGTGTGACAATTAGGAAAAAAACTTAAGAAGGTACTTAGTTCAAATCCCGATCTTAAACTTCTGAAAACAGTGAAATTGAAATATATTGCAGTATAGTGGGAATTTTTGATAGTGCGAATTTTTGATAGTGCATGTTTCGCCCTTCATTGTGCGTATTTGGAGAAACGATAGTGCATGAATGCATATTTTTAAGTTTGATAGTGCATGAAAATCCGGGCTTTAGTAATGACCTAGCCTACTGTGCTCAGGAATGTTCAATAAAATATTTAGGCACTGTCGAGAGAAAAAAATTATCTAAATTTAAATGATTTGTTTACCAAGAATTTTTTGCCATAAAAGTGCTTAACTTAATAGTAATTATTATTATTTTTATTTTTCATTTTCATTAATATTACAATTACAATAGTTGCAATAATGTTACACATTTTAGCCTATTGAGTAAATGTGTGGTACAATTTACTGTGATTACAATTTGTTCAATTTATTTATAACTTAAATTAAATGTCTAAATCACGTCCATTTTCTCAGGGCCACATACCACCATTACATTCACAGAGTGATCTCCTTTCCGATCTACAAAATAATAATGTACATCTTCACTTGAAGCGTCTATTTTAATAAGAGTCCCATCTACACAGCCACATACTTACGGCATTCTCCGAAATCATGAAATTTCCCTACAACTTCTATCATTTTCTCAATAGCCCAGCGGACCCACTGGGGCAATATTATTCTATTAACAGAAGCAACTACGTCATGCACTGCACGGCATACACTAGCTTTCGATAGGCTAATCCATGCATATCCGCTACGGAATGATAATGCCCTCCTGTACCTAGCCAATGAAAATGCTACCTCAAGAACTTGCTTCACACCTAAAGACTGACTTCTGTGGGTTTTTCGGTGCAGAGATCGTCCAAGAATATTAATTAGTTGTTCCATCTTCTCGAAAGTTATTCTGAATCTTTCATTATATTGGTAAGTACCCTCCAACTGTCGATAAATCACTCTCGTTCTGAAAATACGTTGTCTCCGAATTACTGACCACATGATTATAAGCGTGCAACTAACTTAATGTATAAACATGTAGTCTACTGCGCTACAACAATGCATTTAAAAATTGTGACGGGTCTGACTACGTGGGTCGCAATTCTCGACGAAATGACAAGTAAATGGACACCACTAGTCGCTTCGTGAAACGAAACGCTTGTCGGACGGCTGAAATTCACCCGTCGCATTGCTTCCGTTCGCTTGTCCGCTAACACTTGTCACTCGTCGCTTCGTGAAACGCAAACTCGTCAATTTTCTCGGTCCGACGGGTGTATTCGCTTGTCATGACAAGTCCCGTCGCTTCGTGAAACAGGCCCCAGATGGTCAATCAGAATCAGCTGATGATGAAGGGGATTCCATATATGTTCTGAGTAAATAAAAATAATAGTGAAGTTAGTATGTATATTTTTATATACAATCTTGCTACAATTATCCCATTCTCTGACTTAAAAGAAACAAGACATAGTTTCAATATAGTTTTACTTACCCATTTGAGATGGCATACTTGATGTGGTTGCTAGTTGTGTAGATGAATACTCCACTATCATCCCAAGCACCAGACTTCACCCTAGTGTTCTCGTGAATAGAACAGAGCGATTCCAAACGGCGATTGCAAATTATTACATTGTGCTTAGCCAGCAAAGCAACATGGGACATGTCGGACGACCACACAACATAACGACACTTCCCAATTTTCACCTGTGCAAGTGTCCTAAGGAAGAGATCATTGATAAAAATATCAGTTATAAATAACACACAATATATTTTAAATGTAATGCTGAGATATTCAAGGTCCCGTGAGTCAAAATATGTCATTCTGAGAAATCATCTTTGTATGTTCTGTGAACAACCAAGCTCAAGGGTGAAAAATGGTATCAAAACAGAAATTAAAGTTAGACATCTTAAAGGATGTGACTTGAAACATGTCAATAACTTTTTCTTACCCTTTTCTTCTCCCATTATTATTTATTATTTGGTAGTAATTTAGAATTAGTTAGCATTATTTTGTAACATTACAGTAGAGCCTCGATTAACTGACGTTCTGTATTATCCGAGCCTAAACTAAGGGAAAAAATAAAATTAAGGATTCACTGAAGTTTGTAAATCGTAAACGTATTTTGTTTAAGTTTTAACTTTTGGAATTTTCAAAAATATGTTTACTTCATTATTTTTATTTCATGTCAATATATGTTAATGCAGTGATACTGCTGCTTTTGTAACTTGACTGTATTTTCTTATTCTATTTTCCTGATCCCCTTTTACTGTAAATCCATGTTAACCAAGAATTTGCTTTTCCGAGGTTGCTGTGGTTCGCAATAACTCGGTTAATCGAGACTCTACTGTATTAGTATTATTTAAAGCAATGGTCTTCAACCTTTTTTTTTTAACTACAGGGCCATTTTCTTTCTGGTGGAAGACTAGTGAGCCACATAGATTGTATTTATTGATTATTAATAACATGATACCTACTCAACAAAAATATATCAATTATATTATAATAACTGTATGGATTACTTAGCACTACACATGTGTGTTTTATATTTTGTCTTCCAATTTGCAGTTATAATGAATACCGGTAACACAAAGCACAGTAATGTTCTTGAACTTAATGTGAGACCTGACGCTGTTACTTTGTTACTAAATAACTACACTAAAGCTTATAACCAAACTCTAAATAAAAACTCACCGCTTTTGTTGTACATCATACAAGATAACACCTTCGTTGTCTCTCAGTAACAGCATACCAGTTCCAGCGTAGAAAATTTCATCGCAAATTGGAATTTGAACTTTTTTGGTGACTTCATTTTTTAAATTCCTTATATTCAGCTGCAAAATATTTATGAATCAGAATACACATTTTCAAATGCATAAATCCAAAACAGCAAATGCTGAATACAACTGGAAAATTTGTATTCTGCAAGACATATACAATTATAATGTGAACCTCATACTCCTGGTCCAGAGTGCTTTAAATATGAAATAAGAGGTGAAGGAAGAAGACTTCTTGGAAAGCTAATCTGAGGATAGAAGCAATGGCTTCCAAAACATGCTTAGTAAGTAACTACAGTATTATGAAAACTGAATGAATGTTCATTATTTAATTCAGTAACATATCACTGTAAAATGTATGGAATAATACTGTAACAGAGCCACTGTATGAGAATTTAGAATGAGTGTAATGTGCATAAGTGTTTCTTGTCTGGTTATACAACTGCTAACTATATTTATCGCCATATGTGCAACACAATCAGTATACAAATTAGAGTAATGGCCGCTATATCAATGTATGCTAACGATCATTAGTTAGGGCATCATTTAATACATGTTTATTAAAAATATGTTTTTGCATCAAGGATGCACCCTAGTTTTTTGTTTTAAAAATAAGAGGGAAAATGTGTCTATTACGCAGGTACATACAATAATTTGTTGGACCACTCATTGAGAGCCGCCAGTTGGGCAGCCTGTACTAATGCATCAACACTTGCTATTGATCTATTCCCAGATTAGATATACAAGTGGAATCTAATATCCTAAGTAACTCTCAATTTAATGTTAGAAACACTATTATTCTTGTGAAGTTTATAATTCCATTCAACGTGTATCATTGTTTCACTTCCAACCTGTATAGCAAACCATGCACTTTTCTACAGAACAGATAAAGACAATGTAATGTAAGCAAAGTGATAACTTTTTATAATCAGAATAACTTGTCAAATCCAAAACATATTTACTATTTTACTAGATAATAAACACTGAACTTCACGTTTTCAATATGCATAAAAGATGCATATGCATAAAAGATGCTGACAAAAAACACCAAGCAATATAAGACAAATCATGCTGTTCTTTCGCAAAAGTTCATAAATAAATGGAAAAATTTAAATCTGTTATACTTCCAATACTAGAAACATTTAATTCTAAACATAAAGTGATATTATAAGAAATATTTAATGTAAGACAATGAACCACGGAGAAATACCCATTTCAAATAAAAAATGTCCTGAAAAATATTTGTTGTGCTACTAAAAGACAAAGCATTAAACATTCTGCGTAATTCACAAAAAATGCAAATAATTTCACTGCAAAATACATGCAACTGTAGTTAATAATACCATCAGGACAATTATTAGAGCACAGGGTATGTTAATCGTATGCTGGAGACACAAAAGACATATGCAAAAGCAGAAGAGAAAAAGAGGCACAGAAATTTAACAAACAATCATGCCTATTAATTCAAAAATATTTGGAAGTTGACACAGTGAAGCTATATTATAAAGAATATAATAATGAGTTGGGTCTAGCACATATACTTCACTTTTTGTACACTTATACAAAAAGTGTAGTATACCTGCTAGACCCAACTCAATATTATATCCTTTATCCTTTATCCTTAGTTTCCATTTGTTTGAAATTTGTAGCATAATATAAAGCAATTGAAAACTTGAAGATCTAACCGTATTTTCTCGAATATCCTTTACCATGAATTAGGCCACACATCCCAGTATTAAAGTGAAGTATCAAATTGATTTTTTATTACCGGTATTGTTTGTACATATTACAGATATTAAACTGCTGAAAACAGGATAGTTGTGAATATACAACAGGGATAAAGAATGATCTTAAATGTGAAGTTTATATACAGTGAACTCTTGATTATTGCAATTGACAGTTACAAAAGATGTATCACTAAAATAATGGTAAATTTTTGGGTATTCAGGTTCCACTAACACATAGCCTACATAACAAGAGTATGTCTTATTCTACTTACAGCAAAGAACGTTAATTTTGTGCTCTAATACCCTGATAGTCCAATACTCCTAATTATTAAAGTTTATGGAAGGGGTTGCAAAGATTATCGAAATAAACAAATATATAATGTTGTGGTGAATTTAGTGGTAAGGCATGGCAAATAACACAAGTAATTTTTTCGAAAAATATTAAGTTATGTAATGTTACTTGGAAAAATACATAGCTTCCTGTGAAGTGTGATATTTTTGTTTATGAACACGAAAAAAACACAGATTTCAAAACGTAATGTTCCTTAGAACCTACAGAATCTATAAAATTCATTTACAAACTAAGGGGCTGTATTACCACCTGCCGACAAATCCTCCAGACACGTGACTTCCAGATAGCTTAACTGGAAGATGCCTTGTAATACCATTGCTGAACTGCTACCGGCAAGAACGCAGTAAAAATTTGTAAAATGGTCTTACCTTGCTGAGCAGAGAGGTGTGTTTGTTGTAGTTTGGTAGTCCTCCGCTAGGTGCGGCAGCTCGTATTTGTATTTGTACAATTAAATTACATAACAACATATCATTTTAAGTGCATTAATCTATTTGTTCAATTCTATTTCATTCATATGTGAGTATAAAATGACAATTTTATGTAAATTAAATCTTCCGGCATCAGTTCTAAAATTCAGGTGGCCGGAAAACTTCGGAACACTGCCATCTTGTTTCAACCAAGATTCCTAACTAGCAGTTGGAAGCTTGTCAGCCACTCCATCCTCCTGCTAGCTTATCTGGAAGTTGTCTTGCCAGACAGATTTTGTCAGGAGATCACAATACGCAATTCTTGGCCAACTTCCAGATAGGTTCTCTATCTGGCAGATAAATATGATATCAGCAGGTCGTCGTACTGGCCCTAAGTTCTTTGCCTAAAATGATGCTAAATGAAGTAAAATTACAAAAGAACTAAAAAAACCTAAAACAGTCTAACTATATGCACTGAAATAGCAGTTACTCATAAAAATCACCCTGCAGGGGTGGAAGGGGAAGAACCATCTCAGTCATGTGTCACAGTAAGTAGGGAAGAAAACTTAATATGTTCTTCCAACAGTTGCCACACAATAGCTTAACAGCGAAACATGACCAGAGCCATGGGTTTTGCAAGTATAATTCACTGTGCTTCAATATTTGAAAGATGAACGAACATTTGAAAACTACTTTTTTCTGCATAGTGCTTCATAACAGCAAACAACTTGGTAGTCACAACATAGGAGGATCCTAACTGATGATAGGCTACTATCAACTCAATTTTCTGTTGTGGTGGTGTTGTGTTGGTTGATTTTTGTTTTAAATTACTTAAAAAATAACTAATTAAATAGTGGTAAAACTAACTTAATTTTGGAGAATTCACAACATTTTTATCTTATTTTTTGGGAAAATGTGCAATGTTATTTGAGAAAATACAGTAACATGTGTTAAAAGACAAAATAATACTGGTAAGTTCATTATGAGAATAAGACAATAATATAAATAGTAGAATAAAGAAAACAAAATGTCACCTCAGCATTCACAGACACTAAAGCCCAACGTGCCATTTTTTTAGTTTTCAAGGAGAATTTCATTACCGAATGAGTGCGGTCTAGCACAGCAAAGCGATTTCTTGCAACCCATAAAGCAGTGACACCAGATGATCGTTTGCTATCAGGTGATTCAGGATTTTGGCTGTCAGATTCCTTGGGAATTGCGTAAAGGTCATATGAGCTGTTCTCAATATTGCTCATTCGTGTACACAACAATACAGCATTTTCTGCAGGATTATATGACATGCTGTAAAAAATCATACAAATAAATTAATATAAAAGAAGTGTGTATAATTACACAAAACTTTGAAGTAAAACTATGATTTTTCGTAACCAAACATAGGCCTAAATTACGACATCATATTAAAGTCATTTTATTGTAGATATTTCCACATTTATGTTCAGATTTAATATTTGACACGTAGATGTAGATTCTGAACTTAGTTTTGTATAATCTATCATAATTTAATATTACTCGATCTAAATAAGATAGTTTGTAAGAAACATAACCCCACTTTTAAACGTGCATATTCATGTTTGATATTTACGTTCCACGGACTTTAGAATAATGTTAAAGTGTCTGGTATCATACTCACAGCCTCACATATTTAATATTGTTCCTTTAAAACCATTATTTGTTTATTAAAAGAAATAAATAGTTATTACATGTTTGTTTCGCTTGGTGATATTCTTTTGTTATTGTGGAATCGTTCGTGAGCGTACTTCGATTTGACAATATATCGATACTGACTCGTTTCGATTTTCAATGCTGCCAATTTCCAACAAAAAACTCATATAGTTTTTTCATACAAATATGCAAGTTTTTATTATTATATAGATTTTTTATATAATGTTTATATTTGATTTATACTTTAAATCCATGGTGTTATTGTCCATTGCATTTGTTAGTATTTTTTCACGTCAAATTTACTTGTGACGCATTTTCTTACAAATATAATTTTGCTAAGTTTATTGGGGATTTCCCTTTTAAAGTCAGTACAATGTTCAAAGTATTCAGTTAGTTTAGTTCACACGTCGTGTCTCAAGAAAGCAGACGTTGGTTCTCATTCACTCCTGTTTTGGGAAAGTATTTCTCAATAACATCAATCATCATCAGCCTTCAGTATCCAAGGAACTGGAAGCTTGAACTACTTCTACAATCTTCAATCCAGCAAGGATTTGATTTCAACTTCAACTCATCAATTTCAGATAAGAAATTTGATTACTAATATCATCTCAAACAATAGCTTCGCGTGGTCGCGCTTAGCATATCTTGTTACTTCTTATATCTACTAATTGAAGAAAATCTTCAATTTCACATCTACTTTTAATTGAAACTAATTTCAATTAATTAAAAACCTAATTTCTACAGTGAAGAAGGAACTTCACAAACTTTCTTTGTTTCGCTTGGTGACGCTCAGCATAGGCACGCCAAGGTGACGTCATATAGACGCCTGCAATTTCAACATATCCGTTTTCCTTTGTGAACATTTTCCAAACACATTTTCAAAGTGTTTAATTTATCCATCTAACTTCAGGATTTATAGACAATCAATACATTACACATTACACATTATTAAGTGTAATTTATTACTTAAGAAATATTTCATCATAATTAATTTATAAACAATATTTTGGAACTTTAACTTCAACTTCAGTACAAACTGCTACAGTTTTAATTATCATCATCAGCATCAAGAAATTTCATCTCTTCAAGATCTTCCATTCTTCAAGCATCAACTTCAACAATCTTTCAGTGTATATTATAATCTCAGTTTTTAGTGTTAAAATAAATATCATTTATTCACCAGAAGGTTACAAATTCTTGTTCTTTCATGTATAGGCAAGGCGAAGGTTTCAGAACTTTACAGTCCACTCTTACCTAATTCCATTTCCAATCTACCATTTCATCTACTAGCCTCCTATACATTTGGTCCTTTCCGAACCGGGATCTGTCCCATAGTGACCTATGAACTTTAAAATCTATCTATCTTCTTATAAGTGGTCCTCCGAAAATATTTCCTAATTTTTCTGAAACCTGCGGGCAAGAATTTGTAACGTAAGGTAAGTCAAACCATCCTCCTGGCATGACCAGTATTTGAGAAATACAGTAGACACAGTGAAAAAGGGTTTCACAACACCTACTCATTTTTATGTTGCATGAACACAAACACAAAAACAGTGAAAAGTGTAACACAACATACCACACATTATCTTGTACTAAAAATCTTGAAGTTTCTTTTCTTTATTCAATCTTAAAACGCGGGCAAAATTGCACAATTAATTTAATTTCAATTTCATCAAATAAGCTCAACTTGAATTATCAAAATGACTACTTTAGAGCAAACCCTTGCAGCTTTCAGAGCGAAGCGCGCTCCAGTAAAGGCAAGAATCACACGTCTTTGCAACCTCATACCTCAACTACTTGTAAATGATGAAGCGACCTATAATGATCTCTCAGATAGGAAAGCTAACCTAACACAACTCGTTGCTAAATTTGAAGATGTTCAGACTAACATAGAAGAGTTAGACTTTTCAGATGTAGAACAGGCATATAGAGAAGAAGTAGAAAATTCTATTCTTAAAGCCACGTCATATATAAATAAACTAGAAACTAGTTATCTTAAATCTAAGGCTGATAAAGCCACTCAGCAAAAAATCAATCACATCAACAGGCTACATCGCCAGTTCATGTCCTATGCTCAATCTATTCATGAGTTTGAAATTCGAAATGAAGCAAATTTTCATGAAGCAATCAGTATGAGAACCATGTTTCTCCATTTATTTGATGCATATGAAGACTCAGCTTTGCAAGTCACCCCTGATGATTTTCAAGACATAGATGTGCAGAGGCGAGAAATTGAAATAGCTTATCATCGAGCATTAGGTTTTCTTGATTCTTTAATCTCACAAAATAAGCCAAACTATCAGCCAGAAAAATCACTTTCAAGGCACTCTTCAAGCAAAGGTTCTCATCATGCAGAGCCTCAAACAATTCTTCCGAAACTCCCAGAAATAAAACTCCCTCAATTTGATGGCAATCCAATAGCTTGGGTAGAATTTAGGGATACTTTCACATCACTTATTCTAAGTAATAAACATATTACTAATATTGATAAATTTCAATATTTGAAATCATGCCTCACCACAGAAACACTCTGTATAATTCAGAATATTCCAGTGTCAGATGCCACATTTGAAGTTGCATGGAAAACACTTACGGAACGTTTTGACAATGATAGATTAATCATGAACACGCATTTGGATCATTTGTTTACTGCGCCTACTATTGAACGGGACTCAGCAAATTCTCTCCAAAAATTTCTTGACCATTTTGTAAGTACGATGCACGCTCTCCAGTCCTTAAAGACTGATGTCAACCTAACAGACTTAATTGTCTCCAAGTTAATCTTAGATAGATTACCTCCAGCCTTCATTAAAGAATGGGAAAGTTCTATCAAACCCAATCAATTACCCACATTAAGTGAATTATTTGGTTTCCTAGAGTCGAAAGTGAGAGTCCTTCAGATGACAAATTTAGCGATAGGATCTCAAGCTAAAGCTAATTCTACAAACAACACTAATTTTACACACAATCGCCCCCCTCAAAAACCTGCTACTAATAATAATGTTGTTTCAAACAACAGCAATCAAAACAATCACAACAACTCCAGAACGTATAATTCACGTCCTCTTTGTATTTGCTGCAGGCAAAATGTTATCCATGAATTGTATCAATGTGACAATTTCAAAATGATGTCCCATGAGCAAAGAATGCGATTCGTCAATACTCATAAAGCATGTCAAGTATGCCTTCAAACTAAAGGTCATAGTAGTGTATGCGGCGTATTCAAATGCCACATTTGTGGTGAAAGACATAGTACAATGCTTCACAATTCTAATCAGCGGTCAAACGCACAATCAAATAATGTAACACGCATGCTGCACCTTCCTTCAATACCAGACCCCCCAAAATGTCTGCATCCCACTGCATTAATCATTGTGGAAGACATAAATGGTAAACCTGTAGAAGCAACAGCCCTGTTAGACACTGGTTCTAGTTGCAATTTAATAACTAATCGCTTATTCAACAAATTAAAGTTGAAAGCTTTACCCAAAAGAGTGCCACTTCAAGGCATCTTAGAGTCTCAAGCTCATATGCACAAGACTACAAACATCAAAATCAAGTCAAGAACTACGCTATGGAATTATGATACACAGGCTATTGTAATTCCAGAAATTTCTGCCAGCCAACTGCCAGATAATTACATTGATATTAGAAATTGGCAAATTCCAGCCAATCTCCCCCTAGCTAACCCAAATTTCAACACACCACAGTGTGTTGACTTACTCTTAGGAGTAGAAGTTTATTCACAAATAATGCAGGATGGCATAATCAGTGCTCCTGATCATCCCACAATTCAGAATTCTCTGTTAGGATGGACCTTTTCTGGAAGGTTACCATCACTTAACGCTTCTAGGCAAATGCATTTAACCTCAAGTCATCAAGATGACAATTTCTATCAATCTAGCAATGACAATGTCAGACGACTTGTCAATTCTTCTTCTCCAAGGCGATTCAAAGGAAATCGCACAAATCAAACTGTTAATGCCAATGCAAATAATGATAAACAATATTCTGCATTCTTAAATGTTGATCAATCAATAAACAATCAACTGTCTAAGTTTTGGGAACTCGAAAGTGTAGCCAATAGTGCACCTTTCCCTCAAGACACACACTGTGAAACATACTTCACAGAAACTACCACAAGAGATCTTGACGGAAGATATGTCGTCAAGCTTCCCTTCAATGCCCCACCAGAATCAATAGGTAACACACAAGCTATCTCAGAACCACTGCCAGAAGTCAAGGTAGTAGCTCACATCACTACTGTTGATAGTACCTTTCAATCTTGGTTTTCCAAGTTTTCTTACTTAAAATCTCTCCGCATTATGGGTTATGTATTAAGATTCATACATAATGCAAAACCTAATAACCAACGTCTTAGTGGATCTTTATCTCCTGATGAGATAACAAGTTCAATGCACTGTTGTGTAAAAAATGTCCAGCGTCAGGCATACGCTGAAGAAATAGGACTATTGTCAGCTGGAAAGGAAATTCCAACCTCCAGTAAAATTCTTAATTTATGCCCATTCTTAGATTCTGACAACATCCTACGTGTTGGCGGACGATTAGAAAGATCTAATCTTCCATTTGAATCAAAACATCAAATGCTATTGCCATGTGATCATGATTTCACAAAGCATTTAATTCACTATACACATTTTCAACTGTATCACGCAGGACCACAACTTATTATTGCTCATCTCAGAGAAAGATTCTGGATTCCTTCAATCAGAAGAATAATAAGATCTGTAATAGGAAAATGTAACACATGTTTCCGCTTTAAAGCACAGCCCTTTCAACAAAAAATGGCTGACTTGCCTGCCGCCAGAATAACTCCAATACCGCCATTTACAAATGTTAGTTTAGATTATGCCGGCCCATTTACAATAAAGTATGGTGGTCCAAGATCTAAAATTACTACCAAGTCATATATTGCTCTCTTTGTGTGCATGTCCACAAAAGCAATACACTTAGAGTTAGTAACCACACTTACTTCTAAAGCATTTCTAGCTGCTCTGTCTAGATTTACTAGCCGCAGAAGCATTCCCCATTCGATTACATCCGACAACGGAACAACTTTCGTTGGAGCTTGTAATGATTTGAAACAATTGAGTGACTTATTGTCCTCGTCTGAATTTCAAAATACTGTTAAAGATGCTACCTCACATCTTAGCCTTAATTGGCATTTTTTACCGCCTTATTCTCCTCATATGGGTGGACTGCATGAAGCTGCAGTACGCTCAGTCAAACATCACCTGAAGCGAATGGCTTCAGATCTCACTCTCACCTACAAAGAGCTATCGACTTTGTTGATCCAAATCGAAGCTATCCTTAATTCACGACCATTGCTCTCACTTCATGAAGAGATCGATGATTTCCAATATTTGTCTCCAGGACATTTTCTTGTAGGCAAACCACTTATTTCATTGCCATCTCCAGACTTGTCTGGAAGTTACACATTACGCTCTCAGTGGAAAACACTGCATAATTTTACTGTTGATTTGTGGAAGAAATGGTCTTCTGACTATCTTCACACACTCCAAAGGCGTTCCAAATGGACCTCTAAATCTCACAATGTATCCATTGGTACACCAGTACTTCTCATTGAAGATAATGTGCCACCCTTTAAATGGATTTTAGGCATAGTTGATCAAATTCACCCTGGATCTGACGGTCTCGTAAGAGTAGCTACTGTCAGAACTTCTTCAGGTCAATATAAAAGACCAATAGTGAAACTCGCCCCTCTTCCCATAAATGGAGAAGATTAATTATACTTAATAAATTGTATAAAACCTAAAATTGTTTTTTGTAGAAACTTTAAATAATTACAGTTTTGTTCCATTATACATTCTCTTTGTTTGAATAATTATTTGCATAATTATTGCGGGCAATATGTATAATTACACAAAACTTTGAAGTAAAACTATGATTTTTCGTAACCAAACATAGGCCTAAATTACGACATCATATTAAAGTCATTTTATTGTAGATATTTCCACATTTATGTTCAGATTTAATATTTGACACGTAGATGTAGATTCTGAACTTAGTTTTGTATAATCTATCATAATTTAATATTACTCGATCTAAATAAGATAGTTTGTAAGAAACATAACCCCACTTTTAAACGTGCATATTCATAATAAAATAATAAAACAAAATGAAGCAATTTGTATACACCTTCCACCCGAAAGTATTTTACAGGTTTGAGAAAGTATTCAAGGACGTGAATATAAAACTGGCTCCACAAAATAAATTCAACCTTAGGAACCTACTTAACCACCCATTAAGAAATAGTGTTCCCAAACTCAAATTATCAGGCATTTACCAAGTTGACTGTAAAGATTGCCACAGTATATATATCGGACAAACCAGAAGAAACCTTGAAGCTAGAATGAAAGAACATTTGAACAACGTCAGATTGATGCACACGGAAAAATCGGCCATAGCTTTTCATGCATATACATGTGACCATCACATTAATAACAACATAAAATTGTTAAAACATGTTAAAAGACCTTTAGAATTAATGACATGGGAGAAGATTTTCATTTTAAAAAATAAAGACAGGGCTATGAATTTTGATATACCATTGGCCGACGAGATTTTTAGTTTGATCCTGGGGAAGACAGATGGCAGCACAGCGCCAACTACAGACTTGGATCTCCCAGCACCACACCAGTCGACATCCAGCTGAGGATAAGGAAGCTGATCTTCCTTGAAACCGGTCCTGCCTAATATTATGTAAGTGGAGCAACAAGTGTTTTTATTTCTGATTGATTTTAACTTCTTGTGCATATTCATGTTTGATATTTACGTTCCACGGACTTTAGAATAATGTTAAAGTGTCTGGTATCATACTCACAGCCTCACATATTTAATATTGTTCCTTTAAAACCATTATTTGTTTATTAAAAGAAATAAATAGTTATTACATGTTTGTTTCGCTTGGTGATATTCTTTTGTTATTGTGGAATCGTTCGTGAGCGTACTTCGATTTGACAATATATCGATACTGACTCGTTTCGATTTTCAATGCTGCCAATTTCCAACAAAAAACTCATATAGTTTTTTCATACAAATATGCAAGTTTTTATTATTATATAGATTTTTTATATAATGTTTATATTTGATTTATACTTTAAATCCATGGTGTTATTGTCCATTGCATTTGTTAGTATTTTTTCACGTCAAATTTACTTGTGACGCATTTTCTTACAAATATAATTTTGCTAAGTTTATTGGGGATTTCCCTTTTAAAGTCAGTACAATGTTCAAAGTATTCAGTTAGTTTAGTTCACACGTCGTGTCTCAAGAAAGCAGACGTTGGTTCTCATTCACTCCTGTTTTGGGAAAGTATTTCTCAATAACATCAATCATCATCAGCCTTCAGTATCCAAGGAACTGGAAGCTTGAACTACTTCTACAATCTTCAATCCAGCAAGGATTTGATTTCAACTTCAACTCATCAATTTCAGATAAGAAATTTGATTACTAATATCATCTCAAACAATAGCTTCGCGTGGTCGCGCTTAGCATATCTTGTTACTTCTTATATCTACTAATTGAAGAAAATCTTCAATTTCACATCTACTTTTAATTGAAACTAATTTCAATTAATTAAAAACCTAATTTCTACAGTGAAGAAGGAACTTCACAAACTTTCTTTGTTTCGCTTGGTGACGCTCAGCATAGGCACGCCAAGGTGACGTCATATAGACGCCTGCAATTTCAACATATCCGTTTTCCTTTGTGAACATTTTCCAAACACATTTTCAAAGTGTTTAATTTATCCATCTAACTTCAGGATTTATAGACAATCAATACATTACACATTACACATTATTAAGTGTAATTTATTACTTAAGAAATATTTCATCATAATTAATTTATAAACAATATTTTGGAACTTTAACTTCAACTTCAGTACAAACTGCTACAGTTTTAATTATCATCATCAGCATCAAGAAATTTCATCTCTTCAAGATCTTCCATTCTTCAAGCATCAACTTCAACAATCTTTCAGTGTATATTATAATCTCAGTTTTTAGTGTTAAAATAAATATCATTTATTCACCAGAAGGTTACAAATTCTTGTTCTTTCATGTATAGGCAAGGCGAAGGTTTCAGAACTTTACAGTCCACTCTTACCTAATTCCATTTCCAATCTACCATTTCATCTACTAGCCTCCTATACAAAGTGTTCATAACAACATAAATGGAGATGTATAGAGATGTCCCATAATTTGATCTACACACAAAAAATTTTAATAGTGTATTAAAAAGTTAACTGTTTCTACACTGGAATCTCAGTAGACTAACACAGCACACTTACCATAATGACTTAATCTAATTTTTTGTTTAAACTAATGTCACTCCTATTGGCCACGGTGGTCTAGAGGTAACGGAGTGCCTGCCTCTAGATCCAAAGTTCACAGGATCAAACCCGGCACAGTCGATGGATTTTTGAGGACGTAAAAATTGTAGATTTACAGCACATAAAAGTACTCCAAGCCTAAATTAGAGCCTCTGGACAAAATTTCTCGGACCTTTCACATCCAAGTAATATCTTGGTTTCCGGAGGGGTTGCGATGCGACAGGCTTACCGCCTGTCCCTCTACCCTCTCTCATAAAATAAGCATAACAAAATTCACATAGGTGACTGAAACCTCCACTTGGAGGCCCTTTGCCCCAACATAGGGGATATAGAAATACAGATATAAATACAGAATGTTACTCCTATCATGTTTGTGTTTGCTATATTCCCTCCTAGACTGGTAAAAGTGTAACTCCATTTCCCCAATTTCAAAAAATTTCAAAAAATCTTTAAAGAATAACAAAAAAGAAATACAGACTTAAGATTCAAGGAGCACATGAGAAACATTAGGTATTGTCAAATAGAAAAATAGGCTGAGGCAGCTCACTGTTGGAATAATATCATGACATATATAAGGCGGCCAAATTATTGATCTGGAAGTTTGGGAAAAAATGTATATAAAAAAGTTTGAAGATAGGTTAATGAATTTTGAAATACCACAAGAAGAAAACTTGATCAAGAGGTTCATAAAATCTAAACCAGAGGGCACATCAATATTCTCCAAGCAAGGATTTGACAGTTGACTAGAAGTTGAAAACGAGGGCAAAGCCCAAGAAACAAATATCTGCAAAAATGTAAGTATAAGTGAAATCTAAAGTGTTTGAATGTCAACCATCTCATTCAATTAACATGTCTTTCATCTACTGCACTCAATACAACTTGAGGCAAAAGTTACCTTGTTTCAGTGTTACATATTCTTCTCATTAAAGTATAAATTTTTTTATGTACATTTTACCGAGATTTCACTCCAGTTAGCTCAGAGATAAATACATCATATATACACCAATCCAAATTTCTGCTTACCTGTGTACAGGCACACGACCACCTCCTCTCAACTGCATTACCGCTGTATCTTTTGAAGTCGTGAAATCCAGTTTGCGAAGGAAGCGATCCTTAACGTAATACAGTATATTTCCATGTACGGCATATGCTGGACGCTCTCTCTCCAACTGCAGGGAAGAAAGAAGGAAAGAAAGAAGAACAGTTAAGCTTAGAGGAAAAGAATAAAATTATTGTGTATTATTGTGTATTGTGTAAAAATCCTTTGATGTACTAAATAATTTATAAATCTGGGAACTGTACTTCAGCTATTGCAGTCAGCAATCAGTGTTACTATATGACCATGGTTCCAAGTTGATTATCCAGATTAGGATGCAACCAAAAGTTTGCCATCTTATTATGGTGAACCTATCAGGACTGGGGCTCAAGTTATGATAATTTGTCCCTTCCAATGCCCTTGGTCACATCCATTTACACTAACACCTGAATTACTTCTACGCCATATACTTACAGCACATATCCGTCAAATGGAGTATGTACTACGATAACTGCATTTTCCATAAATGTACAACATCCTATGGTATCACTTAATTCTGATTTAAAAAATGATTGCCATGACTTATGTCCCAACTTTCAAAAAATGGACAGTTACAATCAATTTTAATCTAGCTGTAGTCAAGTTGTACTTTATTGTTGAACAAGACGATCCCAATGCGGCTTAGTTTTGTAATAAAAAAAATAGCAATGCATTTAATATACATAAAATGGTTATAAAGGGACCGGCAAATTAATCCGATGATTCTGGAATAGCCTGTACCTGTCATGTGATGGTGTGCCAAGTGACGTATTGCTTTTGTCCAACAAAGCCATTTCAGTTAAGATGAAGCAGTGGAGCAGGCATCACCATGCTATTATGGAAGAAACTTATTTTAAGAATGGTGAGTCTGTAGTCAAAACCCAACAATTATTTTGAAGGGAGTTCAATGTACATCATCACGGCCATGCACCCAGTCAAAACACAATATTGCTTTGGATCAGACAGTTTCAAGAGACAGGCTCGTGTCTGAAAAAGAAACCCACAGGTCGTTCGTACCCCAGAAAATGTGCAAGCTTTGTATCAGACAGTCAGTCATCAAAAGTCCACAGTGTTCTGCCTCAAAACATGCCGCTGCTTGGGTGAGTATCAAACTGCAGTGTTTGAAGGATGTTGCATTTGGATCTTCATTTCCACCCATAGGCTACAAAATGGTAACTGTTAAGAAGTTGCTGGAACATGATCTCAAAAACCAAAGAGTGTGTGGACAATCCATTTTGAACATTCTGAATGATGATGCAATCGTTCTGATGACCAACCAGGCCCATTTCCATCTCTCTGGATATGTAAACAAATAGAATTTTTCACTACTGTGCACCAAATAATCCCTGCAAGCTTCAAGAACGTCCACTACACAGTCAAAGTGTAACAGTGTGGTGTGTTGTGACAGAGTTTGGCATAATACACTCATATTTTTTTGAAGATGAGGGCAGGTCGGTTCATGTTAATTCATATTTAAGGATAGTCACATTTCGTTAATCCCCAAAACACGAAATTAGTAATAGAAGATCAAATTACTGTAATAAATTAGTTTCTCGTGTTTTTCTATTCAAAATATGTGTTTATCCGTTCGCGAAGTTTCGCGAAATGTGATACTTTTCGCAAAATACCCGGTTTTTAAGGTTTTATTCCATTTTTACGCGAAATACGGGCAAATGTAAAAGTTCTACTTTAAATTAACTCATATTTTAATATATTGTTTTTTTTTTATTCACGGAAAATATTTTAATTAAAAATGTGAGCCTTTGATGAAAACATGAGTCGTCGGCTTTATTTGGAACGCGAAGATGTCAAGGTCAACTGAAGAAGGGACTTTAGAGGAAGAGGGTGGAGGAAGATGTTTCTGGCACCAAGATGTCGGCGGTCGGCGGCGTAATTCACGGCCGATCTATTCTTCCAGTCTTTAAATAATAGCAGAATAATAACAATTTAATAATGAATTAAAACAACCTGTAAGTTACGTATTTCAGCAATCTCGCGTTGAACGAAGTGGGTGTTGGAGGCTACAACCTGTAACGTCATGTTTTCCGCCGAATCCCGCGTGAAAGAGACGGAAGTAGGGATGAAAATCGGTTGTTAAAACATCGATATTCACTATCAATGTTAAAATCGGCGGTAACCATCGATGTATTTTGACGGAAAACATCGATGTATACTTAAAATAAAAATGCATGGTTTCAGAAAATTAGGCAACATTCATAAATAAACGGAAATATTTCCATGAAAACTAACGATGTTTTTGGAAATTTTGTCAATACGTCCTGAATGTCAGACTCAGTATGTATATTCATGAAAATTAATGCAAAAAACTGTGAATATTTAAAAAAAAAAAGTGTGCGTGGAATGCCACGCGACAGAAGTGAGACTTGTTTTAAGTTTTGGATTTTTTCAATTTTGGATTATTGGATTTTTTCAATTTTGGATTGTAGAACTTTTAAATATTGGGTTTTTGGACTTTTTTATTTTTTTCAATTTTTGATATCTTAATTTTTTAATTTTGGAATTTTTAATTTTGGATTTTCGATTTTTAAATTTCGGATTTTTTTATTTTTAAATTTAGGATTTTTTTTTAAATTTTGGATTTTGATTTTTTAATTCTTAAATTTTGGATTTTGATTTTTTAATTCTTAAATTTTGGATTTTTTAATTTTGATTTTACATTTTTAAATTTTGGTTCTTTGAAGTTCTTTATTTTTGGATTTTTAAATTTTTTAAATTTTATATTTTCGATTTTTTAATTTTTGGATTTTTTAATTTTTGGATTTTTTAAATTTTGGATAAGCCTAATCATTGAGTTGATTGTTTTCTGTGCAGACCGTTCCATCACACCTCACTAATTTTGTGATGATTTTGAGCATAACACTAATTTTGTGATGATTTTTAACGTAACGCAAGATCTCGATTTACCCCTACCGCAGCTAAAGATGTTTCTCTTCAAAAACATCAATGTCGGGGAGAAACATAGATTGTTTTCCATCGATGAGGGTGATAATGACGAGTGTTTATTTTAACTTTATTAGTACTTCTATTTTTTAAGTTCTACATGTTGACGAATAAAATATTTTAGGATGAATTTGTGCATTTTTTTAACTACCGTAACCACAATGTAAAGTAAGGAGTTTATTTAATTTTAAACTAAAATACAAGCACCTCAAGTAAATCAGGTAAGCTGTTTCATTTTTATTTCATATGAATTCAAGACATTGTCATATCACTCCTGGATGTTGCTTGATATATATTATCAGTGTACGGAAAAAAATTCAGTTAGATTTAAAAGCTGATTTTCAAGATTTTTTTTTACCATTTTTATGACGAAATTCAATTTTTAAATAGTGAAATATATGTAGAAATTTTGCATTTTATTTGACGAAATCCTGAGATTTTATTCACCACAAATCATCAACTCTATTCATATTGTTATGTATGAATGCTGAATAACTTCTTAAGGCCGAAGTTGGCTATACGTGAATTATTGGTGCAAACATTTGGTTCCAAGAAGATGGTGCTATTGTGCACACAGCAAAAATCTCAATGGGCATGGTCCAGGAAATGTTTTCTGGACGTGTTATGTCAAGAAATGGTAATCTTCCCTGGCCTGCTCGCTCCCCAGAGCTGACAATGTGTGGTTATTTCCTCTGGGGCTATCTCAAGTCAAAAGTGTACGTTGGAAGACCTCACACACTGGATGATCTTAAATTAGCTATTCACAATGAAAAAGCAACAACATACTCATGAGAGCGACAGCAAACTTCAAGGCAAGGCTACAGGAGTGTGTACGAAATGGTGATCATTTATCAGACACAATTTTCAAAACAAACAAAAACTAATGGAAGAACTGTAAATGGCAATTATCGCTCTAATAAATGTTATCATTAAACTTTGCATTACAGTGATATTTATTATATATATATGCATTTCAAAATCATCAGATTAATCTACCGGTCCCTGTATATTATGACTGGTAGACTGATACAATGGGGACAGAGTTCAAACCTGTTACATCAAATTTCACGCTTTGCGCCTAGTTTGAATGCGCCAATGAAATTTTCACCTGACTAGGTAACCAAACTCTGGTAAATTAAATCATATTGATTATTAATTTGCATAATACTGATTAGAGTAATGCAAACAAGGTTTTTATGCGTATTTAGTTGTTGAAACATACACCAACCTTAAATATAATCATTCCAGAATCATGCCCTGCAGCAAAGAGGTTAAGAGAGGGATGGGCAGCAAGCACCCAAAATCGTTCATGTTCTCTCCTGAACGTGTGAAGGCATGTTCTCTTGGTCATGTCCCACACACGGATGCTTTTATCTTCGGAGTTAGACAGGATCAGTTCTTGACGAGGATGAAATAAGACGCAGGAAACATTGTTGTAATGTCCCCGACAGGTGTCTACTTCCCAAGCCTGTTGAAAAATTAACCCAGGATAAGATAAAAAAAAGGGAGTATGAAAAAACAAACTATGAAAAAATAAAATAAAAATACGATAATTACACGTAAAGCAACAAAACATAATGCAGAATATTTTTCCAGGATTCTAACAAGGTAGTTATTTGGAGAATTTCATTTTAGAGCCAATCTGAGACTCCACTATCAAGGAGGACTGGCTGGAGTTCTTGTATAGGGATAGGACAACTAGGGGTATCCAGTTTGGAGAAAAGGATTGTTGGGATCCGACCAATCAGGAACCAGACAACTGAATGACATGAGGGTCAGATGATATAGGGGTGGGGTGTACAAAACAGTCCAAACAAGGAGCAGAGAGTTTGGGACACTTTTTCCCGTAGTCTACTGTTTGGGGAATCAGTTAGAAGTGCAGTTGGCTCAGTACTCTTAAGCGACTCAGAAGAATGGAACCAGCCCTGTCCTGCCATTTGCCTATTTTTCCAGTGAACTCGAATTTACCAACTTTACATTCATTCATGGGGAACAAAACATTTAAAATACCGTTTACTTCAGATCTGACAAAGTCCTGAGAAATCTAGAATGTGTGGCAACTTCATCTAGACCTGACATGATAAGCAATAAATAGATGAAAATCATACTTGTTATATGGATATTCATTTATGACTAGTAACCAGCTGTTTCTTCAACCTAAGGTTAAGGTTGGATCTTAAGGATGACTGACTTTAACTCTTTAAATCCAAGTGTCACATTTATGCAACGAGAATTACGTTAAGTTTGGATCTTAAGGCTGATCTTATGGACTTTACTGAAAACTGATTTTAACTCTTTACGCCCAACTGTCACATTTATGCAACAAGAATTATCTTGGCAGGTGACCTGCTGTCGCACATGCATGACCAAGAGTTTCTTTTGTGCCTATAAGTTACTGGGCATGCAGAGTGCAGGAGAATATGTACTTGCTTCAAGCAAGCTATCCATTCAATATTATTCATCCCTTGCAGAGTGAGAGGATGTTTCTTTTCATTGTATTGGTTATTTTATTGACAAGCAAATTTCGAGATTAAATTTATTAGATTTCAGAATAGGTAACAGAAAGATATCACACCTGCAATAACTACATATTATTTACCTTTGAGTCATTCATTCTCCAGAGTTTGATCTGCCTGTCGTCTGCCCCAGAGACAATGAGAGGCAAAGTAGGATGGAAACAGGCCCAGTTCACACCTCTGTCATGACCTTCCAGCACATGTTTCACTACTGCATCAGCCTGTCCAAATAAGTCAGTTGCACCTGGATTCTTCAGGTGATCATCCAAACCTGCTGGGCCTGGAGCTACATTCTTTTTCCTCAAGCCTGTAATGTTATAACACATATTCAACATTTAACTTAGACTACCTTATTAGCAACACAAAATATATTTTGGGTAAATCTGTCTTATGAGGAATTAATTGGTACTCCTGAATACCTTATGTTACAGATGAGAAGTCATACAAACTGAGGTCAGTGTAACAAAGTTCTACTGTATTTACTCCTTTCCATCCATTTAAAAACTGAGAATGGTTTCTACACATAACGAAGAATTTAAAAAATTTAAAAAAATAATTTAAAAAAAAAACCTTGAAAAATGCCTCTGTGCACAGAAAATCATCTCTCACTGCCTACTTTTGACAATGAAAACACACTCCAAAAGGAAAGTACATGTACCATAAATAAGTACCGCAGGGACTACCCAGAAAAGCTACTGTATTGTGATCTTCAAAGATGCCAGTCACAATGCTATTCAAGGAGTCACTTTCACTTTTATCTCCTGTATGGTTATCAGTAAATGTGAAAGCTTTGCAACATTTTTTATTGCTACTTATTAATCCTATGTTTAACAGCTTGTTGCCTGAGATCACTTATCCTAATAAAGATATTTGTGAATTATCAGTTAAAGTACTGTTTTTCACAATATTTCTTCTTTTTAAAGAAAGATGTTTTTAGTCTAATTCTTTAAAAATCCTAACTTCGTTGAAACTATCTCGATTATGTGTTAATTTCATGGATTTTTATGAATATTGAAGTAATTCACAGATAAATTTCACAGATTTGTGACCTTTGTTAAAGAATTTGCATTTTCTATGCTTAAAATTAAGTTAAAACATGTTTGTAGTTATACAAAAAAAATCACACTCCTACTTATTGGTTTTGAATGAACAGAAATAAGTAAACTGAGGAAAGCAAGTAAACAAGATTTTTGAAAGAGCTAAAAGCTCATTTACATAAATTTAAATTTCACTACATCTACAAAACATTTGAGAGAGTTGGCATTACTGTGCAAGCATAAGCACAGTAATTTGGATGCACCATAACAGACAAGCAAAAAAAGTTAATAAAAAAACATTTTTATTGGAATGCCAGAAAGAAAAACATGTAATTCCTAAAGCAGCCACAGAGCCAACAACAACATCCTAATTACATGCACATGCACTTCCACATCCACTGAACCTAAGGCAAAATTCTTCACATACAGTGGTACCTCGAGATACGAGTGCCCTAACATACGAGTTATTTGAGATACGAGCTGTCGAGCGAGCGAAGTTTTGTTTTGAAATACAAGCGACATTTGAGATACGAGGAACGGCCAGCTGCGACGCTGCACACGGCCCACCAGTTTACTGCGCCTGCGCCTCGTGCATTATCCCACGTATTCCTCCAGTGTGCTTGTTTACCTCGATGTCGAAGCATATTGGCTAAGTTTTTCTAGGGCTTTGCGCTTTTTGTGCATTTACATACTTTATCACATTTCTTTTTATAACCATGGGTCCGAAGAAAGTGAAACAAATATGTATGTACACTTTATAAAACCAGTTTTTTTGCTTTACATTCTCTTTTATTATGTTTTTATACAATATTTGTCATTTATAAATACATGGGGGTAGCATTTTTGTGGCTGGAACGGATTAATGGCATTTCAATTAATTTCAATGGGGAAAATTGCTTTGAGATATGAGCAAATTGACATACGAGCAAGGTTACGGAACGAATTAAACTCGTATCTCGAGGTATCACTGTACTTTACATTCATTTATATAGGATATAATATAAACATTTGTAATTTACATATTATTAAAAGGTAAATTTAAAGCACTGTACATTGGTTGGAGTTCAAGAGGTAACTTGTTACTCATAGAGGCAGAGTCTAAGCATACACAATACACAATAACCCCCCCCCCCTCCCCGGGAGTACACAAAAATAAAACTAAACTTCCCCAGGTAGATCTCATTTGGTTACAAGGCTGAGTTGAAGCAAAATAATTCTGGACACAGCAAGGAAGAGAAAAATCCCTGGGACCGAAACCAGGCCTTACATTTCATAGCTGACTGTTTTTCACACTTGCTTGATATATCAGTTATAGAAATATTACACATTACTTTCTGCTCACCTCTAATTTATCATATTCAAAATACACTGTTCTTGCCATTCTATAACTTTTAAGTTTAATCTAGGATTGAAATTATTTATATGACCAAAACGCATGCCTTATAAACCCCAAAACATTTCAAATATGAAATTCCTTATGTATATCACAGAATAAGATTTTATTTAAATCTTCTTACATTTAAAATTTTGCTACTATTTGCAAATTGGAGGTCTAATAGAATCCCAGGTCTTGCCTCCTAGCCATTATCTAGCAGTGACCAAGCAAATGAACTATTAAGCTCTTCTAAGCATGTAAACTAAACGTATTTCCGAGATTATTTTCCAGAGTTATAGACAAGGCTTCTATACACATCAAGAAAGTCTGAAAACTTAATATAAACTACAAAGCAAACTGTATCAGCAACCTATTCAGGGCTTGTTTTCTGTGTGGCATACCTAACAGTTTGTGCTGGCTAATTAGCACAAACTAAAATTTTATAAGTGTTAGCAAACAGTAGATTTCTGCAACCTCCTCAACACCCTTTGCTTTAAGCATACATGTTCACGTTACTGTACAGCTCTGCAAACTCATCATAGGATAAAATTTCAAGCAACATGTTCATTTATGTACTCATTATATAAAATGTAACTACCACAAACTCCATCAGAACATAAACAGAATTTACAGATAAAACTACCAGTCAGAAGGAAAAAAAATCACACATTGGCAATGCTTTCTGTGCAGATTTTCACTAGGCAAACCCAATAAATTACTATCATGCAAGCTTAAAAAGATAGAATTTTAAATGTTATTAGTAAGTTTCCAACTTTACATATACAGTAGAAGCCCGAAATAGCACGGTTCAAAATACCGCGGATTTGGATGTAGTGCGAGGGAAAGTATGTCCCCCAATATAAATATACTGTAGTTTTATAAATAAAATTTTTATTTTGGAAGTTGAGTTAAAACAGTAAAAATTCTGCAAAGAGCGGTTCTGCAGTACATTTTTTTACCGTTAGACCTGCCCTCACCTGCTAGTTGACCGTCACCACCGCATTCCAAAGGATTTAGCAGAAGTAACAGGACATGGAATGAATAGTGTAGTTCATAAGGATTTAAAAAAAAAAAAAAAATCTGCACCTGCCAGAAATTCTTAAAACCTAGGAAAGTTGAAATATGATTTTAGTTTGAATCACGCATTCGGACCGTAAAGTCGTGAGTTCGAAATACAAAATGTCGCAGAAGCGGAAAGCATACTCAGTAGGAGATAAACTGAAAATTAATGATCGTGTAAAAAACAGGGAAACGGGAATATTATATCTGAATGTTACAGTGTATGTTTTAGTAAATGTTGTATGTTAATCTCGGAATTAGAAAAATTCTCGCACCCCATCTGTGAAAGAAGAGCCTTAAATTGAGAACAGTTACAGGACTGGATTAAATAGCATAACTGGTGAGTAATTTTTAAAACTACTGTATTTTATATTGCTGTATAACATTGTAATTTATTAGTGAACCAATGTTCCCCTCCACGGGGTCGATTTTTGTCACTTCTTCGGTCACATTTCGATTTACCACAGTAAGGTTATAGGGGTATAGGGGTATAGCATGTCCCCATCAACCGTGTTATATCGGGCTTCTACTGTATAATCATGGATCAAACATACCTCATTTTCAAAAATAAATCAGTTCAAATTTTAAAAACCTGTCATAACAACATGAACTAAAACTAATATAAAATGTAATACATATATATAAACATATTATTCCCTATTGAAGGTTGATATAATATTCATGTACAAAGAAAATATGTTTGAGCAAGCATCATATAAATTACCAGCCAGTCAGAATTTCTCACTTAATCCTCTCTAATTTAATAATTAAATTGTAGGCATACTGCTGCCAAGACTAAATTGTACAGGAGCATATTTCTTCATCTGAATGAGTAACCACAGAAGCTCAATCGCCTAGCTCCTACCTATCTTTTACAGATGGCCCTGAGAGATTGTGGCACTATACAATCCTTATAATCATGTTCTCAGTATTTTTTTTTTAATTTCAGCTGTGTTTATTCTTTTTTTTAGCTGCGAGGCCATTTCAGGAGTTTGGGTTCTGTGTCAATTCAGTAGGGTAGACCATGGAACTATTGCGTGTCAATTGTTTCTATTCTTAGTGTATTTTATGGAGTAAATTTGAACTGATAATAATTTAAATGGATTGATACAAGATGAAATGGTGAGGATGATTCATGGTATGTAAATATCCAATTCGGCATTTGCCTTTACGACTGGGAAAACATGTCAAATTGGCCGGCCTGGGGATTTGATCATGGGACCTCCCGAATGTGAGTCCAAGACATTACCATCTTGGCCACCTCGCTCTGTTTCTCAGTATTTGTACTTACTTTGCTCATAATAGATGCTGAAAATTTTCTTCATTTATTGCCAAACTTTTCATGTTTTTTTTTATGAAGTTGTCATTAACATGTGCAAGTTCTTTAGATCATTGACTGAATTTAAGCTCTTTATAGCACGTCTAAATTATTCAGTGTGAGCGGATTATTCCTGCTGAGGTAAGGGAAGTGGAGATGATTAGGTGGACAGACAGAATAACAAATGAAGAAGAGTGGATGAGAAGAATTGTATCTTGAAAGTTGTAAGGAAAAGAAAAGCTATCTGGTTAAGAAACGTCTCAAGAAGAAGAGGATTTCTGCTAGATGTCATTGAAGGAAAAATGAAAGGAACAAGAAAACTTGGTAGAAATAGAATTGAGATACTGGATTATATCAAGAAGAAAAGAAGCTATGGAGAGTTAAAAGAAGAAGATAGAAAGAGTTGGAGAGTGGTATTTCACATAGACCTGCAGTAATGCAGAAGTAGCTAATAAAATAAAATAGGTTATCTCTGTATACCCTGCTTTACTGCCGAAACAAAACAAAAATGGGTTATATCTCGGGTGCCCCAAATAACTGTGGAAAAGACGAATTTTTACTTGCAGTCGTGATTGTGTTTAGCAAGACTTATCCCCTTAGAAAATCACACCAATTAATATATTAAAAATCAGTTTTGTTCTTACTTCGGAACCAACATTGTTTGTGCACTTGCATTATACTGCACCTCTGTTTGTATATGATATTATGTGAGTGTATGTATATGCATGTATACATGCAAGTTAAACATAGGAGGAAAATATGCCTGTGAATTATTGAACACAAAAGCTGTGGAATTAATTGTGTGTTACTGTACTGTGTTGCATGATTATGCTTAGGGTGAGATTTTCTTTGTGCGAACGTTGACTATTTGTACAATAACTACATAAAAATAACAAAAACATTATCAGGAACAAAGTGAAAATTTAGACAAAAGAGCACATAAGAATAAGGAAAAAAGCACAACTTAAAAACAGCACAAAAGCTGAAATTCAATCAACTGGTGCTGAAGAACTTGCATGTGATAGGGCCATATTCACGAATAAGTCTTAGGATTAAAGTAGACTCTGAAAAGGACAAAGCCACCATTTTCTTAATCACATTTGAGACTCTGATCTGAAAGTAAAGTTTGATTGTGACTTTACTTTGAATTAACCGGCAATCTAGACTTTGACTTTGACACGCTCACTTATCTTTAATACATTATAATATTAATAATACAGTTCCTTAATCCTTAAAATACTTACATTACACATTTATGAAATAATTAGACTAATTAAAAAACTAATACTTTAATTGTCTTTCACTGATTTCTGGTGAATATGAAACATAGCAAGGTTATGAAAAAAATGTGCTGTAAAATATGTTAATAAGTTCATCCAAGGCAGTGTTCTTATCTCTTTATTTTCCTATGCATGCTATCCATTCTCTTGTTTTCTATTGTGCTTTATATAATTTCACCAAATCTTATGTCTTTCATAGTCTGTCATTGGTGTCATCTTTTTGCCTTCCACAGAATAACTATATTGTTATATTGTTTGCTAGATATATTACTGTGACAATGGCTTTGTGCAATTCATACTAAATTTCAATTCTTTGTAAACTCAATTTGTTTAGAGGACAGTCAACGTTAGAACAATCTCATCAATTCTCCGCTTCAAAAGTAAAGTCTAAGAACATGAATTTGTAGAAACTTAAAACTTCTCTAATAAAGTCTACTTCAGGAAGTCGTCTTCCAAAGACTTGTTTACGAATATGACCTTTAGTAACAATTTTGTAAGCTGTGAAATATAGATTGTAGCAATTGGAGAACATTTCAACATCTATTACAAGCAAGATCATAACAAATGTTGAAAACAAATATAAACACTGTGATGTGCCATAGATTCACAGGGAAACCTGGATGAAGATGAGATGGGAGCATAATGAGAGAGCTCCCTTGATTACTCATTAAGTTGAATTAAACTAACCACATATTTATAGAACTACTTACTCTAAAGTATTAAAGTCTTAATTTTTCTTGCCTTCAAAACAAATCTATGCTTTTCTTTTTACTATTATTAAGAAATTCAAATTCTTCATCATAAGAAACAAAAAACTAAGCACAAAAACATATCGAACACAATTTCTGCAATTGTAACTTCACCAACATCTTCTATCCTAACTGTAAAATAGTGTTAGGCTGGTAATTTCAAAGCCCTGGAACCTTCAGATTATACCCTTACCAGTAAATGTCTATGTCAACCCCACCCTGTCACATGTTTACTACCAAAGAAATGCTTGATCTATCAAATATTTACAACCGAGCAGCTGCTTCTATACAAAAATAATAACTGATAAGTACAGTGGTGATAGATAACACCTTTTTGGAAGAAAGTAGAGGTAACAATATAACGTGAAAGAATACAACATTTCAGTTACAATGTTTAATCTGGCACTTATTATCGTGCTAGTGCAGGCCTTTCCAACTCGAGCACCCTGCGCTGGTGCGCACCATCGAAGCACCCAACGGCAGCCCGGTGCTCTCCTTCCCCATGTAGCGGTGTGCGTCAGACAGCAAAATGGGTAGCTGACCTTGCTTTCTTGGTAGATGTAACGTCTTATTTAAATGATTTAAATATTTAGTTGCAAGGGAGAAATTAGTTAATTAGCACCATGCGTGACAGAATTAAGGCTTTCAAAATGTAGAATTTATTATTTAAAGATCAACATAAGCAGGAAATTTTGACAATTCTCCTTCAATAAAATCATTAAATTTGTTTATTTACGAAAACATTGTAGAGTATCAGATGTCGTTACAGAATTTGCAGGATGAATTTAATGCCCATTCAAAGAAATTAATGATATGGCACCTCAACTTGAAATATTTATGACGCCATATTTTGTCCTGAAAATAACCATCATGTTTCCAAACGAAGGTGACAAAAGTACAGGTACACCGGCGATTTGCTTTCATTTTACAAAGGTATTCATCCACAAATATTTCCCAAACTTCACGCACTTTCTTTAAAATTTGACACCAGTGTTCGAGACAAGTTATGCATGCGAAAAGATGTTTTCAATTATGAATTTAAATAAAAGAAAAACCAGGACATCTATGTCTGATGTTGCCTTAGAGGCTGTACTTTGAATTTCCATTGCCAAATCTATTGCACGCAATATTGGTAAATTAGTTGCGGCAAAATGATGTTAACAATCTACTTAAGTTCTAAATGTTCATAAACACAATATAAGTAGAGATTAAAATTAAGTGTTTATGTGTTCCCAAAATTGTTATTAATAATATTGTTTTCGTAAGCTGAGCGCTGGAGCTGCCTCTGGTGCTACACCGGTGCTTGCCTGTGCCGTGGAAGCACCTCAGTTGGAAAGGCCTGTGCTAGTGTGAATTGCTTATAGGGTTGAAGACAGTTACATAAGCCATCTCTAATTTTGTTATCTGAGACTAATAAATAGGGCTTGGGTGTTTATGACCTAAAAAAAGTGGAAAATATGATGCAAATATGCCCTTAAAAATGACTAAATATGATCTAAAAACCCTAAATATGATCAAAAAATAACGTAATTTAAAAAAATAAACATTCCAACTTAAAACGTTTAAAGACACTAAATTCTTACATCATACGAATTCAATCAGATAACTTTTTAACAATTTTGGTGATTTACAGTTTTCCTTGTATTGAACTTCTATTTTTAAAGAATTTGTTCCTGTTTGCTTGCCTAATCAGCTCCAAATACTCCTAATATTTTGTAGACCTTGCATGTCCCTATGAAATATGAACATTAAATTAATAAAATAAATTTCAAATTTAACTCGACCACTTAGTACATATACTGTAAAATTGTGCTCCTTTCCCAAATTTATAACTGAAATATGATGTTATATTACAAATAAGGCCAAAATATGACCTAGACCACAAAAATGACCAAAATATGACTTTATATGCAAAATAAAACGGTCTGAATAGGATAACAAGCATGCAACTTGTGTTTAATTTGTGTTTGCGGCGAGAATGGAGGTCAGGATAAAAATATGACACGTCATAGACATCCGAACCCTACCAATAAACACAGGGCAACTGGAAAGAGCCGAACACATCATCTACTTGGGATCTAGCCATAGAACTGATTTAACTAATACAACAGTGCTTTCAAAGTCATCTGGTTTTTGGGACAGACTTTCAGTGCATCCACTGAGCAAGATATTAGTAAAGACGAAACTTTAAACATTAGCTGAGCTTGGAATGGATGCATCCAGCAGGTCCTATAAGATAAGATCAAGGGACAGGCTCTGAGATGGACTGAATCCTGACTGGTCGACTCTGCCCAAGCTGAGTATTTATATCATATATCAGTGCATTATTCATTATTCCTTGAGGATGGTAGAAGTGTGGTCTTCTGACATGTCGGGGTATTTTAAACTACTCACCTGGCTGACACCTGAGGACAATATATTCAGACTACAGACCAGGAAAACCTCAAGTATTATATTAAATTTAAAGATGGTCCTCAAAGAGGGAGCAATGTTGTAAACATTGGTAAAATCTACAAATAAAGCTTTTGAGGTAGCTACTATTCTTATGAAAAAATTAAAGAAGCTCACTGGTTATGTACCTGGCATTACCTCCTGTTCCACGTATAGCCCAACTAATAATCCATTTAAGTATCTGGGACACTGTAGTAATAGAAACAAATTAAAATGGATTTATTCTATAAAATTACACTGTCTAGGCATTGGAACAATAACATTTTGTCTTTCGAACTACTGAGTATTCTTCACGCTTATCAAATTGTAAAATTTTACTTATTTTAAACCTATTTATTTCAACAGTCCATGTCAGCAATTCCAAATACTGTTCACAAACCATCCAAGCATTTACAAAGTTAACCCACCTACTCCTCATTTTGAGTCTCAAATGATGAAATGAACAAGCAAAATAATCTGTGCACAACAAACACAACCATCAACAACCACAAACAGCAAAGAAGGGGAAGACCAGAAGAAGGAATCGTAAGAATAAACAAATCAGTAGCTTCAGTGTTAAAGATTTTGATATCTACAGATTCCAAAGAAAAGAAACTTAGGCAGCAGATTTGCAAACTTTACGCTAACACATCAGAATTATGAGATCATTCTGCATATTATTGTTATTTTTTTAATAATATTTAAAAATTCAGGATGTCTGCAAGAAATTTAAAAAATCAGGCAATACATTTTTCTTGAAGCTAAAAATTCAGGGCAAACCAGCTTTTTCAGGATGTATGGCAACCCTGATTCTGAATATACTGATTTTTCATTGTTAAGACCCACTCCCATTACTGTGGTGCATCGGATCAGAATATAAATATTCTTTATAACTCATGCTTTTGTGATGGGGCATGGTGTGGTGGAAATGAAAGCTGTCAAAAAGCTTGAGAAAAGAGAATACAGTGAAATAAAACGAAAATTATTATCTTGCCTGTTGTACTTTCTAGTAATTAACTTATTTTTCTCAATACCATGTACATTATTATTAGATTAAAACTCCTGATTATGTATGGGGAGGTTATCCGGTTTGTGGATTTTATCTGTGCAAGGTTCTTCCTCCTTTTATAAAATGGTTTATTTTATGGTAACAAGAGACAGCGAGACTTGCCGGCTAATGGGAAGTGTGTCTGGCAACTGGATTTAAGAGGTGTGGTTTAACATTGGATTCTCCTCTCTGCAATAAGCTTGTTATTGTAATTAGATACCAAAAACATCTTGGAAGCATTTTGGGTGGAATCAATTTACTACCTGGCTCGTCCTTTTCTTAGAAATGTAAAGTTTGCAAAATCCAATTAGTTTGGAAAGATTTTCCATTCATAGTGCCTATAATAAATATTCCTCTACTGTCACGAAATATCTTGCGCTTTTATGATGGTGTTTACCAGCAATAAATTACTTTCTTCCAAACACATGTTACTTTGCTAGAATCAAGGAAATTCCAGCATTAAGTTTAAGTAAATATATTTTAAATTGCCGCTTACTGGTCAGGAAGAACATAATCAGAGAGTGTTCGAAAACAGGGTGCTGAGGAAAGTATTTGGGCCAAAGAGAGTTGAAAATGGGGACTGGAGAAAACTGCATAACGACGAGCTTCATGACCTGTACTCTCCACCAGATATAGTAAGGGTAATTAAGCCACGGAGGATGAAATGGGCTGGACATGTCGCATGCATGGGGGAAGAAAGACATACGGTATCTCAAAAGTATTGACTGGGAGACCCGAAGGGAAAAGACCACCTGGAAGACCTAGACGTAGCTGGGAAGACAATGTTAGGATAGATTTAAGGGAAGCAGGATTTGCGAGGGATGACTGGATGGAGTTAGCACAAAGTAGGGTTGAATGGCAGGCTCAGGTAAGCGCGGCAATGAACCTTCGGGGTCCATAAAATAGATAATATTCCTTTAGCTCGCTGAGGAATGTCTATTGCCATTGAGTAAGTATGTAATTAAGTAAGTATACCTTACATTTTATGTAATTGGATATGCATTCATAAAATACAGTAACAACGAATAGTCTCAATTTTGTTGTGGCAGTTGAAATTTTTATTTCCCACGAATTTCCACCACAATCCATTGCAACATTACACAGCGTTTTTCACCTTCCCAATTAAAGATATTGTACTGCCCCAATGTGATCTGCCGAACCGCAGTAAATCGAGTGGAACTTGGCCCCTGAACTGAAAACAAATTCCCAAGTATGTTAAGCAATGAAGTCCTGCCTTTGAATATTTCTGTAAAACAATTCTAAACTTGAACTTTTATAGACAGAGCTTGAATTTTCAAATCTATACATGTTTTCACACTAAGATACAAAACGAAGGTTGTCATAAATTTAGACAAAGGAAAGTGTGCCAAAGAAAGTATATTCTAAATATCCAGTTATTATAAGCCCACAGAAATAATTAATTAAGAACGAATAAAACCCAAAAATATTAAGGGTTCACATAAATCATGAAAGAGAAAAAAGAAACTTGAAGTGATTTTCAAGGTGACAGCCCTACCTACATTCAATTTTATATCTTTTTGTGACACACCATCTATTATTTACAATAACCAATTCTGAAACCTCTCATGAAGTTCTTTTTTATTTAATTAAATATAAATTAATTATTGATTACCAATAAATGAAATCGAAGAAATAAATTACAAATAATTATATAACAATGATAATAAACAGACATATCAACTTAAACTGATTCCTTTACTGTTAGAATACTGACAAAAATATATAGGCCTAACTACTGGAAATACAGTAGAACTACTATTATCCGGATTAAATGGGACCAGATGCGTTCCAGAAAATCAAATATCTGAATAATTGGATAAATAGTGAAAAAATATAATTTCAAAAAAAAAATTAAGATCTGTAGGCCTACTTACATAAAGTGTCACATCCTGAACATATTAGACAGATTCAGTTGTTTTGCTGAAAAATTGATTTTGTCAGCTAAAAGTCTTGCTTTTTCACAAATATTCGGCCCTGAAAGAGGGTACTCCAATACTCGCCACTTGAACACAGTCTCAAAGCGATCCGGATAGTTGGAGTTCTAGCCTACTGTATTATTTTTGGGTTTGCAGCCAGGTGAGCTGTTTGTCATTTTCCAATGTTTCAGAGGAGGAAGCTGCCAGTTATTCTCATATCAGGTATCCTTCATGTTGGTGTTGTGTTAGAGTGAGTACTTATTTTTGCATGCAAAGGAAGTAGGCTATGAATAATATGCTACAAAGGGTAAAGAAAAGAATTTCATTTTTCGGAACAGGGTGTAACGCTATAGGTCCTACTACAGTGAGTCCCATGCAAGAGTTGCCCAATGATGCGGGTTTCTGTGTCGCGGCGGACACAGCTCCAACTCCCGGCCAATCGGGTGAAATATCTACACTAATAAAGCCGCGATCAGTGTAATGATTCAGGTTCTCAGAAATACAGTTAAAGTTACAATGAAAATAACCACGTGCCTCATCACAAGAGATGTTGGAAATGTTCTCCTCTTGCATCCACACAATACTGGCACCTTTTTAGGAAATTTTCTTTCACACGGATGAGTTCAGCTTCCGAGACAAAGTTAATTTCTCTTGTGATATACTGAAATAATATGTGAATATTATTTATGGGGAAACTTGAAAAATAAAGTGTATAGGCCAATTTCCCTTATATTAGAAGAACTTAAAGATAATATCACAAGAGAAATTAACTCTATCTCGGAAGCTGAACTTATGCGCGTAAAAGAAAATTTCCTAAAAAGGTGCCAGTATTGTGTGAAGGCAAGAGGAGAACATTTCCAACATCTCTTGTGAGGAGGTACGTGGTTATTTTCACTGTAATTTTAACTGTAAATGTGAGAACCTGAAACATTGCACCGATCGCGGCTTTCTTTGCATAGATGTTTCACCCGATCGCTCGGGAGTTGGAGCTGTGCCCGTCACAACGCAGAAACCCGCGTCATTGGCCTACTCTTGCATGGGACTCACCGTGAATGCTACAATAAGGAGACTAGATTTATGGTTTGGTTACTCCCTTCAGGCATGAAATTTTTACCCTGCTCTGAACAGAAAATAAAACTATAAATTTTGAGTTACAAAAAAATATCTTCCATAAAATAGGCCTACACTGTAAAAAAATGGGAAATTAATGGCATTGTGAACTTCATGAGATGGTTTATATCCAAAAAGCATGTACAGTTATGCAGCTGGCCAGTTGTATCCCTACCATGTCCCATGCTTAAAAAGTTCCAGAGCAACTGCTTGCTCAAGCTCGTACCTTTTACACTGTTGGCTATACCTGAAATGTCCCACACTCGCACTGTTTGGTCAAGCGAGGCGGACACCACAATGTCTTCGCTGGGATGAAACTGAGCACACATTACATAATGATTGTGACCAGTGAGGACACATATGCAATGTCGACTCTGCCAGTTCCAGATTCTGATCGTCTGATCATCTGATGCACTCAAGATCCAGGGGTATTCATTGTGGAACATGGTGGTTCGGATGTAATCCAAATGTCCCAACAATGTGAATATACACCTCCTCTGTTTATAGTTCCATACCTAAAAACAACCAGCATTAAGATATTTTTGTAATTAATCAGAGATTTCATAATTATGGGTGGGACATTCTAGCAAATTATTAAAACTTACTATTTTTGTTTATTACATATCATAACTAATAAACTAGAATTGGTTCTTCACATTCTGTAAAATTTACAATGCCTTCTCCTCCACACTACATGCAAAGCATTATTTAAAATTTATTTTAAATATTTTAAATTTGTTTTTCAAAATCTGTTACGGTTGGGACATAATTTGGACACTGATTTTAATGATGCAAAACAAAAGCTCATTTTCTGATCTGCTATTACTGTTAGGGTCTTAATGTTGTTATTAATGAAGGTATGAGGGATTAAATATAAATTATAAACTGTTTCCAGGTTGTCAGAAAATTTATTTAACTCATCAATAATAATTTAACAAAACTATCACTGTTACGGGTGGGACAAAAAACCCTTGTTTGTTATTTTACATAGTAATTAACCACACATATTTTTTGAAGTTAATCTTATACCGAATTGTACCTTAAGATGTATATTTTCTCAAATGAAAATGGACATAGCTGACTACTCTTGATTACTTGGTATTAAAGAGTGTTAAAGTCATGCTAAAAATGGCAAAAAAAAAAGTAACTCAACGTGATAAATAAGTAAGTTGATATATTTTACACATGAAACCACTTCAGATACACCTAAGTCCTTAAAATTCAGAGAATTTGAGGTTTTAAACTTATTTTTGACCACCCAATTACAAAATTTTTATAACTTCTCTCTTTAAAGGAAAAATTCCCATATTTTATGAAATGGCTGTAATCTACAATGAAACTTACACTACGAATAAAATAATTACTTAAGACTTCTATTCTCAACTTCTTTATTGTGCCTAGCCCTTTCGGTTAGGCCTACATGGACAATCATCAGAGCATCTTGTTTTGTAGAATCACATTCAAGAAGAATAGAACTGTTTCACTATTGGCATCGATATTATTTAAAATCATTAAAACTTAAAATGTTCTTAGATCAATAAAATTCACTTCTTGATTCTTGTTTTATAATGAGAAGAAGAATCAACAAGTAATTAAATTCATGGAATATTTCAGCAACGATGCCTGAGACATTTAATTATCCACCGCTGTTCAATTTGCTTTTCCATTGACGGTAAGCTACTTCTAAATGTCTGCTAGACCATGTAATTATTCAAAAGGTTTATTAGCAAAACAAAACAAAATATTTAAAAAGAAAATCCTTATCAACCAATTTGACTATAAATAGAATAACAATTATTTTTAAAAATTTACGAGTCACTGACAAAAAGTCAAGTGGCCAAAAAAAGTATGAGAAATACTAAAGCTCTACCTTACAATGAACATAATACCAGTATATATTTTATTTGAGAGGATGTGAGATATGGTAACAGTGAGTGAATGGAGACCATTTGCAGTAGCTACTGAGAAAAACTTTTCATCTTTTTTATAGTTTCCATAGTGCAAACCTGTATTACATGATCAGTGTACCTACCGAGCAACCAGAAGGAGTTGCAACAGGCAGTACTAGAGCTTCTGTACTGCAGTACCGGTATACTTGGCTGACTTGATTAGCAGAAATAGACAAATAGTTCTGAACCTATTCCTTTCTCCTCTAGAATAATTTACTCCACATATTGATGTACAGGTAGTTTAATTTCAAGGCCATTTACAATATTATTTGCTTTACTGTAAACCGACGTCTGTTTAAGAATAAATAAATAAGAAATTTAAAAGTAAGTTGGTAAAATTAAGTTCCCAAGATCTGTATTACAGAAAACAGAAACAGACAAAGAGAAAAATGAAGAAAACAGGAAAAGAAGAGACTACCGGTATACCCCAAATCCTAGAATTGCCATATATCATGGGCTCTATGGACAATCTACGATTTTGCAAGGTAAGAACATGTCCAGACCAAAAATACTAAAAGTTCAAGATTCTGTTTTGATGATCCAATTTTTTTTAAATTGACAAATTTAAATTGTGACGAGGTAACAATATTTTAGGCCTGTATTTGTAAGGGTTGCAATAGTGGCTACTCACCTCAGGATAGATGCTAAAAGATGGTAATAAATATTTTTTAGTATACTGTCATTTTAGAAAAGGAGTTCAAATGAATGCTAAATCTACTGGGCAACGAAAATTCTAGTAGCCTACTGTATGCTATTAAATTGTGTACATAAAGTTATTTCCAAATATGGTATTAATAACCTAATGACCAAAAATTTGGCGAATCCTCATAGTCCCCTTCATATACCGAAGAACCTAAACTACAAGTAAATACTTTTCAATAACATAGGCCTGACATGAGAAATATACTAACATGAAAAATAAAAGGTGCTAGGCCTATATACAAACCTTGATTTTGTAATCATCTCCTCCAGATACAAAAAGCGGTTGCTGGTTATGAAAGCAAATTCCTCGGACCGGTCCATCATGTTCATCAAATTTATCCAACAAAGTACACATGCGATAGTCCCACAGTTGGATCACACCATTGTGCAAACTGTAAAAATATTTGAATGTAATGAAATATATTATACAAAATAAGGTAAATAATTTGCATGCTTAGCAGGCTTCGGGAAAATTCTGTCTCACAGCAGAATTTGATTAAGAGAAAGCAGTAAAACTCATTTAGAAATAGAAGAAAACCACAATTTTAGGGTTCATGTTAAATCATTCAGGATTTAGATTTAATCTAATGACACAGTAATAAAGTAAATAAGATACCATTTGCTCAACTAAAATATATTTAATGATCTGTTGCCAAGGCTTTTCGGTGTCTCTACACCATCTTCAGGGCATCTTTTGCTGGCATTTCGTCACCTTTATAAAATATGATAAAATGTATAAAATCTCATAAAATCACTGGTCAACAGACATACGGTTAGGAAACAACAGAAGATAGTTCAGTGATTTTCTGAGATTTTATACATTTTATCTTATTTTATAAAGGTGATGAAATGCAGTGTTTATTTAATCATTGAAGCTCCAACCCGCAAAAGATGCCCTGAAGACGGTGTAGAGACACTGAAAGGCCTTGGCAACAAATCATAAAATATATTTTAGTTGAGGAAATGGTATCTTATTTATTTTATTACATTGATCGAGCTCAACGGTGTTCAACAGATGTATTTTACTAATGACACAGATTTTGACAAAATTTGGTACCTATACATGAAGCTGTTCAAGTATCAACTAAGTTAAATTAAATTCCAAATATTGTAGTTGACTGCAAGAAATACTTTCCAATACATGTCTGTTTTATATTTCAAGTAGCTTGTGAAATAGGCGGTGACAAAGTTTTTTAATGGTTCCATAACATGTCATCCCAAAGTTCATTACAAAGTACCACCAAAATGCATCAATTTCATATTCTTTTTTTTATTACATCTTTTATTAATTTTTGTGGTGTCCAGTACAAACATCAACTAAATAAATTTCTGAATTAGGCCTATAAGGAATATTCAGTTTGGATGAAATTTAGAACATGTCCATCAAGAATTGTTTTAAGTATGAAAGTTTACAGCCATGGGCGTCCGCAGAAATTTTGTCAAGGGGGGGCCAATGAACGAATTATTGCCACGACGCTACTACAACCACTTTATTATTATTATTATTATTATTATTATTATTATTATTATTACTATTCATATTTCTTGCTATTATTATTACTATTCACATTATTGCTATTATTATTATTATTATTATTATTATTATTATTATTATTATTATTATTATTATTATATAATCAACATCCTTCATTTGCTGTAGCTGGACTATGGCCATGGATACAAAGAAAATATCTTATGTATACGCTCACATGAGTTTTCTTATAGGGCCTACCCTACAATTTCATAGGTTCTATTCATAAAAATATAAAATGCGACATTTTCTTGCCTTATCTTCATTACAATAAAATGTTTGGGTATAAATAGTTTCAAGTTTAGGGGAAGTAATTATTCCTACACGCTAATATCTAGTCGGGTGTTACAGCTCGTTTTCATTCAAACAACGCGAACATACAATATTTGGAGACTTAAACCTCACTTCACGTTAGTTGCTTCTAGTCATTTAATTTAGAGGTTTATGTGTAAACAATTTCCAGGGAGGGGCAGCGGCCCTACCCTGCCCCCCCCTTCCGGACGGCCTTAATTGGAAAGAATAGCAAAATCTTTCTTAAAATGCTGGGATTAGCAATGTAGGCAACAACTACAGTCACTGCTTCCAATAAATACACAGTAGAACCCCGATTTTCTGTCATTCTATTAACCGATTGGGGGATTATCCGACTCTGGTTCAATATTTATTAAAAATATTCAAATTTATTTTATGGGTAGGCAAGCTACAGTATTTTATTTTAAAGTGTTTTTATTTAGTGAACAGGCCTATATGAAGAACAGAACATTGTAGAAGTGTATGAATTTATTACAGTGCAGTAATGTAATAGGTACCAAAACTACAGAACCTAGTGAAAGTTATAAAATTAGCCATTGTCTGCTTTCAAAGAAATTATCGGTGAAAGATAGATTTAGGTCGAACATCAGCAAAGCTGTGCCCACTCTTGCCCGCCAGCTCACTTCCCCTGGCTTCTGAGCCAAGTGTGCCACTGCCTAGAGGTCGTATTGTACAGCAAAGAGTTTGACTCGAATGGTATGACATCCACAAAATTACTTAATTAATGCAGCGAAAACGACCCTTGCACCAAAACAGCTCTTTTCAAAGCCAACATGATTAGCCTATAATAAATTACCCTTGCACCAAAACGACTATTTCTTATGTATTAAGGGCGGAATTCTGGAATCCTCCTTTCAAGCTCCTTCACTTAAAATGGGCCTTCAATCCTCCTTACATAGCCATTCGTACTCTGGAACCTTCCTTGTTTCGCTTTAGGAAGGATGGCTCCTTAAAGGTGAAAGGGGGCCTGTGATGTCCCTTAAGAAGCACCTTTTCTTATTCTCGAACCTCCCTGTTAGTTTAAAGGAGGAAGTAAGAGAGTTTCCTTATCTTAAATACTGAAGGAAGCCGAGTGGTCACCTTTTTCCATCCTCTATAGTTTTCAGACGTCAGTTTTCTCACTGTGATATTAGATGGTGGAGTTTATGCAACTTATATCAAATTTCAGATTGTACTACAGCAACGTAGGTTCGATAATGTTACGAAATAATTATTATATTATCTAGAAGTATTAAATAAAAATATGACTACATTGATACGACACAAACAAATTAAACTCATTATTATGAGCAAAAAAAAGCCGTGAATTTCAAAATAACAGTCCATTGTGAGCAGAATATATATTAAATAAGCTCCATAAATAACTATTTTTTGAAAAGAGTAGCGTACTGTATGTAGTTCATTATTGTCTATTTGTTAATCAATGTCACGATAAATGACATCGAAGCGTGGATATAAAATACGTAAATTAGGCCCATAAACATAACTCTTACATATCCATATAACAAAGGAAAGGAGTACTGTCTAATTAACCTTAAAGAATACAAATATATTTTTTTGAAAGCCAACAATTAGGCCTACAACTGTTTAATTGCACGTATGTTTGATCTCAATACTTATGACAAAACAAAGAGGAATATAATAATAATAATAATAATATACCCGGTAATAATAATAATGATAATAAAATCAGGTAAACTGATGTAAAAAAGTGCCAGTATGTTTTTGTTTAATCAGTTATGACTGCAATTATGATATGCAGAATATGTTTTTTTTTTTAAATTGATTTCCAAGTTAAGCTCCAGATTTATTCATTAAGCAGGGCTTACGGAAGAAGAAAGGTCTACCATCTCGCATAGGCGTAGCCAGGCCGACCATATGGGGGGGGTTATAACATCCGCGGGGTCTGGCGAGTATGGAAGGAGAGGGGGGTCCGGGGGCCCTCCCCCGGAAAATTTTAAAAATTAAGGTGCAAAATAACGAGTTTTGAGCTTCCGGGGGTTCTCCCACGGAAAATTTTAAAAATTAAGATGCAAAATAACAAGTTTTAAGCTTCCGGGGGTCCTTCCCCGGAAAATTTTAAAAATTAAGACGCAAAATAACGAGTTTTAAGCTTCCCACGCTTTATACTTGTATTAAGCAATTTATGGGCAGACTTAAAAAAATTATACAATTTTCCATTTTTTATTCAATGGGGGGGGTTCAAACCCCCAAAACCCCCCCCTCGCTACGCCTATGCCATCTCGGCCACCTGGGGCATTTTAACGGTCTAGTTGGATAAGCGCATGTAAAACAATAGTGTTTTTTGTCATAGCTACCTGTATTTTAATTTCCAAGGCCTTATAAGATCACAGTAAAACAATAGGCTATGTTGTCAAGATAACCGATTTTCATTTTTTAAATAAATTCTTTCGAATACGTATATTACCATAAAATAGGCACTAAATTGAGCATTACTCCGAAACAGATCAACCGATTTTATCCATTATGAATAGACGTCTTCCCACGGACATTGTAAATGTGTATACCAAGTTTCATAAAAATCCGGTAAAGCGTATTTGAGTTACCGCGTCTTTAAAATATACACTAAATTGGGTTTTACTCCGGTACCGGTCAACAGATTAGGTTCAAATTCAATAGGGCACCTCTCATGGACGTCATAAATGGGTATACCAAGTTTCATGGAAATCCGTTACAGCGTATTTGAGTGATGGCGCCTTTCTATGAGAAAGGCGTCATAATCTATTAAAATAGGCACTAAATTGGGCATTACTCCGGTACCGGTGAACCGATTTGGTTCAATATCAACAGGGTTCTTCCCATCGACATTATGAATGTTTATACCAAGTTTCATGAAAATCCGAAAAAGCGTCCTTGAGTTATGGTGCGTACAGACGCACGGACAGACAGACATTTTTTCGTCCCCCACACAATCTCATAAAGTACCATACTGGCACTTAATAAATACAGAAATAATAGCAATAGACCTAACAATGACAATACTATTAAGAATAATTATAGTAGTAGGCTAATAATAATGCAATATACATATCACTTAATATAATAAAAATATAATATAATATAATAAAAATATAATATAATATAATAAAAATATAATATAATATAATACAAATATAATAATAGGCCTATAATATAAATATAATAATATAATACAAATATAATAATAGGCCTATAATAAAAATATAATATAATAAAATATAATATAATAATAGTGCTAATAATAATAATAACAATATTAATCAAGAGTACCGGTAATAGATGCAGCTGCAATATTATAAAAATGCTAGATACTTTTTTATATCATAGACTACACAGTCTTTATGTTCTCAAGAAAATAGTACAGTATGCCATTAAAAAGAGGATAGTTCCACCAAGCGGTACGCAGTTTTGTTCTATGTATAGGCCTATGCACTTTTAACTTTAAAGCAAGTTTCTGTTCATGAAATAACATTTATAGGCTTATGTTACCATTCTTTAGGCCTGATGTTACAGGTTAATGTAAGAAAATGCACAGGTCAATGAAAGACGATGAATTCCCAGTTTTTTTTTAAGAAGAATATAATACCTATTCAAGCACATTGATAAAATAGAACACAAGAATGGAATCTACACAATTTCACATAAATATATAAATTTAAAAAAAAAAAGTTGCTTTGGAGTGGATTTCATCCTGAAACCTCTCGATCACTAGACACGCACGTTACCCCGAGACCAAGAACACACTGTGAAGTTGAATCGTCCATGCGGGGAGGAAAGAATGCTACCGCATCAGTGGCTCATAGAATAGAAAAAACACTTACCGTATTTCGACATTGAACTTTACTTCGGAGCCCTGCTAGTTTTCTTATGTTACATTATTGTATTATTTCATTCGTTGGTACCATAATACGTTGAATATTCTTGTGATAAATGCGGATGTGTGCCTCGCTGCAGCCCCGTACAGCGGAATAAAGATGCTGGTTACTACCAACCTATGCATATTCTCACAGCTTCATGTTGTTATTTATTAAGAGGTAAGGAATTACTAATCTGACATAAAATGAAGTAAAATTCAATTCTGTAATTTAATTGTCATCAATTTTTATAAAATAAATAGTCATTATACATCACTTAATGTATAATCGAACATATGGGAACATTTGTATTCCATGCAGATGCCACCTGTCCATGGCAACTGAAGGAGGCTTTATAATCTGTCCTTCATTAAGGACGCTATAAGAAAGAACCGAGAATTTGATTTTGCATTTGAAGAAGGTGCCTTCTTTTTACCCTCCTTTACTAAGGAGGGTTTCAGGAGGAGTTGAAGGTTTGTTCCAGAATTCCGCCCTAAAGCTCTCTACGCGTAGATGGATGAATTTTCGCTTCACTGCTCAGCAATCACTCGTGGCGTAGTGGTTAAGACTGCTAGTTATGATGCTAGTGGTCCCGCGTTCGTATACCAGTCAATCCGAAATTTACGGTTAGGAATAGGTCCCAAATAGGTAGGTAGGGCAAAAAGGTGAGAGAAAGGGAGGAAGAGGGTGGAAAAGGTAGAGAAGAATAAATTATTAAATTTTTTCCAAGTTTCACCTTTTGCGCATCAGATGGCGTTGCTAGTAGCAAAAATAGTGAGACATCTAGTAGGTGACATTTAAAACCCTTCCTTCCCAGGCGGGTACCATTAGAGAGTTGGTGGGAGGAGCCTAGTGCAAGACCTAAAACTGGACCAAACCCCTATTTTTCCCAAATTCTTCCAAAATTACAATGCCACACCACCGTATACAGGAGTGTGAAACTAACCATTTGCTTTCTAAGAAACAGCCCTCAGAGGTGTCATAGGACTGCAATTGCAAAGGGGGTGCAGCCCCTGGTGGGAACTGTGGACAAAACCCCCAACAAAGAAAAAAAGGAATCTGGGGGTGATATGGATACTCTCCAACAAGTTTTATAAAACTGTACTCGAAGCTCCCGGTGAAGGGAGTCTGGTGGAAGTGTACGTGGTAGGGTTTGGGGGCAATGCCCCAATATATAAACATAGGAAGTGAACCGCGGTTATTTTTTAGATACTTGAAATAGTAAAACTTGAACGAACTTAGTAGGGCATGACTAACCCCAAATTTCAAGACACCGGTAGCTGATAATCGCGAACTGAATCATTATCTAATTTGATGACAATTTCACACCCATCCTCAGGGGGTCTTACATTCTACACTATAAAGTTTACATTCCTCTCTTTTGAGTAACAAATCGTACATTAGGTTCTACTAAGCGGACTCCCGCATGATGAAATACGAATTAAATTTGGTCATACCTTGCAAGAATCCAGGGTCTCTTTGGATGAAAAGACAAGCCTTTCACACGGGCCGACTTAGTTTCGAATTTTGTTAACATGACCGTATAGTTTCTTCCACTTTTAAGTAGTAAAATACCCTTATTTTATCTAAATCAACACCTTTGACACGTCGATAACACCTGACGTGCCAATAGATGGAGTCGTATCACATCCACCAACCTTACATCGAAAACTGCCACAAAGTGCCAGGCTAGCCAACGATGTTTATATGCGTTCGTAAACGCGGTTCATTTAAAAACTATTATCCTAAGGACTAATACACAGACATACGTGTTAAATTTCATCGCCCGACATTTGCAGATAAAATTAAAAGCAGAATATGCCGTGGACCCGTCTTGGAAAAAGATAGATTTATGCTGCACCCCAGCCAAGCTCTGCCGTTTTGTTAGGTTAGGAATGTTTATGTTAGTTTAGGAGCAATATACTGAAAAGCACGAGGTTTATTATGTCTCACATTGAATTTCTTCTGTGACGAAACCCTAAACCCCACCTTCCCAGGCGGGCCTCATTAGAGAGGAGCCTAGGGTGCAGCATAAAACTATTTCCCCCCCCCCCAGTCTTTTAAGGTATTGGTTCTTCCAACTTAAGGTCACTAGTTCAATTCCCAATGAGGTCATTTGAATTTTTCGATTGGTCTAATTCTTAAGCTACAATGTTAGCCCTGGGATCAACTTAAACTTTAACATTAATGAGTACCAAGAGCAATTCTGAGGATAAAGAAAGTTGGTGCATAAGCAGACCTTACAACCGAGGCAAAATTCGGTGCCCCCCCCCCCCAAAAAAATGCAGGAATTCAGAAGAATCTTATTTATTGCATTGCGGTTCCTTTAGGTCCCGCAAAACTGAGTTTCTAATTAGTGAGCTTTTGGCAGTTAGCTATGCAGCTGGTGGCCTTTGGAGATTACAGTGTATTAGATGAAATAAAATATGTCATCCTAGAGTTCCTTAAATATGAATAGATTTAAAATGTATATAATTTACCTGTAAACCTGAATGAAGCTTTCACACTGTCACTTTTGACAAATGAACTGGAAAACTAAACATTTAGCTATGTAATTAAATTCTTATCTAATTGTTAATCATAAATAGTCACATAAGAAACCTTAACAACAGCAATTATATGTAAATATAAAAGTTTACTAAACCTCTTTATCATCTATATTATTTCCGATGTAAAGAACCCTTAATGTATGCAAAAACTACATATGCAGAGATATAGGCCTAATAATTATATAAACTAAACTCAGTGGCGCTGCATCCCTGAAGGGACTAGAGCTACCATCCAACCGCTGCATCTTCTATCGCAGGCAGATGGCAGGTTTGGGGGGTACGTGGTCAGCATGCAGACACCAACGATTGTTAATGTTGGTTTCTGTGGCTGGAGCCATTACTTCTTTATAAGCGGCTCCTCGGTTTGAATCACAAGGCTGAGTGCACCCTGTTCCAGACCCCCCTGCCTCATAAAAATTCGAGGAGGTACTGAGGATTGAAAAGAGTCCTGCAGATTCATAATCAGCGATGCTAACCACAAGACCTGGGCGACCTAATGAATATATAAGGGGTTGAAATTAATAATGAACTTAACTTTTGTTATAGTTTACCTGTACTAGTTTTGGCACCATCGCTACCAATTTCAACAGCCATACTTGAACTGCCATGGCACCCTCCTGTGGATATTAAAGATTTTGAGATGAGATGATCAGTGGTTGGGATGTCCAAGTTCATGAAAAAAAATCCTCTCCCAGACCAAAAACTGCTTTGTGGCCATGGACAAATTTTAATAGTTCTGGATCCCTATAATTTCAACTCCCTATATAATTATTGTGTTATATAGCTTCACTGTGTTAACTTCCAACACAAAATTACAAGATATTTGGTTAACATATTGATGAACAAACCTCAACATTCACATGAGCATTCTATTTTAAGGACAGAAGCATACTGAATGGTAGTCCAATGACTATCCACATGTAATGACCAATAGATATAATGTTTGATTTCCAATATGTATACAACATCCTTCCTTCTGTAAATCAACAACAGGAGAGAAATTCCATCTGGCACTGTGAAACAAGCTCAAAATCATTAATGGAATGATAATTCTTTCACACTGGTCGTGTGTAGGCTAAGATGGAAATGTAAAGTCAGACTGAAAAATTCAATGCCATAGCTCTCCATGCCGATGCTCTTACCAACTGAGCTACCATGGCAACATGCCGGTACAACATTAAATTCTCCAACTGACTCACATATCCCAGTATACCACCAGGCGTTCTCAATATGAGATACCAACCCAGTGGAGACGTACAACTTGTAAGTACTTTAAGACCTGGGCTTCATAGTAAACCACTAGTAGGTCACAGTGGAATGATAATTCTTTCACACTGGCCATGAGTAAGCTAAGATGGAAAGGTAACGTCAGACTGAAAAATTCAATGCCATAGCCAGGATTTGAACTAGGATCTTCGGCTCTCCGTGCTCTGACTTTACCTTCCCATCAACAAATAAATGGTGAGATGACATGTAAAATGTGCATGCACAACAGTCATTAGATAATGGTACGCTAGAGATATGATACAGTCAAACTAGGTTAATTCTAAGCTGAAGGAACCACTATAATTATTCAACATTTCAAATTATATACATTTTTTTAACATTGTGTTATATAGGAAGGTACTGGACAAGTTCTACTGCGCTTCCAAACTATCTCAAAAAGTAAACAGTGCTATTTATGTTATTCAAGGTTTTATTACTTTGAATTTATGACACATCTGAAATTCTCTCATACCTTATGAATTCTCTGTTAATTCTCTAGGAGAATAGTCCTTGTGACAAGTGAATGAACTATAACTTGAGATACAACTGGGTGTCCACTGTACAAGCAGGATTTCAGCAACTGTAGAGGAAAACTTCTGTAACTCGTAGATAGCACATTTACTTGCCTACAGCCCAGTATCATCTACTTAATTTCTTATCTACTATAAAAGAATCCTTAGGATTGTGTTTGCCTTTGCAACCAAGAGAAACTATGAAGAAAAAAAAACACAGTTACATTGATTGGCAACAAGGACCTTCAAAATATGAGCCTCAGATATGTAGAGAACCACTGAACCTTTTCATGGTTGACTCAGGTCATGGGAAGTTTTTCTAATTCCTGAAAATCAATACCTTACTGGTTTTTGTAACACTATGTTCACACTGAGGGATTTGTTGCAGGGCACACATATCACAATCTTTTTAGAACAAGTCACAAACTTTCGCCACATGTTAATAGTCCCCGCCCATAAACCAAAAATATGCTAATGAATAACAACACCTGCATATATAAGCAGAAATGCCTTAAATAACACATGAGTTAAAAAAGCCAACTTAAAACCCAAACCCAAAATTATCATTGACTTACGAGTTCTAACTGAGAAACAAGGTTCTGGCACAAGTCCCTGTTTTTGTTCCAAAAGTAATAACATGGCACTGTGCTGTGGTGATGTCAGCTAACTAGAGATGGACGTTTTCTTTCAATTCAATCATGCTTCTGTTCTTGTAGATCTCAAGTTCCCTTTTTCCTAAGCAATGGATCTCGATTATAATGGTATAGTTAGAAAGATACTATTATTACCAACTGATTAGTATAATAAATATTTTGCATCTCATTAACATTAACCAAAGGCTTTGAAAATTAAATATGGGTATATAGCAAGGAAACTTGACACACACAAACATTATTGAAGCTCAATAACAAGTTAGACTGCTGTGCAAGAAGTTTTGGGTCTGATCCCTGGTAAAGTAGGTTTTTTCTTTGCTTTCATAATTTTTTTTCATTATTGCAAATACTGTAATTTATAAAAATTACTGCCTAATCTGTTATTCTTCCTTTTTTATATAAGGGCAAAGGATATTCTATAATGCAATTTGAAGTTCGTAAATATTTACATTCATTGCCATTAACCAAAACATTAATGCTCAGGCAACTTAAAAGTTGCCTATAGTGGTATTCATATTAAAAATCACTTTAAGCCTAATAGCTGACATTTTTGAGAATCCAGTCCCTGGTCATTATTGTAGCCCCTTCCCTCTTTCTTTCTGTTTTTGTAATTTTTAGGCATACAAGAAAATACTGCAGCCATAAAAATTACAAGTTTGGGTCTATTCTCTATGCCTAGCAAAGTTGTTGCAACTCTTTTGAATTGATGCACATCTTTACATCGCTGATAAAATCATTGTGGATTTTTAGATTTCTAATGACACTATGTTCTATGGTTAAAATATCGGTTGAAATTAAACAAATATTTCACTTGTAATTTTTCCATTTACCAAGTAGAACTGCATATGGAAAAAAGTTTTGTACCAGATGATAAAACCATATTTGTGCCCTAAATGAATAGTCACAGAGGATACTTGTGCCATGGACATGCACCTGGGATAAGTATCCAGAAACAAGTATTTTGGCACTTGTATCTGAGATTTGTGCCTGCAACAAAACCCTCAACCTGCCAATCACACAGGTATCATGCAGTATAGGATAACCACATCATTCAACAACAATATTCCCCAAAAATCTTCATAATAAAAGCAATGTCTGACAAGGACTAGAGCTAAAGCCACCAGTTTTTGTGCTCTCAACCTTCCGTAGAAAATTTATCAAATAAATCTTCTATGCAACACAATAACAAAGCACCAAATGTTTTCTTTTCACTAGTGAAAGATTGTGTCATGTGAGAAGCAGCCAGCTAGCCGAAACTCTTTCTTTTTCAGAACTGCTGTGAGTCGCTGAGGAGTAATACATGATGAGGGGGAGGGACGAGCTGCCATCACCCGCATTATGAATTCCTTTGTACTTGGCTGTGGGAAATTACTTGTGCTGTTGGTCCAAGGTGGCTCTTCTCCCACATTCACAATCTCACTGTCCATCAGCATCTGCACTGCCTAGGTTATAAATTTAAAATCACTAATTACTAATATTGTGAGAGTAACTATAATGTTTAAGCAAATAACTGTTTTCAAAATCCTTGATATAAGCAATAAAATCTTAAAAGAATTTTTAAATACTGCACCATATCACACATTATTATTTTTTGTTTGTTTCAGGATACAGTATGGAACTAAATTTTATTAGTGTTTAGACATTAAATATCAAAACTATTATGATGGAATTAGTATAAAATGAATTGGATTAGTTTGGAAATATGTATTAGCTGAATCTCAGATGAATTTTTTTCCCTAAATGGATAATTTCCTTCAAAGAAGGTTTGCTTCAAATGAACAAAATGCACTGAATTTTAGTAATGTATGTAATTTAGTGAGCATTCACACAGAAGTAGAACAGCATTCGAATCGCACTACCTGGATGAAGGCTGCACATCGAGTTGCATGGTTCACAGTTTTGCATTCATACCAAAGTAGCGAATGCGATCTGCAGTTTAACGTGCATTATATATTTTCACTTGAACAATTGAGAAACCCATTTAAAGTAATGTAATTTACCTAAAGAGGATATAGCTTCAGCAATTTTAATCCAGGCTTTTTCCCTACTAGTTTAGATTGCCATATCGTATAGTCTACGCATGTAGACCTATTGTATGTTAAATCCCTAGTAGCACAGATCGTTGGGCCAATGTTGGGAAATGATCGCCATGTTTCGTTGGCTAACGGTTAGGAATGTCCGTCGGGGTTCCGTTGGCAAAGTGCATTTTACCCAACCAATTGCCAACTGTAGCCAACCAATATCCAACAAAATCCCAACAGTTGGGAATGTTCGTTGGCGATCTGTTGGGCCATCATTGTAATGCCAACAGAATGCCAACTGTTGCCATTCGAATTCCAACATAATTCCATCCATAAGCCAACCAAAATCCAACGATTTCCCTACATTCCTCCATTGGGTTCTGCTTTTTGCCTTGGTTTCATGTTTATTTTGTCAAAATTAGGTAGTTAATAAAATATTTACCCCAGCAACTGCAATTTATGAATGACTTATAAATCCATGCAAATCTTTCGCACTTCACCCCTTTTGATAATAGTCCAAGAAAACCAAGTATTTAGCTAACTAATAAATTCACTCATACAGATTCACAAAACACAGTATACAGTTCATATGTTGCTCTTAATTCAACCGTATACTGTATTTTGTGAATGTATAAGAATGAATTTATTAATTAGCTAAATGCCTAGTTTTCCTGGGCACCTATCAAAAGGGGCGAAGTGCGAAAGATTTGCATGGACTTGCTAATCATTCTTAAATTGCAGTTGCTGAGGAAAATATTTTATCAACTACCTAATTATGATAAAATAAACATGAAACCAAGACAAAAAGCAGAACCTAATGGAGGAATATAGGGAAATCATTGGATTTGGATGGCTTATTGATGGTTATACAGTGCTTTCACTGTACGACTTGGTCGGCAATCGCAAGGGCCGCTCCACCGTCACAGATAAACCGCATGCGGGGCCAGGCGCATGACATATCACGGTACTCCCGGCGAATCGTATATATTTCCGTAATTGTAATCACAATAAAATATGAAAATATATAAAATAAAAATACAAACTTACCTTATCACAGGACATGTCAGAAATGCCGTCCTTCTGCATCATTACATCTACGGCACCTTTTGAGGAAATTGCTATTCACACGCAGTAGTTCTAATGTATAATTATGTCGTGGCATTTTTAAAACACTTCAAGCAAAACTAAAAACTACTTTAACCATAAAAAAAACACAAACACTGCTGTAATAATTATTCACGTGTGAACGCAATCAGATCACATGCTAGACTTCAGCGGTGAGACGAGGCATCACTTGGGCGCTTGATGCATGAGTCACGGATAGTCGGTCCGTGCGATTGCCGGCCAAGTCGTACAGTGAAAGCACTGTAATACTAATGGTCGAGAACTTCATCCCATGAGGGGACAAGGCCTACTACCCATGTTGCATCTTCTTCCTCCATTCTTCTACATTGGCAGATGGTGGTCTTCATGACTGAAGCCGCTATTTCTTTATCAAGTGGCTCCTCGTCTTCATGAGGCTATGTGCACCCTGGTCCAGAATTCTATATCTCAGAAAAATGGTGATACATGGTATAACATAAGGAAAGAATCTTGGCTATAGGCTAAATAAAATTCAGAGAAATGAATAATGAATAGTTTATTGTTATTGCTGCTTTACAAGTTATGGATAAGTCAGATATATATATTATGAACTACATAACATATATTAATAAACTTCATTTTTATGTAATGTGAGAATAGTTGATTTATGTAAGTTGATCTTTCCACCTTATGCCCTCAATATAGTCTAGGAAATCCAAGAATGTTACCATTAACGTTTACAATATTATATGGTGTTAATCTTTATATTCTCATATAGGCCTAAGTAACAATGTGCAATCTTTTAGCCTACTGTGATTAGTTAATTTGTTATACAGCTGTCTTGTGACCAGTTATAGCATCACCATTATTAGGCCTATACGTTAGAAATATAATCAACTCTATCAAGTAACTCCCATTCTATTTGCCTGTATAATTTAAAAACATAGTTCATAACAGGGTTAAAAGGCGTATTTACATTATGTTTGAAAAACAGTCTAATCTGATTAGCTTAACCTGTAAGAGCTTTATTTCTAAAATGCTGTTCCATCTATTCCTATAGACCTATGCACTTAGATTAGCTTATTCATTATCAAATAATATTTAAAAGACTTCAATATAGGCTTAAAAAAGCTTTAAAAATTTGTGTAAAATCTCTTCAAAATTCATAATAATTCTACTTATTATATTCTTAATTTACATTCAATTACAATTTTGATTGTAAGATGCAGTTTGTAACATAATCTGAGTGTGTTCGAAAACAGGCTGCTTAGGAAAATATTTGGGCCTATGGGAGAGATGAAAATGGGGACTGGAGGAAACTGCATAACGACGAGCTTCATAATCTGTACTCGCCACCAGATATAGTAAGGGAAATTAAATCACAGGGAATGAAATGGGCTAAACATGTTGTGCGTATGGGGGGGAAAGACATCTAAAAAATGCTGAGTGGGAGACCCAAAGGGAAATAACCACTTGGAAGACTTATACGTAGGTGGAAAGAAAATATTAGGATGTAGGTTTAAGGGAAATAGGATTTGTGGGGGATAGTAGGATGGAATTAGTACAGAATTGGGTTGAATGCCAGGTGCAAGGGTATTTTATTTTTATTGTGAAATATTAGGTGACATGCCAATCGCAATTACGCATTACCGGCGTTGAGCAGCGGCTACAGCCATGACGGCATGACCTGCAGGGAAGCGTGGCAGGTGGCATTCGGGAAGCAGCCAGGCGAGTGGAAAGGGGAACGCGTGGGGCACAAAGTTCCATTATTCCCATTTTATTCCATAATCTAGTAATATTTTACTTTTACAAAGACTGATGTTAAGATCATTTCATTTTAAATTGAATTCTACAAACTGTAGCCTATTGGGGTTATAACCAAAATTGTGACTGAATGTAAGCCTAAATTAAGAATAGAACAGATAGAATTCTTTAGAAATTTGTGAAGAGATTTTACATGATTTTGTAAAGATGTTTTAAATAACCTAATCTATTAAGTGCACATATAGGCCTATAGGGATAGATGAAACAATTTGATGGAAAAGCATTCTAGCAATCAAGTTAAGCTAATCAGATTTAGATGGTTATTCAAACATAATGTAAATGCATTTTTTAACCCTGTCATGAACTATGTTTTAAAATTATACAGGCAAATAGAATACAAGTTACTTGGTAGAGTTGATTATATAACTAACGTATTAGGTCTAAAGCTCTATCCACAATGTGCAGGTGGCGATCTGTAGTCGGTAGTCAAAGTAAAACAAGTGGTGAGTAATGGGTACCGAGTAATGTACGCCATTCACAAAATACAGTTGCTGTCAGCAGTCGAGAAATTCATCTTCGACTAAAGCTCTATCCACAATGCGCAGTCGTCAGTTGTTAGTCAGTAGTCGGAAGTTTGCTTTTGCAATCGGCCGCTTGGGAGCAGCACTCGAGTCGTCTACAATATGCTGTCGACATTGAGGTTAGGGAAACATTTTACAGAATAAAAAAGGTGGAGGAATCTCTTTATAATTGGATAATGTATGTTATAAACACATCTTGCTTTCTCGTAGTATGCTAATCTGTGTATTTGCACTAGTAAATAATTTTCATTCGCGTAATATGTTACTTGCAGACGTTCAGTTCGTAGTCAGAGATGAATTTCTCGTCTGCCGACTACTGTCTACCAACTGACGATTGTCAGCTGTCGTCTGCAACTGCACATTGTGAATGGCGTCCATTGATCACCACACGTTATACTTCGACTACAACCTACCGTCTACCGACTAACAACTGCAGACTGCGCATTGTGGATAGAGCTTACCTACCCCAACTGCAAGTTGCATATTACGAGATTGAAAATTATTTAGGCCTACTAGTGCAAAGAAATAGATTAGGTTACTATGAAAAGCAAGATGTATTTATTATAGCCTACATATTATGCACTATAAATCGATTCCTTCCCTTTATCTGTACTGTAAAATGTTTCCCTAACCTCAAAGTTCACTTCATATTTTTTAGACTATATAATGAGGGCATCTGCATTTTAATAATAAATCAAATATTTATACCTTAACATTTTTACTTGATTCTGACAATCATGCATGCTCCATGTAGGCTACTTGCAAGTTTGAAATCTTGAAAATCCCGCAATTGATGTAGATTTTGAACTGTAGAACTGCTGATCTTGAACTGCGTTTCAATTCAGTTGGAATTGCGTTGCTTATATGACGCTCCTTCTCTACTTCCTTCTGCCTTTCTTTATGTAAATCATCTGAAACAAATTTGCAATAGGAAATTACAGTACTGTAACGTTGAACGAACCTTCAATTATAATATGAATGCAACACTCATAATACAGTATTGTGTAAAAATGATAACGTTATTTTAAGAGAACAATCAAAGGGCTTACCTAATATTATGTAAAAGAACGAGAATGAAACACTACCATTCGGGTTCTTCCAATACAATCAAGATGGCGAATGACGGTTATGCGATGTTATGCGTGGTTGTCGACGACCTACGAGCTATGCCGGAAATTTCCGAAGAGGACTGGAGCATCTAGCGCGCAGGATGAGAAGCTTGAATAATTAATGAATTAACACAGTTTATTTTAATTTAATGCTTGTAATGTTATTTCAACACTTTTTAATTTTAACATAAATGCGATTATATTCCAACAAAAAAAGTTGTTGGGCCAACAATCAAGCCCCAACGGTAGGACGGTCGGGCAAAGCAACCGATAAATGCGTTGGCGCAACCGAGGAAATTACAACTAACGTTTTCCCAGCATATCCCTTCTATGCCAACCAAATCCTTCCGTTGGGCCAACGAAGTGTGCTACTAGGAATAGCTCTCTTTCTAGCAGTTTTCATGACATCTTTGCCATAATCTACCGCTACATAAGCGAATATGTGTTGAATTTTCTTAACAATCAGAAAACAGCTGAAAAGGCAACTGTACGCATGCGTCATTCCATGTAGCGTCGCATGAAATAAGTCCAGATCTATCTGAAGAAATTAATGTCGCACTCTGCAAGCTGCACTATTGCCATGCTACTTTGGTGTGAAGACTTGAACTTGATTCTTTGGGATTTAAAATGAGTAACTTGCATCATGCATCCAGGTAGCATGTCACAAGTGGTATGCTACTTCGGTGTGAATGCTCCCTAAGGGTATCTTAACACATTAATAAAACAATTCAACAACATGCTTCAACACACTTGGTGACTGACTGACTGAAGTGGTGATATAAAAAGACCCGGTAACCTCCGGACCAAGGAGTGCTGGATTTTCGCACAGATATGACACTACCCTTAATCCCCAATGGGGCTATACGGCAGCAATTTAAATGACAAAATGAGAAGGAATTAACAGAAATGCCTGTTAGCATGTGCAAGTAACACCCAACAACTGATTCTGGCTTACAGTATCATCAAAACATAAATGGTGCCTCCAGAAAACAGTGGTGTGCCAACACGGTAAATCTGAAGATGCACTCCAAACTCCATACCGAAAATCTGAAGGAACCAGATTTTTGAATGTCAACCTGTACATTTATATTATTTATTACCAGGAAAAAATAATTGTAACAAAACTATAACCTTAACATATGAAGGGTACAGGGGAAGAAGGCGGAATGTCAGTAAATCAAAGTTTTGCAGGAAACGATTTTTAAAGTTTGCGTACTCTAAACGCAGATGTATGAAATCAATTATGAATACATTTTCATTCTACAGTAAGAATAATGTGTTTTGTACACGTGGTGTGAATATCAAGTTCTGAAATTAACTCAATCATGTAAAAAAATCGTAAAATGCGAAAAAATGTCCAACGGTACAGGGGAAGAAAGCGGAATGTCAATAGATTAAAGCTTTGCAGGATACGATTTTTAAAGTTTGAGTACTCTAAACGATGATGTATGAAATCAATTATGAATACATTTTAATTCTGTAGTAACAATAATGTGTTGTGTACACGTGGTGTGAATATCAAGTTCTGAAATTAACTCAAACTTGTAAAAAAATCGTTAAATGCAATGAAATGCACAAACATTTTGAGGTAGTACTTGAAAAGGTATAGTTATGTTTTATGTGGTCATCGCCTACATTTTTACATAACTTTTAAGTTATTAAAAATTGCAATTAAACATTAATTACATTATGAGACATTAATTGCCGTACATTAATTATTCCTTATGAGGAATTGACTGATCAGTGTGGAACAAAATTTCGTCAAATGGTTTACATCTGCGTACATCTCCTTTGAAAGTGGGATAAAATCTAAAACAAAATAAACGCAAAGCAGGTAATGATTAGGTTTATAAAAATTAAAGGAGTAGAAAAGATATTTCCTTAAAATTTTAGGAATTACAGATTTTTTGTGCAGTAAAAGGTCGAAAAAAATATATTTCTACACGTAAACAAACATGGGTTGTGTCATTAGTAAAGTAGAAACACTTAGGCGCATAAAATCGAAGGCAATGATTAATTTTTAATGTCATTACTAGGGTCCGATTTTTAGATTTTATAAAAAAAAGTTATTCCTCAGGTTCGCGAGCGACCCCTGGAATTCACAGCGGTTTTGTTACGGGGTGCGCCAGTCCCCTACCTACTTCAACCTAAGGAAATACACACACACCCAGTCCTGAACCCGGGAAAGACATTTTTCTCTACTGAAAAATCCCCGACCCGGCCGAGAATCGAACCCAGGCCGCCCAATGGCTGGCAGTCACGCTACCAACTCACCCACGGCGGCGGACAGGTTTTATAAACCCTGGTTAATTTTTTAAACATATTAAAATAGTTTAATTCTAGTTTGTTTTATTATTGTCAGACAACACTCACTAATAATGGAATCTGGATAAACGTAACATTACACCACCTAGAAATTAACGCGCCAAACTGTCACGTCATTTTCCTGTCGGCATTTTCATTTGCGGTCTGGTCGGATTATATTATTGTTTATTGCGGGTAAATAGTAGTTTGCACTTTTAAACCCAAGCAGATGGCAGACTCTGTTGCCAAATTAATCTAATAACAATAGTAATATAATACGAAATTTCAGCGTTTCTTTGCTCTCGTTTCCGACTGACATTTGGCAACTTTTGTAAATATACTTCAGCACGCGACTATTGACGAGTATGTCCTTCTTGGATTAAATAAACATTATTTTCATAGCCCGCACCGGTGCGTTAGAGGACAGTGAGTGCCATTGTCTCCTGACTCGCCGCCTTATTTCGCCGTGACGCATGGACATTCCGCCTTCATCCCCTGTACGGTGAAATTTAAACTGCTATTTTCTCCTTATCGTACAATTTTTTCACCGGTTTCATAAGCAACACTAAAAGAGTGCTCAGTCAGCTACCAGATGGGCTTGATAACTAAATTTCCGATTTTTCTTGACATTCCGCCTTCTTCCCCTGTACCCTTCATATCAAAAGGTATATAAAACTTTTCTTAAATAAGGAATTCAGAAATAATATTCCACTCAACAAACCATTATCAGTTCTGGTCATTCTGTACCTTAACTAAAAACTAAACTCCGTCGCGCTACATCCCTGAAGGGATAAGGCCTATCACCCAACCGCTGCATCATCTACCATAGGCAGATGGCAGGATTGGGGGGCATGTGATCATCATGACGACACCTATGGCCGTTAATGGTGGTTTCCATGACTGGAGCCACTACTTCTCTATCAAGTAGCTCCTCAATTTGAAGCACGGGGCTGAGTGCACCCCGTTCCAGACCTCCCTACCTCAGAAAAACCCAAGGAGGTACCGGGGATCAAACTTGGGCCAACAAATCTATAGTCAGTGACGCTAACCACAAGACCACGCCAGCGGACGTACCTTAACATCCAGGTTATAATCAGTACTGAAATAATTTCCAGCTTCACAGTTCTTCATAGATCATCACACTATCCTTAGAAAATCTATAGAAGGTATTACAGGTAGTACTCAATGAGTTAATAATAACTTTAGAGTTACTTGATGCATGGCTTGTAAGGACATGTTGAATTCTACGGAAAATACTCTTAACAAATACATATCTACAAATTACGAAAACACAAACACTACATCCCGGATTACTTTAATACAAATATGATTCTGCAATCCAAAACCCACCTTTTGTGCATCTGAAAACATAGTTCTTATTTTGGTTCCAATTACACCCCTAGGACCACCAGGAACATCCACCTCTGGTAAATTCATAACCTGTGATAAGAATGATTTCATCTCGGGAGTCTGAGGGGCTTCACAACAGAATTTATGCTCCAGTGAGTTTGCCTGAGCTATTATTGCTTCTGTATTAACTATTTCCTGTGCCAAGTCCTGAAAAAATAGAGGCACATTAAACACTTATACAAGTCAGCTCTCACCGCATGTAGAATGATGTGAATTGTGTTCAATAGAGTGAGGCTAAATAAATACAGTACACCACCCGGCCACAAAACTATAACCGGCCACCCCAGGACCGGACCCTCAACCGGATTAAAAATTGGCCAGACAATCCGGCGGTTTTTAAACGTGTAAAGTATAACATATTAAAGCAAAAATCAACTTTTAAGATGGTTTTGTCGATTTTTTAAAGTGTACTTACCCAAAAATTAAAATACAGCATTACAATTACAATTTCAAAATTAAAAGAAATCTGTTATTTCCTTCTGCATTTTTAGTTGAACTGTTTTTTTGAAAGCATAATCATGCCACTTCTTCATGAACATTACATCGATAGCTGATGCAGCAGCCTGTTGCTCGACATAGGTAGTCGCACTATAAAAATTAAACTCACAGTAAGATACTAACAGCACAAGAGTAAAATTCACGTCTGAAATGAACGCAATCGTCAAGTGATTTGTTTACACGTAACACTGAAAACTAAACAGGCATGTTTATTCAAGACGAAGGCTCCACACAAGATTAAGTAACATTTGACAACGGCTTCACAAAAGGATCAATAAACAGTGGTGAATGCTGCCCAATAATCTATTTATATTACATCACATTCCTCACCATAAGAAGAATGTCATTCAGTAATAGAATGTTTATTCTAGTCGATTACTGCCGTGAGAAACCCTTCCGCGTGCAGATGACTCATTCCAAGAAGTCGGCCGGATCATCCGGCGGCCGAACCATCCGAGGCCCGACTAGAGGGAGTCAACTGTATACTTGAAGTAATTTCTTAACCCTTTGCACGCAAAATTTAATATATTAAATCCAATGTCGTCTGTGGTAGCACGGCAAGAGAGTATTACCAATACAATTCAAAGAACTAAAATTAGTGTTTTCCTTAATGTACAAGCACTTATAATTTTATTAATGTGATACCTTCCAAGCCCCTTCCAAGTTTTTATGCCCCAAGCATCAAAATAAATCCATTAATACCATGAGATCATCTTGCCTTGACTAAACAAAAATGCAAGTCTCTCCAACATCAGTAAAACCCCTGAAAGTCATATGCAAGAATTTGTTGTACAGTATCAAAACAATTTCTTTTTGCGATCCGTTTATTAATAATTACCTTATAATGCCTTATTGAAGGTTTTGGGTTGCGTGTAACTCTTTCTGCTGTTTTAATGATGCATTTAAAGGCATCAGGCAGCATTGTTAATTCTTCCTTTTGTTCTTCCAGAAGCCTACAGATGGCAGCATGTGTCAGTGCTGGTAACAACAGATCGGCAAATCCAGATGGTTTCTGTGATTCCAAATAATGAAGTACTTTCTCAGCTTCTCTCGTATCATCAAACAATCGTTTCTGACGCCTTGCTGGAACCGGTTTAGCTGCTTCCCAGACGTCTACCCACATATTGCCTTTAATCTGCATCCGAGCACTAAGTGAACCTATGTAACACAAACACACCATAACATAACATCATTCAACGGCAGTTTGAAAATGTGAATTGAAAACGAACAAATGGTTGTGTATGTGGAATTAGAGTTACCATATTTTCATGTGGCCAGCAGTGGCATAGTTAAAATTGATGGGGGTACTGCTCCATAAAATTGTTAGCCTTTGTTTTAAAATCGTGTAAAAGGAAACAAACAAATATAAAAAGAAAATTTATTCAGAAACTTAATAAAATCCTAAAAGAACAAAATAAAACACTTTTTACTTCCTTTAATATAAATTGTTACAGTTCAAGCTTGATCTATTCATTTAAAAATGAAATCCATTCTCTTTGTTTAATTTCCGCGAAAAGATCAATAATTTTCTCCTTGATCTGGCATGGTTAAAGTTTTCTGTTAAATAAAAGAACTGAACAAAATAATCAAATAGAATAACTAGAAACAGGATAATAATCTAATACTACACCTTATAACAATCAAGAATATGGTACATGGTTTTTAAGCACAACATACGCAGAAAGAGAGAAAAAAAGAAAACTATCTTCCACAAGTACGTCAGGGTTGGCACTGTGGGAGTGACAGTGCTCTCTCTCTCTCTCTCAGCCCGCATGCACACAACAGTCAAACTCCATGCACTGGAACTGTGAAACGCATTCACAGTTCCATACAAAGGCATTTTTTGTTATCTTTTTCATAAACTGGGGGATGACAACTGTCATTAAGCTTAAGGATTATATATTGCACAAGTATAAATAAAGAATTAAAAAAAGGACTCATTATGTTAAATGTTACCGATAATATAAAATGAAATAGGGGCAATACAGTTCCACAGTGCCTATACACGAGCCGCCACTGGTGACCAGTCTAGGAATATATGGGGTTTACCAAGTCCATTGCATGCTAGCCTTTGAAGCCAAGAGTTGTAAAGTTCAACCTGACTGGAGGCAACAGATTTTTTCTGCGCAAGACATTTTTAGCATGGGCCCTGTTTCTGAGTTCCAGTCATCACAGGATTACAAGTCTGAATTACAGCTTCTGAGCAATATTTCTTGATTTTCTAGTCTATGTAATACCTGACATTGTGGTAATAGGAACGTTACCCATCTCCACTATTCATTAGTGCTAAAACCATATGTACCAAATTTCTAAAGCCAAAATGTGGTTGTAAAATCCTCATCATAAATAGATTTGGTCACATATTACTTAACTTAGGGTTGTAAATATTAAAAATGAAAATAAAGTATGAAATCTTACATTAAAAGTGAAAATGTGGGGAAAATAACAAAATTAAGAACTAGTCATTAGTGTAGTCAAAGCGTACAGAGTTTAAAAGTTATTAATTAATATTGTAAAGTCAGTTTAGATTACATAACAGTCTTGATGATCACGAGGGCAGAAACTTGACTACTATACCATGAGACTGGTTAAATGGCAATGCACCAAAATACTGAAGCACGTTTTGTGGGAAGTGCCAAAATCTTCAGATCATACTGTCTTACAGTCAAAGCATTTAACTGGAAGAGAAAGAGAGAAACCTCTCTTCTTAAAATCATCACCAGTAAGTTCTGTGGACAGTGCCTTTCATTACATAAGGAAGGAACACTATCCATATGTACACAACTCACCTTTCTTTTGTCCATATTCATCTACTTCATTCTCTTCTATCCAATCTCTTGGAGAATACCAACGGATGAAATCTTCCAGAATAGCACCTGGATTTGCTGCCTGAAAAAGCAACCAATCCATTTTAATTTCTTTAACAAGCACTAGTGTTGTTATCATACGTAATGTCACAACTCTTAAAGATTATAATTATTAATGCTCAACTTGACATTAAGGACAGGCATAAAGAAGTTTGAAATTTGGCCTGATAGTTGACAATGCAAACAAAATAATATTGCATCATGCTCAAATTGTAGGTGTTGAATGCAAAAAGAGCACGAGAAAGCTAAATGGATGGCTCGGTGCAAGTGATGACTAAAGGCTATCAAGGGATGTGTTAATATTTGTGTGTACTGACCAGCAAAGATCTTATTCTACCTATCTCAAACATGATAGTGTGTATAGCAGACACAGTAAGGCTGTTAGTCATGTTTGGTGTAGATAGAATACACACAAATGCACAATATTAACACCTTGATGGCCCTTAGTCACCTCTGGCACTGAGTCATTCAAATTAGGTTTAGAGAAATTAGTGGTTAAAGTTTTATTTACATTTTAAACATGAATTTTATATATAAGTTTTAAAAACCAGTATCACTAATGCCAGGAAATGTGGGTGAACTACATTACACAGGTGCTCAGAAATTCCCCTTACAAACTGCTATGGCTAATAATGAGGAATGAATAGACAATATTTTGAATAGGAATCCATGTCCGGAAAAGTACTGTTTGTGTGCTGCAGGTATAAATTGATAGCAATTTAATGAATATGACTCAGTTACTTATGTTTATAAAAACAAACATTCAACCAACATTTGATAAAAATAGTTTGGTTAGTTTGTGTAGAAACAATTTTTGTAAAGTAACAAAGCGACGTGTGATGTGTGACCTTTGACGCTAGAGAGAGTCCTGAAATAAGTGAATGTCTGTTCTTGAAAATGCAAGGAACTCACTGATAAATCAGTAAATTTCTAACATTATCATACTTTGTAAGAAGTATATACAGTGAAGCAATTATTACATAAAAATAATGAGATGGATTATGAGTGACACACTAACTTCACTAAAATCAACACTAACTTGGACTGCAGTTTCAAACGGTATTGCCATTCATCCTCAGCTAGACTCCATCTGTTTGTTGATCGGTTTGTTGATTGACATCAGCAACCTCTCTTGGGCAACGAATGAACTTCCTAATTAGATCATCATCCACGGGAATTTCAAACTTCATAAGTGTGTCTCTGTTCTTGTGTATGAGAATTTTTTCTTAAACTATCAATTGTTTGTTGTTTGTGTCCCTGTATACATTTTTTTCAACTCTGGTTCTGTATTAATTTAATGTCCTGTTTCCCAAACATGGACTGCTATTGCTGATTTATCAATCTGTCCATAATTTATGTTCAAGATTATTGTTTGTATGGGATTTCATCAAGGTGAGTGGATTTCAGCATATTTTTAATACTGAAACGATTTACTGATGCTAAAGTAATGTTGTGTTCTTTGAATACTTTTTTAACTTTCTGTCTGCAAATGGATGATATGTGATTTTCTTGTAGATGGTCTTTTCTTTTCTAGAATATACCAATTCAAATGCAATAACTGCAACTTAAATACATACGTAAGACTAAAAGGAACCTGGAAATTAGAACCAAGGGGCACTGTAGGAACATATAATATGGACAGATTGATAACTCAGCAATAGCAGCCTGTGTATGGGAAAGAGGACATGAAATATGGAATTAGAGTTGAAGAAATGTATACACGGACACAAACATCTGACAATTTGGACAAAAATTCACATACACAAAAACAGACACACACTTATGAACTTTGAAATTCCTGCAGATGATGATCTCATTAGGAAGTTCATTGGTTGCCCACAAGACGATGCTGTTTCTGGTCAACAAACAGATGGAGTCTAGATGAGGATGAATACGGATACCCTTCGAAACTGCAGTCCAGGTTAGTGCTAATTTTAGTGAAGTTAGTGTGTTATAATCCATCTCATTATTATTTTTATATAAATTTCTAACACTTTATCCCCAGCAGAAGGAAGAGATTTAAACGCTTTGTTTCAATTTGTTGTACGTGTAAATGGTACATTTCCGGATATGAGTTTCTATTCAAAATATTGCCTACTCAGTTCTCTTTACAAGCCCTAGGAGTTCGTAAGAGAAATTTCCAAGTGCCTGATATTTAATAATTGGTTAAGGATAAGACTTAATACTAGGAAATTCCATATTTTACCTTGAATGATTCCATGTCTGATAAAAGAGAAGCACTCATCATGCGAGCTCGCATCTCAGCACCTTGAGCATCAGTTCCCAACTGCAGCAATACCTCAGCATCTTCCTCTACCTGATCTTCAGTCTTTGGACTTGGTTCCTGTTAAGAAACAGTAATGGCATTTCAATATTATAATAAACTGAAAGTTATTTCAGTCAGATATAAGTTAGAAGGAACAACAATGCAGTATATGGTTCACTTTCTTTGTGAAAACTATATTCACAGATTCTATGAATGTGGCTGTTACGTTAGGAATAGTGATATTAAGTGTTCGTGACATGTAGAGCTAGATTGGTGGCAATTTGGTTAGGAACAGTGATATTAGTGTTGATCACCATCAAGTTTACAGCCCTGTTTCTGGATCATGAGACCCAACGACTCCCTCCCACAGCTGAGCAGATGATTCTCGTGAACACACATCACTTTATAGCACCATTTTAGGTTAATTTTCTTTGAACTTCTTAGTAATTTTACTTATATTTAGAATATTCCTATAAGAAAAAGGTGCTTATATATGGATTCTACAGGTTTTGAAGAACAAGATAATGTGAAATTTGGTGGTTTTTCTTAAAGAAAATAAGAAAAAAAATACTAAGACCAATAAATTTTACAGTTATGATACCTGCTATAGTTAATGACTAGCGTTCGGATGATTATGACATTTTTTTATTCTTTCCTCCATTCTCGCTGCAAACACAAATTAAACATAAATTGCACATTTGTTATCCTAATTGGATCGTATTTATTTTGCATATAAAGTCATATTTTGGTCATTTTCATGATCTTGGTCATATTCGGTCATATTTGTAATTTAACGTCATATTTCAGTTATAAATTCTGTAACTGAAAAGTGAAGGGACAATAACAAGTAATAGCACAATTACCTCTTCCTCCTTGTTGTACTCCCAATAGACATGTTTTAAAAATATTTTCAGTTCACATTTACAGTGGTATCTGGAAACATTAACAGATTAGAAGTTCTTTACAAGTAAAACAGTAAATCACCTGTAAAATTGTTAGAAGTGATTATCTGATTGAATTAATGCGATATAATAATTTAGTGTCATTAAATGTTTTAAATTCGAACATTTATTTTTATAAAATACATTCTTTTATGAGCTCATATTTAGGAATTTTGGATCATATATAGTCATTTTAAGGTCATATTTGCCATTATTTTTTCCACTTTTTAAACATCCAAACCCTATTAATGACACATATTTTTTATGTCTGTATTTTGAAGAGTACAAAGAAATAAATAGACACTCAAGGTATAACCACTGTAAGCTCTTGAATTATAGAACATAAGATAAGAGAAAAGTGAATACAGTCAAATCTTTGTACAACGATTACTGATATAATGATAATACTCTGTATAACGGTAAAATATTATGGTCCTGGCATTAAAATAATGTAAAATTCCCCTCGATTTTACGATACTCTTTAATAACGATAAACTTCTCCATTACGATTACATTCAGAATCCCTTGTAATATACATCTTCCCTGGTACAATGATATAATAGGTCTTGAAAATGTAAATCAGAATAAACAGGGGGAAGAAGAGGAGAAAGAACAAAGTATGAATCTGCCAACCTTAACCATATTAGAAGCCATTTCCTCTTGCGAAGCTCTACAGAAGTTTCTATCAATTGTCCCATTGTATTCCAGGTCATTTAGTGATCTTAGACACAATAATGTTTTTTGTGTGTTTCCCTCTCCATGAAAAAAGCAAAGCAGACTGTCATATCTGATGTTTTTCAAAAAGAGATAAAATCCATCCCATTTGTTCATCCTTTCCTTATTGATGCAGTAATGTAAAAAGTGTATGCTCAAAATGATTGAAAAAGCAAGTGAACATAGTGTATAGTAGTGTAGCGTATTAATTTAAGGTCTTGTGGTTAAAAGGTAAAAAAAAGAAGAAGAAAAAAAAAAGAAAAAGAAAAAAAAAACTTCAATAATGGGAATGGTTCTCTATATACCATCAAATTAGAACACTTTTTGTAAATTCTTGATGTAACAACAACACTCTCTACAAATTTTTTTATTCTGGTCCATGCAAAATCGTTTTATCAAGATTTCACTGTATTTTGTTTTCAAGGTGTTACTGAGTCAATACAAAGAAGTAACTGCTGTCTGATTCTGAAGAGAGCCATTAAAATTATGAATATCATAGTCTACATAAACATCAAACTATTGTTTTAAAAAAGGGCAAATTCTTTATTGGGTGTAAATATTCTTCTCAGTCTTGTAGTCAAGCGAGAAGTTTGGCATTTTATTTTATAACATTTCAGAGGCCAATGCTGGCTCCATCCTCAGGGATCCTGAAGTGTCAAGTGTTGCTTCATGGGGGATAAATATAACAAGTCATGTTGGGTGGAGTCAACCAATCAACAAATAGCTGTTTTATTGTTTGCTTTTTGGTTGATTCCACCAAACACGAGTTTATATGTATAATATATATACCAGGTATATGAAATATATATATATATATCCCCATGATGCAACACTTGACACTTTAGGATACCTGACAATGGAGACAGTGTTTGTCTCTGAAACCCTGAAAACGCCAAACTTCTCACCTGGCTACAAACCGGAGAAGAATATTTACATACGATACACTCAGAACCTAAAGTCATGTATATTGGTTGACAAGTTACCACAATGAGTAGTGATTCAAAGCCAACTAAGAGGGCATCCATTGTGTAAGAAAATTTTAATATTTAATTATTATCTGAAGGAAATAACGTAACTGCTGATTTTTCATTCAACTTAATAGGAATAACATCTTTCCATACCTGTGTTATAGGGATATAGAGATGTTCACCAGTTTTCAGAAGACGCAAGTTCCCATGCTTACTCAGTCTTCCAACTGGTTGATTCCAAAGGGAATGTTTATGTCGATGTCTGCTGCCTCTACGCTCATCTTTTGAGTCACCCAGTGGTTCATCAGCAGCATCAAAGAATTCATCATCTTCAGAATCTAACACGATAGGATAAAAAGAATTTTCTTAGTAGTGCACATCAAAAATTAAAATTAGCTTTACTCTAATTAGATCAGCATTTCAAATAGAAATAAAAGATCACATGGAAAAAGCTGTGGATTCTAAGTATTTATTTTGCTGGTTCAGAACTTAATGTTACGATAAGTACTTTTACACTTATAATTCTCATAGGCTGTTATTAATTATTGGTATGTAAAAATAATATATTCATCTTGACGCAAATCAATATTGCTGAGGGGGAAACTATTTACCAATGTCACTCTTCAAGCTCTTAAAACAAAAACAACAAAAAACTCTATGGCACTATATTCCTGAAGGGACTAGGCCTACCACCTAACCACTGCGTCATCTACCTTAGTCGGATGGCACGATTGAGGGGCATGTGGTCAGCATGCTGAGACTCACGGCTGTTAATTGCAGTTTCCGTGAGACGAGCCGCAGCTTGAATCACGAGGCTGAGTGCACCCCATTCTGGACCTCCCTACCTCCGAAAAATAATAATATTAATAATAACAATAATAATAATTTGTAATAACACAGTTAAAAACTAACCAACATTTCTTTAGTATGTTCATGAAAACCTATGAAAAACACAGGAAAATAGTTAAACAAATAATTTAACTTTTATGAGAAACATACTAACTTATGAGATCATAAATAAAAAGAACAAATCAAACAGAAAGAAAATTACTCATTCTATAAAAATATTTACCTTATATTAGTCAACTTAATGGCTGGGGCAACAGAGCAGGAAAATCATTTTCTCTGGCAAAGAAAAATACTTCGTTCATCAGTCAGGAAAAACAATTTTACAGGCTGGGGAATCCTCCCCTTTGCATGCTACAGTTTCACACTTTTCAATAAAAAATGCTAATGCCCTCTAAGCACCCCTCTAAGCACATCACACTTTAAGAAGAAGAATGTGGACAATATTTTCTTTCTTTTTCATATGGCTGTGACAATCTAATATATAGTGGTGGCAGAGGTGACAGTCCAAGCATGGATGTGCAGTAGATGAAGACGAGTCCATTAAGGATATGTATTACATGTACGGGTGTATGGGACAGTTGTATTTTGCTTTCAGTGCGGTAAGACTCTACAATGTAGTTCAGAGACTCTCTCTAGTGCAGTTCAACATTCTTACCCCTTCCCAAGCTTCCTCCCTCATGCAGCACTTCCCCTCATGCGCATCTGGCTCTCGCCTCTGATTAATATCACTATATGTTCTTTTCACTGGTGCCAACATATATGGGCCCGTGGGGCGCAAGCCCACTCAATAATTTTCCGCGTACTATTATCATAATTATTTATTGCTAGTACTAAAAATCCCGTTTCTTTGTTGAATCGCTGTACAACAAAAATCAGGCTTCTGTTGCTATAAATAGTATGATCTCCTATTGTTCCAATTCACTCATTTCAGCGCAGTTTTTGACTTGAAATTTCAGGCTTGAACGAATACTTCCTCTCCTACAGTACCTATGGTACGGGAAGAAGAAGTAAAACTGTTTATATAATATTATAAACTTTAAAGAATTTCCGTTAATTAGGCTACACATGCAAATGTAAATGTTATTAGACATTAAAAACAACGAAATCGTTTCTTGTGCTGCCATATCAAAACTATTAAAAGCTCATTTCATCAACCGATAAAGGGATGGGAGTTTGGAAATTTTAAAGTCTGTTGAGCCCACCCAATATTTTTCAAAAGTTGGCAGCACTGGTTCTTTTCCACTACAAGAGACATGGGTGACTTCATGTGACAGAAGAATGACAGAATGCTAGCAGGGAAGCACAAGCAGTCTAGCTTGACAATGCTAAATGCTAATTATTGCAAACTAAGATAAGTTATTACTACGATAACTTACTATTACCGTAACGATGTGGCTGCATCAGGTTACCTGTATCAATTTCATCGATTTCCATAGAGCCAGTCCTCGCAGCTTGCTCTCTGGCCTTTTTCCTCTCCATACAGCAATTTAGCATCTGCAGTTTCTGATGCAACAGACATGTTCGAGGGTCAGGAAAACCATGTGCCACCCTGTTAGAGAAAATACTGGCTTGAGTGTAAATTAACAGTGGTATACCTATGCACATATAAGTAAATTACATATTACATTAGACTCTCACCAATACAGTTACAAAGTTATAAGTTATAAAGTTATAAGTCTTCTTTTATAAAGTTGTTATTATGAGGTAGCATTGACTTCTAACCCAAAATATGTTAAGTAAACAAACAATGCATAGTTTAAATTTGGAACCATGCATAAGTGGTTCACAGTAATTAGTGGCATACAAGACAGTGCAAATTAAACAAAAGCAATACAATATAGGCCTACAGTACTTTGATTACAAATTATTAGAAAATATTTTTTATGGACCTACATAATATAGAATCTGAATATTTTGAACCTTTTTTGCATTACGACTAATGTTGTTCAAGAAAAGATAGTAATCTATATTTAGGTCTGATATCTTCTTCTTCTTCTTCTTCCTTTTCTTCTTCTTCTTCTTATTATTATTATTATTACCATAATGAATAGAATGAGAAAGTGTGATGGCTCTTCCGCTAATACAATGGTGGGTATAGGGAGAGCGGCGGTCCACCGAAACACTGGCAGCACCTTCGTTTGCGTTTCAACTTCTCAATGCTGCATCATGATAGTTTGGCATCTTAGGATTAAACTCGCAATCTTTAATTAACCCTTGGTCCTATTTCTGTGAAATTTGTGCAGAAATAATCTGCACAACACAGTCCTTCTGATGGTTAAAACAGAGACTTAAAAAATGCGGACATAAATGTTTTTATTTCATTATATAAACATCACCAATTACACAAAATTCATGGAGGGTGAAACGGAATTTGACTATGCGACAATTTTTTTCATTTTTGTGTCCCGTAAAAACTTCAAGCGAGAAAGTTTTAGTGAAATATTTCAACTTTATTTTAAATTCAGTACCACCTTTATATCTTGAATTGTTTACGAGTAATTGAGTGGTAATTATTCCGGGCGCTACAGCCGTCTGAATGATGTGGGACGATCGTGAAATGTTGAGGGTGAAGCAAATTTGACTATGCGACATTTATTATTTTATTTTTGTGTCCAGAAAGAGATCAAGCGTGTAAGGTTTAGTGAAATATTTGGATATTAATATAAATTGAGTACCACCTATATATCTATAATGGTTAACGAGTAATAGTAATTACTCTAAAGCTAAAGCTATCAGAATGGTATTGAGGTATTAGCAGGCATCTTTTCCATAAAATACCAGCAATAACGTAAACATTTTTACATAATTTATTCGTGGACTCAATAATAATACTATATTAACTGACTACTTGTACCCATACTGCAAGATTGACCCGCTGGGGGAAAGGAGTGAATGAAGCTTTTTTCTAACTTAGTAAATCTGCACTACTTTTATTTATGCATTTATTGGATTATTTATCATATTTTCTGTTCACTTATGTTAGTAATTTTTATGTATAATTATCATAGCAAATGTCTTATTGGTTTAATATCTTGTTCCTTTTTTTAATCATATAATTTAACAACATAAGACGTACATCAGTTACAGCGAACGGCGAATATGGTCGAGGGTTTGAGCAAATAGCGGGCTGTAGTTAAGGCAAGAGGATTTAATTTTTTTTATGAAAAAATCAGGGAAAATGCTTTGAAATATTGTGTGATATATGTAGAATGCATTGCAAAACAATTTTTGCATATGTGCGTCTTTATCGGTTGTTGAGACGCCAATTTTAAAGATCACGCGCCCTATTTTTGTAGTGCTGCTTATGAAATTTTCCGTGCCCTGCAATTCACAAACCATCCCTTAGTTTATATTATCTCTGTTCACATAATTTGTACACAGATCTACACTTTTGACCGTGTTTCACCTACATAACTTACCCCATACAGCCAGGAGAAAATTAATATTAATAGAAATAATATTTCTATTAATACAATATTAATACAAATTAATACTCAGTAATATTCTATGCAATGTAATATTAATACTAACCCTAATTATACGTTGTTATTTCTATACAAATGTACATTCTTTAACAAATTCTCATCAAATTATACTAACATACCCTCTACCCTATTTTCTAGGCAACAAAATATTAGATCAAATCATCCCTTGGCTGTTTCATACCTGTATTATATAATTGTTCATTGCTTGTGAACATCTTCGATTTTTGGAAAGATGTGGAACGAAATGTTACGGTCAAGCTTCTTGCAATCTGAGAAATTACTGTTACACACGGCCATGTTTATTTATGAAGATGAGATCTTCCAAGACGTGTAAAGCAGCCCGAAAATTGTCAAAAGTATCTAACAATTCAATTTAGATAAGGTGAGTCATTTTGAAATAGTTTAATGTATTATTTTGTTTAAGAATGTTTGCATTTTTCCTATACCGCCCGTAGTAATCTTGCTCCCGCGAATCTCAAGCAGAGTAACTGCTACCTAGCGGCGGAACCAGTGAACTACCTCAGTCGTCACACTTTCTCCTCTATTCATTATGTTTTTCCTATCATCATTAGGGCCAATTATTATTATTATTATTATTATTGTCCAGTACTGATATTAAGCATGATTGGTATTAGATGAAAAGGATAAAAGGAATTAGGAATTACAAGATGGGGAGAGAATTAATTTTTATTAGTGGGGATTGAATTATGTTAATGTTTTTTAATAAAAGGAAGATGTCAGAATTAGGGACATGTGGTCAGTATGTCGACACCTACGGCCGTTATGATAGTTTCCGTGACCGGAAGTTCTCAATCAAGTAGCTCATCACTTTGTATCACGAGGCTGAGTGCACCCCGTTCCAGACCTTCCTACTTCAAAAAAATCCTAGAAGGTACCGGGGATCGAACCCGGGCCCGCGGATCCGTAGCCAGCGACGCTAACCACGAACACAGCCGGTCATTATTACTACTACTTTGTTTATTTACGATACTTTAACTGCCTACAGGTCATTTCGTGTGTTTAGGATATTTTGGTTTACCAATAGACTTCTATTCGTATGCATGTTTTTACTGTTCTGAAATATCTTCTTGACTGATATTCAGTTTAAATGACTGCTTTGTCAGATGACACAGTTGCGATGGATTATGAAAAGTAATCATAGCTTACAATTTGGCGTTTGTCTTGGCGAACGAATAAACGATGAAAACTCAAGCGAAATCGGGCGGCCACGAGGTTTGGAGGTTTGAATCCAGGGCCTCTTACCTCTGTCATCTCGCTCGGAATGGTGTTCATTACGACGCAAATTTATTATATTCACAACAATAATTTCGTAACTTTCGTGCTATTATGGGCTAATACACAAAGAAATAGCATTATTCGTATTTTCATTAAGTCTTCTGAAGTTGTGTACTGAAGTCATCGCAATAACAGCTATCACAATAACTTTTAATTTTATGAAAAGTTAATTACAAAAAATATTCATTTTAATTGTCCCTACAATTTTTCTGTGTAAGTTTTCACGTGTCTTCTACCCTAGATAAAAGAGCCTTAAAAATAAAAAATAGCCATAAGTAGGCCTAACCAATCCCCTAGGCTACATATAATTTTTACAGAAAACGAATATAGCCGTTTTATTACAGATGAGTAACTTAGTTTCGAAATTTATAATTTATAAAAATCTTAAGAGCCTTTTTAAATCTATCTTTTAAAAAAGTTTTCATGAAAACTACTCTTAATATTTTAGTTACAGAAACAAAATTCCAGAGGGTGCAATAAGAGTCCAACGAAGTCCTTAATCAAAAACCAGAATTACACACAACGCACCGGTTACCTGCAACAGGCCTGCAAAGACAGACAGACAAACATCATGCCGAAACATTTCTTTGAGTCTCTAATAAAATCACGGAACTTGTTTTATGGATTTCAGTTTTTTTCACGATCACTTTACTTTCTCTATACTACTTTAACGAGAAAGAAAAAATATTACATTGAGATACATAGGATTTTGTGTTTTTCAAACACTTTGCACTTTTGAAATTATTCAATAAAGAAGCGTGTCTGGAGCACTTAATTTATTGATATAGCATTAGAAGATATTATTTGTTAAATTTAATGTTTTAAAATGTCTATCAATTTCATAAATAATTCATAATGATTTTAATGGGACGAAATACGGTTTGGTTTCGATGAACTGATCTACTTAAGTATTTCGAGCAGTGTAAACGGTATTAGCCTACATCCGGATAATTGTGTCTTTTTATTTTCAGAGATTGTCCTAGTCTTCCGATTACATTGATTGTTTTTCAACAACCGCAACATCTCCGCACGATTGCCCAGCTCTACACAAACGAAACAATTTCTGCTTTCCTTACACTAAAAGAAAAGAGTTCGATCTACAAATCTTCACTTTTATGTTTACTAGAACTTATTTTTACTTGCACACTCTATAGAGAAAGCCTTCCTAATTAATTATCAAAAGTCCTTAGTACAACCACAGTCTACTTTCGTTGACCAGGATATCTTTGAAGTAGAGTATATGATTCTGATTCATTGTCAAGACGAATGATTCCCATAATGCATTTATTTCATAACTAATTAATGTTAAAATGGCATGATCACTGATTAATAAAAAAACTGAATTTTTAATCTACGCAATTATGTTTTAAGAACTGTTACTATTTTCTTAATAGCCTAAGTATGGATTTTGCTACTTTCATAATGCCCTTTCGGCTGTTGTATAAGAAATGTTATCACAAGGAAACACTAAAAGCAACAAAAATCTATACTTTAGTAACACAGTTAGTGTACAAAATTCATTGTACACAGTAAACGGTTAGTGTACAAAATTTTACAAATTACTTAATCAAAATATAATAGGCTATATCTTTTTGATCCGATTTTTCGTGCATTTTCTATGTTATTCAAAGACACACACCTATAAGCACACACACTCATATGCAGACGGACTCATAAGTACACATATTGTTTATGAAAACATGCTAATTGTCCTATTCCCGGAGAGTAATAAGAAGAGAATATAAAATATTTGTGATAAGATTTTTCGTCATTGAGCGACAATGTTCAGGGATGGATTTACAAAGTCACACAAATTATATTTTTGTTTCAAGGGACTTCAAAAGCTGTTTAAACCTCTTATAACTCACAGTCAAATACAATAATCGCTTTATATGGTTTCTTTGGTAATGGTAGCGAAAATAGAAACGGACAGTGATAGTGGACACTGAGTCATCAGAGTGAATAAGTGGTGGATATTCGCTTGTATTAGTTCTTCGCATCTTCAAGATTTGTGACACTTTCTAACCAAAATCTTTAACATTTAATCAGAAGAATCTTCTTTGGCATGACGTAGCTTCTTTTTTTTTTTTTATTCTTCTGGACTACCGGACGTGAATCTCCTTGATTCCTTCTCACAATATTTCAAAGGATTTTTAGAAATTCATAAAAGCAAAAAAGTACTCAAATTTAAAAAAAATAGTTACAGACAAAAGAAAATATTAACGCTAATTTTTAAATTAGAAATTGATAAGAATTTTATTCTGAGTTTTGAGAAAAGTAAAAATCTTAACTTTTGTTTAGGATTGAAAACTCACTCAAACGGAGATGTTTTTTCGAATTTCAATTAATACTTTGGAGTCACTGGATTTAATAATAAAAATTTGGCACTGGGATGGGTTTAAAGAAGGCATTCGAAAAGTCCATGTCATATTCTCAAAATACGAAGAAATTAAGAATTAATTTTTCGTTGAACTCTTTATTTGTTATACCTACGATGTTTACAAACACACAACATTACCAATTATGATTTTTTGCGCTCACTGAAGGCTGAATTAGTAACCCAATCCCAACTTGGTCTTATATCCCCTGATAACAACCTCAAAAAATAACGTTATCCCACGCTAAACATTTCGAACAGGAATGACAAGAAATCTCAACACTCAGCTGGGTGGAGCAGTTTGCTTTGGTTTCAGTTCACAAGTCCGCGAGTTCGATTTCGGCCCAAAGCCATGGCATTTATGTGAGCAAATGCGACTGCTGCATGATAATAAACTTACAGGCAAGTAAAATAACTCCTATGGGAGAGACCTGGGCGACGGTTACATGTCCAAGTGTCAGTACACAACCCTGTTAAATAAGAGTAACACATAACATTCTTTTTTTTTTTTTTGCCTTACGTAATTTCCGGTTAAATTATTATTCTGTACTTGTGAAAAACAGTTTATTATAGTTACAGCTTACTTCTAAGAATTTATTATTAAATTATTATTATTATTATTATATTTATTATTGTTATTATTAATTGATGTTTTTCAGTGCTATCATGCACGAAGTCATATGAGAAAGTACTGAAATATACTTTAGGATTTTAGCAATTAACAAGGTCCAGTAAATTACTTCACAGAAAAATAAATGGGCTTTAATAATTTTATAAGCGAAGGATTTAGAATAAAACTAACAATGTTCCAGCTTCTAGATTTAATTGTGTCGCTTTGGCGTTACTTTTGTTGTTAATGAAGAAACCCAAGTGGCATGTGATGGTTTCTATTTGTGAGTGGAAGTTTAATTTGCATGGCTTAGCAAGGCGAAAGCGCACGCAATGAGACTAGAAACGAGTAATTTATTTTTAAGACAGAATAAATGCTCCATACACTTGAGTGGTAGCTCTACTCTCCTTGTGAAACACCGGAAAAATGAAGCTACGGAGTGTTCTATGCAAAAACCTTCACTAAAGGCTCTTCGACAAAGTGCAAATGAATGTGTATGCACAGTATGCATTTTTATACGAAATTTGTTCCAACAGAGAGCACGGCCGATTTTTTTTTACTTTCCTCTCTGCTCTGTCCTAGTTAATGAACGTCTCTTTACGATAATACCACGGATGTCGAAAAAAGGTATTATAGTTTTCATTCTGGATCTGCTTATACGTGCCTTATTTGCAATTTCAATTAGAACATTTCTGACCCTACCCCCGAAGTAAATCTCTTCCAAATCCACCATACAACCCAGTCATAACATCTGTGACTTCTACCTACTTCGTAAGTTAAAATAGGAGTTGAGGAGCCATAATTTTTAGACAATATACAAAAATTTGAATCCGATGAGCTAACTGAGACAAAACCATCCTAGTCAAAACACTGTAAACACCATTATTCTTGTTCCTTGACTCCTTTCGGAAAGTTACCGTACAGTTATCCATGTTCGAGAAAATATGATTGAAATAGGCCTACTTGTGTGTGTGAATGATCAAAATTGTGTGTAAATTAACGCGAGCCCACATTTCGAGTCTTCACGCCCATGGAAAGTTCCTAGGCTATAGTTTATTGTACGGCAATAAATAAGGTAGATTTTTTAGGAGACGGGAATATCTTTTTGCTAAAGAAACCCCATTTAAAAACTAGCTTCCTCAGAAGGAAAGTTCCAAACGAACGTTCCTACTCTTCTAAAACAGAAAATGCATGACTTTATAGAGAAAATAGTCATTTTCTATAAAAATTATTAGAGGTGAAAGTGAATTCGTAAAACCAAACTTCGGCCAAGTGTAGTAGAAATCTTCCTGTTTCGGGTGTCAAAATAATAACTAAGCAATTTTTTATTCCCTGCAATATATGTTTTTATAGTTTTATTTGCAGGTTCATAAAGCATATACTGATAAAGTTATAAAAATACTGTTTTCAAATTTGAGACATTAAAAATATATTTTGAGTGAAAATAAAATGTTAAAACCTCAATTCTTACAGCACTTGCATTTTCAATAGTATTAAAGGCTATATTACTTACTGTCCAAATTTAAAGCCCATCCTTATGTTAAATATTATGATAATTTATTCCTCTTAATTAAGGTTCCAACTTCCTCTGTTTTATAGCCCGTTAATTTTCTCTCTTAGGAATGGTATGTCCCGCATATGAGCACGTTTCAATCATCATGTTAGAATTCCGCTTGCATAGTACGCCACTTATTCACTCCCGTTACATGGCCAATTGCTTTGCCATATACGCCAGACATAAACACGTTCATAATAACACTTACAATGCCAAGGCGAAAGTTCAATGCTACCAACTTGCAACTATTGATATATTATATAAAAAAATAACGTTAAAATGTACTTCAATTGCCGGTGCTTTCAACACAAAATTTCCAATTCAGTCGTTTAACTATTTCAATTATAAATATATCTCAAAAAGTGAGCTACGCTTCTTGGGAAAAAGAGTTAATAGATGCCAAAATCAGGCCCTGATTTATAAATAGGGAGGGTGGCAAACCTAGAAAGGACGGCATTTTTTAATAATACTGTATTTTAAAAAATTATATTATATAACAAAATATTGTATCTCAAGACATTTAGGCGATGTGGTTTTACATCGACCACAAAACAACCCTCCGATGCAAATGGACATAACATACAGTTCTAATGTAACGGAAAACTAACTTATCTGAAAGTGTAGACATGTTTGCAAAGAGAAAATCTAGAAAAATTGTAAAATAAACTTTATATCAATTAAATTAAAAAAATTAAACTTGAAACAATGAAACGAAATTGTTGAGTATTAGATTCTCATTGTTAAGTATAAATAAGTCAATAATTTTTTTCTAAAAATGGAACTGGTTTAATGTACCTGCGATACATGTTTTTATGAACATAATTAAAATAACCCAATAAATATAAATATTAAATAATTTTAAGAGATTTCAAAGACTGGCTATATTACATTTTTATTGCAAATATTTTTGAAGCATTTAGGCAATTATTTGTAAAATAATAATTACAACAGCAATCATGATTTTTTCGCCAAAACATAATTACTTGTACTTTATAAAAAAAATAATTTGTTGTTGTATATCCTAGCATTACTCGAAATAAAAAAAAATGTTATCGGAATGCTACTGGTAATACTTGCTAATGGATACTTGTGTATACCCAAACTTAACACTAAAACAATAACTTAAGGGTGAAGGTGGGAGAGGATAAAAGTAAAAACTGAAAGGGGAAATATTGCAAAACTTTGCCCGAGGCGCCCTGGTTAAAATTACTAATTTTTAAAAACTGGAGTATGAAGCTCGTGGATTTTTATAAAATGACGTCATGAAGGTGACTGAGGTTGTTAGTCTTGCCCTCTTTTAACCCTAAGATTGCTCCTAGTAGGCTACTACAATCTGTTGTCCAATATCATAATGCTATTAGTAGACTTTCTTGTTTATTTACTTTAGCTTCATTTATATAGGCTTTAACTGCATATACGTCATATAGCGTATCTGTGTTGAGGAAACCATGAAAAATCCCAAGTGAAATTGTCCGGCCATGAGGTAAGAAACAGGGACCTTTCAAATGTGAGTCGGCGACACTTCGGCCACCTTACTTGATAACAATAGGATTAGGACAGTGGACACCCCCAATTACATCACTGGGATCGAACTCAGGACTTCTTACTTGTACCGAAAAAACCTTAAACCGCTGCACTAGGCGTACCCTCCATATGATCAAGAAGTTGTAAGTAGGCCAAAAATGTATTCTTTGTTTCTTTTTTCTTTTTTAGCATTGCTTTATCTAGCTAGATAGGCTATCGTTCGAATTTATTATGTAAAAGCGCTAAAGCATATTATTCATTTATTTCATAAATTAACCAGTAAACCTATACATTAAATGCACAAACGCATGCCGAATTCAGATAGAATTTAAAAAAAAAAAAAACATTTTAAATAGTTGATTTGTATCATATCTGGGAATTTGATTATAACACATTTTCACCCCTTAGGTAGGAAATAATAATTTTGTTTGACCATACCACAATACGATTATTACATGTGATGTAACAATGCCATAATTACATCCACTAAATTACACAATTTCATTCTAACACTACTGTCCAACTATCGATTACTGTAATATCGTACATGGACCAATATTCAAGCCTTGAAAGCAGCAATTCAAACTGCACAATAAACAACTCGTATTTAAAATAAAATCAATTCTGTTCGTGTTAATATTAATATTATACTAAACCGAGTTCATTTCGTACTTTGATGTGAGTTACTTCGAGATCAAAACACCAAGAGAAGTGCTGCTCCCTACACGCCGTCACTGCCTTCTATTGCAAGAGACGAGAATTTATTATAACAACTGATCGCCGAGATAAAGGGCGTCGTTTGTTTGATGAATTACAATGTATTCTAAACATTAAAAAATAATAATAAAAAAAAAAAATAATAATAATAATAAGACGTTAAAGGCACCTAGGATAATATACTATTTTCTTATCATAGATATAATAGAACATCCAGATTTTATCGGACTTATCTCGAGAAAAACAAGGCCTCGAATTAAACTGTATTATATCGTGGCTATTTAGCGAATAACAATGCGCAATCATTAACATTCTACTTAGTTCCTTTCCATTGCACATGGAACAAATTTTAATTAATACAATAATTGTTTCCGGTGAAAAACTACATAGCACACTAAATTTTTTTTTAAAGATACTTTAATATTTCACTTCCAGTCAGTAGATGTAAGCCTAAATGTAAGCTTAAACTTTACTGGTGTTACTTAAAATTAGCATTGTTTTGTTCGAATGACTAGCATTGAGAACTGCTTGAAATGTAACAAGGTTACCGGTACTTTCCCACTAACCTGAAGTCGACAAACCCGGAATAAAATATACATAAAGTTATGCCGTATTAAGTGGCCAGCTGTTGTACATTTTCTCACATGATTTACCCGCAGTGTTTCGTGTAGTTTACTGCACAATTCATTGCTCTTAATTGCTTCATTTAAATTATAAAAATAAATCTGGTCATTCTGAATCGTCAATTTCAAGTACAAGGTTATATATTTCTGAAAGTCAAGCTCGTCTCAAGAATCCAGGAAGCAGACAAATTTCCACAATGGTGCATTTTCCTTCTTTAATATCATAATAACATACGAGAGTTAAGGCTAATCGGTGAAAATATTACAATTTTCAAATAAAAGAAACATAATTTCCATGGCGTTTTTATACAGTTAAATTTTTATTTCACAAGTAACCCATACAATTCTGATTTTTACGCATATTATTAGGTTTTTTCGTAAAACTACAAGACTTAAATTTTGAGCGAAGTAGCAACTTATTGTCTCAAATTTCACTGTGTGGATAACAACGTATAATATATTGTAGAGATTTTCAGTGGTTGTTATTTAATGCTACATTTTATACAGGGTTTTGTTTATTGATCTAGTCTTCGATGTCCTTAATCAATACACAAAATTTGGTAGAGCGGACAAATTTCCACAATGGTGCATTTTCCTTCTTTAATATGGGATAAGACATACGAGAGTTAAGGCTAATCGGTGAAAATATTACAATTTTCAAATAAAAGAAGCATTATTTCCCTGGCGTTTTTATATTGTTAATTTTTTATTCCACAAGTAATCCATACAATTCTGATTTTTACGCATATTATTAGGTAATTTTTTCCCGTAAAACTACAAGACTTAAATTTTGAGCGAAGCAGCAACTTATTGTCTCAAATTTCACTGTGTGGATAACAACGTATAATATACTGTAGAGATTTTCGGTGGTTGCTAATTAATGCTACATTTTATATAGAATTTTGTTTATTAACCTAGTCTTCGATGTCCTTAATCAAGACACAAGATTTGGTTCTAGAGCGGTTTAAACGCGATGTCGTTTTGGATGATTGGCATTTTCAGGAGAAATCTGAGCTTCGCTCGCTTCAACTAGATTACACCATATTAAGCTTAATTAGAATGGAATTAATAAAATAGTTCTAAACTTCTAAGTAATACAGTAAAACTCCAAATATCCGAATTCCAACTATCCGGATCGCCAATTACCCGGACCGCTTTGAGGACGGATTCAAGTAGTTTTTGCAGCAGCGGGCGTTAGAAAACACTCTTTCAGCGCCGATTATTTGCGAAAAATCCAAACTTTTAGCCGACAGAATCGACAGTTTGCTAGTAAAACAACTGACTCGGACCGATATGTTCAAGATGTGACTCTTTATAACCGTAGCCTACAGTAGGCCTACTGTAAAATTAAGTTTAAAAAATTTCCTTTCTTTCATGATTTATCCAATTATATGGATATTTTATTATCCGGATCGGGTCCGGTCTCAATTAATCTGGAAATTGGAGTTCTACTGTAACTACATTAGCAATAACATTTTTTGTTCCTAATGTTTGAAAATCCGAGAATCGCAGAATATAATACGAAATTAACTTACAAATGTCCCTTCTAATTTTCAAAGCTATATCTTCCTCGTATAAATTAAATAATATTATATAAATTCTGGTCACCGCTATGGCGCAGCGGGCCCGGGGTCGATTCCTGGTCGGAACAAGTTACCTGGGTGAGGTTTTTCCGGGGGTTTTCCTCACCTGTGAGACAAATGTCAGGTAACTTTAGGCCCTTGTGGTCCCCGATCCTCGCCTTCGGAGTGAGTGTGTGTGAATGGTATGTCTCGTCCTATGTGTTCGTGTTGTCTCGGAGGTGGCCCCGGCTGACCACTCATCCGGGGAGGCCCTCCATGTCCTTGTCTAGTCAAAACAGTATATCTGGTTTGTGATCCATAGTTCATTCCTCTCCCGGTAAGGCCCGGGCGGCGCGGACCGCATAAAGGTCCCTATAAGGGAGAGGTAAAACTACGAAAGAGGAAGAATATAAATAGTCCAGTCAAATTAGATTTTTTGCTGCATTAAATCATGTAGTTCCAAATGTTTCAGGAATGTGTAGTGGGAGGTCCCCTGAAGAATGCCTAATGTTTTCCCGCCAATTTCAGGTGCCGCGGGGGGTGGGGGGAAGGCTCAAAGGTCCCTTTTTTCTGTTTTTGGCACAAATCTCGAAAACAGTGCATCGTACAGAAAATATTATGGTATTCACAATTAAAGATTATTAAATTCCCGACAAAACGGTATATTCATATTTATCTTTATATGTTACCGTCTCCGAGAATGAGCCGGCGAAAATGGAAAACCTGCAGAAAAATTTGTAGCGCCTCACGTTTTTCGTCGAACTCGCCCTTCCAATTCATTAGTTTTCCATTTTACAAGAAACTTGTAAGAAAAGAAACTGTAGAGAATTACATGTTCTTCAAGAATATACATACATTTGATAATTTATCTTCACGTAGTCAAAAGTTAGACCGTTTTTAAATTTCGGGTTCGATTTCGAGATTCCGATAGTAAACTGCTCATCATTTTATTTCCGTTTTCAAGTGCTTTAATTCTCTGTATCACGTTATTTATTGTTTATGTGAACATAAATGTTATTTATTATCCATATAACTAACATATTATATAATAGCTAATAATGCAAAAGTAATAAAAGAGGCTTACACAACCTAATTTCCGCTCACCCTTCCATCCTGTCACACATTTAAAGCTGTTCATACTCATATTCCTCATCGTACAACTCTTCCAAGTCCTCTTGAACGGGAGCATTGGTAGTGCAAGCACCGTGGCAATTGCCACAGACAGGTGAGCAGTGGATGCCGGCTTTCCAGCATCTACATCTCATACAGTAGCCTGTGGCACAATGACAAAATATGGAGTTGAGCACGCTGTCAGGTGCAATAGGGGCCTTGGTCTTAATAGGAGTCAGATATCCCCCATCTTCTCTTGTCCAACCCCAACGTTCAGGTTCGAGAGATTCATTTCCAAACCACTGCTGGACCTGTAGAAACACTCTGCACGAGTGATGTAGAGCAGCATCTTTTGTAGGTGGCAATGAAGACAAGTTCGCTTTCGTCTTGGCTGAAGATTTGATGAAGCACATGTACCTGTGGATAAAACACAATTGAATAGAATAGAATATTTATTTATCAAACAGCATGATTCAATGAAGTTAGTACATGCAATACAAAATGAAATGTACCTGTGATGATTGAGGTCATGCTCGTTGGGTGGGGCCTGATACATCAGTAGGAACATTTGTTCCCCAGCTTCAGCAATATCTCCTGGCGTGGATGTGGAGTCGTAAAACACTTCAGCGATGTTTTTGGTTTCGTTAGGAAACCGCTGGAAACATTTAAGTATGGCTGCTTTACTTTTTCCATAAATCGCAGAAGTGGTATCGCATCCAGTGAAGCAATGGATAAACAGAATGTATGGGCTGAATGGCAAGGACTGAAGTTGTTGGGAGGAGTACAACCTGTCTTCTGTGTTGCCTCATCCAGGCTTCATAAAAAACACATTCGTGTCTCGTGGTGTGAGTGCCACGAGCAAGACGAGCAGGTCTATGTCTTCGCCAACTACCACCACAGTTGAATGAGAGGTATTTTACAGTCCACACCTAACAATGCTGAAGTCAGCGTCTCCTTTGTCTATGATGACTTGTACACCTTTTGCGCCCAAGGCCTGCGCTAACATACATATCAGCTTGGTTTTGTTCCTTTCGTTGGAAAGGAAGTTTTCCTGCTGAACAGTAGCCACCATGTTCTCATCAAAGTCTATATCCACTGATATTTTACTTGATGTCCTTCGATGTTGTTCGCCTCTTTTCGTGGAATTCGTGTCTTCGTATCCGTCAAAAACCACAGCAGAGTTGTAGCCGTAACGGTTGATCATGTAAGACACATATTGATCGCAGATGGAGGCGAACTTGGTGTTGTTGTTCCACTTTACTCTATGAAGGAGGAAGCCGCCATCGATTACCGTGAAACTGTTCTTCAAGTTGACCATTTTATTGCTTGAAGGAAAGGCATCGTAGAGAGCTGACTTTTTCGTTTTCCTCATGATCCCTTCGTCGAAAAGAGTCATGGGGTATGGGGCTAACTCACACTTCAACAGCTCCTCTACATCCTCTTTAGTTTTCTGGGTAATTATGGTCCTCTGGAAAATCATTAAAGGCTCGATCACCACCACTCCGTTGTCCAGTTTGACAGTGTTACTCATAGCAGCCAATGGGACTACTGAGTTCTTCTTACACTGCTTCATTTCTGCGAAGTTCATTCCAACAAAAGTTTCCATTGTACGGGTTCCGATTTCCATTTCTTGGTAACAGTTGATGTTATTGGTTCCTATTACTCCGGTTGAAAGGGACATCAAAGAATCGAGTACAGAAAATGGCGGGTGATCAGCCAACCACTGAGCAAGTTTCCTTCTGTCTGGGTCATTTCTGCTAACTCGTTATGCTCGAAAGTCGACATGCTGTTCTCCACTCACAGAATGGACGCCGGCAAACTGCTCTAATGAAGAACATATGGCTGTAGCTGTGCATGCCCCTTCAACCCATTTCGCCAACACAGAATCACTCATACTTCTCCCTCGTGTAAGTCCACCTTCACTTTTCATGTCACGCATCAGTGTCACTTCAATAGCCATCAGACCACAGTCTTACCAACATTTGGAAATAGTAGTATTTTAGTTAAAACCGTCGTACACTAACTATGTATACTACGTCGATTATGTAAACAATAAATAACGTACATAAAAGTTCACATTGTATACATACTGGTATAAAGGCTCACATGCATATTTATATATGCATATATATATATATATGTATATATATATATTAGTTATATGGGTAATAAATACCATTTATGTTTACATAAACAATACATATAGTGATAAAGAGAGTTAAAGCACTTGAAAACGGAAATGAAATGACGGGCAGTTTACTAACGGAATCTCGAAATCGACCCCGAAATTTAAAAACGGTCTAACGTTTGACTACGTGAAGATAAATTATCAAATGTATGTATATTCTTGAAGAACATGTAATTCTCTACAACTTATTTTCTTACAAGTTTCTTGTAAAATGGAAAACTAAAGAATTGTAAGGGCGAGTTCGACGAAAAACGTGAGGTGCTACAAATTTTTCTGAAGTTTTTCCATTTTCGCCGGCTCATTCTCGGAGACGGTAACATATAAAGATAAATATGAATATACCGTTTTGTCGGGAATTTAATAAGCTTTAATTTTGAATACCATAACATTTTCAGTACTATGCACTGTTTTCGAGATTTGCGCCAAAAACTGAAAAAGGGGAACTTTGAGCCTCCCCCCCACCCCCCGCGGCACCTGAAATTGGCGGGAAAACATTAGGCGTTGTTCAGGGGACCTCCCACTACACATTCCTGAAACATTTGGAACTACATGATTTTTTGCAGCAAAACCATCTTTTTTTATCTAATTTGACTGGGCTAAAATACTGATCGTCAGGTCCTAAGAGGGGACGTGAATTCCAGTCCAAGCCAACGTTGGGGTTGATTCTGTATGACATCAGAAAATGCTGGAATTCCACCATGCAAAGAAGACGTCCAGTAAACAATATGATCTTGTCACCGGTTTATGTCCAGCATAAATGATGGACGAGAAGTTAATTTAGATTCAGCAAAACAGAATCATTATATAGAATCCAGTTATTTAATATCATACTTACTGCGTTTTCATGCTCATAAATATATTTATTTATTCATGCAATCATTTTGTAATGGTAAAGATTATAATGGTACACAGGCAGCACGCACATTAAGTTATACAATACGTCATTTACTCAGTAATAATGTAATACATTTGCTTTAATGTAAGAGTAAACAGTTAATGCATAACGACATACAAACAAAGCATAACACGAAAACTGCATAGGGAGAAATTGCACTACTGCGATGGGTGTGAATGTGAATAACCTTCATGGCACGTAACTTTGACAATTCAATATTAACTGAAATCACTCGCATGAAGTTTAAAGATAGAAATTATTTACTTTCTCATCTGTATGAGAAATAAAGCATAAAGGGTTTCAATAAGGCCTACTGAAAATTAGAAACTACCACGGAATCAGCCTGTTCACACACCACATCAATATGATTATTACTAGGGACCGGATTTTTAGGTTTTTAAAAACACTGTTTTAGGTTTTCCATTAAGTGAAATAGTTTTTTTTTAGGTTTTTGTCCAAAATATCGTTTTCGGGTAGAATAATTGGTTTAATGAATTTGAATGTGCTACATAGGATTCAATACATAACGCTTGTAAAGTTTAACTTAACAAAATTGACTTAAATTTGTGTAAACTTGCTTTAGGACAATATTATACAATTGAAGAAAGAAAGCATAAACAATCAAAAGAAGCAGTGAAAATAAGATTGTCTCACATTTCCTGGTTACAGTATATCACTAAATATCTCTCAAGATTCTCAACTGTGAAGTTCTTCCTGTTATCTCTTAGAATACATTTGAAGGCACAAAATGTACTTTCAACCTCACATGACGTCAGCAGTGGTTGTTCGTACGAATATTTTAAAAGGAATACGCCGGTACTCTTACACTTCCTCTCTTGATACTGTCATCCTAGACGACATTGGATTGAACAAAACGCTGGTGCTATTAATTTCAACTCGACAAAAATTGTCTCGACGCAAAATATCAATTTATCAACTGACAAACAAAAAAGACAAAAAAGTAGCCTAAATTAGATATTTTAGGTTTTGTATCCCGTTTAGGTACATTTAGGTTTTGATACCCCATTTAGGTATTTTTAGGTGCCACAGAATTAATGTGGGTGAATCCTATGGACATGATTCGAAAAAGTGTGTAATCGCTTTTTGTTTTGGGAGTAAGGAAAAAAATAGGTAAAAACCTAAGAATCCGGTCCCTAATTATTACTAAAGACAGGAATTCCATACAAATGCATGTTTTTATACAAGGGGGAGTCCGAAAATAAGTTTCCCCTCTATTTTCCTCCAGGAAATCGAACAGCAATGAGGGAAACAAGACATCGGTGAATGCGAAAGACACCCATACACCATCGTGATGGCAATGACTTTCTGTTTCGGATTGTGACGGCGGATGAAACGTGGGTCCACCTTTTCGCATCTATGGACTGGAAACATCCGTCATCACCTGTCCGAAAGAAGTTCAAAACAACGCCCTCCGCAGGTAAAGAGCTCCTCACAGTGTTCTGGGACACCCAAGGGGTTTTGTTGCTGGACGTTTTGGAGGATGGAACCATCACTGCTACGCGGTACTGTCACACATGAATTTAATTTGGTGTAATATTAAAGTTAACATGAAGATATTTTATTTCAAATACAGGTTGTTTATTACGCAGTTTCAGTTGCTACTCTCAAGGTTTCAAGATCGGAGTTTGATAACAATCGATACTACACCAATGTTATAATGAAAATCAGTTTCGAAATGAATACCATTATGATACGGTTACGTCACAATAAGCGTATTATAGTACACACACACCGTGCCGTATTTAAGCCTAGGCAGACTATGCAGCTGCCTAGGGCGGCAGATTTGAAGGGGCGGCTTTTAAGCTGTTACTGTTTTTTTTAATATATTAGACATTTTATTCATAACTCTTCAAAATAGTAAACTAATGTAACGCACATGAAATAGAAATGAATAAGTGACAACAATACGCACCTGTTTATTTATTTACTTATTTATGCATTATTATATATTATTATTACTATTATTATTAGCCTACTATTTCAGTTACTGTAATGCTTATTATAGGTTACTTTGTGGTACATTCATGTGGAAATAAGGGGAGAAAATATTTTTATCTGCCTAGGGGCGCTTAAGTAGCTAAATACACACACACACACCACACACACACATATATATATATATATATATATATATATATATATATATGGAAGCTAGTTTCTTCCCTATTAACAGCTTGTTTTATGCCCATATTCACTGGAATTGCAAATGAACCGAGTTCGTTATCCACCTGTTCAGAGTTCCGGCTATTATGTCGCTCATTAACATGTTGATGTTAATTTATTGTAACTACTCATCACTTTCAGCAAGTGAGGTAATTATTATTACCAAAACTCACATACTATAGTTTGCACAAGCACCCAGCACAAGTGTAAGCGACCTGCTTTGTCATGCGCACGACCCACATTAGCGAGTTCATGCCCCAGTGGGCACACACCTCTGCTTGCACGTTCTTCTTTTGTTTTCGCGTGCGTCCATATCTCTGACCACATTAACTAGGCAACCATATAAAACTCAGTTCCATGTCTAGGTTAAATAAATGGAATCAGGTAATTTTTACCATCCACTCCAATTCAAGGACGAAGCTCAGTGAGATTACAACTTGCACTAGTTCTCTTAATTAGTTCCTTGAAGACGTAATTATATCTCTGTTTCTGATATCTATGTGCAGATCCTTCACTATTCGCATTAAAAACGATGTTTCTTTAAAATATGTCACGGTGTAAATTAGAAATATTACCTGTATTTTTCAGGTTTGAACTTAAAAGTCCTCATTAAAACAAAGTTTTCACTTTAAACGAAATATTCATCAAAGCATAATATATGAAAACTTAAATCAAATCTAATTCATTTCATTGTTAATTTTACATTTTTAGTTGAGAATGCATAGAAAGAGATATCTGGACTTGTTTTTTAATCTGTGCTAAATTTCACTGATCAGTAATGTGTTGTGAACGTTTTTAACTTTTAAATTGTTGAAATTAGAATATTATATCTTCCGTATGTTATATTGAACAGGAAGCTTATTAGAACTTAATGATAGTACTAACTGTATTAAATTAATTTTTTGTTCAAGTAATATTAAGATGCTTGCATAATCAGTAGGCTATATTCACACGTACATCTAAAAAATACCAACAAAAAAATACGGAATAACTGGTACATTAAAAAATGCAAGCTAGTAAACTAATAAAACAGGTTAAATAAATGCATAAAAATAAAAATAATATAGTAGCTATGTTAATTTATCAAATCGCATTACTGAGATTAAAACAACCGTTTGAATTGTAAAGAATTTTTTGTAATTTTTTAGCTTTTAAGTAATTTTTGTTTCACTCCTTTTATGTATTTATGTTTTTATGTTTAATGTTTTTGTTTTACTTTCTTTTTTAGTTAAGCACATTATACACTCTATTTCTTTGTCTCTCCTCTTTCTTCACTTTGATATTTTTGAAACGGCACCCGAGCACGAGCAGTCTTGCTCATTCGGGTGTATTACTAAATGTAATACCTCTTGTAATATCTCTTGTAATAAATAAATAAATAAATAATAAATTAATTAATTGTACTAACATTAAGGAGTCCACTTGTTTAACCTCACAAATATTAATTTTCTGAGTAGGGCTATAGCTGCAATGAACTGCTCAATACAGAAGATTTTGCATAATGTTTTATAAAATAATACAGAGGAGTGGAAGTGAATTCATTCTGTGTATTTCAAGGTGCATTGGTTATATTGTTATACCCTATAACAAATTACTCTTATTATAAAAGCAACAGTTTATGTAAAAATAAAAATTCCCGAAAATGTTTCACTTTGTTTTATCTTGATAAGTCAAATATCTATTTCTAACTGTTTTATATATAAGAGAAACAAAAGATTAGCCTATAGCCTATCTCGAAATTTTTTTGGGTTTTATACTTCTAGAAACAAAGACGAAACCCTTAGGCCTATGTTCTTCCGTCATATCAATAATTATGTCAATTTAACGGATTTACAGCAAATTAAATAGAAATATAACATTTTCGACGTTACTGCAAGACGGTAAAGCTGTGATTCTTTTGATTTTACAATATAATTAGAAACTTTATGCTATAAAAAATCTGCAAGGCCTAATTATATGCATAAGCGAAGGAACTGCACGGACATGGACAGACACTTCTATTCTGCTTAGGCCTAAGGTTAAATAGTTACTTTTGACTTTGCAACACAATTCCATAAAATTTAATTTGGAACAAAAAGAAGGTGGAGTTAGTGAGCAATATTTGCTACAGTCAGGACTGGTCTGCAGTAGAACTCCTATCATCCGAACTCCAACTATCGGGATCACCAATTATCCGGATTGCTTTAAGGCCATATGAAAGTGGGTTTTTCAGCAGTGAGCATTGGAAAACCCTCTTTTAGGGTTGTTGCGAATACGCAAAACTTTTAGTCGACAAAATTGACAATTTCTCAGCAAAACAATTTACTCTGAACGATATGTTCAAGATGTGACACTTTATGTAAGTAGCCTACAGTACTGCGCAATTTAGTTTTTTTTTTTATTTTAAAAAATTAACTTTTATCCAATTATTCAGATATTTGATTATACGGCTTGGGTCCAGTCCCAATTAATCCGAATAATTGGAGTTTCACTGTATTAATTATCCTTAGGTATAAATTTATATAATATATCGAACTGTTTAAAGAAACGAAACATCAGCTCTATTCTGATCTTCAAATTAATAGGCCAGCTCAACATAAGTTCGCTTATGAGATGAATAGCCTACGAATTACCATTACTGATTTACTTATTCTTCACCGAATTTGCGAGATTCTTAAATAATTTTAGCTACGTTCAGAGTGGCTTTCTTAGGGAATGCTTTGCGAAAAAAAAAACACACACACATAATAAATGAAAGAGGATTCCGTTAATCAAATTTCAGGCATGTCACATTCCGAGTAAAATGAACACGGCATATCATCAACATAGCTGTCACTGTATTGTATTACGAAAGATTACAAAACTGCACGCTAACAAATTGCGTATGCAAGAAAGTGGATGCACTTCATAACCTTGCACTCGTGCAAATAAAAGAAAGTATAATTATCTTCAAACAATAGTTTTCATGTGCTCTGAACAGGTGACAATATATGAAGCACTCACACTTTACTTGCCATTTTTCTAATACTTTAGAAACAGAAGAGCAATTACGAAATTAGAAAAGTGTACTCATCCCTTCAATTCGAAAAATGCACTCATCCCTTCAGTGGATGATATAAATTCTAAAGGCTACCTCTTTTAACTGGATAGTCTCTTTCATGAGTAGCACCCCCAGGAAGTGGCTCAATCTATGGGTGCAATAAGCCTACAGAAATAAGACAGAACAGTCATAAAGGCAATGACTTTCTGTTCCCAAGCTCGCGGGTTCGATCCCGGCCTAGATCGATGGCATTACTGTGTAAATGCGTTAGTCCCATAATTTTATATTTACAGGTATGTAAAATAAGGATCAGTTCAACCATGGCTTCGACATCACAAACAGACACGACAACAGATGAACCAACAATCGTAATGGGTCATCAACGTACAAATGATTATGTTATGGGCAGTGTCAATAGTATAAATATACAAAACATTAAAAATACTCTCTCAAGTTATAAAAAGGATTGTCAGCAAGCATCTGTGTAAAATACTTCTGAATTTTGGAAAGTTCAAATTGTAAGGAATTTTGTTAAATAGATTATTGTATTACCCAAACCTTTTTTAACTATCAATAAACATTCTAAGATAAATAAATTCTATAACCTGTAATTTGACTGGCTAAACCCTGAAAAATTCATACTCAGAGTGAGCCAATGAATCCATGATCTCCACAATATGGATAATCAACGTTATTGCCATAAACCATAAACCTTTTTAAACTAAAGGGCTATTTTCTTTTTGGTGAAAGACTAGCGGGCCACATTGATTTATAATTATTAATAACATGATACTTAAATAACTTCCTTACATAATATCATAATTATAACTTATTGCATAACTGTAGGAATTACTGTGTATTTTAGCCTATATTTTGTTTTCTACTTTGAAATGTTAGTGAATAACACAATGCGCAGTAACATTCTTGAATGTAATGTGAGATCTGACACTGTGGCTTAATCACTAAAATCGTCAATATTGCCACTGCAGTTCAAATTAGTAAGCCTACATGTTTGCGGGCTGCCAAAAGTTAAGTCACGGGCCGCGGGTTGAGGACCACTGCCTTAAACCATGTCGTTCTATAATTTACGGTAGCGGTTCCCAACCTTTTAAGTGTCACGGGCCAATGAATTATTGTCTTTGTTTTGGGGACCCCATTGAAATTTTACGTAATTTAGGACATTCAATTTTTTATAATAAAACATGGTAACAATATTTTTTGTGATGTTTTATATCTGTAACGAATTTCTGAAAACAATATATTTTACGAGTACATAACATAAAACTCTACTAAACTTAAAATAAAATAAAATAAAATAAAATACTCGTACGTAATGTGATGATAGAGTCTATATTGAAGCTGCTAGTTTCGCGAGATTTAGCTCAATGGAAGTAATAGTAGCCTACATTATAACCAGAATCCACACGTTCTTCACTTTGGAACTTACAGCACTTAATTTAATCTCAGTACACGACTAATCAGGTTACCACGACACGAGAAACATGGAAAGACACATAGCATTATTTTTTTAAAGAGAAAGTGGGTGTTGGGCGAGGGTTGAAATGAAAGTATAACTGTCTGGAAACAGAATTGATCTATGTATGGAGTGAACTAACAATAGTTACTCGTATATTCCTGACATAGCTAGAGATGAAATTTATGAGAAAATGAGCATATGGTCCTACAATAATTAGCCTCCATTCTGCGCACGGCATTTCATCTTTCTGCGTTCTATACTTATAAGGTTATCAATTGCAAGCAATTGGCATGAACCCCTGGCGGCAGTGTTTATACAAAACCATATAAACTCGTGCCTGGTCAAATAAAACCGCAGGGCATGCAAGAAAGTCAAGGAGATATCCCGAATAAGTACTGTACTAGCAAGGATTCTAGATGTTAAAATTGCATTATTGACTGATACTTTCTTCGTACATTTAAAGGACGTTAGTAAATGGTTTAATACAGGACCTTGAACTGAGATTATACTCTTACAGGCATAATGAAGTCTCAGATGAAATTAATTTTATAATTTCAGTTAGGTTAGATAGGAGGTTCGCTCAAGAGGATGGGCGAGATTACTATGGTGCACAGAGAACAGGATTGGCTATATGGTCGAAAATATGACGGGTGTATTCTTTACAGTATTTGAACTGTCTTAAGGAGAAACTGACACATAAATATGCGAGAGTGGCATGGACATGCGATTGTTACCCATGAAATTATCTCTGAAATTCTATGAACTAACACAATAATATCTCCGCGAACGAGATTAGCTATTCTAAGAAACTCAGATTACTGCATGCTCAAACAAACACACGGTTTACTTAATGCATTGAACTACACAGCACTTATTAATCTGGCCAAAGCAAACTATAGCCTATATTTACATAGGTACTACTCTGGGTTTTTCTTCCTCTGCCCTTGCCACAAATACTATAGTTAGAGGAAGTATTGTGTTCGACTTCGAAATTCGAAGTTTAATTTTTAACATAAATACACGTTTTCAGGTCCCCTGAATCAAAAATATTGTTTTCAGGTTGTGAACAGCCTAGCTTCAGAATGAAAAATCGTATGAAAGTAAAATCTTGCTTTTGGGTTAGGTCCTTCTGGGGATGTAATACGAAGATTGTGAACGATTCTTTCACATTTTTAATGCCACTTTATACGAAGAAATTTAGTTTTTTGCTATTTTCTCGAAAACGGCTCTAACGATTTTGTTTCAATTTTGTATGTGAGGGGCTTAGACTAAGAGCTACAATTATAATTTGAAACATTTTTTTAACAAAATTCTCTGAAGGGTAGTTATAAGCCACCCCCTGTTTATAGAAACTCGATTTTGCCTCTGAACAATAAAGCTTTGCATCAGGTTGAAACAACTGAGTAGGCCTAAGAGTTCTTTGCCATGCGGCCTCTTATTCTATATCAGAATGGGAAATGAGAAAGCTATAGGCTATTGTCAATGCTTAGCGTAAAGAAAGTTAAGTGCATCAATAAGATTTTACTTGGGATGAGTATCCTTCGGGGATGCGATATGGTAATGACATTCTCTTCATTTTTACAAACAATTTACATGAAGAAAATGTATACATATTATAGGCCTAAGAGGCAAACAATTTATTTGGGCAGTGGAATAATTGAGAATTGAACACGTTCAGTCACAAATTTATTTATTCATTTAGTACTGAATGAATAATTAAAGACCAGAAGAGCAAAAAATAATGAGTGAATGAAATGGATTAGTCCTATTTATTTGTGTACCTCGCTTTAAGAGGTAAAAATGTTTGCAACAGAAAATGGCTTGGTATCGTTACGAAACCTGAGCTCGCTTTTCAGTGATTATCAGCCAATGGTTTCCCAAATATTTCTGAGAGTAGCCATTCGTAAGCCTAAGTTAATTATTTTTAATATTTTGACTCTACAGCACAGGAACATATCACGCAGCTTTATTAACACACACACACGCTTTCTTTGCTGTAGGGTGGTGTCGTGGAAACAACAATGATTTAATCAACCTATGCCAATCTGACCTTAATCTTCCACCAATACTTCTCCTCCTACCTTTTGCGTCGTGTTTCCAAAATGATAATAATCTGCTAGCAGATTCAAGGACTGCAGCTCTAGAATACACTAAACGTAAAAGTTCTAAACTATTTTAATCCATTAGTCACATGGTCAACTTCCTAAGAATGAAGGGAAAGTTTAAAAAAATATGGTTATATTGTATCTGGTTGAGCTTACACTCAAATACACTCATTCTATTTTTATATGAAACGAGCAGTAGGCTGATGGTTATATTTTAATAATCAATTACATACATCGTTATTATTCTAAAGTTTACACATAAATAACCAACTTACTCAGCCATCGTCCTCATCTACGTGTGTCATGAAGCAAGTGTTTTCATGGAGCCCATCCTAAACCCGATGATGCCGTCTTGAATCTGGATTATAATCCGTATAGTGATAAGATGTTACAACTGAACGTACGAAGGTATCTCATAAAAAAAAATTAACACAACATATGTTACGTATAATTTAAAGTTTCGCTGCTTTCACGATACAATTTTCGCAAATTTTCACGACCAAAAGGTGGCTGGTAAAATAGCACTTTCTTTTTCTTTCTTTCTTTTTCGCAGTTTTACCTCACCCTTTTAGGATTTAAGCGACCCAAGCCGCCCGGGCCTTACAGGGCCGCGACCTGTCGGGAGAGGGATTACCTTTGGATCACATACATACTTTTTTGACCAGACAAGGACATGGAGGGCCTCCCCGGATGAGTGATCAGCCCAATGCCGGGGCCACCTCCGAGACAACACGAACACATAGGACGATACACACCATTCACACACACACTCACTCAGAACAAGGCGAGGATGAGGAGGAAGATGATAATGACGGCCAGATGATATCCGGGGACCACAAGGGCCTAAAGTTACCTGACATTTGTCTCATAGGTGAGGAAAAACCCCGGAAAAAACCCCACCTAGGTAACTTGTCCCGACCAGGAATCGAACCCGGGCCCGCTGCGTGAGAGGATTGGACGCATCCCCTGAGCCACAGCGGTGGACAAAAATAGCACTTAAGGGCAAAAATTGGAAAGATATACAGCAAAAGTTGTTTCACATACCGGTAATTATTATAATATAATAAGCTTTTGTACTCTGATGTTTCACATATCTCAAAGTTTTAGAAATATTTTGAAACCCCAGTCCAAGAAACCCTACGGTAAACCGATTCGTTCCAAAAAATAATCAGTTTTTGTATATGGCAGTAACAACTGAATACTTCATATCGATTTAGTATCAACTTTAACAAATACAGAATCTACAGCGAAATAAGCAGAATACCCATTGCAGTGCCCATACTGTCGCCGTTCCACACATTTATGATAGACCTCAAAATTTGTACGGTGTACCTGTCAAATTTCTACTCTGAAAATTTTGAGGATTGTCGTGATTTGATGAAATGCATATGTGATAGTAAAAAAAAAATACTTCAAATAGATTGAATACGCAGAGTGAGAAAACACGGTAAGAAATAATAAATTTTTTTTGTATAAGTTTACTGTATTTCGCGCCCTATTTAATGCAGAGTCTGTAAATCGGAGGCTCGCCATCCAGAGACGTCCATTTTGTTTTTAAAACATTTGTTTGGGATGCAAAGCACCACCCCTATGTACAATAACAAAATAAATACACTTTAATTAAAGTGCGTTTCACTTTAATTAAAGTGTGATAATAATAAGTGAGATAGAAAACGTGATCATTATATCCAAACATATATCAAACATTATATCCAAAACAAAAATACAAATTTGAGAACCATTAAAAAGACGTGAAATGTCTACATAATTATTATTATGTAAGATAGATTTATAAAGCCTTTTATTTTAAAATGTTCAAGTGAAACAAACGGAACAAAATAAGCGTTTTACCTCTCCTGTAAAGTTTCACATTTTTGACAGCGCCCTTTGCTTTCGGTGTACGGACTTAATAAGGTCTAGTATAGTAATTACTATGTAGTAAACTATATACTGTAAAACAAATCCTGTACCAAAAGGCAACCTCCTACAACGAAGTTTTACTAGGACGTACACACACAACCCAGCAAAGGAAAGTACCAGCAGTTTGGGATAACAGGCAGCGCCAAATGAATGAAAGTAAACTGTCATAAGTAGGCCTATAGTACAACAATGAAGGAAATTGTTGAAGGCCGTGCTTACTCCAGAAGCCGCTGGATGGCGCAGCGCGGTGCGATGACCTCTTCAGGTGGTGTTGATGGAGGAGAAGGTACATCTTGGTGTGTCAGTCGTACTTGTGACGGTACCGTGTGTAGTAGATGGTGTGAGATAGAGTGATGTGAGTGGGTGTCTACATCATGCGAATGAATCGGTAATCCGGACAACGCCTTCATCATGCCCTCGACTTTGAGGAATTGTCTCCAGAAGGTCAGTTCACACATTACGTTAAATTTACTTTTTGAAAATGGCAATATTTTATTGTTAAAGTATCAGTGGCATAGCTGAAGGCCTCAGGGGGCCGAGGACTCAGGGGGCCCAAAATGGAAACCGAAAAAAGGAACGTAAAAAAATATAATGGGGGAGGACATGCAAAGCACCAAAAGAAAAAGAGTTCGCAAATTGCAGTGAATACGCCGGTACATGTCAGCTATCAGCAAACTGAGTATTGAAAATTTTAATTTGAAATAGCTTATAACACGAGCGCCATAGGAAAAAAAGAGATGACCCTTTCAGAAAAAGAAATAGCTTTTCTGTTTTGCTATTTCTAGTACATTCTTGGTTTTCAAAATACTTCTAAGTTCCTACTATACCAGATGTGCCAATATCTTTATGATTAGTTGAAAATAATAATCGCTTCAAGAGTAGGATGGTTGAGGTTTAAGGTGATAGATTGTAAATCTATTTAACGGAAGCAGATGAATTATTTTGTAAGACATTATACAACTGTTTAACAATATTATTGTCAGGAAGTGCACTCGTACCGCCAAAAACATTCATATTAAAGGCAACTAATCTGTGGTAGATATCCGATGGAGACAATTTGTTGTAAAATTTGCGTTGAGCAGAAATGGATTATAATTAAACTCTAAACTTGACTGTTCTATACTCAACCAATAACAAAAGGATTATGTCGCCCCCAAATATACTTTTGCCTCCATGTCCCGCAAATCGACGGGAGGGCCCAGTGAATAGTTTTGTTACGGGGGGCCAAACTAAACTTTGCAGAGGGGCCCAACATTTCTCCGTTTCGCCAGTTTACAATATTAACAATTTGAGCATCATATAGGTAAGTCTTTATATTACTGAGTCGGTTCCCCTGACATCCCTTGTGCTTTTAGGAACAGTCTCCGAAAAATCAGTTCACAAGACATTTGAACCTTCCTGTAAATCTGTCTTAAAATACCACTTTCTTTAATGAAGTGATACATCAAATTATAGCATCCTATAGGCATCAAGCCTATTTCTTAGCCGGTCCCTCTGGCATAACGGCACATCTGTAATTTGAGGAATTAAGACACGAATATTAGCTCATAATACATTCGAATTTTAGTTAATTTGTTTTTAAAATCCTACTTGCTTATTGGCTTTAAGCGGTAGGCCTACTTCAAATTAGAACAAAGATACAAAATTTGGCCTCTGTGTTCGTTAAGTAGCATTCCCGTACTCTGAGGAATTGCACAGATTCTTAAAACATCCAATTTCACTTAAATTACCAATATTTTTTACTAAAGTACCAACTTTTATCGGCACACAGTGGCAGTTAAATCTAGACCTAAATATAGCGCCTTTAATAAAGAGACGGTCCTTTGAACAGATAAAATGCATAACACCTCGAAGAAGTAACTCGGGAGACCAGTTCAGATACCTAAACAAATACAAAATTTTGTTTTCACACGATTTTTCGTTTCGGAGCTAGACTACACACAGACATGTTTCTGAAAATAGTATTTTTGGATTCAGGGGACCTCAAAAAATGTATTTACGTTAAAAAATAAACTTCGAAATTTGGACTTTGGGCAGAGAAAGTAAAGTATTAAAAAAAAACTAATGGAGACCATACGATCGATGAATAATCGATATTACTGCATTTCGATCTGGAGAAGAGCGAAGAAAACTGATTATTTCATTATCATCGTTCTTATCTTTCATCGACCTTTTTTTTTGTTTTCACTCCAACATGAATATCTCAATATTAATGAATGCTACCATTGTCTATGGTAGAATAGCGTTGCTTCTTCATTCGTTTATCGTCGCTCAAAAACAAAAACGTTATTTGAAGTAGGCTTATTATTGAACCAGCTGTAAAAGTGGCGACAACTACCCGCCGAACACTATACAGGAAAATTAAATATATTACACATATTATTACATAATATATTACGCCCTTTAAAAATAACAGTGGTGCGGTCTATTAATTCCCGAAATACAAAAGGATGGTTAAGGGATGACAGAAAAGTTGATTTAACCAATCTGGTCAAAAAGTGCTATTTTTTAAATTTTAATGTAAAAGAAATCAAGCATTATCTATGCAAAATTGTATGCCGTTTGGACGCATGGGACAGGTGTTGACATCAATTATAAACCTCAGTGCGCTTCCAACTGCTAGCATATTATGCAGTTTTATCGCCTGTTTTCTCGATTTCATTGACTTGTCATTTTGCCACATTCAAAATCTGTCTTTTCCTAAAAAAAAATACAGATATATCTGTAAAACTTTGAACAATTTACTTTGCCACGTTTGTAATAAATTGTCTACACAGATTTCCTGTATATGCCTTAGTTTTCTTTTTTAAATAGTACAACCATACTTTTTTAACTTTTTTATTTTTATGGGTAAAATATTTTGTAAACTATAAGCATAAGTAATATAAAAAGTCCACACAGTAAATTTTTAAACCAAGTATCAAACAATCGCACATAAAAAATATCATGTTCGTATTTTTTAGTATCGCCGAAGGAAAGAGATTTAAATTGTTATTAAAAAATCGATTTAATTAATTAATACCGGTATCTTAAAAACAAATTGAGATGTTAAGTTTCTAGGATAAACAGTTTAGAAAACCACTCTCAACATTTCGGTCATTCTTAACATAATACATAAAATAAACTTAAAACATGTAATTCCCCCGAAATTTGAAAAAAAAGGCTATAGGCTATATGCACTCTAAGTGGGCAGTTTTATAAAATAATTATATATGTAGCCTAAGTTAATTATTTTTTTTAGTATTCTTTCTACCTATTCAACCCCCCCCCCCGAAAAAAATTCTGCGTCCGCCACTGTACTGTAAATAACAATTAGGAACAAAACTATACACTATTACGTTTCAAATAACAGTAAAAGATCAAACAGTTGTAAAGAAAAACATTCTTTCGGTTCCAAGCAGGAATTCAAATCGCAGGATGGCACTGTAACCTGATCTATCTAAAGGGTTCCTTTCTTTTTCTCACATTTTTTTATAGCGGAACTACCTGCCCCCACGTAAAGAAGAGTTCCTAGCATTCCAAACGATATCTTTCTTATACTGTAATTATGTCAAGGTTTCAAACCGGGACCCAAGCGTGTAAAGCGTTCAGTCACTGGATGCAGGTCTGTGGTCAGTTAAATGCTAACACAGTTAACGGTACAACTGGCCCTGTGCGGCCCTTTAGGTTACGTCTCCTGAAACTTGTAACACAACCGGCTTTTCAGAAGTAACTTCTCTATAACCTTTTCGAGAGAGAAAGAGAGAGAGAGAGAGAGAGAGATCTTCTTGAGGTGGGAGGGTATATCCAATAAGCACTGTAAACTATGTCCGACTTGATTTCTTTAATCATTGTCATGAATCGCGCCTAAATGAAGATTGTGTTTAAAATAAAAATCAGGTAAACTGATGTAAAAAAGTGCAAGTATGTTTTTTTAATCAGTTATGACTGCAATTATGATATGCAGAATATGTTTTTTTAATCGATTTACAAGTTAAGCTCCAGATTTATTCATTAAGCAGGGCTTAGGGAAGAACAAAGGTCTAGTTTCCTTTTTAATCAGATTAAAATCTTCCAGCATCAGCTGAACTGTACAGATTTTTGATATCTTGACAATCGCACACTCACATAAAAATACGAAAAAGAAAGTGAAATTGGCTGGTTTCGGGATTTGAACCATGGAACTCCATAACGTGAGGCCAAAACGTTACCATCTCGGTCACCTGGGTCAGTTTAACGGTCTAGTTGTAAGTTATAAGCGCATGTAAAACAATAGTGTTTTTGGTCATAGCTATCTCTATTTTAATTTCCAAAGCCGTAAAATATCACAGTAAAACAATTGACTATGTTGTCATGATAAATGATTTGCTTTTTTTTTATATAAATTCTTTCGAATACGTATCTATTATATAAAGTCGAATGTGTGTTTGTGGGTATGTATGTATGTATGTATGTATGTATGTTTGTTCCTTATACAAATCTACATTTCTTTACCAATTTACACGGAATTTTGCACACAAACCCAGTTAAGCCCGGAAAGTCAACATTAAAATTCAAACAAAATACTCCTTCCCTTGAAAATTATATAATTTCTGAGAATTTTATACTGAAAAAAAGAAATGCTGTTCAGTTCACATGACAACCGTGTATTGTTTACTTTGATAACATTGGGCCTTGGCAACTGGACTTTAACGAATTATGATTGAATCGATGCAATATATTGGCGAAAATAATTACTGAAAAATGAATTACACGAAAATAAAGCAAAGTGTGATGCAGTCACACAACTTTCTCTACCCTAGACATAAGAAATATTTTCTCACTTCACATTTTGATGTAGAATAAGAGGCCGTATTACAGGTTCAACTTAAGTGTGTGAGTATGCTATATCTGAAGTCGGTAAATAGTCAGTTATCCATAGCTGTAGGCTTTGTATTAGTTGAGATTTATCATAGGCCCTAAGCATGGGATGGAACATTTTGAGTCCTATACTCGCAGTATATTATGTCCCGGGTTTTAGGGGAGGAAAGTATGAAAGTGATACTGCATTTCTATTTTATTTCAGCCCCGAAAGGGTTGTAACATGAGAATGAGAAATAAAATTTTCTGTCAAGTCAATACAATCTTCTGTAATTTATGTTTCTTCTTATTTAAACCCCTCCCAGGCATGATGTGTAGAAGCAACGGAATGCAGCATTCGACATCCTCTATGAGCCATAAAAAGCTATATCTAGCGTTTTCTGATGGAATAGTTTGATAAATCTTTTTCTTCATTTCAAGTTTTACATACATATTATAGGCTATAAGGACCTAGAGTTTCAAAATCGAAAGTCCTCCATAAGTTAATTTCAAATTACAAAATACAAAGCCCGGGCGACGCCGGGCCTTTTCAGCTAGTATTATCATAAAATAGGCACCAAATTGAGCATTACTCCGAAACAGGTGAACCGATTTCATCCAGTATCAGTAGACCTCTTCCCATGAACACTATAAATGTGTATACCAAATTCCATAAAAATCCGGTAAAGCGTATTTGAGTTACCGCGTTTTTAAAATAGACACTAAATTGGGTTTTACTCCGGTACCGGGCAACCGATTTGGTCCAATATCGGTAGACGTCTTCCCATGTACATTATAAATGCGTATACAAAGTTTCAGGAAAATCCAATAAAGCATATTTGAGTTATCGCGACTTCTCATATATTAACATAAAAGGCAATAAATTGGGCATTATTCCGGTACTGGCCAACCGATTTGGTTGAACATCAACAGACGTCTTTCCATGGATAGTATAAATGCGTATACGAAGTTTCATAAATATCCGATAAGGCGTATTTGAGCTATTGCGCCTTTAAAATATACACTAAATTGGGTTTTACTCCGGTACCGGTCAACAGATTAGGTTCAAATTTAACAGAGTACTTTTCATGGATGTCATAAATGCGTATACCAAGTTTAATGGAAATCCGATACAGCGTATTTGAATTATGGCGCCTTTCTATTAGAAAGGCGCCATAATCTATTAAAATAGGCACTAAATTGGGCATTACTCCGGTACCGGTGAACCGATTTGGTTCAATATCAATAGGGTTCTTCCCATTGACATTATAAATGTGTTTTCCAAGTTTCATGAAAATCCGAAAAAGCGTATTTGAGTTAGAGCGCGTACAGACACACGGACGGACGGACAGACAGACAGACGGACAGACATTTTTCGTCCCCCACACAATCTCATAAAGTACCGTACTGGCACTTAATAATGATGTGATACCTTATTTTCTCAACTTATTGTGCCTAACACATTAACTGCTTTAACATTTTTGTATAATTTAATCCATGCTGGTGAACTGTGTAAATTAATATCAAAATTACATCTGTATGCTCCTCCTATAAACTGACATAGCCTAATAGAACATTTTATATAAATTCTAGAGTGATAGGGAAAAAGCGAATAAGTCACAATTTCAAAGATTCAGGAATGTCAAAAACAATTTATTTCCACAGCCTTTTAACAATAATTAGATCAGTCCACCCATATATTTTTACACAGTATCTTATACTATGTAAAAATATCTGGGTGGACGGATCTAATAAATGTTGTAAAAATGCTGTGAAAATAAATCGTTATTTGTCTCTCCTAAAACTTTGGAATTTTGACTTATTCGCTTTTTCCCTATCACTCTAGAACTATGCACATTATAACAGGAATTCTCCCCTTTTAAGACTATGCATTTAGTACAATAATGTATGTAATGAATTTGATTTAGATCCATTTCAATCCAAAAAAGTCTTTTATAGTTATTTAAGTAGTCAGAAAGTCACTAAGCAATGTAATTAATGATCTTTTTTGTTGTTAACTTTTTTAAATTTTTATTATTGCAATTGAGAGTGCAATGTTCGATTTGTTTTTAGTGCTCTTTGTTTGTAGTTCTCAATGTTGTTCCTTATTTGATTGTCAAAAGAGTCTACTATGTAGAATAATTTGTTAGTTTGGTAGGCTTAAAAATAAGTAAAAATAAGACCTTCTTCAGGGTATCTATTGTCTATTAGCGTTACCTAAATTAAAATATACTAAAGAAATACACTGGATAGGCATTCAATGGAATCGACACAAGAAGAATGAAGTAGTACTGTAGTTTTCTTAAGAGATTTTAAGGTTTCAGCGTATTTTAATTGAGATGGCGTTAGTAGGAAAAAGCGTTTTTACTCACTTTAAATAATGACTCAATAAAACAAGATACCATGAAGATGGTTTATTCACACTTAGAATCAGGCATAAATGATGATTCTGTTGAGAAAATATGGTATTATGCAATAAGTTATTTTATCGATCGAATTCAAGGTACCCTACAACATGATTTTAAGATTTCATATGAGTAGTATAAATTAATTATTATTTTGACCTTGACACACAGTATAAAAATGTTATAGTAATCAGTTACTTTATTTTTATTCCAATCTGAAAACTTATCTATATTATCTACATTTATCTGAGTAATGAGTAAACAGATTTTAGAAAGTGATTACTTATTAAAATAATTGTGAACATTTATGAAATTGTCACACGAGTGTTAATAACTCTGTAAACATTAGATATCTAGATAATGTTTTTACGGAAATGAGGTAGAAAGTCCACTCTTAAAAGAAGATAAATAAGAGATGTAGAAATTACATTTTCTTTGCCATTAATGTTGTACGGTATGTCCCTCCTTAATTGCATACAGTAACAGCTTGCGAAATATGGAACTGAGACTTGCAGAATTAGGTTATTTTCGCTGTTGTTACCTTTCTGTGGTTTTGCTTAAAATAATTATCAAACTAGATTTCATCTCGAAACACGTAGGCCTACATAGGCTATCTGGTAAAAACAAATGACACTGTGACTACAACACTTCCTATTTCATCAGACCATTTTCGGTAAAATACGATGCACTAGAAACTTTCGTAACTTATTACAAACGCAATTAAATCACATACAAACGGAAGTTTGTCTCTAAACAGGGAAGTTTGAAAATACTGTAGGTTCAGTGTCACGAATTACTGCAATGGTATTGTGACGCTGTCCGTTCCTATTTCCCCATGAATAAATTTCACATAATACGCTTAACAAATTAGATATTTTTAAAAGAAGTAGGTTATATAGATAGGCTATCTCTGGCTTCTTAAAATATAATTAAATAAGAGTAAAAATTTGCGTTCTTCAATAAATGGAGAAATGATCTACATCAAAAATAAAATAACAATTTCGAGATGCATATCTTTTCCTCACATTTCCCTAGAGTTATAATCAGGCTTTAAAACTTAGTGCCCGATCGAATATGTTAACAGCAACCGTACTGTACAGACTTTGCTCGGCGTATGCCCTAGCTACCATAATGCTAGTTCACGTGATAGTAAACAAACCAGAATACAGATATAGGAAGACCACAAAATAACTTCTCACTATCTAAACTCACATTACAAGCATGCAAAACGATACTTTCTCCTGTTTGTGTATAATAGTCCCTCCCAAATGTTTCAATATATGTTTGCGTTTTAGAACACTTTACTTTCGGCATGCCGAACACGTATTATAAATTTAAACACGCACAATGACAAGGTACACTGTTGACCAATTTGAGAGGCACCGTACTACTAGGGCATTCACTTCTCGGTACTACTATCAATGACTGTCTTATCAGCCTACGCAATCACTCTCCACCCCCTATACTCAGGTTGTTGGTAACCGGAATCAACTCCCTCTGTGGGTTCTGGCACTAAGTTTTAAAGCCTGGTTATAATGTAGGCCTATTGTGTGTTATAAGTTAGGGTGAGGTATACACGTGAGGGTGTGAATTTATGAAAGAAAGCTAGGGTTATGGAAGGTTGAGACCCCAAGATTGTTAGATTTTGGCACTTGAAGGTGGTAAGGTTGTCGGCCTTATTCACCGGCCCTTTTACCCCCAGGATTGCTTCTTGTACGCACTTCTGTGAGAGTCCCCACCAAAAGGATTAGGCCAATGGAAAAACCCCAACTACCTCATGGATATCGAACCCGCGACCTTCCGGTTTGTAGCGCTGTGCCTCAACCACGGCGTAACCAAAAATTATAGTACAATAAACAATTTTAAAAAAATAATATCGTATGTTCTAGAACTCACAAAATTTTAGACTTTAGGTTTTCATCATGTATCAATTTTTCACAATAGTTGTACCTATGAAGTTAAGAGTACAGTATAGTGAATAAACATCGAAATATGCAAATATGCCCCAAAATAATATAATGCAAATTTAGACGAAAGAACAGTTAATCCACTAGTAAGTTTTCACACACTAGAAGTCTTATACACTGTACTTTAGACGTATTACAAGAAAGGAAAGACAAATTATTATTAATTAAAATAGAACTTCCACAATGTACATCACACATCCAATAGATTGCCAAAAACATTAGCCTATTAAACCTGCACTATGGGCCTATTTCTTTTCTAAAGCATTAAACATATAGTAAGCTCTTCCTTACATTCAGCTGCTACAATAGCCCCGCATTATGTTCTCTAGAGGCGCATCTATTTGCTAATTTTAAATTGTCCTTCATGATAACATGAAAGTTAATCTAGCAACCAGGCCTATATTAATTTCGTATATTTGTTATTAGTAAAAAGTTCAATGTTATTAATGTTAAATTACTAATTTTACAAGAACATGCATCACGATACAAGGTTTCATAATTGGGGGATACTAGGCCTATATCTTGAGGTGTTAGCCTCGGTGGTGTAGACTAGCGTGTCCGCCTCTACACCTTTTCAACCTCAATTTCGGAAAAAGTAATTCCAATTTCGGAAAAAGTAACTTCAATTTCGGAAAAGGTAATTTCAATTTCGGAAAAAGTAACTTCAATTTCGGAAATGCGAGGGTTATGAAGAGGGTATAGTAAAGTTGGTACCACGCTAGGACAAATGACTCAATCGGAGCGAGATTATGTAGAGAAGTAGCTAGAAGGTGTACCTAAATGTTCCAAATAAAACAGTTTTGATTTTCACTGTGGTTTTCATTTTATGCCCCATCGAATGCTTTAAAAAATAGCCCTCGTATTTCCGAAATTGAAGTTACTTTTTCCGAAATTGAGATGACTTTTTCCGAAATTGAAATTACTTTTTCCGAATTTGAAATTACTTTTTCCGAAATTGAAATTACTTTTTCCGAAATTGAGGTTGAAATGGTGTAGATCCGACGGTTGCGGGTTCCAACCTGGTCGAGGTCGATGGATTTTCAGGATGTGGAAATCCTAGGCACGCAGTCCTCCCAGAGGACTAAAAACCGTGGGCCTGTGTCGTAGAATTAGAAAGGGGAATAAAAATATAGTGATAAGGAAGGTATTTCCATCTTATTTTTTTAAAAACCATTCAAAGCAAGTGCGGCAGTAAAGAACGGAATAAAAGGGAAAAAGACAGCTAGGCTAAGAAGACGTAAAAATTGACATTACAGAAATATGACAGGAGGTAATAACTAATCAGATAGAGTCAGTTTAATAACTGGAAAGTAATAGGTTAATGCTTATTACAATGAATGAAGAAATAACTGAAAAAATTAAACTGTATTGTTTATTAAATCATTAACTATAAATTGTGTACAGAAATCGTGGGTCCATTACAATCGACGCTGCTAGCACGTGCTGATGGTTTGATTGCGTACGCTTAAAGAATTAAGGTCACGAACTATTTCGATATAATTTGATAAAATCATTACTAAACGGATTACTTAATACAAAGTGGAAGATATGCAACAGAATCGCAAACACTGTATTTACTCATTCGTCTAAATTATGGAATTACACAAGCATAACCTTTCCAAGCGACAAGTAACAAAGTCAAAAGAGTAAATAATAATAATAATAACAATAATAATAATAATAATAATAATAATAATAATAATAATAATAATAATAATGTTTGAGGTCCCGAGTCGTAAATTTACGGCACTTAAAAGAACGCCAAACCTAAATTAGAGTCTCTGTACAAAATTCCTCGGCCCTTTCACATCCAGATAATACCTTAATTTCCGAAGGGAGGGGTTGTGAGGCGATGGACTTACCACCTATTCCTCTGTTCTCACTTGGAAAATAAGTGTAACAAAATTAATCTAGGTAATGAAACCTCCAATTGGATGCACTATGCCCAACCATTGGGGCACAGGAAAAAGTTAGTCAATATTTGACTCAATTATGCCAATTTATTTAATTATAAGAGCGAAGAGTTGGCAAAAATAATAATAGTCTATCGTGAATTACATTCGGTACAACTTGAGTTCCAGACGTAGGGCCGAAAAATCTAAATAAATGCTGAACGCCGAATAAGAATTTAATTTTCACGTACACAATGCTGGGGGTGTTTGTTACTGTTTTAGAAGATGCCTTGCATTTTGCTGCATCCCCCCCAGGGAAATTACACTTTCGTCTCTTTATCCATATACAGGAGCGCCGCCAGGAATTTTATTAAGGGGCAAACTCAACATATTTCCAAACACAACGATTCTTACTTATTACGTTAAGCTATACAGCGGTCTATAATATTAAGAATTAATTTACTATTGTGAACAATAATAGTAACTTATGCTCGTATTACAACAGTTGGACACGAGAATGAATAATTACCTCAAATCGATTTTATATGTAAATCACAATTATTCAAATTTGACAAAAATATAGTTTTAATATGACGTATAGAAGTATCTGTGGCCTCTAAGACCTTATATAAATTTGATACAAGAAGTTGATTTTAATTATTTTTTTTTATTAACTATCTGCTCTTGATCAAAGATTTCTTTATTAACATAGTAACGGGCTGAATATGGCGGATAAACATAAGTTGTTTGAAAGACAAATAAAAGACTTTGAGGTTATAAACCTGAAAGGTGTCAAAATAGTTTAAATGGTGGCGGAATTTATTAATATATGTTCTTAAATTCAATTAACAGATGGGCTATTTCCACAATTTCAATACAGAAAGCTGGTTTTGGCAACAACAAAAAAATCTATGATGTAGAGTAATAAGTAACTTATATATTACTATATATCTTTGATTTAAATATCGCCCCAAATGATGAGTCAATTCTTTGATGAAATAACTTTGCCAGACACTTATGGCGTAACAAATGTTTTGAGAACAAAATACTAAAATATGGGAACACTGCCGATACCAAAGTGATTTAGGCTATCGAACTTGAAGCAACTGTTTAATAATACACAAGCGTGAGACTTGATTGGCAGCCTATCCCGTTGAAGATTCGCATGTTGTGTCTGTTATGATAACATCGGAAGTGTACTTCAACCTACTTCATCTTATGAATGTCATTATGTTGTTTAAATCCCCTTACTTAACACTGTAACATGCCGCGCAAGGGACAACAACTAGTTATGCCACTTTGTTTCGACAAGTGTTGGGAAAGCTGGATTTACCTTGTTACGCCTACTTCACGGAAATGATACTACTGACCACCCTACTTTACTAACTTGCTCTTGGACATCCTATAGAAATAACATGTAACGATTGTTCCTGAGTAAATAAGATAATCACGAAAATGTATCAGTCAATCGTAGTTTCTTGCACTCTTCCATAAATTTTTTTTATAAATGAAGGAGATGCAGAAAATAATGATTATGATGATGCTAAAGATTATGATGTTTCACATAATAATTTAATAATGATGTTGACAGCACTGACCTTGTAAAAAATATCAGCACATGTAAAGTTAAATTTAACTGCAAACTGTCTTTCTGTCTATCTATTGTTTTCCTTTCTTTCTGTCTATCTATTGTTCTCCTTCTTTCTTTCTTTCTTTCTTTCTTTTTTTCCTCTCGCTCAATAGTATAAAATGAACTTTCTGGAAATAAAAATTATGAAAATCTGTCACGCTAACCTGTTAAGAAAAACTAGTATAAGGCCATTCAAAATTCTGGCATCATGAATGTCTTTCAATCAGAACTATGAGAAATTAACTGTTAAGACAGTAAGAACACAATATAGGCTATCCCTGACACCTGTAATGTAAAACGGGAGATCAAGTCGCAGAGAGATTGGAGATTGTGTAAATGCATAACATAAATCTTATTTGCAATCGTTTCCCATAATTATTATGATCATTTGAATCCCTAGTCACCTTTTTCGTAGTTGTGCTGGATTTTGCACTCATGGCCAACAGGCGTAATTCATCAACGTCATCTGCATCGGAATCGACTCCGAATTTTTACTTCATTTTATATCCGAATTTCATACAAAGCGACTGCAGTACACTGCATTTTACTCCAACTTTTTCATTCCTGATTTGTTACTGTCTACATCATGTCGGTGAAGTTCGAAATTTCTTCAGTAATTAACCTATTTTTTTTTTTTTTTTTTTATAATTGTATTTGTCACAAAAACTTTAGACTCAATTGTAAAATTGCACACACGTATTACCATATTTTCTGAATTATTCCAAACTTTTCTTAAATTACCGTTTCTTCGTGTTTTCTATTCAGTTCGGCACGTGTGATTTTGAACGAAGGTTCATTACAATGAATTTAAATGTCTTTCTTTACCTTAGTTTTAACTCTCCCTTTTAGGGACATGAATTCAAATTTAATAAAACGTAATAAATTGAGATAAAGTACAGCTTTCAGTTTCGAATATGAGAAAGGCACACAGCTTATCGCACGTGGAATCGGAATGTTTACGAGAAACCGAGGGGGGGGGGGGGAGGTAGGTTTCTAGCATACAATTCAGTTTTTAAAATCCACACAGTTAAAAAGGGTCTATTCCGACACGACTATGCCTTTATTTGGGGGAAATCTGTAGGATATATCTATTTGTGGGCCAACAGGGAGATAAATTTTCTTTAGGGAACCTGATTGGATACACGGTGTTTTTATTTTATAATGGAGTGTGAGTCATTTTCAAAGCTTGTTCTGTTATCTAGGCAAGCTAGTTAAGTATTAAAGAACTTGTAAAAAGAATAATTTCAACGGCTTTTAAATTTTGCTCTGTGTAATATGATGCACTGAATAACAATGGAAAGTTAATAGGAAGGATTTTGGAAGGATGCTGTATAAATTATAAATTACTTGTTTCTTTACTCGACCCATTAATCTTTTTAGGTCCTACATTAGAAAGATCACTTTTTCCTTGCAATCTTCTATTCTGAGAATTATCATGAAAATAATAGTAGACAACCGTACAAATAAGCCCTACTAATATTGAACTACTAGTATACATACTGCTACCAATAATAATAATAATAATAATAATAATAATAAAACGGGGATAGCCCAATGAACTACCACAAAAATAATAATAGCAATAAAATTGGTTTAAACATTAAGACCTACTGCGCATAACTGAAAAAAACTGTTACATAAAAATGCGAAGCTGCTGAAAATTCAGGACTGTTACATACGATAAAAGAGCGAAGCTGCTGAAAATTTAGGAGTAGGCCTAACAGCTAACGATAAAATGTGAAAACGTCAATACTCGTAAATGATCTGGTTCTACTAAAACAAACAGAAATAATATAGTTTTGGAAACCAAAAGAAGAGTCAGTTCAGAAAAAAAATATATATGAGCTCAGAGGGCAATGGAGAAAACTTCACAATGACAGAAACTAAATTTTTTATATAGCTCACCACACACTACACTACTTAATAAATCACGCGGAGTAGGATGGGTAGGACCTGTAGCTCGAATAGTAAGTAGCAGAGTACCATATAAGATAAATTAAATGACACAAATCTAAAGGAGAAGACTTATAACGTACCGAATGGAATGAGCAGCTTGGACATAAGAAATTACGGATAGCAAAACCAAACGGCTATTGCCGGGGTGTTGAAATCTCAAAACTGTTTATTACCAACTGTTTATTAGTTCAGTTTAATAGGGACATCAATAATAAAAACATCCGTTAGTACGTTTTATGCGGAATGAGGAATCTGATAATTCTATATCTCATTCTAAGAAAAACTATGATTGCTTTGAACGATTCCATTCGATTGAGCGATCACATCGGCGTGTTGTGGTTTGACCGCGAATTGAATATCGAGGTCGTTTCGCATCTCCCAACAGTTCTATTAGAGTGCTGGTTACAGTTACATACAGCGGTCTGCTCCTGCCCGGCCTTTCCAAAACCACAAAACACTAATGTGCGAAATATGCTCCATATTACCCGCACAAACTACGCATTGAAATTAAATCGGGCGAATCAAATTCAACATCTGATGTCATTATAACTGAACAAGTAATTTAAAGTTTTAAAAAATCTTAAAAGCAAAGGCAATAAATGTTAGATATTATGAGCATTCTCTTCTTTAAAACACATTTCATTATTTTTAAAATAAATCTAAGGCTTAAGTGCTCTGATGAACTTCCAACTGTAAGGATTTTTTTAAGGAAAGTAAACAGTTTACAAGTGAATTGCAATTGCAGTATTTTACTAGTTCGACTTGATATAGAAGTGATGGGTTACATTTTTGTTCACAAAACTAGCGTCATCACTAGGGCTCAGAAGTTAGGCAAAACGTCCTTTCTATTTGGGTGGATATATCAACAGAGTTAAGTAGCGTAAACATGTTTCCATATATTTAGGGACAGTAGGGCCAGTTTTTATTTGGCCTTTTTTGCCTATTTTGGCTTCCGTTACATATTTTAAGGTTTAACCCCTTTTTTGCCTGTTTTGGATATTTATGGCTTTTTAGTGTTGTTATTTACACAACTAATGAAATTACACATTCACGTCACAAGAATAATAATTGAGGATCTTGTTCCCTATAAATATTTTTAAATGTCCTCTCTGACAGGCGGCTGGCTATGACAAGTTGACACTTTGGAAAAACATCTTCTTCTTGTTTGTAATAAAGAAAAGTACGATAGCTATTTTCATTAATAAAGAGTGGGATTACTTTCTATTTTGACTTTTAATAAATGCTAATTTTAATTATTTTACTGCCTATTTTAGGTATTTTAAGTGGCTCTTTGCCTGCCTATTTTAACAAAAATAAATGCCTGAACTTCCCGGCTCAAGTCATCACTTTGTCTAAATTATTGATGACTGGAAGGCATTCACAATTTTTCTGGATTGATTTTTCAGCACTGGTATAAGTTACTTAATAATGTATAGGCCTAGTCGGCGCGCAAATGTTTTAGAAAGTGGAATGGGTATATTCTATTCGTTCTAGAATCGGCCCTGAAGTAAACAAGTATGTCTTCCTCACAAGTGCATTAAGAGAACATTTTAAAACTTAATTTTTTTAGCCCAAGGAGGAAGTACCTTCCATACAAATAAAATATTATTGGTCTATTCCTTCTTATACATGTGCTGAATACAGTTCCTCGTAAAAGTTTTTAATTGTACATTAATTAAATGGTAGTTATTTACGACGTAAAACCGTTATATAGAACTTAACAGACGAGCATAAAGCTAACAAAACGAGCACTACGGTATAATAATATGTACATGAAATACTTTCTAATTAGTTACATGAATAATGTCCACAGAATTTACACAAATCTGAACAATTTCCTTAGGTTAAACTATTATTACACTAGCATGGGGTCTTTTCATAGTTTTCATAGTATAAGGAAATAATTCAAGGAGATAACAAGAATTAGCTGTTAACTTTGTGATACTTGATTTTCTACTGTAAAGTGTACGTAAATGAGAACTAGCTATACTTTGTGGGTAGCGAATATGGCCTTTATATATATACATATAAAAAGTTGGCGTTAATCATATTATACTGCATAATACCAACAGTCAGAGCGGAATGAAATCAAGATGTTTCCATACAAACCGAAGTATTTTACAGTTAGAACAAGCCCGTAATCTCTTACCCCGACGTCCCCAAATCCGCATCATCGCGAACATGAAGACACGAGAAGATTGTGCAAAACGTGTTCTATAAACCTAGCAGAATGAAGAAGGCAATATGCTGAAAATAACTGCATATGCAAGAAACCCGTTTGCTTCTTTTTATATTCTCCAGTGGATTCTTAAGATAATTATTACTCATATGCTTCATCCATGCTCAGTTAATTTGTGTCCACGTGCTGACCTGTGATTAAATAAAAACTTGGCGAATCAGTAAACAGCGATCATACTTTTCTAAGGCTGTTTGTAAATACAGTTTCTATAAAAGGTATAGATGTTTCAAAGTAGGTTTATTACCTAAGTTAGAGGAGAACCTATACGCTTGAAGCTACAGTATACAATACATTACATTAATGAAACACTGATAGATCTTCTAGATCTAGAACTATACAAAATAATTACATAAAATGCAGGATTAAATTAATTCATAAATGCAATAATTTTCTATTTATCGGTTATCCTGATATCGGAAACATTGCATGAAACTCACGGTAGTCTGCCAATTAGACACACATTCCGACATTTGATGTTTAGGTCATCTGAAGACTTTCATACAGTTAAATCAAATTCCTGTTAATCTAAAAAATCATAAGACAGGCCTACAGATCACCTTAAGTAACCTGCATTGTGGGTGTCTTGGACAATACGCTCGTTTTGTGATGTCAGTAGGCTATAACTGACCGGTCTCCGGCGGGATAGCTAAGGTTTTACCTGCCTTAGACCCGTGGGTAAGGAGGCTGTGAGTTCGAGTCCCGCCTCGGGCATGGGTGTTTGATGTAATAAGGAAAGGAAAAAATTTAAAAAAAAAAATTGTGGGCATTGCACTATCAATGCTCGATTCGCTAGTATCATCGGACCATTTCCAACATTTACCTTCTATTCTGTAAGAAAAAATAATCTGGAAGAAGTCACAGTTTATTCTGGTAGTTATTGAGACTAATATTCGTTACAACTCATCTACTCTGTGAATAAGTGATAGGACGCTCTATTAAAGAAAATAATTCTTTTCGCAGCATCTTCTCACATGAATTATTCAAACAGAAAAATGTTACGTTTGTTTGTTGCGCATCATTTAACAAAAACTTTCGCCACAGTAAAAGTCTCAACACTTCAGCTGTGTCTTCACCGGACGTGAGCTGATATTACTTTTATTTCCTTCCTGTAAAGAACTTCGTGTTTTGGCTTCCACTACAGAACTCCATAACAATAATACCCTAAGCAAAGTTCGTAGAACAAATATGCAAAACTGAATACCTACTTTAAGAACAGTCATTACTTCTAGGAACTATTCGAACCTCGTAATTTTTTAGTCCCTACCATATCATTATTTTGCTGCCTAGAGGGGACACAAACTGAGAAAAACATCCTTACAAATTGTGAAG